>JACSZZ010000003.1:0-1200000 GCA_018467035.1 Scorias spongiosa | reverse complement strand
GCCGAGAGAGCGTGTGATCTGGATCTGAGAGTTGATCAATCTGTCCGAGCTACAGAGCTAGGTAGGTACACAGGATGGACGCCGAGATACGGATATAGTGACTGATGCATCCGATGCATCTGAGACCCATGCAGACGGGTATCGTATACCAGGCCCTGGCGATCAGGACCGTGCGCAATCACGAGCCTGGTCATTACCTAGCCGCTTGCACGAGGAAGAAGGGGAGGGGAGATGTGAAGCATTCTCGACGTGATACAGCGAACTGCTTCCAAAGTCTGACTATACGAGATCTACCCGTGGGCCTATGTAGGTAGGTAGGTAGGTAGGTAGGTAGGTAAGTAGGTACCTAGGTGGGAATCCTTCCGCTCTATAGTCCCTATCTACAGGGCACGCACGACCTCTTTTTCACTAGTGAGGGAAAAGGGCAGCGGGATGGGGTCTTCGAGCCTGCTGTGGCGGTGAGACCGGGTGTCACCACGGTTGGATAACGTCTGGGCTCGCGGCAGCAAAACGGTGCGATTGACCCGGTTTGTGGACTGGTTCGTGCGACATGTAGCTAGACTGATCCTCACCGTATGCCTCTGTAACAAATCGTGCTACGGACTGCCAGCGCACTGCAGTGGCGTACGGCTTACACGACACCCTGCAAACCGAGATGAAGTTTTTTTTTATGTCTTCTTCCTTCTTGGGTTTAACATTGCCTGGTTTTGGGAAGAGAAGGAAATCGAGTGCGATGTGTGAGATATATCAAGTGAGATGAGTGAGAGCCGATGACGGATCGATAAAACCGTTAAGCTTTAAATTCTATATCGTAGGTCGGGATGGTTCCCCATGACTTGGCGACATCGTGGAGGATGTGCGCGGGTATATCTTCGTCAAATGTACGTCGAGGTGTGTTGAAACATGCAACTAAAAAAAAAAAATCCGAGCCTCTTCTCCTACGTCTGACCCACTGCCAACGCATCATCTATGCTGATGGGGTGTAGGTCTGCTTTGGGAATGGGTAAGACGGTCCGAGTTCCCTCAAGCTGAGCGCGGCAAGCCAGCTTCCCATGTCGACGCAGCGCTCGATGCTCTCTCCCTTGATGGCGCCGGCAAAGAAGCCACCGGCAAATGCATCGCCGGCTCCAGTGGTATCTACAATCTCGCTCTTGGCGATCTCGTGTACGGGGAAGGACTTCACCTCTTCCTCGCCCTGAACCGCTACCAATGTAGGCTCGGTGCCGTGGGTGATGATTGCAACTCGCTTTCTCTTCTCGTTCTTCTTCGGCAGGTTTGCCAAGTGCTTCGCGATCTCCTTAAGGTCCTTGGTTCCCAGCTCGTGGGAATCGGCGTATGACTCGGCCTCGGACTCGTTTCCAATCACGTAATCCCAGTAAGGGGCGGTCTGATCTAGGGGATCCGTGAAGAATTGGGGAATGAAAGGTGCTGAGAGCGAAAGGATGAATGGCTGTCGTCACGGTGTCAACTTCCAAGCGTCCCTATGTGATCGATACTACATCGGTTGACTTACCTTGTTAGTCTTCGCAGCCTCCTCAGCCAGAGCCATGATGGAAGGCACGGAGACAGTCAGGTGGTAACCACCGACGAAGTAGGCCTCGCTCTTCTCGACGACATCCCAGTTCGCCTTCAAGTGATCGATCTTGTACAAGTTGGCAGCGGCGAGATCGGTGCACATGCTGCGGTTGTGGCCGGTGATGATGACACCACATCTTCCCGTGGGGGTGGTCTCGTCGACGTGATACCTGACCTGCAGGCCGGCCTCCTTGTTGGCCGCCTGGAGGATGTCGGCGTACTTGTCCTTACCCACGCTACCGAAGAAGATGACCGAGTCTGGCTCGAGGAGGTACTGTGGGAGACGGCGAGAGTCAGCCCTGGCTTGGAAGGGAGTAGCGGTCTACTATGTGCATTTCTCACCTGAGCACCTCTGGCAGTGTTCTGAGCCGCACCACCAGCCAGCAGCTTAGCGTCTCTGTTCTGGATGAGCTCCTCGTAGAGAGTCAGATGTTTCTCTTCGGCGAGGATGGCGTCGTTGGCCTTGAGGCCGTACTGCTGGAGGAGGGCTTCATCACTGCAAGATGCACATCAGCCATTGGACAAGCACCAGACAAGAATCAGTCACTGCCGCAACATACCCTTGACCCTGGATGTCAAGAAGTGGGTTCTCGAGGCAAAGCAGCTTGTAAGACATGGTGGAGGTGGTCGTATGTTTTTGGCGACGGGCGAATGTTTGGGCTGATTTCTGCAGCGAAGCGATGTCAAGGGGACAAGCGAAGAAAGACACTTCCAAGTTTCCCCCAGGGCCAAGGAAACTTTTTCGTGACGAAGATGGGAAATGGAGGGGCAACGATCTTATCTGACCCCACGTTCACGTCAACCCCCCCGTACCTCGTATCATCAATAGGACCGTGCCCCCTCGGAGCCCTGTTTTGGCTGCTTTCGGTCTAGCGTCGGATAACACGAGGGGCGACTCCCGAGACTTGCCTTTGTCAGCAATCACATAAGCTTTCCCAGACTTCATCTCTTCCGAATCCATGCTTGAGCATATCCCTTGCCGAAATCTTTCATTTCACAATACAATAAAGAAAGTCATGAGATGACCGAGGAGCGAAAGTTGAAGTGACGACTCGCTGCCGCTTTTCCATGTACCTCAGGGTGGACGAGGCTCACTCAGTAGAGGTACAGTACAGTAGGTACCTAGAGGATGCGAAGACAGGACAGCGGGCGATTCAGACAGGCTGAAACGACGGCCGATCGCAATGTACATGAAACATGGCCCGGGGGGCGCACGTCCTGTGCGAGTGCGGCACGGGATGGGATGGGATGAGATGAGATCTCCCAACCGGCGGGTTCGGAAAGCGAACCTTGGGTTGGTAGCTAGCTAGGCATTGTCGGGTGATTTGGCTCTAGACGATCACGCACAAGCTAAACACGAGCAAAACAACAGCAGTAGAGGTTGGAGCTGCGAGAAGTTTGAGACTGTTAGGGAAGAAGAAAAAAGAAGCTCTGTGAGCCTGCGGGTCGCCCGATTATCCATGCAATTATACAAGAGGGAAACTTTTCTCCATCTATCGGGAAACAAAACGAAGGCGACCAAGAGAGATGCGATATGCCTGCCCAATGCTGATCCCAGCTCCTTCCACAGTGTCAGGTCGGATGAGGTCACGAGAAAGTGCCGATGTGTGTACAGTAGGCGACTTGAAGTGGCTGCGACGCGATGCCTTCCGCATCATACTGGAGGTCTCTCCCTCCAGCTTCGCTACATCACCCACTGTGACAGGGAGCCGGTACACCGCTTTGGTTGCCGGATTGTTCATCCAGTCCATACCATCCATGTTTCCAAAGACTTCTCTCATCTGTAGTTCCCTGCCGACGAATTGGACCCGTCTTCCTCCAACGAGTGACATGTCGTGTCGGGCTCCAGGTGGGCCATCTGGAACACCCATCACACTAATCGTCGTCTAGGTAGAATCCATCCGCCCAGGGTGACTGCTGAAAACCGTAGAAGCGATAGAACCAGCAGGTTCGAACAGGAGTCTTGGGACAGTCCAGCCACCACCTTGCTCCTACCAACGCCGTTTGTAATCTCTAATACATATGCCCATGGAAATGCTATGTCTGCTCTGAAATCTCCGTCTCATGCATCTCGACAACTGGCCGAGTGTTGGACTTCATTAGAAGAAATGTGTATGTGGTTTGCTCATCTCATGAACTTCCATTTCCTGTCGGAAACGTTAGTATAGGTAGGTCCAAGGATGATGCGTAGATTGATGTGGGATGACTTACCATCTTAAACGTGTTCAATTCCTCCTTGATCTGCTGAGCAAGCATAGGCGTGAGGCGGTTGCACGTTGCGATCTCGCCACGACGGTCGTAGTCGGTAGCCGACCAAACGTCATGGAATTGAATCCTAGGACTGAAACTGATGTTTCTGCCGAAAGGTGTGTTGGGAGCACTTCTCGCCATTGAAGGCGATCGTGTAGAAAAGTAATCATGAGGAGTGGTGAGGGATCCACTGCGTGCTGGTTGGGGGCCATCCATTGGCGTGCCTGGCATACTAGGAATTGGGCTCTCACCGACCTGGTACCCTGGCACATCGATTGGCCTAGCGCTTGGAGAACCGGTAGGAGAATTAGTTCCGGTACGCTTCAATATACCCTTCCTCACGGCAGCAAGAACCTCAGCTCTATCCTTATCGCTGCCTACGATGCTACGTCTCTGAGAATCTCGAGTCTCGACAGACACACGTTCGCTAGCAGCAATAGCCTGAGCATCGACAGAGTTCCTCTCGAGTCTGGGGAAGCCGGTACCGCCATCACCATTGCTGGGTTGCGCGTTGACGTTGACTTTCTGTCTCTCAGCTTCCACTGTAACCATGGAAACCTGGGCGGCTGAGGGTTGTAGAGCACCAGCGCGAACATCAATGACGTCTCTTGGAGCGTCGAGGGCTGGAACACCAATGACAGACTTGGGTCTGAAGAGACCCTTGATGCTCCTCGCACCTTTCTTAGCGCCCTTGCCCATCTTACGCAGCATCATAGACGCAGAAGAAGCAGTGGAGGAGATGGAGAGATTATCGGTCGAACCAGTGAAACCACCTTGGCCAGAGTAGATGCCAGCACCAATACCAGCAGCTTCCTGTCTGCGTGCAATCTCTTGCTCTTCAGGTGTGAGATTGCTCTCATTTGCAGTAGCTTGTTCACTATGCTCTCGTGATTGTTGGGCATTGACGGCGCTGTTCTCGGCGGATGCCTTACGAAGCTCTTGGGCACTACCGAATGAGAATGCTCGTCTGAGCCTCGACTTCATACCCTTATTGAGATCCCTATCAGAGACGGCAGCCAGCTGCTGAGCAGCAGGACTTGAATTAGTCGCTGGAGTGAGCTTGTTCTTGGCTGGCGATGATACCTCAGTGTCCAGAGCGTTCTTCGATAGAGGCGAAGGGTTAGCCACACGCTTATTGACATCAGAAGATCCACGTTGAGGGATGACAGCGGGTCTAAGCGATGGCTGAGGAGACTTGACCTCATCTTGGACGAGATTGTCACTAGAGGCTCGGCTAGAAGCGCTAGGGGTTCTCTGGTGCGCGAAGACAGGCCTGACGGTGGTTGGTGTGGATGTGGCACCGTAGCCCGAGGCCGAAGTAGGACGAGTCATGACTGGATTGGACTGTGTAGACAAGACATTCTGGGTATCGAGACTGTTCATACTGCGCCGTCTATACCGCTTAGCAGGCTCGGTACTGGTCGTCCTCGAAACAGCCATGTCATCCACGGTATCGTGCTGTGGTTTAGCATGCTGTTCGAGGCTATCAGTCTTGCTGAGCTCGCTGTGCTGGAAAGACGTCACAGCTTCGACTTGAGCATGTGGAGTCTTAACCAGGCTATTAGTTGAATCAGACCGTTGCTGACCTGGACGACGGTACCGTCCCGGTAGCTGTTTCTGTGTGGCCGAATCTACCGGTGTGAGGGGAGTCAAGGGTGTGAAAGTCAGATCTGGAAGTTGTGATCCGAAGTTTACGGACGAACTGATCTTGGAACCTAGAACTGAATCGTCTTTGGTAGACGGCTGTGACGAAGTGTCGGAAGATGTACCACTAGACCCAGATATGGACTGCGAATGACGATGCGTAGCAATTGAACCGTGGGACAAACTCCTCGTCTCTTGTCTCAGGGTGGGTGGCTGAGAAAAAGCGTACGGTTGTACGGTTGTATGAACGCCCCTGTAACTGTTTGGCTGGCCATTGTACATGCTCCTTGGGCTCTGACCCAGTCTTGGCGAATGCGTGTATTGCTGAGTGGAAGTCTGGTATTCGGACGATGAGGGCCTCGAATGTAGCATAGGCATGGGGTTTGAGGGTTGGGTCAATGGAGGTAGTACTTCAGCCATCGGTGTAGCCGTAACGAAAGGATGCGGTGTAGGCGAAGTGGAAGAAATTGCGGGTTCAGTGGTTTAAGAGGGACCAAAGATCGAGGGTGTCTTGTCTCTAAGACTGAGAAGTTGTTAGTGAATGAGATAGGAATCTGGATTTGTGAGAATGGCGATAGGTATATAGTCGAGGGCAATGACAATCGTGATAACTCTTCTGTAGTCCTGGTCGAGTATTGGATCGATCGATCTTTCCACCCTCCTTTTGCAGCCAAGTGGCTAGTAGTGATTCTAGATATCCAGGCGTTGAGGCGGACAGCTGTAAACGAAGCAGAAGCAGCAGAATTACAGCAAAGAGTGGAGGGAAAGTTGCAGTTTCAGACTTCAACAGCAGCGGACGAGCAAGCCAGATAGGCGTAGAATGAATGGCGTACCTTGAGATGGTGAGGAGACAGACCGAATGTCGGGCCTAGTCTTGAGAAGAAACGGGAAGTAGATAGGAGTAGTCCTGCCGAAGCGGACGAGAACTCCAATACTTAGGCACGCATTGGAAGAGGGAGACTGAAGACTTCCAGAAAATGGGAGCTCAAGCGGATTCTCGGAAGGTGAAGAGTGGTTGTTGTGAGCAGGTCGAGGTGTCTGGAGTAGGGAGACGGCTGTGTCGTGTTTTTCGTGCGGACGGACGTGCGGACGTGCAGGCGTACGGACAGTGAAATGGCGTGCGTACGTTAAGGCGTGTGGATGAGCGTAGGCCGGTAGGAAGGCAGCTGTGAGGAGCAGGAAGGTGGATGATGCAGGAAGGTATAGAGGGTTGATTGTACCAGCAGTAGCGAGCCTGTACGACGGACAAAGATGAGAGAGGAATGTATGATGAGGACGCGCGGGTGGCCAACACGAGCGAAGTAGGGGGCTGATTAGGTAGACAGCGAACAGCAAGGCAGCGAGAGGCGTGAACAAGCAAACAAGTCAAGCAAGTAGATAAGCGAGAAGCGAGAAGGGGAAGGGGAAGAAGACGAGAGGGATATTAAGAAGATGTGGTGTAGACAGAGGAGGTTAGGTAGGTATGTAGGGTGGTTGTAGGTAGGTGTGGTAGAGAAGTGGAAGGTCAAGGGGAAAAGAGAGAGAGAGAGAGTAGAGTAGAGTAGAGTAGAGTAGAGAGGGTAGAGTAGGGTAGAGAGGGAGTGAGAGTGGGAGTGGGAGTGGGAGAGAGAGAGCGAGTGGGTGGGAGTGGAAGGGATAGAGGTGGAGATGCGGACGGACGGACTGATGGATGGATGGATGGATGTACTGTACTGCTGGTATAGAGAGAGGGAGAGAAAGATGGATTATTAGCAGGAGAAATCGATGGAGATAATCATAGACACACCCCATACCATACACATATGATTAGGTAGGTAGACATAACTAACACATGCTCATCTACTCGCATACTCACGTATATACTCACATCCACATACACCATACATACATACAGCATACATTAGATACCTATAGATCAGGTAGATAGATAAATATATAGATAGACAGACAGACAGACTAGACATATAGAAGATAGAGCAATAATATGACAATACCTACCTACCTACCTAGAAGAAATATAATAATTTAATACGTTGCCTACCAGACACACATACACGAGGATTTTTTTAAGGAGATGCAATCCTTCCTCTACACAACCAAACCCACTCTCGTGCATAGGTGAGCTGGACCATCACACCTATAACTAACTCACTTGCTGTGCACACACTCCCAATCACTCCCAACTAAGCCGCTATTTCTCCACCTACAGCACCTCACATCCTGGCCACTCGCATTTTCATTCCCCATTCTTCTTCCGTCGTTTTCATAGAAACCACCACTCCATCCACACTCCCACCCATCTATCCATATCACCACATCTCTCCCCTCTCTCTCTCTCTCTCTCTCTCTCTACCTCTACTCTTCTGGTCCTTCCTCACCTCCTTCATCCCCAACCAGAGCCGAGGCTGACGGATAGGAACCAGGGGAAAGCGAAGAGCAGGAGACCATCTGCATCAGGCTAGAGGCATGAGCCAAAGCATCGAGACGGCGATCAGAAAGAAGACGTGGTGCTTACGCTAGTCCTGACGCTAGCCCTGATGCAGTAATCCCGTCGTAGTTATTCCCGCCCGGCAACGTCACCCTGTCTAATTAGGTAAGTAGACTAGCGTATTTAGGGTCTAGTCTCGCATCTGTGTCCGCGCCATTGTACTGTACTGTACGCTACCACACCAGATACTATTGGCGGCTACGTACGCTTTGGAGGTAGCTGTACTGTAGATTAGGTAGGTAAAGTACCTAGATACCTCTCTACCTCCGTAAGTAGGTTTGCTTTACACTGGCTACTTTCCCGATTGGGATTAAGTTTTGGGTGTAATAGGGAGATAGTATCGTATCGTCAATCTTAATAACTCCATAATAAACCTTTCGTCTCATCTCATCTCATCTGGTCCAGCTGTCCTTCATCTTCATCTTCATCTTCATCTTCATCTTCATCTTCATCTTCATCTTCATCTTCATCTTCATCTCCATCTTTCTTGTCTGTACGAACACACACACACACTCACTCTCTCTCTCTCTCTTAACAATGGACTGTTATATTTGGTCTTCAACGTGTGGAATGCAATATAGAAATAGGGTACGGTACGGTACAGTCCAGTCCAGTACGATACCGCATGGCATGGCTTGGTCTGGTCTGGTCCATCGTCAGATTCCCTTATCTCGCTGTGTAATGTCTGTCAACCCATACCATACCATTTCCTGTCATATCATGCCATATCATGCCATATCATGCCATATCACTCCCATGTACCATACTGTATTGCAGCCGTTTGGTATTGCCATCGCGGCGCTACTGATGCAGCACACAGACATACACACAGTAGCAACGAAAGGGCCCACTGGAGCGACAGGCATAAGCATGCATTTTTAGGTAGGTAGGTAAGTATGCACTGCAATGCGCAATGCACACTGCACATACATACTGTACACACGCCTGCATATCCTACAGAACAGCATGTGTGGTACATTACAGGACACACCTCCGGACGGGTGCACGCACGCACACACACATACACATAAACACACACACGCCCGTCCACGCCCGTCCACACCCGTCCACACCCTTACACACACGCACCTACGCACCCACTACGCACATGCATCCAAGAAAAGTCCCTCCCTGACCTACCCTAAGCACATGAGCGAGAGGAGATCAGACCAGTCGGGAGGTGAGCATTGAATGGAAAATGTAGCATGTGAAAGGGGTAAAAGGTAAAGGTAAAAGGTAAAGGTAAAAGGTAAAGGTAAACAGTATGCATTACCTACCTACCTACCTACCTACCTACCTACCTATCTACCTACCTACATATCTCCCTAGCTAAAGGGGGGGTTGATTTGAGAATCTCACCCAACTAGATTACCTAGCCAGACGGACAGAGAAGACGGACAGAGAACAGACAACAGACAGACAAGACAGCTAGATACACACACACACACACACACACACACACACACACACAGAACCAATTGACCCGTGGTGGACCAGACCATTGCCATGCCCATGCCCATGCCCTCCAGGCTAGCGAGACGCTCGCATCTGCTAGGTATCTATCTATCTACCTACCTAGCTACAGCTACAGTACAGGTAAGTAGGCTGTGGCTGGGCTAAGGCATTCGCTGCGATGCTCTACGGCGATATGCATGATACGACAGCTAGATTAGCGGCGTCCAGCAATACGAGTTTGCCCACTCCACCCATCATGCACCCCTGCTTTTCACCTCCACCAATCACACCTGCACGCAATCGTTTTCCCTCTCCTTTCTCCCTTCGTCTTTCTGCTGCTGCTGCTTGCTGCCATGTCGTCTCGGATGATCTCATGCCGCTCGCTCATGACAGTCTATCGCGGCCATGGGCAAATTGACAAGCTTTGGTCGTAGTCGTTGGCGGCGGCTAGTCTGTGACCCTTGCTGTGGTTGTGTTTCTGCTCTTCTATCATGCACGGGTCATCATAGCCTCGCTCCAGAAGTAACTCTTCCAAGACCGAAAGCTGGACCAGATCGTCAAGTCCCAGGCGAGGCCTGTTCACGGAATCACAGCATGACGTGGCAACGAAGGATGAAAAAGTGCAGAGTGCATTCGCTGTCCATGACCACCGCGCTCACCACAACACGGCCACACCGACGTCGCCATCGGGACGGTATTGAGTACGAAAGGGATCGACACATGGCCCCAAACAGGACTAGAAGACGGACCTTTTCCCAGGGCATTGCTGAAACACAGCGTTTTGCCCGGTCCGAGTCCTGAAGTTAAACAACCCGCACACCCTCAAAACAATACACGAGCTTACCTTCTCATCTACATCGCGTGCTCAACGTTACCCAACCTCGAAAGATAACGAGGAGCGGGTTGAGATATGTCGTGAGGATCGACTGCCCTCGTGATAGACTGGCTCGACTGATTGGTCAAACCCCAACGGCGGTAAGAGGCTAATGAGACAAGACCATTCACGTGCCGTCATCGCAATCATCTCTTCTTGACCCAGCAATCCGCACATCACATCACATCACCCAACCCACCCCCCCATGGTAGTAGGCTCCCTATCGCAGCACGAGAAGTTCGCGACGACGCAGATGCACCATGATGTTCGCAGCGGCAAGAGGTGCATTAGACTCGTGGCCCATCTCCTCGTAGTATACCTCGCTCGCCACAAGCTTGACAAAACCACAGAGCTATGGGCCTTCCGACAGCTGTACCCTGCAAACCTGCAGTGAGCCTCGTCTCGATAACAAGCATATGGACAGTGCTGTGCCCTAGTAGGAAGTTCAGCATTGAATGATAGACATGTAGATTGGTAGACAGTTTGGGGGGTGGTGGCGCGCTGTGTTACCATAGTGGGATGTTTTCTTTCGAGGTGTCACTGGGCCTGTACGTGCTGCATCGTGTTTCTGTCGCAGCGGTCAGGGTTGTTGCACATATAGGCATGGTAAGGGTTCAGGGCAGTTTGATCGATGGGATAGGTGATAGGTAGGGGTTGGTCGGTAGGATGGTAGGTAGAGTGTGCATTTACCCGCGCGATTGATTCGACCCATCAAAGCCAGCCGTCAAAAAGCTCCACATTGTTTCCTCACTGCAGGTCGCGCGCGCGCGCACCTTCGCTTGGATTTGCCTCTACACCCCACACTTCCCTGCCTTACCACTTCCCATTCCTTTTCCTATCTGCAAGCGAACGAATCGATGTCTGCTGTGCTGGAAGTAAGGGGGGGGAGTGGGCAGAGGGGTTCGACCATCCTACAGGCCCACAGGGACCGACTGGCTGCACGGCGTTCCGACGCAGCAGCCAGGCAGACCGAGTGAGATTGGATGACAGCGCGGTAAGGATGGTGAGGTTGAAAAGCATGAACATGGGTACGGGTACGGGTACGGGTATGGGTACGGGTATGGGTATTGGGCATGGGATATGAGCGTGAGCATGAGCATGAGTATGAACGCATTTCTCCACCGGTGAACTTTGACACTTCTTTGACACATTGGGCGTTGACCAGCCAGCCCAGCCAGCCCAGCCAGTCACTCACTCAGTCAATCGGTCAATTAGTCCGCCGGTTTCTTCTGTCCGTTGGCAGACGAACAGAAAGACAGACAGAGCTTATGTCGATCTACCTCGCTCTTCGCAGTACGCTACAAAGCAGTACCCAGCGAGACTAGAGGATTGTTGGAGCGAAAAAAAATGGCACGATTCTCATCCCAACCCCTGTTCCTTCATGCCCCGTGGGAGGTAGGGCACTAATCCTTCCCAGGAAAGCAATAGGAATGAGGCAACAAGCAGCGCACTGCGAGGCTGAAACGGGAGGGAAACGTACAGTACGGTCCGGACAAGACTCTGCGACTTCAAGACTTTGCTACAGCATAGGTCTTTTCTTTGTGTGCCCTGCCCGCCATTTACCGTCCGTATGCTATTGCTGGAAGGGTGTACCTCTGCCCGTACGCCTGCTGTACCGCTCCGTACAGTACACAATCGCAGTTGCAATGACCTGACCTGTCCGCTTTCCAGCCAGCCCTCTTTGGCAATGCAGTGCAAGGCAATGCCATGCCTGGCCATGCCACGCATGACACGCCAATGCTTCCTCTGCCTGCCGTCCTTGGCTTTCACATCGATGCCTGCTCGCGGGCGATACCGTACGGCGAGAAATCCAGCCTGCAGCTACTTTCATGGTCATTTGTCCGCATCAGGTCGCTACATGTTGTCTGTCGCTGCAACCAGAATGCATGCATCTGAGCACTCGTCAGAAGAATGGATCGACCAACTTCCGACCTTGGCGAGCTCGCTATTGTGCTGGTAGGCATTGCGTTGACCGCACATGCTCTGGGGTGATTGTGACCAGACAAGCAGGAAGGCAAATGTAAGTGGTATGTATACATGTGATCTGTCAGTCTCTTTGCTCTCCAGCTTCTGGCGAGGGATCATGGCATCATCGACCACAACTACAACAACCAACATCGTCATCATCGACAGCCTCTTCTTCTGCAGCCGCATCATACTCGGCTTTCTCTCGTCTGGTGAAACACGCTTTCATCCGTCGAGCTTTTTCTTCCCCGCCAATACTGGTCGACAAGTATCGTCGGCATACGCGGTACCGCCGGCTGGAGAACTCCATGGTTCTCGCCCTCGCCACACCACGCCATGCATCTGGCATGATCTGTGCGGTATCCGATCCCTTTTACGAGGGCTTTGCGTGCGTGTGCACGCTGTTGTGGGTGGACACGGCAGGCTGGATGCCGATATGAATACGGATAGTGTTCACTTCAAAGTACAACCCAACACGGCGAGAAGCTTCACATACGGAGAATATACGTCCATCGGTCGATACCGCAAGCAGCAGGTTTATGTAACCGCTTGGGTAAGTCTCGAAAGTCAGGTACCTATCTACCCATTCGTAGAGGTAAACATCCATGTCGAAAACAGGAATAGAGGCGCGTAAGGGAAAGTATTGTGGTACATTTAGTAGACCGAGTAAGAAACCAAAAGAAGTGTTTTGTGTTGTATAACAAGTACCCGCTCTGCTGCCGAGATCCTTCGGGTCCTCATTCTACATGGACTTACGTAGACTTACGTCGCCCTTCTGTCGGCTGCCACTGTCGCACATACCCCAACCGTTCGTGTGCCACCAAAACACATGCTGCTGTGTGTGGAGAGAGTGGCAGTTGAGGTGGAGAAGTGGGTCCAATGATGTGAAAGAGCTGGGGGGTGGGAGGTTTGATCGATGTGCGTTGTGCGTTGGTAAGGCATTGTCGCCATTGGGCGGGCGGGAAGGATGATGTATCATCGGCCCATCGCCCATCGCTTCTTATTACATGCTTTTGATGGCCCCTACCGTACCGTACCGTACCGTACCGTACCGTGCTGTACTGCCTGCATCGTGTTCGATCTGTCCCCAATGGGTAGCATTTGCCTAGATCGTGGAGGAAAGATCCCCGATCCACCCAAATTCTTCCTCGGGTTTTTGGTTTCTTGGGCGATCGTGCGTAGTGGTAGTCGTGGAAGTCGGGTAAGACGTGCTGTAGCTGGGGGGTAGGGTGGGAGCGGCCTCCACATCCGTCCATGTCTTGTCCATGCCTTGTCCACCGGCCCATTACCACGCCTACAGTACCTTGGGTGCAGGCATTCGTGGCACCCTCCTCCCGTTCTTGTGGAAACGACAGGGATAACAAAGGTCGAGGAACGAGTAGGTAGATGGGTAAGTAGAGAGGGGAAAATCCAACCGCCACGACCACCCTCAGCTACGGTAAACGAAGAGAGCAGGTGAGGTAGAGAGATTCCGAGACCGAGCGCCACGGAACAGCAATTTTTCTTCACATTTCGCGTACCATATCCCACCCGTCCGTCTGCTCGGCCTTCGAGCCTTTTCCACCGTTACCAACGCACACTCACGCGGCTCTCTGAAGCTAAGGGTATCCCCCGTCCCCCTCCAGAGCAGAGGTTACACATGTCAATGGCCCGGCCTTTGCTACACGCTCAACACGAACCTGGCCGGTTTGGTCGGTACACGGTAAAAGGCTGGGCACCGTACCTAACCAAGCTACCCACTTCCCTAGGTGGGCAGGTGCAGTACTTTTGGTATGGGAAAAGATCCACCCTCTTACGTTGCATGTACTCCCCAAAAATCGCGACTGTCTAACACCAGCGAACCTTCACAACTTCACTGACCCGCGGCACTGTCAAAAAAGAGACCGCTACATTCCTTCTGTCACTGTTCCCCTCATCACGTCTGGGCCCGGACCCGAAACACCGGTGCCTCGTGGGGGACTCGTCACCGGATCTGGGGATTTAAGATTCTGGGGACGGAGGAATGCGGAGGGGGAAACGATGAATGGAAAGCATGGATGATGGAAATGGAGAGGAATGGGTCTGTTCGTCTGTTCTTTGTGTCGCTCACCACTTGGGCAGTCTAGATCCACATGCTAAGGCTACTAAATCCGTCCTCTTCTCTCTGCTTGGGATCGTGGTTAGTTAATTTAGCTACTGGCCTGCGACACAAGCCCTCTTCTTACGCCTGTCTGTCTTGGGAATCCGATGTAGGTAGGTAGTATTGGACGTTGTACAGTAAACGTGCGTGCCAGTTACAACTACCCACATCCTGATCCCCTCATGGCTTCCTCGCTTGGCGAGATAGAAAGCCATGCCATTCTGATTCCGACAGTACGGTTGGAGAATCTGACTTGCCATGGGGAAAAGAACAACTTCTCGCTAGGCTTTTAGCCCGATTACCACCTCATCCAGTATGCGAACGCACGAGAAATGGCCAGAGGCTACCTGATGGTCAGGACCCGGGCATAAAGACCTTTTCCTCCGTCAGGAACCGTGGCTGCATGCACAATCCTCCGTCACGCGAACAGGCGGGTAAATAGACCATCATACGAGGGAAATAGGTATCTACTCTCTTGTCCGCGGACTTGCATTAGTATGGTAATGTAATGCATCAGAAACCATTGGTACTCGTTCCCAAGGATACTTGCATACTTGCATACCTGCAGGCATATGGGAGTGTGCCTCGGGTCGTCCAGTTGGTTTGGATATGATCATGCAGGCCAAGGATGGTGAGAGCAAAGCGTGTGCCGAATCCTGACCTGCGAAGCAACCATGTGTTAGGTCTAGAGTTCCCAGCGGCAGTCGCTGTCACCATCGCCGTCGTTACTGACTACAGTGTCGCCCATGCTGCTTGTGTGACGCGTCAAGGCAACATGTATGCTTTCATGTTTGGTCGCTTACAGACATTGAAAATAGAGCGCTGGTGGCTGGCTGGTGGCAATACTACCAATTGGTGCTTTCCGAGCCTGCACCTTTAGCATCTGAATTGAGAGCGAAGTGCAACAGCCCAGGCAGGCAATCAACCTAAGCCAAGACATTTAAGGCGATTTGGCACAGGCGGACCATGTTGTACTCCATTTGGTCCTTTCAATTGCTGTTCTCGACCGACTGCTTTGCATCCCAAGTACCGATCAGTAACGACAGTATTTGTACACATATTTGGTACGCTCGAAACATCGAGATATCTTCTACCCAGATGGTCACATCGCATGGCGATACCTTTCTTGTGGGTTAGCGTCAAAGGCGCTGGATTGGAAAAGAAGCAAGCAAGCAAGAACGCCGGTGGTGGATCACGTCGATGTATAAGATTTGACACAATTCAGAACCAGTAACAACCGCCGCTTTCCGAGATGACAAACTCGCACCCCAATGGTGACCCATTTTCCCTGAGCCTGGCCTCGTGCTCCTGCAGTTGACGTAGGATGGTGCCTGACACCGGCGGTCCGTCCTTTAGGGTGTCTTTGATATGGATCAGGACAATCTTCACACCAGCAAGAGGTGGCATATCATCGTCCACCTTTTGATGCTCTACCCTCGGATGACTGACTGGTCCACTGTCCGATGTGTTTAACGCGTGGCCATGTGTCGGCACCGCGTCTGAGTTGATCTCCCACGGTAAGAAGTGAGCGTGGAGCGGGAAATGCGGCTGGGTTCCAGGAGACATGGGTGAGTTGGCATCCATCATCGTATAATCTGGCGCGCTGCCTCGACGTGATTCCTTGGGAACTCCAGAAGCAGGAGCCAAACTCCTGCTTCGCTTCTGCTCTTGGATGCCCTCTTCAGCGATCTGTCGTGCCCGTGTATCCGTCGACGTAGCTCCAGATCGTTTACGCTTTCTCTGTCCTCTTTCGATCTGGCGCTGCGCCCTTGCGTCTATGACCATTTCTGCAAGTGTTACCAGCTCGTCGATCAAATGTCGAGGGTTGAGGTGGCCAAACAGAAGGCCATCAACCTGACTGTCGTCATAGCTGCATTCGATGAAGATGCCACCAAGGCATTCGTGTGCAATTTTGCGCGCAGCTTCCATCCAGACATAGTGGTTTCTGGGGCTCAGAGAGATCTTATCTGGCTCAACATCTCCAAACACGAGAACTTCACGGTGACTCTGGCTATCCCGGATGAAGAACGCCGTGCTACCCACAACACAGTTATCGACAGGCGTCATCTGAGGCGATGGTTGTGTCCCGTAGAAGCTTGGGGCACGCGCCGTACTTCCAGGCTGGCCAGGGGTGCCTGGCATTATTGGTACCTGAACATTTTGTGGTATTGAAAACACCCTGCTACCTGCCTCCTGAGCAAAAGATCCGAGCTGGGATGGAAACTCAGCTGGAGGCAGAGGGATTCCACCAATGCTTCCCCTCTGTTGGGAACCAGGCGGGTTTTTGGTGCTGACACCGTGGCTTACTCTGAAAGCTCGCACACCAAGTCCTTCACTTACATCAATGTAACCTTTGCCTCTCCCCTCGCCAACCATGATGTCGCCACCTTCTTTCAGGCGTTGGAAAGTGACAAACCCTACACCACCGTCTTCATCTGTAAGATTTGGCCAGATGACATCGTTGAAGATATGCTGTTTGATCGCGTTGATTGTGCTAGGCAGGGCAGCGAGTGTTTTAGGTCGTGAGGTAGCGTGGAAAGCAGCAGTGTTGATTGCAAACCCAGAAAGATGATCTAAATGGGGGTGTGTAATGAGATATGTGGAAATATACGTTCGTAGAACATGAAGTGCATTCGCACGTGCAGACTCGTTAGGTAGAGTCAGACCCGCAAAAGGCCCATCGTGAAGAGTAGTTGGCTCTGGAAGCGAAATGTCCGAACTGTCTAGCGAGGGAGCTGGAGATGGTGATTGCCTTGCAAGCCCTTCAACAAGACCAGGAGTGTCGTCTGGTAGGTTGGTATGAGGCTTGTCTCCACTGAACCGTGGGAAGTCTCGTTCCAGGATCCTAGTAATTGGAGCGAGGTGAGACCCGGCGTCGACAGCGAGCAGTGACCCCTTAGCCCAGTCGCTCACCACCGATCTCACCAAGAGGCCGGTGACGTTGTCCTCGCTTGGGCCGCCACCACTTCCAAGGCAGACAACCTGTAGAGTCGGTCTCCAGCCATGGAGCCCTCTTATTTCTGAAAAGGGGTTCTCATTGTCCGTTTTCATGAGTGCGCATGCAGCTGTAGGCAGCCGACCGAGGTGTCAAAAATAAATGTTCAATCCGACCTCTTCCACGCAAGGGCTACCAATCTATTGTTGACCCTGCCCGACTCGTGCTCTCAGCCAGCTCTTTGGATACTCGCAGATCAATGCCTTCCAATGTACAGTCTTCTATCTTATCTTTTGATTCTTACAACGACGCTCCAATTGCTTGCTCTCCTCACACTATCTTCAACCTGCTGCAAGCAGCCGATGGCAGCCGACGTTGTTGCGGTGATCCTGGAGGCCTGTTGAATTCACGGCCGTCTTGTCGCTGGTCAATGGACTCGCACGATGCGAGTTACCTAGGCAATTCGACACAGCGCAATGAGCTGAGGCACCCTTCGAAGTGGAGAAGGTCGCAGTCTGCGGTGATGCTAGCGGTTGCCGCGCAATGAGGATGTGTCGAGTCACCCGCACTTCCAACCCAAGGGCAGGTCTAAATGAAGAGCAACGATGCAGGTCGTGAAGAAGGCAAGGCTATCGATCGAGAAGTGGTAAGGAGAGAAGCTGTTCCGCTGGGCCAAGCTCTGCCTGCAGTCACCTGGACCCAATGTACAGTTTGTCAATGAGTGTGGGTACTTGGGAGGTGGTGTGGCGGGATCCTTGCGCGACTTCCAGCAGAGTGGTTGTGTCGGTGGCGATGGTGGTGGTTTTGATGGTCCACAGGCGCCGGCAACGGGAAGTGATTGCCAAAGCGCTGCTGTTCCGCTCCGCCTTCTTTTTGTTCTCAGCCTCGATCTCGTTTGGCCTCGATGGTGCCGTTGACTTTGCCGTTGCTGTCCGGGGCTCCGCTGGCTGGGCTGTTGCGTACCCCGGAGACGGTCTATTCCCCGCTATCTTCTAGCCCTCTAGAGGCTAGATCGTATCTCACGTTGTTCAGTCAATGGTCAATGCATCCTACACATTGGCCTGTAATTGGAAATGTACCTGTCAATCACGGACGATTTATTGTTCAAATTCACTATCTTTCAGAAGCTAGATACTGATACGGTGTGTCCACGATTACGCGACTGCGACGTACGGGTGCAAGGGCGTATCGTTGGCTGACCGAATAGCTACATCCGTATAAAGCATCTCGAAAGCCCAGAACATTGCATAATCATGCTCCAACTCGACGGACGATTGCAAGGATGCAAATTCGTTACTTCTCGAGTCTACTGGCCTGGATTGCACTTCCGTGGAATCGCTGGCTGAGACGGTTCTCGTTACGCAGGTGGAATGCATGACACGGCACCGACCATAATGAGTGTGGCAACATCCCTCGTGTGCGTGCCGTACCAAGCAACTCTCAAGTCAGTATCCTGATTCATGGAGATCAGTGGCGAGAGCACAGTCCAAGGGTATGCTAGCCTTGGTGCTGTTCTTCGTTGTGTAAAATGTAAAATGTGTTGTGGAAATCCATCGATATACACGAAGCCGAAAGTGACTCCATCAATCCAAAGATATTAGTCAAGCTGACTGTCAAAGATAAGGTTGAACAGCCATCACTCCTGACTCCTCAATTCATTTGGGGCGTCTACCTTCTGTCAATGGAGATGTTGCATGGCTGAAGGAAGCTTTGGGTCCAGTTGCCCAAGGGCCACCACTTGCACCAAATAGCAATGGGCTTTCGATGCCATGCTGATTGAGACTCGCATAACCATCGGCGTAATAGTTGTCAAGGCGAGAGCCGTTCGGCAGTCTCGCAGGCGTTTCTTCAGTCACGCCCCAGCGATCGATCATTTTTGCCGAATCATTGCTCCGGATACTACCACTGGAGCCGACTCTTGTGTGATGCTGACCGTTGTTCATGTGGACTGGAGAAGAAAGTGTTCCGACAGGCAAGCCTGACGGAAATGGGGAAGATGCGATCTCAGGCGAGCCCCATATGTTGGACAGATCCTGGCGGACGACAGGCGTCGCTCTAATGCTTCCAGTCGTCCCCTCGACAAAATGAACATCGGGCGTAAGAGGCACAGTTTGGATGGCTGGCGAGCAGGAGCTTGGGGGCCTCGCCGAGTCGTCTAGTCGCTGATAGTCTCTTGCGTTTTCTATGCCGAGGTCCCGATTGATTGTCACTGTTGCAGGGTAAGCACTGCGATGTGGGGGTGGTGTGACAGGGTCATTTATGTCTTCTTCGCCAAGAAGATCATCGACCATGCGTCTCAGTTGCGCATGACGCGAGTGCGTAGATGTGGCAGGTTTTCCTGCTGGGACAGCTTGAGGGGCCTGATCACTGGTCTTTTCTACTGGCGATGGTTTCGGTGCACCATTGAGATGACCTTTAGCCGCGACTCTCGCCCAGCTTGCTGGCTTGGGCGCTATGACTTGTTTTTCTGTCTTGCCACCCGTATTCGTTGGAACTTCAGGAGTGACAAGCACTTTACGAGGGAGAGGTGATGGCTCTTCGTTCTGATACGCGATTCTTGTTCCTCTAATGTTGATGGGAACCGACTCATCGGTGGCGACATTAAGGCCAACGGATAGGAAGTATCGCAAACGCTCAAGCACTTCAAGGTTGGAGGAAAGACGGTTCACGTTGACATCGCTGAATGGCTTCTTCGGAGAATTCGTATCCTTAACAACCCTGATGTTAGAAGTTTCATCGCCGATGAGAGGCTTGAACCCTAATGTCTCCACGTCTTCTTCAAGCAAGTACGTGATTTGTGGCAGCTCATCAAGGTCCCAGATGGAGAATGCTCCAGCAACCAGGCTCAGAGTCTTGGCATAAACACGCCAAAGTTGTTCAATCGATTCCTTGAGAAAGCCATCACTTGCGAGTCCACATACAAGGTTGGTATTGAGCAAGATCCAAGAGGTATAGAGGCGAAGGCCGGGAAGAGTGCGGCAAGCCGTCGGCTCCAGACGTGAAGCAAGTTCATTTTCGTCACATTCGTCATTCTCATCCACCAGATTGGTGTAGACGTCTCGTAAGGTTTCATAAAAAAGTTCAAGCAACGCTGTGAATGTCTTAACGTTGAAGCGAATGAAATAAAGTACAGACTGCTGGTTTTGCTCATTTTGCTCGTCTAAAGCAGAGGGTCAGCAGAGTTCTCACAATGACACACGGTCATTCAGCTCACCTTGAAATCTGTTGGAAGCGTGGAATTGTGCTGCAATGTTAGTCAACACGATGCGAGTAAATGTTGCGTCCAGCGAGCGGCCTTTGAGTATCGAACTGAGCTGACCAAGGACTTCTCGTTCAAGCTCTTCAAACCCGCGAAATACCTCGCCTTTGGAGCACATACTATGCAGACGTACAAACCAGCCGATCAATACATCCTTCGCCGCATCCGGGTCATTGGGATGTGACTTTTGAATAAGATCCCCACGGTCCCAAGCGGTGTTGACTTTATCAATTTCCAATCTCAAGTTTTTCATCGCGTTAGGATGTGGCTGGTCGACCACCATAGCACGGTACAAGTGGTATATGGCGCGCAGATGATGACGCTGCTCAAGAGCCACAACAGCTTGCTGATGGAATCCAAGTCCTGAATTTGGACGCAAAGTGCATGCAAGGCTGTAGTAGCCTATAGCAGGCCCGAAATCTGGTCGCTTGTCCAGCTTATCCGAAGCACGGTAGCGAGACAGATCTCCGAGGTAGACCAGTGTCTGATGAACAGTGCTGACGATACATTCCTGCATCTCAGCAGTGATCAATGCATTTTCGTGGGGGGTTGCGCTCTCGCCGTCGCCTACGACCTTCACCTGCTGTGCCACTTGCTGAAGCTCGGGAATGCCACCAAAGTTGAGATTCAAGTTGTAAATGTACTGGCGATAGAACCTCTGGCTGCTCTTAAGGAAGTCTTTGTATATTCTTTGTAGTTGCCGAGCTTCGACCGGATGGTTTGGCTCGAGTTTTCGCAACTTGTTGAGAGACTTCTGGAAGTAGCTCTTTACCAAAGAGTGGCTGGTCCACAGTCTTGCTTCGATCTTTCTAGATTCTGGCGAATAGAGATCTGCGAACAGAGCCGCTACACAGGCAGCTCTGTGTTCTTCTAACGCATTGAAGAGGGTAACGAAGGAGGCCGCTTCGTTCCGGAGGGCATCCTTCACCCGGTCATATGCGCTTCGCTCTTGGGCGAGCAAGGTATCCATGATTACTTCTTGGGTTCGGTTCGATGAGCTCTTGGATATGATCGCGTCAGTGGCATAGGTGCCGCGGAAATGTGAGGGCAGGGTCTGAAGGCCGAGCGAAACGAACTGGCGGTTAGGTGAAGGTATGCTTGGAGCCTTTGACGTGGGCAGCGAAACGATCCATTTGGGTCGAGTTGGCGGCTGGGGAGAGTCGTCGCTGGTGGGAGCGAAGACGTTTGCTTATGTCTTTTGCAGAATGGTTACTGGTAGGCTGGGTTTATAGGAGAGCAGTGCATGCGACAAGGTTCCCCTCGATGGCAGCGGTGAATCTGGTGAAATCGCGACGCAGCAATGTGAGTGAGTTTGAGTAACAATTGCCAAAGTCATCCAGCCCACTCGGCCCCAGATCGAAATGTTTCCGAGACCAAGGCTTTGTGCTGAGGCGTGCTCCAAGCAGGTATGAGAGCTGCGGGGCTTGCTGGCTTTCCAATGTGAGGGACCGTTGGTTCACTTCGAACAAAAATTGCCTTTGCACGGGTTTGGATACTGCCAATATACAAAAGCATTTGACATGTGATGCTGACGACCTGTTACCTTGGAGTCACTTGTGCGAAGTGAATCTGAAACTTTGCGCCGGTGCTGCTATACGACCTACATCTCACAACTTGAATGTCGGGTCACTGATGGCAAAAAGATCAAGGCAAGATCCGGTTCGGGCCAGCAACGAGGAAGATGCTGTGCCAGGCTCACAGATTGCGCTTGACCAGAGTACGGAGGACCGTCCGTCGAAGTATGCGTCCTTGGAGCCAGAAGAGGGTCCCGGAAGGGTTGCAATGCGCTGTCTTCTACCTCCACATGCTGCCTTGGACTTCACCTCTTACTTGGATTATGAGAGACACTACGAGGAGAGCCATGCCAACAGATGTAGGGACTGCGGAGTCAACCTACCAAGTGTTCATTTCCTCGACCTGCACATTGCCGAGAATCACGACGTCATTGTACAGGCAAGAAGGGAAAGGGGAGAAAAGGTATATGCATGCTTCGTTGAGGACTGTGAAAAGATTTGCCATGAGTGGCAGAAGCGACGAAGCCATCTAGTCGATAAGCATGGCTTCCCTAAAAACTATGATTTTCTTGTCGTTAATTCTGGAACCGATGGCCGGACGAGTATGCTCCGACCCGGCATCGACACCCAGGGTCATCGTAAAAGCAGCCGAGAAAGGCGGCAGTCTCACAAAGGGTATGATGCAAAAACGTCTTCGTCTGCGCAGCCTATCCATTTAGATGTTCCTTCAGCAAGCGACGTCCACAACGGGTCTACGAGCCCGTTGGACAAATCTAAACATGTCCCAATTTCGGATCAAGTTGCCATCACATCAGCCGGTTCGAGTGAAATTGACGATTTGACCCAAGGCATGTCAGCTTTGAAAATGATACCCAGAACAATAACCTTTGGGAAGCGCAAAGGGAAAAGCGGCCTTGCGAAGAGGTAGCCACAGCGCTTGTTGAGACCAAAACTCTTTTAGTATGGAAGGAGGGGTTTTCATGTCTTACGGGAGCTGTAACATGTATATGTGACTGGTTGTATTTTTCATACCCGCTCATCGACAAAACTTCTGCCGTGAGCCATTGATCCCATAGACATATCTATATCAAGCATAAATCCACCTAAATTCATCAACCAGCGTTACCTCTTCGGCCGCCTCTCTTACCTTGAGATATATGGGCTCTCAAAACGTTCTTTTGCTCCACCAAACTGCGTTTTCCTTTCCTCTTTGCTTTGCCCATTTGCATGAAGATGTTCTTGCGACGCGCCTTCTCCTTGTTAGTGGTGCTCTTGCCCTCTGTTCTCATTTTTTCTTTGCGCCTAGCTGCCGAGCTCCTATGGTCATTGCCTTCTGCCTTCTCGCCGTCTCGTTCACCTTTGGCCATGGCTATCTTCTCAGCTTTTGTCAGTTTCTTCGACAATGAAGCCAAGCCTTCGATATCCTGGGCCGAAAGAGGAGTATCTTGATCTTTTCGCGCAGCATTTGCCTGCTGCTGCGCCAGTAACCTTTTCCTTTGATGAGCAGGTAGGTTTGCAGTGATTGCAGCATCTGTTCGAAGCTCGTGGAGCTTTTTCAGATCGGCGGGGGTTAAAATATGCGTTGTTGCATACTTGGAAACAAGAAGCGCTTCTTCTTTCTCCACCTCCTCTCCCATGGTACCAGGCTCCTCGTTTTGCTCTCTGTCAACCTTCGACTTTTTACTAGCAGGCTCGTCATCGTCAGAATCACTGATGTTGATGTCCTCTCCATCAGATTCAACACGAATCCAGCCTTCACTACTGTCACTGCTGTCGCTTTCCGCATCCCAATTCTCCCAGCCCTTCTCTTCGTCCCCGGACTGAGCTGTATCGCCTGTTTGTCCCTGTTCCTGTTTGTACTTCTCCAATAACTCAAGTCCTGCGATCCCACCAGCTTGAACTTCTCCGAATCGTGCAGCCTGCTTTTCGCCGCTGCGAAGGCCAAGCGCGGCCTCTTTGCCTCTGTCACGCTTATGCAGAAGTTCCGGATTGTGTTCTCTGAAGAGTGTGACGAGACCTCTTGCTGCCATTTGCACGCCCTTGTCCTTTGATTTACGGTATTGTACGAGGTCTTGCAGGAGTGTGTCGGTCATGGCTAAGGGCTGACGGGCGCAAATCTCTCTGATCGCATTCAAACCAGCACTTGCTACCTCGCCAGCAGAAGACTCTGATACGAACTGGTTGGCGATCTTCAGCACTAGAGGCTCCAAAACATCTGGCGTGACCAGGTTATGAGCCGCCATTGCAAGATAGGCCAGGAAAGATGTCACACTTGGTTGCTTTGGTGTGAGGAACTTCAAAAAATAGGAATATAAGGGTATCAAGATTAGTTTGTGGAGACCGACAAGACGGGACACGAGGCTGAGCACCTCCAGCTTCTGCTCGAGATTGAGCTTCACCTTTGGGTTGTCGGTCTGTAGATGTGCAGCGAAAAGCTTTTCAACGAATCCTTGCGGGTCGTTGAGTAGGTGAAGTGCAGAGAAGTTCAGCTGGTGTGGTTGGTTCTGCTTCCTTTCCTTCTTCTTCACTTTCTTTGCCGCCTCTTTCAACTGTCTGTCATTCTTCGCGCTCTTCTTTTTTATACCGTGTTGATGTCGTAACTTGAACATGTCGGGAGCATCGTCTTCATCGCTGTCTTCCTCGGCAGCGGCCTCTCGCTCCTGATCTCCTCCAAGGAAAAAGCGAACACCTCCTACGATGACTTTTGCGTTTTCGCTAAGAGCAGCAAGGCACATGACGCTGACAGCCTTCGCGTCTGTCCAGACCTGTCGCTTCCATAGCTCACGCGTGAGCTTGACAGCCCAGATTGCCTTGGGAGAATCTGGAGCGGTCGCAATCAAGTCATAACAAAGTTGTTGAACGCTGCGATTGAGTTTGTGGTTCTTCGTCTTAGCGTTCGAAGTGCGCAGGTCGCTCACGATCTTCTGGAAGAGTAATGCTCTGAAGCTCTTTGAGGGAGTCGTAACCAACATGGGCCATAAGCAGTTGAGCAGCGCGACAGAATCTAAAATGTCTTTCTTGCGGAGCAACATCAGACACCCCACAAGTTTGTTCCTGAGCTCAGCTTCGAGTACACCTCCGCCATTGGAGCTTTCCAGTTGCAGCAGCTGCATGAGCTCGCCAGCAAAGGAAGCAGTGATACTGGGATAGCATTCTGATACATGGCTGATGAAGTCCACCAAGTCCCCCAGTCGCACGAGACCACTGTCAGATGTAGTTGTCGGTGATTGGAGGAATAGGGCGAGGAGCGATTGATATTGCGAGTATTGGTTCAGGAAATCGTCTCGATATGAGGAGGGATCACGCCTGATTTTGTGTTGCAGGTTAGGGAGATCCGCCTCAACCTTCTCGAGAGCGCCAATCTTGCGCTTCATTGTGTGTCACGGGTAAAGTAATATGCTAGATTGCGACCAGCGACAACTTTCGCAACGATCAAAGCACCTACGAAGAACATCTTCATAGCTTACCGTAACTAGAAAAAAGTTGACCCGAAATCTTGGCATGGAGATTGCGGAGATACGATGGCATTCTCGTACCTTTGGTACCTGCAGGTGTCTCTATACCTTACCTAGCCAGAGTTACAATACACGATACACGAATTTGCAAGCTTTCAATCAAGATCAAAAGAATCGAAGGGACAACTTTGCGAAACGCGCGCTTTACGTTGTTAAGCTGGCTAATCCTCATCTGTATCGGTGTCGGTGTCTGTCTCGCTCTCACTCTCCTCATCCTCATCTGTTCCAGACTCATAATCTGAATCTTCTACCTCCGCTAGTTTCTTTGACTTCTTTGGCTTGTTAGGATCAGCTGTCGGCCGACCGGCAAGGGCTGCCATTTGTCCAGCGATAGTATCTGTGACAATGTTAGTGTGGGAATTACTATGGAGAATCACAGCCTCAATGCTTCTTCTCTCACCTTCTTCTGGTTCGCTGATCTCATCGTCATCCTCTACTGCTTGCGCTTTGCCGGTATCGTCGATGTTCAGCGTGATATCCTGGGAGTAGTCAAAGCCTGCGTAGCTATCACAGACCACGTGAAGCCGGAACTTGTACTCTCCCGGTTGTGGAGGAGCTGCAAATTGTATTCTCAGGGTGACCACGTTGAATGTAGGTTCTACACCCTTTCCGTCCTTCGCTTCTCTGAATGCGGGCTTATCAAAGTTCAGCATTGCGAAAGGTGGCACGGCAATTCTGCCTTGACGCTTATCAGCAAGGAAGACATGATATCGGGTAGCACGATCGCGAGGCAGGTATGGCGCATTGGTCAACGGCAAAGGATGCTGTTCCGGTTCTTCCTTTTGAGCCTTGAGGTCACCCTCGGCTGGGTCGATATCTTCCAGGTCTGAGTCCTTCAGGGCGGGGAGGGCGGCGCCTGAGAAGCCTGGAGGCACAAACCGGGCCTTGATCACAAGCTGGACGAGAGATGAAGGAATGATAAACTTCTCTCCTTGCACTTTAAACCAAGCCTTCTCAATCTGCAAGAGAGGGAGTTGGCGCGCGACATGCTCGGCCTGCTTGAGACGGTCATTGCTGAGACCGGCAGCTTGAACAAGAGCCTGTCGCTGCTCCGAGGGAAGAGCCATGAATTGCTGAATTGTGAGGTGTGCACGGGTAGCGGTTTGCTGAGTCTGTTCAATGGTCTGAACGATTTCTGTTGTAAAGTGAGGGAGCTGCAACAGAGGCGACTGAGATGAGGTCGAAAGAGGCAATGCCTGCGTAAGGGCTTGTGAAAGCTGCAATGAAGCCAGCACTGGAGCGGTAAAGCCAAAAGCCAGGCATGTTGGGAGGTAGGCTTCATTCAGCTGGAGTGCAATTGGCGCCAGCTCAAATTTCTCTCCGTCCAGCATCTTGTCACCGAGATTGCGGCGAGCGACGTACGCCCATAGCAAAGCCAATGCCTTCCTCCTCACTTCATCATCGAAGTTCTGAATTTTCTCCAGTTGTCTCCGAGGGATCACTGACCCATCGAGTTCATTCAAGGCCGTCTCTACCGTTGCAAGACCGCTATGGGCTTTCGAGCCACTTAAAGCTTGTTTAAACTCGCCGGCCACGGTAAGCGCTGCCAAGAGATCACTTTCATCCATACGCTCGGCATATTCCTTAAACATATCTCCAGCACTTGTAACGAGTACTTTTTCCCTGGTGACCTTCTGCATCCCATACCACCATTTACCAACCAAAAGGGGTAGGCCAATACCCAACAGGGCGCCATAGAAGATCAAAACGTATTTGCCACTGCCATCCGCAACGAGGAACTGAGGCAATGCAATGCCGAAACTTGTAGATTGCTTCCCATCTGGGTTCCCGTATTGGATGTAGTTGTTCCGAACCTCCTCATCGGTGAGAGCCTTGTATGCTTTTACAATCTCCACCCACTCATCGTTCACGGTCTCAATAGTCTCGTTCAAGGCAATGTTGGGCTGGCGCTTGTCGGGATGCATGGTTATGGAAAGTCGGCGGTACCTAGAGTTAATCTGCTTTTCTGTCGCACTCATGCCGATGTCGAGGATATCGTATGGATTCCATACTTTGGGAGCTGCACGCTGTACAACAACCATGAGGTAAATCATGTACCCTATGATAGCCCAGCCGAGTCCAGCAGTCACCATACGCTTCAGCCGAAGCTCCTTGCGCTTCTGCTTTGCGCGTTCTGTCTCGATGAGGCTGGCATTCTGAGGCGTGAAGCCACTCGCAATCTTCTCCCGCTTCTTTCCAGATAACAGAGCATCACTAGGCTTTTGGAGGAGGTTGTACGTAAGTGGTAGCGTGATCAACCCTGACACTGTGAGGATGAAGAAAGGGTAGAACTGCGCTTGGTCGTCATAGTTGTATTCGTTTGACATTTTTGCTCAAGGACAATAGCGACTGGGTATATGAGTATGCTTCAAGTCAAATTCTTCATGGCCACACTCCTATTTCGAAGACGGTTGTGGTTCGAGGGTTTTTCAGATCGACGCGGTCGCAGGTTGCATGACGGACACCTCTTTCTGGGGATAAACGTGCGTTAAAAGCCACTTGTTCCGGTATGAGGTGGGCGGGCTGCGGCGCCATACATAAGACCCTCGTCTGAGTTCCAATATGTAAACCTGGCCTAAGCACTCGGCTAGATCCGAGAGATAATCATCCTCCACACGACCTCATTTCACCACCTCGATCAGCCGTACGGAGTGAATGCGGCTGGTAAGCTTCGTGAACTACAAAAACGGGAGTGTAAACGTATATAGCAGATCTACAATTTGAAAGGCCACTGTTGCGTGTTCTGATATGCTGAAATATCGACCTCTCTCCTCTGGCCGCTGATCAATATTCGATTCTCCATATCTGGCCATTTCCATGATATGGTGGCGGGGGACACGGAGGTGCTCAGGCACCAAGGCCACAATCTTGCCCTGCCCGCAGTTGAGGGCGGTGGGATGTAAAGTACAGCTGTCGTGAGCTGTGAACAATGTGTTATGATGTAAAAGTCGATGATGCCAGCTTCCACTGTTTGAAGCTGATTCTGTAGAGTTCCATTGCGCGAGGTGACTCGGCGACTTTAATTACATTCCACATGGACTGAGCTGTCCTCCTGATCTCCTTCCATATCACCCAAGCGGGCCCCATATTACCATTGGAGCGATTGGATGGTTGCAGGCCCGATAACAACATAAATCATGCTGTCGTTCGGACGACCACGAGGGTGCGCTGTAGCACCCTTTGTTGCCTGCTTAGCTGTACTCTGTTTTTTTATTTCAACCGCGAACGCAGCCTCAAGTGTGCTTGGAATCGATTTCGGCACCCTCAACTTCAAAGCAGCGCTTGTCAAGCCTGGGATACCACTCGAGATCGTCTTGACAAAGGACAGCAAACGGAAAGAGAGCGCCGCCGTAGCATTCAAACCCCCGAGAGATAAGACGGGCAAGATACTTGCAGAAGTTGGAACCTATCCCGAGAGGGTGTATGGGTCCGATGCACTGGCACTACAAGGACGGATACCTGGTGAGGTGTTCCCAAACCTCAAGCCACTATTGGGACTGCCATGGTCTTCAGCCGCTTCAGAAGCTGTCGAAGGGTACAGATGGCGATACCCGGCGTTACAGCTGCACCAGGTTGAAGAGATGGGCACCACTGTCTTCAAAAGTGAGTCGTTTGTCGATGAGGAGCTGCCCTGGAGTGTCGAAGAGCTTCTAGCAATGGAATTGGCCAATGTCAAAGTAAATGCCGAGAATCTGGCTGGTGCTGGAAGTTCTGTCGAAGATGCAGTGATTACTGTTCCAGCATACTACACCGCCGACGAGCGCCGAGCGATCCAAACCGCTGCCGATCTCGCCGGGTTGAAGGTCATGTCTCTAGTGTCTGATGGGCTTGCCGTTGGGCTTGACTATGCAAAGAGCAGGACATTCCCGAGCATAAGTGAAGGTGCTCGGCCGGAATATCACGTGGTGTTCGACATGGGCGCCGGATCAACGACTGCCTCTGTTCTACGGATGCAAAGCCGTAGCGTCAAGGACGTTGGCCGTTTCAACAAGACAGTGCAAGAAGTCGCTGTTCTAGGCACCGGTTGGGATCGAACGTTGGGAGGTGACGCTTTGAACAACCTGATCGTCGAGGACTTGATCCGGAAATTCTCAACCAAACCAGTTCTGAAAAGCAGAGGTGTAGGTGTGGAGGACATCGCCGCCAACCCTCGGGTCATGAGTAGGCTGTGGAAAGATGCTGAGAAAGCTCGGCAAGTGCTATCTGCAAACACTGAGACCAGTGTTTCCTTCGAGGAGCTTCTACCAGACGTCGATTTCAGGTCCAAGATCAGCAGAAGCGACTTCGAAACTCTTGCAGCTTCGTTTGCGGACCGTGTGACTGGTCCTGTGAATGATGCCCTTGCTGCTGCTAAGCTCTCGGTCGAGGATATTGACTCAGTCATTCTCCACGGCGGCGCCATTCGAACCCCATTCGTTCAAAAGAAATTAGAGGAACTAGTTGGATCTTCCAAGTTGCGTACCAATGTCAATGCCGATGAGTCTGCTGCTTTTGGAGCATCCTTCAAAGGCGCTGGGCTATCACCTTCTTTCAAGGTCAAAGAGATTAGAGCAAGCGATGAGGCAGCATATGCCGCCGGCATTACCTACACCGATCCATCGACTGGAAAAGAACGAAAGCAACCTCTCTTCTCAGCCATCTCGCCGGTTGGAAATGGCGCAACCACGAAACAATTCGTGTTCAAGGACAAGGAAGACTTTGTGTTTTATCTCTACCAGACGATTGGTGATGTGGACAGGGCGATTGTAAAAGTTCAAACGGAAAATCTCACTGCCGGTGTCCAAGAGCTCAAGGATAAATTCAGCTGTGAAGAAAGCGGTATCACCACTAAGTTCTCACTCAGGCTAAACCCAGTGGATGGCCTGCCCGAAGTTGTACAGGGCGCCATCAGTTGCGAAACCGAGGCTGAGGGTAAGAGCGTCGGCGACTCTGTAAAGGACTGGCTCGGGTTTGGGAAGAAGAAGGGTGACCAAGAGGCTTTTGGAGATGACGAGGAAGGCTCGTTTACAGTAGAGGATGTGGATGCAGAGACTCCCTCCAAATCAGCTTCGTCCTCGAGCACCTCAGTGAGTGCGTCATCAGCCAATGCTAAGGCGTCGGAGAAGGCTAAAAAGGTTGAGAGTGTGACTATTGCTTTGAGTGTCTCTTCACAAGGTAACCCCCAACCAAGCTACACAGAGCTACAACGTATGCGAGAGCGGTTGGCGGCGTTCGACGCAAGTGACATGGCGCGCGTCGCAAGGGAAGAAGCATTGAATCTGCTTGAAAGCTACACCTACTTCGTGCGCGATTTCCTGAGCAATGAAGATTTCCAGGATGTCAGTACTGAAGCACAGAGGGATGAGATCGGCCAACTGCTTGAATCTACAAAGGAGTTTATGGAAAGCAGCGAGCTCTCTAAATCCACCAGAGACGTGCTCACGGCTAAGCGGAACGCGCTCAGAAAGCTGGTGAACCCGATTCAGCATCGGAAACTAGAGGGTCTCCAACGACCCGAGAAAATCGAGGCTTTGAAGGAGGCACTCGAGCAGTCGAAGAAGATGGTGGCTGAGATCAATAGGTCGATCGCGGAAGCGTCTAGCAGTGCTGCGGAGAGCGCAAAGTCTGCTACCGCATCACCATCGTCCTCCAAGTCAGACAGTTCCGATGATCTGGATGACCTGGAAGAGCCTGAGCCATCGTCAAGCACGACGGCAGCACCCAGGCCCAGTGATTCCATATTGTCGCTCTATACGGAGGAGGATGCGAGCAACCTCGAATCCATAACCACGTCAGTGGCTCAGTGGGTGGAAGAAAAGGAGGCGGCACAGGCGAAGCTCCAGCCTTACGAGGACCCGGCACTGTTGACCAGGGAGATCGAAGCCAAGTCGACAGAGCTGAGCTACGCGATGAGGGAGATAATCTTCAAGAAGGCGCAGAAGCAGAAGGCCAGCTCAAGCAAGAAGGCCAAGTCTAGCAAAACTAAGAGCAAAAGTAAGAAGTCGACGAAGACCAAGAGCACGACGACGTCCGGGACAGGCTCGACGGAAACGGTAGAAGATGGAGGGGCATCGACAAAGGAGGCGACAGGAAGCCCAAGGACAAAGCCGACGCAGCGTGATGAATTGTGAACGAAATTATTGTAAAGGTAGACTACCTACGAAGGGACAGTTCGAGCATCAACGACATCTTCTTAGATAGTTGGCTTTCAATGCATGTCCCAGCCCCAAACACAAAAGCTACGGTGGTATTATGAGATGGAACCAGACCGCCAAAGTTGGAGGTACTGCCGTATTGGGGAAGTACTGTAGGAGGTAACACATGCTCGAGTACTCAGGTACCTACGGTATCTAGAAACCCACGCTAGCCGTGCCGTGGCCAGGTGTTTCCCATGCATTAGCGTGGCCGACAAGCTTCCTACGCGGGCCGAGCCAATCATATGCATGCAGAAGGTGCACGCCAGTGGGTCGGGACGGGCCAAGCCGCACTCAAGCTCAAGCATCAACGCATCAAGCTTTGGTACCTCGATCTCGAGATCCCGTCGTGGGGTTCTGATGACGTCGCCTCCTCTGGCCTCAGGTTCGTGGGGCATGTTCTGCTTGTCTGTTTGGACAATGCACACGGGACGCTATCGGCCATTGGCGACCTGTTATTGAACGCCTCGTAGGGTGTGGTTCTCTCTGCAGAAGCTAGACCTGAGTGGATAGCTCGTTGCCGTGTGCGAGGGGTCGGTTGGAGGAAAAGTCGAACAAATCACCGCTGCTTCGGTGGGTACCTGTTGGGCAGATTAGGTAGGGAGGTAGGTACTGTAGGTAGGTACTATAGGTACTGTAGGTGCTGTAGCTCGCTCCTTTACCTCATAGTGCGGCGCCCGTGGACATATCAAGGAATCTCAATGGGCATTCCCCGGTTGGCTGGCTGGATACTGGCGCCGAGGCGTATTTTATTACAAGGTTTGAGTAGGTAAGTAGGTGGACGGATCTTGGTTTCATGCTCTGCCACGTATGTTTATGTGCTGGGTCGGCAGGTGGATGGGTAGGTAATCTGGTGGGGTGGTAGTTACTGCCCTGTAACACGTTCGACCTCACGCAGCTCCTCCTTCTCCACGCCCTCCCCTTTTTAACCCATACTTGCCTTCTTCCTGAAGAAAACATTCTCCTCCGTCTCCTCATCGTCATCAGCAGATTTCTCGGACCTGAGTAACAAGCTGTCCCACACCACACTTCACAGCTAAACACCTCGATCCTCACCCACAGCAACAATGGTTCACCTCGGGAAGGTCAAGACCGACAAGGACATTGGCAAGGGCTTGACCAGCAAGTTCGACTCTCTTGATCTCGGCGTGCCTGGGGATAATGAGTTCACTGCAAGTGTATACGGCTCCAAGTATGCTGCTCTCGACTTGCCAAAGCATGAAATGCCAGACAGTGAGATGCCGCGCGAGATTGCCTACCGTTTGATCAAGTAAGTGGAGTATCAGCCGCTCGACACATGAATACCTGCGTAGTTGCGTGAGTCCTGACAATCTCCCTTAGGGATGACCTCACCCTTGATGGAATCCCAACTCTCAACCTGGCCTCTTTCGTCACCACCTACATGGAGGACGAGGCCGAGAAGCTCATGACCGAAGCTTTCTCCAAGAACTTCATCGACTACGAGGAGTATCCACAGTCTGCCGACATCCAGAACCGATGTGTGTCCATGATCGCTCGTCTGTTCAACGTGCCAGCCCACGACGAGAACACCAACGCCATGGGAACATCAACCATCGGCTCTTCCGAGGCCATCATGCTTGCAACGCTTGCCATGAAGAAGAGGTGGCAGAACAAGAGGAAGGCCGAGGGTAAGGATTACAGTAGGCCAAACATCATCATGAACTCTGCCGTCCAGGTCTGCTGGGAGAAGGCCGCCCGCTACTTTGATGTGGAGGAGAAGTGGGTCTACTGCACCAACGATCGCTATGTCATTGATCCAGAAGAAGCGGTCAGCCTGGTTGACGAGAACACCATCGGTATCTGTGCCATCCTCGGTACCACTTACACAGGTGAGTATGAGGATGTCAAGAAGATCAACGACCTCCTCCTCGAGAAGAAGATCGACTGCCCCATTCACGTCGACGCGGCTTCTGGCGGCTTCGTCGCGCCTTTCGTCAACCCAGACCTCGTATGGGACTTCAGGCTGGAGAACGTTGTCTCCATCAACGTTTCTGGCCACAAATATGGTCTGGTCTACCCAGGTGTAGGCTGGGTTGTTTGGAGAGATCCAGAGTTCCTCCCACAAGGTAAGTCGGCTTCTACTCAGCTCCTATTGACATTCATCTCATACTGACGGTGGCAGAACTGATCTTCAACATCAACTATCTGGGCGCTGATCAAGCATCATTCACCCTGAACTTCTCCCGCGGAGCCTCTCAGGTCATCGGTCAATACTACCAATTGATCCGTCTCGGAAAGAAAGGTTACCGTAGCATCATGTTCAACCTTACCAGGACCGCCGACTACCTAGCCGCCTCAATCCAGGAGCAGGGATTCATGCTGATGTCTAAGACCCGCGGCGAGGGTCTGCCACTTGTCGCCTTCCGCTTGAACCCTGAACATGGACACAAGTTCGACGAGTTCCTGATCGCTCACCAGTTGCGCGAGCGCGGCTGGGTGGTTCCGGCCTACACTATGGCACCAAACACGGAAAACTTGAAGATGATGCGTGTGGTAGTGCGTGAGGACTTCTCCAGGTCGAGGGCAGATGCTTTGATCAACGACCTCAAGCTCGTAATGAACGAGCTGTCCAAGATGGACGAGAAGAAGATTGAAGTACACAAGGAGCACCTGAAGACTCACGGGCGACACAAGAAGAACACGAACAACACGAACAACCACTTCAAGAACGTCAAGCACAGCCTGCAGGGCAAGCATGGAAAGACCCATGGTGTGTGCTGATCTGTGATCCACATTCAGTGAAGACCTCTCATGTGATAGTGGGCGATTAATGAGATCAATGACGAAAGAAAAAGAAGGATGTGCCAAAGATGAGTAGATCTGAGTATAGAACTATTTAAGCCAAGGTCCTCCACTTGGACCACCTTCTCAAGCCAACTGTTTTGTGATATCTTCAATGTCATATGGTCAACTAATTCGGTGGACGGTTCTTTTACAACTGCTCGTGAACGTGGAAAGATCAGCAATTGTAATTGCACGACCGTCGCGACCTTGCCTCGTAAATACATCTACATTGCTTTCGTTACATGCCGGAACCCGAAGTACGTTCACTGCTCGGCCTTGAATTTAGAGATGACAGCATCCAGGGCTGTACGCATCTCGGTCTTACGGGCCTCGCTGCACCAGCTTCCATCGATACCAGCAACACACACGGTGCGCCACTCGTCAGGTGTCAGTTGGAAGGCATCGTGGACAGCGACATAGTTGTCCAGGATGTAGTGGTTGCCAAAGTAGGCCGGGTCGTCGGAATTGATGCTGAACTTGACGCCCTTAGCCAGGAATTTCCGGATGGGCAGCTTGGCAATGTCGTCGGTGCAGCGCAGCAGCAGGTTGCTCCAGGGGCAGACAGTCAACATCGTGCCCTGGGCGGCGACCCTGTCTAGCAGGGCATCATCCTCGACCAGGCGGATACCATGGTCGATGCGCTCGACGCGCAGCACATCCAGCGCAGTTGCGATGTAGCCGCTGGGGCCTTCCTCGCCGGCGTGGGCGGTCAGGCGCAGGCCGGCATCGCGCGCCTGCTTGTACAGCGGCTCGAATAGCTCGGGTGGGAAGGGCAGCTCGCTGGAGTCAAGGCCGACGCCGATAACGTCGCCGCTCGCGAACGCCGCCTGCACCTCGGCCTGTTGCAGCGTTGCCAGGCAGTCTGGCGCAGGCAGGTGGCGCAGGAAGCAACAGATCAGCTCGCTGGTCAGGCCCAGCTCGGCTTGGGCGCGCCGCCGCGCCGCCTGGAAGCCCTCTTGCAGCGTCGTGTACGCCACCCCACGGCTCAGGTGTGCTTGCGGGTCGAAGAAGACCTCGGCGTGCATCACTCCATCGGCAGCGGCGTGTTGAAAGTAGTCCCACGCCAGTGCCTCGAAGTCCCCAGCCGTGATCAGCACGCTCATGCCGATGTAGTAGTAGTGCAGGAAGTCATCCAGGCAGTCAAACCGGCTGTATCTCTCCTTCAGCGCTGCTGGCGAGGCGAATGCCGCATCATCCGTCGGTAATGATATTCCATTTCTCTCCGCTAGCTGGAACAGCAGTTCCGGTGTGAGGGCCCCTTCAACGTGGATGTGATGTTCGCACTTGGGCAGGGATCGAAGGAAGTCCAGCGTCTTCTTGTCGTTTGACGCCATCGTGAAAGTCTGATTCTGAACGGTTTCTGCTATCGCCTGGCTTCAATCGGGACAGGTATTTTATCTTGGCTTTATATATCCGCTTTTTATATATCCGCGCGTCCCTTTCCTATCTGTCCAGTGCAGTCGTTTGCAATAGTGATGGAGAATTATTATCAAGATGACATGGACACTCTTCCTATGAAAGCAACGTCATTGAGTATGGCAAAATTTACGTCTGTAAAAATTTATCATCGGTTCCTCGTCGTGTTCACGCCAATCTGGTAGGGTCCGTAGTGGCGGCGATCTCCGTCAATACAGGACGCTCCATTGCAGACGTACTCGCCGTTGACCTCTTCAACACGTGCAGAGGCGTATTGACGAGCAATGCATGGCATGGCAACTCCAGCTCACTTGCCTCGCCAACAACCACTCTGCTTGGATTTGGATAGGGAGGTATGTACTACATATGTCACCAACAGAACGTAAAGCAGACGGAAAGGAGGTGACGGCAAGTTGGGGGACAGTAGGATGACTAATACGCTGCTCTATCAGTTCGGAGACAGATGGCAAGCGGCTAGGCCCGGCCCCGCTACCGGAAAGTGTACGGAACCTGCCGAGGCAGTACTTTCCCCTTCGAGAATGGGGGCTCCGACCACCTTCGACACAGCCTCCTACCTACCTGGGTATACATTTATACTTGCGGATATGAGGACGAATGCAGAAAAGTGAAGCCGAAGCTCTACGCAGATCGGTTGGCGAAGCCGGACGAATCTGCATTCTCTAGGTGATCTCTACGTCTGACTTGGACTTCCACAATGTTCACCATCGTGACTGCGGTATTACCTCATCAGAACCAAAGAATAAGCGGGTGTTTATCCTTCAAAAAAAAAAAAAAAGGAAAGAAAAGAAAGAAAAGAAAGCCCGAATTGCAGTCGAAGCGCAGTGGACAACATACCGACCCTGTTGGAGTGACTATGGACCCGCAGTGTCATCAGAAGATGTCTGCTGAGCGGGAGACAATAGGCGAGATTAAGTATCTCGGCATAGGATGGAACGGTACATTACGAGTGGGTATCGAAGCGTGAAGTCCAGTTACGATCGGCTTCCGCAAGGCCGGCTTCACGTTCATGTGTGCACGTCTAGCAGGGCGATACAGAACCACGGAGAAAGACAGGCAATCGCTAGCTATGCAGATTGACAGCAGGAGAAACTTTCAGGCTGCTCAGCAGCGGGCTGCGAGCAAATAGTCGACTGAAGGTGTCGCCGTAGATCGGCGTCAGCCCTACTTTTCGCTCAACCTGGCCAACAAATGTCAGAAGGAGGCTTTCTCACCGAGCAACCCCATAGGTCGAATTGCTGATCACTTCCTTGCTGCATCTAGGGTTTCAGGCACTAGGTGATGGTGGCAGGAGGCATGTCCGGTATGCTATGCTTGTCATCCGACTGGGAACTTCTGGGCTTGTTGCGCACACACCACCGACCTACCTCTGTTGGGCTGGGCTCCATGGGAGGTGCCATTGTAGTGTCACCTGTCTCACTCCACCGTTCTTTGACTGTAGTAGCGGTAGACGTAGGGAGTTCCGTACGCTGGCTAGACGTGAAAGGTCCTCCCTGCTCTGCCCAGTCTCATCTGGCCGGGAGCAAATCCACTGAGCCGTTGCGTAACGCGGCTACGGAAACACGTGGCATCGCTTGCACGCACGCGACCGGATTTGTAATGGTTTGGGCGAGCAGAGAGCAGCTTCGGTTGTGGTTGTAGATGTGAATGTGGTTGTGGTTGTGGTTGTGATTGTGGTGCAATGTCGACGTCTGCAATATTCGGCACTTGTCTACCTACTTAGGAAAGGATGGAAATGTTGTGACGAGGGCCGGCTGACAGGTCAGCAACAGCTCGCATTCACTGTGCACGATCTCTCGCAATCAAACCCTCACGTGCAATTGTGCAATTGTGTACATACAGCACGGGGACATCGAGCCGTGTCCGCACAACGGAAGGGAGCGCGATACAAAGTGGACTGCCTGTCGATATTGTAATCGACGTTGGTCAATGGCGCCGCGGCCGGAAGAAGGCTATCCATGGTGGCAGAGGCAGACCGGTGGGTTTAGCATTGGCCGGTAAAAGTGCAGGTCGAGGCAGATTCCGAGGGTGACGGATAATGCATTGGTCGATTGATTGATTTACGGATTGACGGATTGGCGGATTGACTGTATGTACTGTGCTGTGCTGTGCTTAACTGTACTGCACGCCACCAACTTACACACCAAGGCAAGATCATCAGTCGGTGCTTGTGCTTGTGCTTGTGCTTGTACCGACTCTTACTACGGGTGACCTGCTATCAAGACACCACGCGATCTCGCTGGGCAGGACTGGATGACGGATGGGCAGTAGAGCGACGCGACGAACACATGGTAGGCCACGGTTGGCCACTGTCGGAAGAGGTGGAGGCCGCATGTCGACAGGACGGTGAAACGTCGAGCGAGAAGTCCCAGGCCACCTGCCGAATGAGGAAGTTGTAGCTGCTGATCCTTGGCGTGTACCGTTGGGGGGTGGCAGTGCAAAAGAAGAAAAAGGGACGTACTCTCAACCGGTCTCGCGCTGGGATTCGGATGCACCCATCGCCATCCACAGCCAGCACCACCTTACCGTAGGCTAGACACCTCGATGTTGTCTGGTCTTGGAACACCCATGTGGGTGGATTTGGAGGGTTCGCCAGGGACGCTGACGTCAATCATGCAAGACGGCATCTCTCCACCTTGCGATTCAAAGGTGTTGCCGGCAATCAAATTTCCTGCCGCTTGATGAGCAGCATCCGCCGTTGTCCGACGACATGGAGGCTCTCCACTCTATAAGTCTCGTGAAGACTATGGAGTAGCCAAGATCCAGCAAGCCACCCATCGACCGACCAGCTACCCAGGATCTACGGAGGGGTGGCCTGGGTGGTGGCAAGTGTGGGTGGTCGCGATATGAAAGAATTTACCTACTGAACGATGCAGCAGCACGGTTGGCGCATGATGTACGATGTGTGCTTTAACGTTGTAAGCTGTAGTGGGTTTGCAGTAGGAGGTAGTGCAGCTTGGGGTTAGGAGGTACTGCAATGTAGGGTCTAAAGGTCAAAATAGACTTTCGGCAGGCCTGAAGCCATGCACGCTTCAGTGCACCGATAGGATCTCGGCTGTGATGACCAAGGAAACCCGTCTCACGATCTATTCGGCGGTCAGCCAATGCAACTACCGACCAGCGTCGACCTCGAATTAGCGGCCAGCGACCAGCGACCAGCGATCAGACGTTGTTGAGGGAAAGCATGTCGATTCTTTTTCGTTGAGGGAAATGCCGCTGTAAATTGGGAGTTTCGAAAGCCACACACGCACATTACCCCGAAACGCATCAATGCTCGATGAAGTAGCATAGATAGGGCGGTACTGTATAGGTATATTGCCACATGCTATAGGAGATGGAGTACCGTCTATACAGAGTGGTCTGCCATCGACAGTCGCAGTGACAGGTACGGCTATCGAGGTACATTGGACCCTGCCGATGGTCCTCAGGTGAGCGGGTGGTATTGGAAAAATTGCCTCATCAAGCATTTCCGGCGTGCCGGCGCCACCCTGTCCACATGGAGGGAGGGGGGGGGTGTCAGGAAGGAGGAGAAGAAGCACAAGAAGAAGGCAAAAGTGGCACCTGGCGTCGCAGCGCAGTACTGCAATGTACCAGGCGTGCCATGTACTCGCTCGCCAGTCCTGCGGCGTACCGCAACATTGGAAGCGCACTGTGCGTTGCGCTGGGGTCTCTGCCAGCGTACCCTCCCAAGGCTGGGTTCGTCAGGACTGGGTTTAGGGACTGGGTTCATGACCGGCCAGGAGCAGGACTTGAATCGGCATTGGGCCACTTCCATGTGGACCCGCGCGAGTCACTGGCGCGTCCTGGCCGTGAGCCCTTGCGGGCCATTGCGCGTACTCATTCGACGCCTCCGGTCTGGATCATCGCCCTCGATCAACGCTTTGGGTCGTGGATTCGGATCTTGTGGGTATCTGGCAGAGCGAGCATTTGTGTTGTGGGCTAGTCCTTCACTTGTTGCGTCGCCTGCCGTAGAACATTTGTAGTTCCTGTGCCGCTATGACTTTTGCGGTAGGGTGATGTCCAGTAAAAGAAAAAGCGCCATGGATGATGAAGGGAGGTTTCGCGGCCGAAGAGATGATGAGTAACGGGAGCGGTAACATCAGAACCTTCATGTCCATGTCCATCATCATCATCATCATCATCAGCAGCAGCGGCATCATCATCATCATCATCATCACCACCACCACCGCCATCAGTGGCAGATGGGGGACCTTGTGAACAACGGAATGAGATGCATGCACTGGCATGACACTACCCGAACCCCGGACTCGAAATGGAACATCTTCAGGGACAAGAGTGCAACCCTTCTTTTCTCCAATCCCATCTCGTCTTGCTCGTCTCGTCTTGTCGTGTATTGTTCGTCTCGTCTCGTCTCATTTCATCTCATCTCGTTTGGTTTGCGACTACCACTTGCCGGTCTGCCTACCTAGTGACTTGCCTACCTGACTGAACTCTAACCGCCTCCTACCTCTACCACTACTCTTACGCCTTTTGACTCCTCAAACTCTTACCTTCTTCAAACCTCGACACGTTCAACCCTGGCTAGGGAATGCATCATTCTGACCCTCTCCGCTCCCTTTGCAGTCCAAAGTCCCACCAAGCACCTCTCGACTGACATGACCCTATCGCCATCCAACGGCATTGTTCAGTATCTCCGTCCGGACCTTGATCCGCCTGCATTGCCTACGCTCCATCTGTCACCCTGGCTCTAGTTCGTTCGCCACCCTGCGTCGTGGACTCCCTGCATCTCCTTCACACTTCTCGACTAGGAGCAACCCAATCGTTTGCTTTCATCCCGACGCCTCCAGCCTCGCCTTCGAGCTCGCTGCTTGTTCCGCGCTGCATGGGCGATCGCATTGCCATACTAGACGATCACTCTCCCATTGCGCTCGCTTGCTCTTGCGTCTTGGGTATTACTTGACCATTCAATCTCTGCACCCTTTAGCAAATTAAATGTTCCGTCAATAGTGATCGATTTGTCGACGGTAGAGCGCCATCTGGCTCTCCTTGTCGTTCCATAATGAACAGCAATGGCAGACCGACATCTGGACGCCCTCCGTCCTTGTATGACCCGTCTATGTCATCGCCATCCCATTCGTCGTCACTTCAATCTGCGTCGAGCAGTTTCCCGGCGCCCCCACCACAACCTGTCGATCGATTGCCTTCGCCCATCAACCTCTCGGCCGCTCCAGGACACTCGAATGGAAACACCTCTCAGTATCCCCAATACCTGAGCGCTCCCGGGCCGGCCGCCTTGGGCTCAGCCGTCACCCAAGACATTTACGTGCAGAACGACCCAGGGCTCGCGCCACCTGTGATGTCTTCGGCGCTCCCATCTGCTGCAACTCTATCTGCACAAAAACGAGCTTATCGACAGCGGAGGAAGGATCCGAGTTGCGATGCTTGCCGCGAGCGCAAAGTGAAATGCGACGCAACTGACACCTCCAGTTGTTCTGAGTGTTCTAGCAGAGGTGTAAGATGTCAATTCACCAAGGAAACGAATCGACGTATGTCCTCTATCAAGCAGGTGCAAGACCTGGAAAAGCAGCTGCTCCAGGCTAGGAACGAAAACCGTCAACTCCGAGGCATGCTGCGCGAAAGTGGCTCTCAAGAACCTGACGTGAGCCAATCGACAGTGCCAACTCTCAATCTACCAGACGTCTCCACAAAAGAACGACGACAAGCTTTCCCCAGCATTAGTGGTTTTGAAGGTGTCAGACAGAACCTGAGGAATTATGGTCGAGGACTCTTCAAACCGCCGCCATCCTACAGATCCTCTCCGGAATTGCAGCTCTATCCTAATGCCGATTCTCTACCGCCTAAGAGTGTAGCAGACAGGCTTTTGTCCCATTATCGTGGATCAGTCCACGTTTACGCTCCTCTGCTCCATTGGCCGACATTCGTGCAGGATTATGAAGAGCTGTACAAAACGGGCTCCTTTCGAGGCCGCCCTCAGATTTGGGTTGCTTTATTCTATGCCGTGCTGGGCTGTGGCACACTCATGGATCAACAGCCGCTCAGACCGGCACAAGATACCGAGGGCGCTGGGTATATTGACGCCTGCATGCAGAATTGCGATACTTGGAGTGATGACTTCACGCTGGACTTTGCTAGGACGATGTTGTTGTTGAGCATTTATTTCGTGGAGGTGAACACTCAATCTGCAGCTTGGGTCTGGCTCGGCGGTGCAGTCCGAATAGCGCAGGACATGGGCTTACATCTTGAAAATGGGATTTTCCCTGCCTTCGAGCAAGAAATGAGGCGCCGGGTTTGGTGGAGCATTTACAATTGGGATCGGCTTGTGTCAATCGAAACCGGGCGACCACTTTTGATCGACGACGATGACTGTGACGTTGCAGAACCCTTGCCAGTCGATGATGAATACATACGACAAGACGGCCTTGAGATTACGCCTCCTAGCGGTTCAAGCCCCAACGCCCTCCTCGTTGTTATTCCTGTAGTCAGGATCGCTGCGCAGATCTCCAAGAGCCTCAAGGCGAGGTCGATTGCACCAGCGACATTGGCTACATACGATGATCATTTTCGAACGACCATGGCAACGTTTCCTGATCAATTCACGGCCGGTTCACAAGCACATCTGGACCCACGGCTCCTCACCGCTGCATGCTCTCTGCACATCATGCGCTTTTTCTTATATCGGCACAATTTCTCACCCAGCTGCAAAGCTATAGAGCGAAGCGATGCTTTGGATCGGTGCGTAGAGGTCGGCAGAGTGACAGCTAGTTTCATCAAGCGATCTATGCGAACCGCTACCTCACCTTGTCAAACGCCGGAAACGCCGTTCTACTCCTCGTTGCACATGTCAAATTGGGCAGCTCGACTTCGCACAATGGCACCTGCTTTCTTCTGTACCCACTTGTGGCGGTGCGCGCTAGTACTCTGCTTCAGAGCTGATTTTGAATCTGCTCTCATTCTCACTTACGCGAGTGCAGCAATTGGAGAAATGAGAAAGAACAATGTAGCGTGCGGCAGATACCTGGCTTTCTTTCTCGACAAACTAATAGAGAGACTTCGAGCTGGGTCGACGTGGTCGGACCTTGAGAGTGACGAGGAGATGATGGCGTATGTGTCGGGAGATGTGCAGGGTAGCTATATGAGAGGATGGGCCTGGAGCGGAAGTTTAGATGGCAGCAGTAGAGGGTCACCTTCGGTCGATGGCAATGCGAACTACCCCGAACCGAGCGGACCGCTATCAGAGCGCGAGATGCAAGAATGGGGTGGGTGGGAACATGTTCAAAGAGTGATCTCACAGTTACAACAGGAGCAACAAGCCAGCCAGGCTAGCTCCATCGCACCGCACGCCCAGTCGTATGCACCGACACTCTCATTTCCACACAGCCCTGGAGCTTTGAGTGATCAGGCGTCAAGCGCCAGTAACGTCGTCACCAACATCAACACCAACACAAGTCACCATCTGGCCCCCACCTCGTACAGCACACAGCAACCCCACACACAGCAGCCTGCATCACCCGGTGGCAGCGTCGGCGCAAGCTCATCCGGCACGAGCAACAGGATCAGCATCAAGGACATCATGTGAGACAAACGTCACCAGTCACACACATGGTTCCTCGCTTGACACGTTTCCTTGGGTTACCTTTCTCGCAGCATGGATTGGCGTAGGTGGTGCAGCCGGGTAGGTGGGAAATCTGCATGAGGTGCGTTCGTTCGGAGCGCTTACTTGTAATGACTCGATCGGACATGATGAGACGGCAGGCTGTCAGAGTTCGTATACACGACTAGAAAGACAACGAATATCAGGACCACGGAAATGGCTCGACCAGGGCTGTCAAGAGCCCCATAACAGTACTGTACCAATAGTTGAAGAAATATATTGGCGAGATGAGTGGTTGATACTTGATCCAGACCACAGGTCCAAAACTCTCATGTCTCTTTCCCATCCGTTGTCACGCATCAAATCCTGTATCGTTATCATCCACGGCGTTTTTTTCACCCCTTACACTTTCCTAGCCCTTCTTTCGCGTGCCTTGGAACGTGTCTTGAAAGCCCTAGATATGAGGAAAGCCATGGGCCCGGGGCTGAGTTTGAGTTTGGAGGCGAATCGTCGTTCTGATGTCTCGATGATCTGTGATTGGACTTGGGCTGATGGAGGATGGGAGATTGGATTCGTTCCCAGGTGACTACCTCCCGTACCGAACTTTCCAAGGCACACGAGACGAGATGGAAGGCTTTACAGACTTGGGGCACAGGCAGTATGAGCGAATGGCGCTGCCACCCTAATCTTAGCCACGCGGGTCATATGACGCTGCAAACATTAAAAAAGTCCAGGGGAGAAGCAGATATGTCTTGGAGCGAGCGGAGTTCCACTTGGCTGTATGTTCTACGATTGCTGACGCGCTTCAGCTGTATTACGCACGAAACTTCAGTAGGATAAATTCGGTGGCATTAGGATTTGTTTAAGTTGTACACGTCTCACGCACGTCGCGGCTCGTTCTCAGACTGATGTCCGGAAGCAGCGGTGCAAACAAGTGCTGGAGGAAGCACACATATGCGCATATACCCGACAGGTAATGCGGCAACGCAAACCCGCAAAAAGCCCTCCCCATGTTCAAACGTCGAAAACAGACGATCTGAACACCATACCCCGAGAACACCTTCCTCGCTCTCTCAACCAACTCCGGCAACCTATAGCCCAACGCCGTGCCCGTCATCATAACGCCGATATAGTAGAGCACGTTTTCCGTCCTGGACGAGGCCGGCCCAGGCCAATGCAATGCAATGCTTGTGTAAAAGTTTGGTTCTAAAGGAGGGTCGTAGAATAGATGATGTCGCATTATCGTGGTCGTCATCATTGGATGGCGTCCAAGATGGTTGAAAGAAAGTGAAAAGCCGAGATGCATTCGCCGATACAGATAAATCAGAGGGAAAATGCAAGACCGGAAGTCGTGGGTATCATGGTGGAAGGAAATTTCATGAAGACGACAGAAGCAGAGCGCGGAGGCTTGATGTCGTCGCCGATGTGAAGAGTCGAAGGCTGCATCCCGCGTTCCCTAGGTGTGAGGAGGAAAACCAAGAGGCAGAGAAAGGTGGTCTCAGTACGGATGTGGGTTCCAGTGAGGAGGAGGTTGCTGTTGGTGGTCGTGCTGCGAGGATGATGGCGACAGTGTAAACCCAGTGAAGGGGTCGTCAAGTCCATCGCTTGGGGTCCTGGACACATACGCTTAGCCTTCTCGCCCTTGTCTGTCTTTTGTTCTTCTTTCTGTTCGTCCTTGGTCCGGAAACCCTAGATCAAGTCCAAATGGGAGCTGGTGTTACGAACCCGCCGCTCAAGCCGCCTATGGGCACGCCGTCATATGGATAGTAGTCATCATCCTGCGATGGGAAGGCCTGTGGTCCAAACCCGGGGGAGGGCATCACACCAAACTGGCTCATCCCGTACGAAAAGCCGGCGTGTGGCATGGGCACCTCGAGGAATGGTGACTGCGACGCCGGCGCTAGGGAGGGATTCTGCTGGCCAGACGACACGTAGTGCAGCCTCGAAGGCGCGAAGGCCGGACTCAGGTTGCCGGTGCTAGTGTATGCTACCGTCTCGGGGCCGACGTGGACCATCGGCTGGTCTTGGAATCCGATCTGCTGCATGGCCTGCTGCTTCATGGAACGATAGTCACGAGCGGTCTGTCGCGGAAAGTCCATGACAGCGGCGATCTCCATCGCGGCAGAGTCCATACCCATGCTGGAGCTCATCGCGTCTGTCACGCCGATGATGGCATCTAGAGGAGGTAGAGCTATGCTCGAGCAGAAGGAAGAGCCAAGGTCAGGAAATAGAGGCTCGACCATCAGGGCCGTGGCATAGAAGTGTGCCAGTGCTAGCATGGCCGGGCCCTGTGCACTAGCTCTCTGAAGGAGAGACACAGGGACCCAGAATAGCCATTTTCTCAGCATGTACAGTTGACCAAATTGCTCTTCTGAAGAAGTGGGAACGACGGAGGTCTGCAGGCGGTACAAGTAGGTCAGGAGCTGATCTACCCATGAAGCCTCCAGGTCGTGGCCAGTGAGCGATATCTTCAGCCTCTGTATGGAATTAATGGTGGTCTGCAGGACAGCTCCGCGATCGGAGGCGCTCAGGGAGGGTCGTCGATGGTGGGAACGGTAGGAGGCGACCACCAAGTCCTCGTCGACTATGAATTCGGTGAAGATGGAGTCGTGATTCCACTGCTGCATGGCCGAGAGGACGGATTGCACGCCAGCTCTCAAAGAAGACCAGCTGCGCCTATTGATAGTGTCAGCGAAAATGCAAAAAAAAAAAAATATGCATGATAGCCCGACAAGTGGGTTTCGCACCAATCAGTTGCCTGCCACAGCATCAGCAAAGATGCTGCCAGCACCGCGTCCGCATTTTCAGGCGAGAAGTTGCCAATGGCCTCGTGTAGACCTCTAAGGGCAATGCCACCGTGCTGGATATGAAGGTTTCGGATCTCGTTGGATGACCGCACCCAGGCCAGGTGGTTGGCAGAGAGGGATAATAAGGCATGCATGACATAGGGGTACGCGCCGGCGATGCTCAAAAACCTGCGTTGTGACACTTGGGTTAGCCGATGCGCTGTCTAGCGAATACGAGGTGGCTGGCTGGAGCAGCCCTAATGCGGCAAGAGAGCTTACTTGGGCATCTTCTGCGTCCACAGAGTCAGATTTGAGGATCCGTTCAACATGAGGTCATTCGATACCGTCGACAGGTGGTGAATGAGGCGCAGTTCGGTCCGGGAATACTCATGGGCCTGGGGTGGTGGATAAACCTGCAGGTCTGGGTAAGGGAACACGCCTGTCTGCTGCCATGCATCAATGACGCTCTCAGCCGCAGGGGATAGCAACAGCTGTGACTGTTCTGGACTGCTGGGACCTTCATTGTCAGACGAGTAGTTCTCCATGTAATCACACCGGACCTGGTGTTTTGTGCAATTGCGACTAAGTAGAGTGTCAGCCCGTGACTTTTTGCAAGCTTCAACGAGGAAGGGAAGATGAACCATTGGGGGAAGGTCTCGTCGCATCGGATATGTCGACGTTTGCAAGTTTTGCAACCCTTACGACTCTTGGTATGACTTCTCCGTGAGGGACCTGCACCGGGTCCTGGCATTCTCGAGGTCCTGAGGTGTTACGATTGGTGTGTAGCTTAGAAGGCTGTAACGATGGTTTGACAGTACCAGTCCGATCGAGAGTGAGACGAGACTGGGCAAGCACTTTGAGCGTCGTGGTTGTTGTTGTTGAGCGAGTGTTATTGATATCCAGAGCTTTAAATATCGATGCAGGTTCAACGACGGTGCAACAGCAGAATCGATCGACGATGTTCGATATGAGAAAAGGAACAGATCGATTATCCTTCTAGCTAGTTGGACGGATGGAAGTCTGGCGACGGATACAGAGCAATGGATATTGAATGCAGGAATTATGAGGAACGAGTGTCGGTCGTTGATATAAAACAAAACCAGGCAAGCGAGTGTGGCAAGAATCAGACTTGAGGTTGTCGAGAACAACAACAACGACGACAACGACGACGACGACGACGATGATGATGATGCTTATGATCGAGGTGGTGGAGATACCTTCGATGTCGAGGAGGTGCAGACAGTGGCGAACCTATGTATTGCCGGGACGAGCGAGTGATGTAGCCAGGCATGTCTCAGACACAGAGGTGAAGATGGACCAACAGCAGGGTGCAAGTGTGAGGTCAACGTGGTAGTGGACAGGTAGAGCCTGCACGAGACTGACTGGTGGTGTAGTGGGCAGCAGACCATGTCCTGAAAATAGACACAGCCTGCCGGGTCACCCTCTAGGCCCAAACGACGGCAAAACCGTCAGCCAGGACCCCTCATGCCTTTTGGCTTTAGCCTCGACAGACGAGCAAAGACTGCTATTGTTGTAGTGTCCTCTTACCTCACTCCTACAGCATGTACAGCACTGTGCAGTCCACTGCGCTATGCTACACTACACTGCGCTACGCTACGCTACGCTACGTTACGCTATGGGAATGCTCTCTTCTGCACTCTGCACTGCACTGCGCTGCGCTGCTCGACACCACCTACCCGCATCCGTCGCCTCTCTGCAATCCATACCTAACGCCTCCGTCCCTAGCCACATGTGGATATCAGCGGTGTTCCCGAATGGCATGTGCATGCGTCTGTCCAAGGGCAAGTAGATACTATACCGCGACTGTACCGCAACTGTACCGCAACTGTACGGTACTGCACATTGGTGCCCAGCAGAGCAGCGTTTGCCTTTGCCTGCCTTGCGTGCTGCCTCTTGATCTGCATCAGGCCTTGGGTTGGCTTTAGATCGTCCTTAGATCGGACTTAGTCCATGCGGTGCGGATGCCAAATGGGTCGAAGGGGGTGAGGTGGGTTGGTAAGGAAGTAGAACGTGCCATACATAGGTCGGAATGTCGGTTGGCCAGCTTTAGATGCGTCGTATTCATATCTGGCCATTTACGTCCACTCGCCCACCCGCAGCCATATCCACACCCATACCTGCACCCGCACCATCCTCACCCACACTGCACGAGGACGTAACGCACGCTCCATCGGGGGTAGCACCGGTACTGTGCTGTACTGTACTGTACTGTACCGTAGGAGGTAGTGCAGTGTAGTTCGAGCGGTGGAGTGGAATGTCATCCATCACTAACCATCCGGCACCAGAACCCTGGATCCGTTGGCTTTGCTCCCCATCGTCGCACATGCCACCCACCGTCGCCCGTTGCCTACCGGCTGAAGTATCAGCGTGCTAATTGTGGACTGGTTGTCTGCGAAAGGTCACGTCCGTCTGCGTGGGAGGAACAAAGCCAGTCGAAGCCTGATCATGTCGCTCCAACTAGCAGATAGCGATTGGCCTTGCGGTAGAGCACGGAAGGATGGACAGACGGATGGATTGATTGATCGATTGATAGACGATGGATGGGCAGAAGGACCACCAATGCGATCCAATCGGTTGCCACCTTTCGAGCCCAAATCCTTTCCCATCTCCTTCTTCACAACAGAAACAGCAGCAACAATGATAGATGGTACCTTGCCGTGCTGTGCGTTTGCGTGGCGCTTGGTCTTACACAATCTGCGGATGATCTGCAGGAACGAGGGCAATTGCAGCAGCCTGCTTGCAAGCAAGTCCGGATGATGAATGCTATGGACTTGGAGTCGCGTCCAAGACCAACAACCGACGGTTGAAGCAGTGTAACATAGACGGCGGCGGCCAGCGTTATAGCACGGCAAATATATGTCCATTCATCCTGTGTCTCTTGCCACGCTGGTGATGTGCGCGCTCGCATACCTCCGATGCCTTGCTACAGTATCGGTCTGGGGCGAACGGAACCCGCTGTGTCGGGATCATCCTGTGTGGTAGACAAGGTCACCCTGTCGAGATCTCGGGTTGATGTAACCTTCTCCGTCTCTGCTTGTCCGTCCGCACCTCTTCGTCACTCGAGCTTTATTTTCTTTCTTTCTTTCCTTCCGCCTTCCTTTGCTGCTGAGCCGCGGTCCAAAGAAAGCATGACCTGATACGGAATGGCGCCCGCTGCGGGACGGCAGGTGGCGGCGCTAGCGATTCTATTCATAGCTGGCCATCCTCCATCACTAGGTACAGAACAGATGCAACCCTGTGACCCACCTCTCTGCTTGGGTGCCCTCTACTATCACCGTACTATTGCACACGCCTTACGACTTCTGGAACTCTCCAGGTCTGCTATCCCTGGTTGCTTGCACATACGGCTAAATCCAGGGCGGCCTGGAGGGAAAGAACAGGCGACGGATTTCGATTCTCGTCATCGCAACATCCAACAGAACACCTTTTCTTTGGGCAGACAAACCTGACAGCGCGGACCATCCAACCACATGTATCTCGAGCAGTACGTACGGTACAGTGCCCTGCTCGAGGTAACCACAAGTACCCGAGTGATGGGCCATCACTGACCTGCTCTTCACGGCAGTTGGCCGCTACGCTACTGAGGAACCCAAGCCGACCCATGCATCCCAGAGGGTGCCGCGGCACCCGTGTGCAAACCCGCCCGTCATGTCATGTCATGTCCTGATTTTCCAGGCGCGGTCTCGCCGAACTGGTTGGCTCTGGCGCGAGCAATCCACTGGAATGTTAGAGATGAAGATTCGCGCTTGGAGCCCGGCATCGTCATCTGCGACAGCCCTACGAGTTACTGGACAGTTATCGGCGGAAAAAAAAAATCTATCGCACCAGAGCCAAGTATATCTAGGTAGCCCAGGTGGGTAGGTATGTAGGTAGCTAGCCGCCATCGACTGTGTCAGTGAATGGATACAGCAGCCCTCTGTTGGTGTTCCCATGTACTTGTCCCTGAATCCAACGGTCTGAGCAGCTACCCTACGAGCAGCTACCCCTACCATTCTCGGGCTTTGTTTCTGTTTCTGTTTCTGACCCGTAGACCGGCAACGGTCTCCAGACGGGTAAGTTAGCTGTGAAAAGACCTAGCATCACTGGGAAGCATGAGCAGTTGTCTGGACCGTGTCTGCCAAGGCATCTAGCAATTCGTGTGGATGGTCTGGTGTCATCGTTCCAAGCTGAATGACGTAGGAGGTGAGAGAGCTCGCCGCGGGAGTGTGAACTTTTTCGCTGTGTGGGTGCAGTTCCCACTATGCTTGCACTAGTGGCAGTAAAGGCTAACCGCTAGAGTTGCGCGAGCACAGGCACAGGCGACCCTCCTCGCACTGGGGATAGGTAAGGCTAGGTGCATTGGCTCTGTACAGCACCATGTACGTAAGTTAGAGCCTCCCTCGGATAACGCCGTCGAGAGCTTTGTGGAATTACAATGGTCGAATCCATAGCGATTATACCTAATAAATTTGTTAACGATACAGCCAGGGCTACGAATGAGACGACACAAACAACATCCATAGGACGATGTACAGATAGTGGTTTGGACTTTTACGAATCTAACCGGTGAACGTGAAAGAAGACCATTGACACAACGAAGCTTCAAAATAGAAGTGATGATAGGAGATGCATATGAATTTGTACCTGATGTACGGTATCTAGAACAAGGTTTGAAAAGCACATCCATATCCAAGGAATGAACGTGGGGTCTAAGTGCCAATAACGTAAAGGCTCTCCACAATCCTATCTCAATTAGATCACAATCCTATCTCAATTAGATGGAGAACTGTGACTGTGGCCTTGTTGAAGGATAGCGCTGATGATTACGCCAACTTTCATGACTATATCCATGCTAAGTGGAATGAGGCTCGAGCCAAGGATCGACCCTCCTATCGGCCAGAACGTCAACACAGCACAGAGGAATAGTACCTCTGCAGCCACAGCGCAAACTGTATTCAGTTCGAAAGATGTGGCCGTCTCCATGCAGCCAGAAGTACGACATGACGCCCAAAGCAGCATTGTAAACCAGCGAAGATGTCAATAAGTTCGGCCGTGGTGGTTGGATGGCCGAGAAGTAAAGGTGTTCATATCCATTCACGCGAGATGCATAGATATCCACAGACTCACGGTGCAATCAATATTCTCGCGAGTACAATGGCCTCTTGGTGCGCATCTATTGTCAGGACTATCTAGCATCCGGTTGGTCGGACAGGGTCGGAATCAAGATCGAGGGAGACATGCAGACAGAAATAGCCACATGACGACCTACATCAAGTATCAAGCTTGGCGATGGGTTTGCAATCACGTCACACCACTACCACGAAGATGGTGGGGATTCAGGCAGGTAGTAAGCCATGACAGATCTACAGAAGAATTTTTAGAAGCATCTCTACCAGATTATCTACCAGTCAGCATGGAGAGCGTCAACGGTTCTAGTCTTGAAAGCCGATCGCAACGAGGACAAACCTGGCTCCTACCGCCAGGGCCCTAACCAACGACGGTAAGGGGGGTTAGAGGTTGAGCGTGCATTAGCTCTGTGCCGACAGGCGGTGGGCTTAGACACCACTCCCTTCTCGAAGTAAAGTGGGCGCCCGTACCGACCTTTGGCTTCATCTTCATGCTGGGGCTGGATTGTGGACCTCCTTATGCCCACGAGTCGTACGTTCCATGCCTACATCTGGCCGAACGATCTCCGAATGATCGACCGACACCGACAAGGAACGATCGGTGTTCGGAACGGCGTGTCGGCGTGATCCTGGAATGAATCGCATCCAGGAATGGATCGTTGCAGCGGTTCACTTTCACGCCAGCAGCAGCATGTCTTCCATCTGGATGGGGAAAAAGAGGGATATGCGACTTGCTGCAACCAAACGAATGTAGAGCGACATGCATTCCACCAGCTGTTGTCGAATGAAGCTGTCCCTGATTCCGTTTTCTGTTAGCGATCCCCTTGCCATTGGCATTGCCAACTCCTCTCCCATAGAGTATAGAGTAACGAGCCATCAAATGGATTAGAGTGAGGCCATCAAGGTCCCTCGGCAAGTGTTGTTTCCGACCGCAGTGTAACCGTAAAAGGTCTAGGGTCAGTCCAAAATTGGAATCCCGCGCCTGCCAAACCACCTACCTAACTGGGTAGGTGAGTATAAAAATCACCACAATACGGAGGTAGTGTGGAGGTTGCCAGACAAGGGGATCGTTAGTCGTCAGTCTCTGCGTTGCAGGTAGTTGCAGGTGCAGTGCACGGGCTGCTTGCAGTCATTGTAGTATACTGCGCATGTGGTGGTCCATCAGATTCATTCATGCATGACCGTCGAGTGGTAGCAGACGGTAGGTGGTACTTGGACCAGCTGGAGGGCCGTTATGCTGCTTTGCTTCTGGGGCCCGAGCATCTTGGGCGCCGTGGCCGGCCTCCCATAGTAGCACGGCAATAGTAATCTTGCCACTCGCCATCAATCCCTCCTCACACGGAGCTCTTGGATTTGCTGCACACTTACCGAGGTAGGCAGGTACCTGTGCGAAGTTTTCCAAACCGTTCTGACGTCGGCCTGCTTTGAGGCGTTGTGATTTCAGATCTTTGTCGTCTCCAACAGTGTCAAAGGTTCTTGCGTGTATGCAGTACGCAATATTCCAAGTTCTCTAAAGCCTTTCGGCTTGCTAAACATTGCCATGTAGTATGCCTCTCGATTGGGTAATAGACCCTTTTCAGCAAAATCCATCCTGTTCGTTGCTGTTCCTTTTTCCAAAATCAGGTCTCTCAGGTGAGGAGATATTTGCCCACGAGTAATGGAGGTGGAAAAGTATAGCGTAAACGGCAACGGAAAAGAATCATGAACCACGAACCATGCCTCGTCTTTCAGGATGGGAAGATATTTCAGCGGCGTGAGATGAGATCTAAAGTCAAGGGTTCAGTCATAAATTTCTAGCCCAGCTATCGAATACATTGACAGGTATATTTGCCATTCGAATTGATCTGCTGATCCTTGTTGCCAGGCTTCATTCACAAGTAGACTGACAATGTCATACAGAAATCTACCGGTGGACCTTAAGGCTCTTGAAGCTCTGAGGCTTACCAATGGCAATGGTATTGTCGATGCAAACGATACCCTCGCCCAAATCGCCCTTGTCGCCTATAAAAAAATCCATCAGTCTCCAGGAATAGTTTTGACGAGGGTCAATCCCAGCAAGAAAAAAAAGAAAAAGAAACGAACCGATCGAGTCGCCAGAGCAGTCTGCGTTAAAGTAGGCGTTCGCGTACCATCCGCCATAGAGGCCGTCGAGAGGCGTCGCGGAACCGAAATCGACATTGAAGCATTTCGCTACATCGTTGCTGACCGACTTGGTCTTGTCCTTGCAGGAATGGTCGCTGAAAAAGTCCACAGTGTCTGAATTTCGCCGCCCTAATCAGCGATTGTTCTGTTTGGTCTCCATTCGAGCGGTTTTATCGGCAGAATTTGTTTGGATCGTTGCGACATACATTTCTCGAAAGCAGCAGCCGTGCTTAGCATGCTGGCGCAAGAGAGGAGAATGGTAGTAGGGCGCATTTTGGAAGCTCAGCAGGTTATCTTTTTTTGGAAAGAGAAGGGAGAAGGACTCGTTATTGTTAACGTCGTCGTCTGCGTCGTCGTCGTCGTCGTTGTTGTTGGAGATAATGTTTCGATGAAAGCATGAGAATCAAGGGAGCAGAGCCACGATATTTATGCCTTGCCGACGCATCATATCACCGCTTCCAGACCTGAATCTGCTGTCGCGGCTAAATCAAACGACCTCGAGAGGATCATTTGCCGACTCACCTATAGAGCGTTGAGGTCGGTGTACGTGCATCGCTCGAGGATGTGACGGCGCGTAAGGGATTGATGTAGGAAGCGAAATCGCCACATCGACCTCGATCGTTGCTCGAAACAGGCTCCACGCATTGCGCGATGGAACAAACGGCAGAACAATTGGACGACATCTGCTCAGCGATCGAAGAAATCCACCGGGGAAAAAAAAAAGAGGGCCAATGGCAGTATGCATGTCAGACACATCGCAGCAGGCGCATTGGGTTCCACTTCGCGCATGTCACTATAGCGAAGTGTTGCTGTGTGAACATGCGACGAGCTTTCAATTGATCGCTGGTATTCAACACCAACCACCTTCTAGCCCCTGCCTCCACGAGCCAGTCAACCAGTCGCTGAAGACAACCCGCAATGGTTTGACGGGCACTACTCATCCAACCTCTTTACCCGCCAACCCTCAGACCCTTTACTGCGAAGTTGAAGTAGGATTGTGCAATGAAGCAGCTAACCGACACCACGCTACCGCTAACATATTACAGGATGTAATCGACTGGATCAGATCAATACTAACTAGAGCGGCAGGTAGCAGACCCAAGACACTGCTTTGTTTTTGTTCTCCAGATAAGAGGTGTTACGACGTGAGAGGGATACAGTAGGTGAGTGATAAACAGCACAAGTATCAAATAGCTATGTCTAGACTGTATCTTAGATGCTGTCTAATCTAGGGTGTATCTTGGGCTCTATATATATTATATGATTGGTACCGTAGTGCCAAACGAACGCCACGTACTGCAGTTGGGTTCAATTACCCACTCACACGGCTTTCCCTGTCCAGTCCCGATCCTTTGTTCTTGTCCTGGACCGGCACAGCATGGTACGGCGCAGAGCGATAGTGCGGTGGTATGCTCCAAGTGATATGCCGTACCCTTCAAGTTCCTACCCCAACAATGGGGTGCCGTCCATTGCGGGACCGCGGGAAAGCAACGAAGCCATGGAAAGTAGAAGTAGCATCATTGAGGTCGTTCAAGGCTCAATCATGTGAGCAACAGACCTGACTGCACCCCTCTTTAATCTTGACGAGTCAAATTCCTTCGTAAAAGTCATGCGTCTTCGTGTGGTATGCTTCAACACCACACCTTATGAGTCGATCCTCACGCAGGCAAGTTGTCTGCCTCGACGAGTCTCTTGCCACCAATCTTTTCCCTGTCGGCCTCCAGTGTTTTCGCGAACTTGCTGCGTTCGCGAATCTGTGGGCCGAACCAGTAAAAGACGTAGATCGGCGCGACGATCAAACAACTCAAGCACGCTAGAATCGTAGTGGCGTAGTTCACGGCAGGCCTGGGGGACTTGCCAAGGTTTTTATAAAGTGGGCCGGCATACATGGCACTGATACCAGCGAAGAAGTCTCGAGCCCATGCATTGCCACCTGTGGCTGAGGCAGAGTAGACACCATAAGATGCCACCATGTAGTCGACCGAACTGAAGTAGATGGTGTAATTTGCTATACCGATAAGGGCGGCAAATATCATGGGAACGATCCAATGGCAGACTTCCGGCCCTTGCGTGGTCCAAGCGAAACCGAAAAGGCCTATCGGCTCGAGCGGGGCGGTCCAGAGGAGCCACTTCAGTCGCCTTTCGGGTATGTAGTGATCTTTCCCTTTCAATTTCCGAACATGGTCGTCTCGCATGAACCACGGGTAGTAAGAGAAGTAGGCGATGAAATAGGCAGCGTTGATTGGGATAAAGGCCCAGGCCGTGGCGAGGATACCGAAGTTCCATTGAGCATAGACTGGGTTGAAACTCTCGAGGAAGGTGAAAATGAGGGCATCAGAAAAACCGGAGAGAAGAGACAGGCAGGTGACGATGGGCTCTGTGAGCAGCATCACCCATGGCCGGGACCAGATACGCAGGAAGTCCTTGCCGCTGACGCGAGGCTTCTTAAGCTCGTTTGGTCCGTACACGTTCGGGTCTTCGCCTGTCTTACGCCTACGCTTAGCCTCCCTGTCCATGATGATGGTCGATCGGCTTTCAGGCATGAAGAAGTGGATGGCTTGTGCGGTTCCGTTGAAGATGAGCTGGATCCAGAAGTTCCAGCGCCAGTGGAGGACTACAAGGGTTGTCAGCGTTTACGTTACCTATGACATATGGTCGACACCAAGGGTAACTCACATCGCTCAATAGGTCCTCCAATGACACCACCAATACTGGTGCCGATGCAAGAGGTCAGGACAATGAATGCTAGAGGCCATTGTTGCTCATCTGGCTGGTAAAGATCGGCAATCAAGCCAAGTGTGACACTGCCACCAGCGGTAGAAAGACCACCCTACAGGCAATCATGTTAGCATATCTGATATACTATGCTCGAATCAATGGACTACTTACGAGAGCACGTCCTGCGAGAATACTGCCAAAGTTATTTGCCAGAGCGGCAGGGAGGATCCAGATGTTGACCAGAAGCTCACTCAGCTGCAAAATGGGCCAGCGGCCGAATTCCTCACTCCATGGGGCCCACAGTTCACACCCGAAAGAGTAAAAGAGCAAATAGATCATCTGACCTGTCCTTGCCTTTTGTTCGGTGATGTGGAACTCCTCGGTGAGTTGGGTGACGGCATTGGGGTATACCGAGGTGTTGTAGTTCATGGCGATCTGGATCAGACCGACGGAGCAGAGATAGGTCCATTTCTTCCGAGGGGACCAGTTATAGGCAAGCTTGTCGTGGCATTCTTCCTCAGTGATCTCGCGCTTGCCATCAGATCGAATGCTTTCCTGCTTCTGATCCGGCGAGGAGGTGCGTGGAGAAGAGAGATTGCTGTCATTCTTCTTCTCGTCCGAAGAGGAGAAGAACTGCTGCGGCGAAGACTGCTGAGCGCCAACCACCTGGGGTCGTTCCGTGTCTGCCATCGCGGTAAATTATGGGGAAGAGATTGGGGAAGCTGGAGAGACTGGACAGGGACGAAACGCGCATTGCAAGTTTTAAGGGGGTCAAAGAGGGACTTGTATCAGTCAGGTCCACCGAGAAGGCCTCCATGACGTGCTATGCCAGAGACCGCAAATCGCGATGGATAAGCTGCAAATCTGGCGCACATTTTCTGCATCAATACGTAGTGGCTTCAACCTTGGGTGCTTGCTGATCGCACGCATCGAGAATTCGTTGGGGGGGGGGGGAGGGGATAGGACGGCCAAGCGTTGCGGCGAGGGTCGTCGACAGTGGACGGGGCGAGGCCGCCCTGGCCTGAGCGCTGAAGCAGCGCATGCAGTGGGTCGCTGCCGGCTCATCGTAGGCTCAGATGAAGCGCTGATGGGATGAGAGCATCGTCACAGCTCCACCTCCGGACAAATTCTGTGGATTGAAGAAAAGTAAATATATTGGATGTACGTCATAGGCAATGCCAATCACCACCCGTGAACGAACGCCAAGCCACATCCCTGTGCTGAGAGGCTGATTACCTATTTAGTGCATTCCATCGCCTGGTGATTGGCCTGCCCGGAAAGGGCCGCGCCGTAGCCAGGAACGTCGTTCTCGCTTCGGGCATGAAACAGCAGCTCTCTGTGCCGAATGTACCGCGATATTTCATCTGACGGGCCATCAACTGGGTACGTGGGACGAATTGTCCGCGGTATCACCGTGCTACCGTATGGGTGGACTCAATCTCTATTGTTCAGAGATATCCATTGTGCTACGAAGGTACCTACTTATGCGGGTACCCATCTTCTCGGCCAGAACAATACCTGGGGAGAGAGATATCTACCAGATCTATAATACCTCATACAAAACACGGCATGCGACGTGTCTATTGCCCGGCTGCCGGTGGGTCGTCCTGTGTCGCCAGGCGGTGTATTGTAAATCTTTTCCAAGTCTTGAGCGAGAGAGATGTATATATCTAAGGTACTCACGCCAGCCATCGAGGATCGATGCCTCGCCACCAGCATCCTCTCCGATGACATTGGTAACCTACAGCTGGAGGAGACGATGTATCAATGCTCCCACACGGCAGCAGAGATCTTATCGACCACAGTGATGTCAGCCATCGATCCGTCCCTCCATTCCGGCTTTGCGTGGGAGAGAGCAGTGGGAAAGCATGGGGGGGAATTGTATACGAGAGAGGCGACGCTTGATGGTGCTTATGTGTTGGCGCAGGCGCAGGAGTTGGTGACGATAGATCGATAGACACAGACCTGCCTAGGTAGGTACCCATTACTCATGCACGGTGGCGGGCAGGCATATCGGTGGATACGCGGAGACTCCTCCTCCTCCACAGGCCCACTGAATGGATGGGCCACTACGGGTTCAAGCCCGTCGCCGTCTAAGCCGCGCTAATCCCAACAGCGATGATCGGCTGCTCTTTGCAGATCGAGTCGCAGATCGAGATACTGGGCTTCCGCGCATTCTCCTGCCGTCCTGATGGCTATCGGCACAGTGAAACATAAGATTGGCTGAGAAAGAGGGCGAGACTCTCCCTTGCCGGCACTTGGGGTGAAGACGTGATAAGATGTTCATTGCATTGTACTCGTGCTTTACCCTTACAGATAGACGAAGCAATACGTTTGCGGCTCAACGAATGCGGTAGATTCTTTCAATATACATTCTCGTGTCGTCCCTAGCTCTGGAGCCTTGGAGACAACTGTCATGTGTAAGCAGCATCCGCTCTATTGTTGGCTGTCCGTGGGAAGCTCTACTGCTCAATCCACTCACCGCCCAACCACCTGTTGAGCATAGCCAAGCTGGCCTCTGGTTGGTCGTATGGTACCATGTGGCCGCCAGCGTGCAGTCTCAAGAACGTGAAGTTGCCGCTGGACTTGACCTGGCCGACCTTCTTGCCGCTCTCAGCCAGCGTGAAGTCCTCCAGCTTGGCCTTCTGGTACGCCTTCTGGCCTGGCCACTCGAGGGCGTTAGTCCATGCCAGGTTGCCCAGCCAGTTGCAGATGAAATCAGCATCACCAGCGTAGACAAGTACAGGGATCTCCTTCAGCAGACCTGGCACCAGCCTGTGGAAGGGCTGCATCCAGTCACCCTGGAACAGGAAGTTGCGGTTGATGTCCATGTTGCAGCTCTCGTAGCTGTCCACCTCGGCACCAAGGGCCTCCAGGACCTCAGGCTTGTTCAGGTATGCCTGGATCCAGTCAAGCTCGTCATAGCAGAGAGAGTTGCTGCCACACTGCTTACGGACATCGTATGGGTTCTGGCCCGTGCGTTGATAAGGTCCAATCATCGCATTGTTGCAGTAGATGGAGGCAGGCACACAAGACCAGACAGACTCGCTCTGGTAGCAACTCTCAATCAGCGATTGGCAGCGAGGGAGGGCGTTGTCCATGCTTTGGCAGGAAGCCTCGTCGAGAACGGCTGGCCAACCGCCATCACCGCAGGCCATTGGGCGGTACCATTCATATTGAGTAAGACCATCAGTGAGGCCATTGCCAATCAGGATGCTCTGCAGGTTGATGTTCCTCTTCTTGTGGGAGAGAATCTCAGAGGCGAAGACTGGAATGTAGTGGCCAGCGTAACTCTCGCCAGAAATATGGAAAGTCTGCTGGGCGTACTCTGGGAACTGCTTGAAGAACAAAGTCAGGAGAGCGTAGACGTCCTTTCCAGCAGCGACGGTGTTGCTGACAGGGTTACCCGAGTAGGAGTATCCAACGTTCACAGGCTGGTCAAGGAAGATAACACTGGCGTTGGAGTTCCAGGAGTAAGGGTTGAAGTCAGTCTTCCGGTCCTTGCCAATGAACGAAGGTCCCAGCTCCATGAACAGGCCCGTCAGACTGGAGCAGCCTGGGCCGCCATTCAGCCACAGAACTACAGGATCGTTCTTGGGGTCATTGCGAGACTCAAAGAACCAGTAGAACAGATGCTTGTCCTCCTCCTCGTTGTCAAGGTATCCTGAATATTGCTTGACCTTGTCCACACCTAGGCTTTGAGGATCGACCTTCTTGGTACGAAGGTTGAAGTTCTCAAGGTTGCCATCGATATCACGCTCCTTCTCGCCGTTGGCATTGGTCACCCAGACATCTTGGATAGCCTTGCCACTGGTGTGGAAGTCCCAGGCACTGTTTGGCTTGCGGTGGTGACGCTTGGGAGTGCTGAAGAAAGCGGCCTGTGACATGCTCTCAGGGAACATAAGGGCTACTTCATCCCAAGTAGCACGTGCCTCTTGCGTCAACTGAGACAGGGTATGCTCGAGGTTCTCCAGTGGCTTCCTCCAAGACGAGGCTTTGTCACTGGCAGACTTCAGAGCCTCCTGGACTGACCCTGGAGCTTGGAGGACTTGCTGCTGCTGTGGGACAGCAGCGCTAACAGCTCCCAGAAGGAGCGCAGACGCTGTGAGCTTCATGATGGCTCGTGTCCACAACGAATGTCGACGTCTAAAATGAGATGTACGATGTAGACTGGTCCCTGTAGATGAGACCGCAACCTGATCACTGATGGATAGGCTATGGAATGATGAAAGACGGTAGGGATGTAGGAAGAGGAAGCAGGCGAGCGTCTGGGAGGACAACGAAGGCAGCAGGATAAGGGTAGCTCATGGCAACTGATACGGGGAAGCATTGACCCTATTCCGTGACGCATCAGGCCAACTGCCGCTGCACTTCCCCAGCCACCAGCATTTGCTTACTTAGCAAGCACCGCATGTGACTCGAGTCGGGTGGAGACTGATGGCGATAAGATTAGATGGCCGAACTGCTCCCCGCCTGGTGGTGAGAGGAATCTTCCTATGGAGGTAACAGAGCGTCGAGAATGACTTCACTCCACTCATCGTTAGTCATGGCTTCTGGTGTGAAATTTTGGTAAGCGTCACTGTTATATATTGATTAACCGCTGGCGGGATACCATTCCTACATTGGACACCCTTGGATATATTCCCATTATAAATACAGAAATCCAAATTCATCCTTACCTACTGGCAAGACAACTGCAACTGCGTTTCTGTCGTTTCCATCCTTGGAACTATCCTCAACATGCCTTCAGCTCAAATCAACCAGCCATCAAATCAGATTCGCCTGACCAATGTCTCTCTCATTCGCATGAAGAAGGGCAAGAAGCGGTTTGAAGTTGCTGCATACAAGAACATGGTGTCTGCTTTCCGCTCTGGTGTGGAGACCGATCTTGACAATGTCTTGCAAATCACAAACGTTTTCCTCAACGTCAACAAGGGCCAGGTCGCTCCAAACGAGGACTTGAAAAAAGCTTTTCCCGGGATGACACGAGAGGAGGTTGTACAGGAGATCCTCAAGAAGGGTGACGTCCAGGTCGGCGAGAAGGAGAGAGGTGCGGAGATGGAGCGAGTCAGGAAGGAGGTGATCGACATCGTCGCAGCGAGGATCGTCGACCCCAAAAGCAAGAGGGTGTATACCCCTGGTATGATCGAAAAGGCGCTCGACCAGCTCAGCTCTCAGGGAGGACATGCTGGCAGGCACGTCGGCAAGGCCTTGGCGGACAGCACAGATAGAAGCGCCAGTCGCGATCAGAGCGGAGACGGGTCTGGCAATACGAATGCAGGCAAGAAGTCTAACGCCAATGGCAGCAAGGATACCGGTTCCGAAGAGACTGCCGACAAATCGAAACCGATCTGGACCGGCGTGAACGAGAAGCGGCCAGCCAAGTCTCAGGCGCTGGAAGCCATCAAGGCGCTCATTGCACATCAGCCAATCCCCTGTGCCCGGGCTCGTATGCGGTTGAGGATTACATGCCCGACTTCAATCGCCAAGCAGACTGTCAAGCCGGCGAAGGGCGAAGATGGGTCTGACGAAGCATCGCAACAGCCGCGGTCAGTGAAGGAGAAGATCATGAGCTTTGTAGAGCAGATCGAGTCTCAGGATACCACCAGCGATGAGTGGGAAGTTGTCGGCTTTGTCGAGCCTGGCGGCTTCAAGATCCTTTCGGATTTCATCTCCACGCAGACCAAGGGTAGGGCGCGAGCTGAAGTACTTGATATGGCCGTTACGCACGAAGGTGATTGATCAACTCGAGGGCTTGCTATAGACCTCGTCCACGATATGCATTCTGTGATAGCGTTACAGCGATTTTGATGAACCATTCAAGCTTCATTTTGCACTGTTGGGTTTCCCTTATGTCAAGGTCGCCTATTCTCGTTTCCAACGATGGCACTGTAGCGACTGTATTCTGCAGAATACATATTTAGCCAAAGCGGCTGAGCGAGATGATCTGCGCTTGTAAGGTTCGGCATACTCGTCTACCCGAATCCATTTGAGATTCTTGCCATGCAAGCTGTGGCACTAACTACTCAGACACAATTCAATACAAAACTACGCCGTCGCTTAGCTTTGACACCGCGTCCTAGACTATCGATTCGCTTCACCAAACTACGCTTTAAAGAAGTGTGTCTACAATAAGGGAGTAGAGTATGCGACACAGTGTTCAGTTGTCATCGTACTCGGCCATAAATACGTTCAATTGTGATCTGAGAGATCAGAAGTAGGTATAGCACACTGGTCAACCACGACCTCATTTGGCGCACACCCATGGTTGAGTGCTTAGGCATTGACATGACATTCCCATGTAATCGTTGAGGCTGATAAGGTGCACATTCAATACATCCCTATCAAGAGCAGCATCGGTGTAGTGTACTGATTGCTCCACCAGACGCCAAAAGAACAAGCAGTGAACTGCATAAATTGAACCTGCCCTTCGTGATCTCCCAGATAAGACTTTTGCATGTAAGTCGCACACCTTTACCCCTTCTTCTTGCTGACACCGACGGTCCTACCCCTCCTGCCGGTGGTCTTGGAGTGCTGGCCACGGACACGGAGACCCCAGTAGTGCCTGAGACCCCTGTGGGCACGGATCTTCTTCAGGCGCTCCAAGTCATCACGGAGCTTGCTGTCGACACCGTTGGCCAGTACCTGGTAGTCCTTGCCGTCGACGATATCGCGCTGTCTGTTCAAGAACCAGGCGGGGATCTTGTACTGAGTTGGGTTTTGGATGATGGTGACGATACGCTCGAGCTCTTCGGAGGTAAGCTCACCAGCGCTGTGACGCATGTCAGTATTCCTGCTGGTACGGCGAGAGAGATCAATGTTGATGTCCTACCGCTTGTTGAGGTCGACATCGGCCTTCTTGCAAACCAAGTTGCTGTAACGGCGACCAACACCCTTGATCTTGGTCAGGGCGTACATGACCTTTTGCTTGCCGTCAACCTGTAGTGCCGCAAGGTTAGCACTGTGTCCCAATTCACCGTCTCCGCCGTCGCAAGCTCCTCGTCCGTATGCCGACTCGTTCGCGCAAATTCCAACACATTACTCCCACTCTTTCCGGAATCCGTCGAATGGCACGTACGTTGGTGTTGAGCAGACGCAAGATGAACTGAAAGTTCGTCTTCTCTCCGGAGACGAGCGACATGATGGCGATTGACTTCTGATGTCGCGGTGGCAGATGTTGCTTCGTACACTCGACAAGAAACCTTCAAACGTTCACCTTCAATTGTGATTGTGGAGTGGGCTTTGCATTTTCGTTAGTGGCCTTGGCGCGCGCGATATTGAGTCACGTGCACTTCAGTAGCAGCTCCATCTAGGGTTAGGGTCTTGAATAAAATCACGTGATAGTTTCAGAATTCCGGTCACACTCGAAAGGTCTTTGCAGGGTTGGGTACCAGAGCTAATAATATAATAACGATCGTCACAACACAGTAGACAGCCAATTTGACTGGCTCTGTTTCCAACCCTATCTAACATGACGGACCATCCAGATTATACCTGCTGGTAGATCAGCTTGGTTATGGTCATGTGATTGGCTCGCAACCCCATATCTTGAGCATCTTATGCACAACTTCAGACTACGAAAGATTTGTTTCTTTTTCGACAAAATATCTTGATGACGTTATGAGATAATTCGGCTTTTCCAGCGACAAATTGATCATTGAGAGATAAGAATAATTAGAAGCTAGGGGCATCACTTGCATGCCTTTGATCAGAGAGCATTTCTGATCGACTCTAAAGTCACTCGTTCCAGTATATGGCAACTTGTACATGCTACGATGTTGTCCGAAAATCAAGATGACAATGCCAGATGATACATTAATTTCTGGCGTGAGGAAACTATTTCCCAGTCTTTAATATTGGAATGAGATGCATTATTGTTCTCTGCAAAGCTGCTGCTTCACACAAGATCACGGGCAACAACGCTGCCACATGCTGAATACACCAGTCCCGTCACATTGCTCTAGGTCACATGAATCTTAGATACGAACACCAAGAAACACGTTGAACCACCAAAGCGTTTCACTTCCGTTCTTATTGAACCCTTCTTTCCCAATGGAGCGGTGAATTTAACGGGCTTCTCCTTACCGCTCGAGACAAAGTTATGGGTTGCCATAAATTTGACCGTTGCCCCGGCAACACATTATTTACAATGGTTACATTGGCCAGACCGCCCCACTGATGACCAACGCATTGCCGCCCAACTGTATGGGCACATCTGTATATCCTTCGTAGATTCAACACAGCATCAAGAATGATGACTACAGCTTGAGAATAAAGGCGTAACAGCGTATTCAGTTCGATCTTTCTGTTGCCATCTGTGACCCATGTAAAAGGGAAATAATTGAAGCGACTTGCGGACCATATCGGTTTCAGCTTCCTGGGTAATCATTTTCGACGACACTTCACCCCAATCTCGCATATGGCTCGACTTTCTAGGACGGAACCCCAAACATTCGACGAAATCGAATCGAACGAGTACTATGACGAACTTGGCTCTCCCCTCGAAGGTCCTAACGCCGAATACGAAAACGACGATGATCTAGGTCATGTAGAAACTCAGACCACGACTGTTTCAAGTCGTCGTATTTCGACCTTGACAGATACAACAATATCCTCAATGCCAGAAAGCCTATACCCGACCGATATAGAGCCCGCGGACTTTCAATCCAGGCCCCTAACACCGCAATCGGCACATCAACCGCAAGCGAAGAGGCCAGATATAAGAAGGGCACAATTTTCGTCTCCTATATTGTTCGAAAGACATGGCGCACGTCCGCTACCACAAAGGGGAATGAGGCGCCGGATGAGTGCCACCAGTAAGTCATCCAAAGTGAGGAACAGCCCATTGCAAAGGCGGGCACAACGGCAGAATGGGGACGAAACTAGAGAGTATCCTCTGGTCTTGCTTCATATTACGCTCCTGCCAATTACAACGCCTTGGAGCCTGCAGAGTATGATGGAGATTCTGCCACCGCATCTCCTGCAAAGCTTGCAGTTGCTAAGGAGTAAAGCCAATGATACAATTCTGAGGCGTGGTATTTTGATTCCACATCCACGGGACGAGTACGATCTTCTTGAAGAGCGACTGCTGGAAGCGCTGGATTTAAGGGAAGAACGTCTCACGGCAGATGGCCATTTCCGTCGACCACGTGACTCAGAAGGGTCTCAAGTATCCACCATCAGCGGCCACAGTAGGCATGATTCTGGATTGGGATCTAGCGAAGAAGAAGGTTCAGAGGACGGTGCAGAGCTGTGCACGATATGTGAGAACCATCGGCACGGATTCAAGGACGGAGTTGGAAGCGCCAGCCAGCGGTGGAATGTCAAAGTGTATGCGGCAAATGGATTGATGAAAGCTGCTGCATGGAGCGCGTGCTGGCCAGAGATGGAGCGGGTTGATGTTGAAGTGATGCCAGCAATCCCGGAGGACTTACGAAGGAAGTTAAATGCGACCTTGCAACAAGAGGAGACTCTACCCAATTTGAGGGCAGTTGAGGAAGACAGGATCCGCTCCATTGTCGAAGAACAGGTCTATCTTGCTCGAGCAGTGCAGCCGCCGGCTATACGCTTTGAGCAGTTGGCTCAGAGAGACAGAGCGCCACGTAACCCTGTTGCACGCCTTCCACCCAACAAACGGTCTTTGGAAGCTGTGTCTGGGAGCTCAAGCAAACTCGGAAAAGACACATCTTCAAATGTCGACGTTCCACAGATTTATACACGGTCGCAAATCCCTCTTTCGATACTCTTGCGGAACTATCTGTATGTCCTTGCACAAGACAGACGTAACGCCATCATCTTCTTCCTCGGCATCATTGTCATCTATTCTGGCCTGCACCCTTTCATACTTCACCCTAAGCCGCTAAACATCCTTGACCTCACCTCTACAAACACCACCGTAGCCGAGCTGGTCCGCACAACTGATACAGCGTTGCCGCTCCCTTCGGAATTTGTCGAATCTCCTTCAAGTGCTTGGTTGCCACCATCTGATCAGGATTTTGGGAACGGCGAACGAGAAGAGTCGACTCCTGGTCCGAACGAGGGCTATGGAATTATGGAAGACAGTGTAAATGTGGAACCGAACCCAGAAACTGATTCTCCTCAAACTGGCTTTTCATCTTATGACGCCAATGAGATTGAAATGTCCTACTTTGAACACGGATCCGACTTCCCAGTTCTCGATCCCACGACTTCAGGTCTCAACACTTGTGCCTCCAAGCAGGTGACAACACCAGCTGACATATTCAGAGAAGGCGTTTGCACGACCGACACAACGCATTGAGAATCCCAGCATTATGACAGTGTTATGACAGCGTTCTGCGTGTACGGTGTCCCGATTCCCCCTTTTCATATGCCTGTATCTTCGGTGGATTAGAATAAAGTGCTTGCATTGATGCCTGTTCTCTGAAGAACTCTAGCATTGTACACAGATTTTGTTATGCTTTTGGAGAATACGATGATGAGACGAAGTCGTGTTACTGGGCATGACGAGTAATATCCCGACGAAGCCATTCAATCTAGCATGTCGATCAAATGAACTTATAGCAATCATATGGCAAGGTGTAAACTGTGTCCACTTCCCTACCCGATAGTCCTTCTTTGTGTAAGTAGCCAAAAGCCGAAGCTCATCCTTTCGATACGAGGAGTTATGGCCACCCATTGGCCCTGAATATCAAAGTTCCTTAACTACTTGAGCTCGTTACGTTTCTGTCATTTGGTACCTGCCTCATAATGAAAATGTCTCAATTGAAACACAGTTGATGTAAAGATTCTTAGTGTTGTCGTTCTCCTCGGTCGCGACCGCCATCCTCTATTTGGCTACCAAACAATAATTTAACATAGGGCTGCCAGAGGCGACCTGAAGGGCATTTTCGAAGGCAGACTGATCGGTAGCCGGATCGGACCGCATACGGCTTCCCTTATCCCCGCCTACTAAGCGCAATACCTAGGTACCTGGATACAGTAAGACATTTGGGCATATTGAAAGTACTGATCTTGATGCTTTGAGAATTGTAATAAAAGAAAATCAGGTGCGGCTCGTCTTTATTGATCCCTAACTCTCTAGCATAGGGCTTGGATCGATGCGCTGCCCAGGATTCTCGACGCCTATAATACAACATTCAACCATTCGCCAACCTGGACAATCTACATATGCCAAAAACTTTTTCGCAACCATGGTCGACAGAAAACCAGGCAAGCTCCATGGGCGTGCTTTCTACGAATCGATTGGATCGCCCAAAGTCATAGTCGCCCCAATGGTAGACCAGTCTGAGTTTGCTTGGAGGCTCTTGACAAAGTCCTTTCTGCCTCCAGAACTGCGCCAAAGCATACTGTGCTACTCACCCATGTTCCATGCACGCCTCTTCGCCGAGACTGCGAAATACCGCGAACACCATTTTACTCCACTCAGATCACCCCTGGTGCTCCCAAGTCCAGCCGACAGTGATCAACAGAAGGCAATGAAAGCTGAAGGAGAGGCATGGCTGGATGGGAACGCCAAAGTCGGCGATCGACCTCTGTTTGTGCAGTTTTGTGCGAACGATCCACAATACCTTTTAGATGCTGCGAAAATTGTGCAGCCCTACTGCGACGCCGTTGATTTGAATCTGGGCTGTCCACAAGGTATTGCAAGGAAGGGTCACTATGGCGCATTTCTTCAAGAGGACTGGGATTTGATCTACAAATTGATAAACGCTCTGCATAAAGAGCTAGACATTCCGGTGACTGCGAAAATGCGTGTTCTGGAGACTAGAGAGAAAACGCTTGAATACGCAAAGATGATATTGAGCGCAGGTGCCAGTCTTATTACAGTGCATGGCCGGCAGAGGGAGCAGAAGGGTCATAACACGGGTCTAGCAGATTGGCAGATTCTTAGGTATCTTCGAGACAACTTACCACCCGAAACGGTCATGTTTGCAAATGGGAATATATTGCAGCATGACGACATCCAAAAATGTCTTGACGCGACCAAGGCAGACGGTGTGATGAGTGCAGAGGGCAATCTTTACGACCCATCTATCTTCGCTTCACTGCCTGAAAATGCAGAATCGCATCCAGAGTACTTTGTCGGGACAGATGGTAATGGTGGCTGGCGCATGGACGCAGTCTTGCGCCGGTACATTGACATTCTCTACAAGTACGTCATCGGTCAAGAGCCTCCAGTTCGCAAGCCATTGTTCCAACTCAGTGACTTCACTGAAGGCGAGTTCATCGAAGATCAAACGACGACAGCAAGTTCCAATACCAACGCGCCGAACGAGAATGGCAAGCGCGTCGCAGAGCCAGAGGGAGCAGACACATCAGCAGAACCACCCAGCAAACGTCAAAGAAAACTTGAAGCCAAAAAGGCCGCAAAACAGGCCAAGAAAGATGCTGCGCCCCCACAAACACTTGACCATCGAAATGGAGATAAGTGGGAGCAGCAGCATGACGCTAATTTTGTTGCCGTCAAATCGCATCTCTTCCATATGCTTCGACCCCTTGTCTCCCGCCACCATGGCGTACGTGATGCCCTCGCACGATCAAAGTCTGGCAACATCGGCTCATACGAGCAAGTACTGAGCTTGACAGAGGAGGCCGTTAGAGAAGGGCTGATAGAGTATTCCCGTAACCCTGACAGCTTCCACACCACCGAGAACATCACCTCCTTGAATGAAGCGGTAATTCGCTGTCGACGACCGTACTTTGTATGCCAACCTCACGTTAGGCCACTGCCCGAGGAAGCCCTCGAAAAGGGTAGTTTGCAATTAAGTAAGAAGGAGAAGGAAAAACTAGAACGAGAAGCGCAGGAGGCGAAGAGTGTGAACTTGGTGCCAGATGGAAGAGTCGAAACTGTAACTCCTTTGGCCTCTAATCCACAATGTGACGATCACCCACCAAAAGCCACAGAGGAGCAAACAGAGGTTCCCAAAGAGGGAATGGTGTGTGGCTGACTGATGTTTGAATGTTAGAAATGACCCATACCCTAAGGGGCCTTTGTCTCTAACCGGCTTACGGTCCCCTTTGCAAGCAAGAGACTATTTCATGCTCTCATTGCGGATCCATCTCGCAAGAGTAGACTTGATATCACTTGGACGAACCTGGTATACTGTTGAGAGTTGCAAGGTGCTTTCTCTGCACAGTGGAACTCGCATCGTGTAAAAACTCACTTGGACCTCTTCCGCCGGAAATAAAAAACCGACTCGTTCTATACAGAATTCTATACGGAACAAAGGCCAACTACCATTCTGTTTTCTCTTCGCCTTAAGATGCCTCTGAAGGTTGAAGACCACCAGCGGCATTCACTTTTGCAGAATAGTGGGGATCAACTCGGAGAATGTGAGTCCTGATTCTTGTAGTAACCTCCAGCTTGGTTCTAGTAATATTCCGAAAGAGAATTCCTGGTTTGCTATGACAGTGTCAATTGCAATGCACCGAAACATGCCCAAGTCTGGCTCTTTGGGGCCATGATTTCAATGACTGACGTTGACTTTAACCAATCAACAGCCGACGTCACTAATAACATATGTCAAGTTGTATTCAGGTTGCGTAGTCAGCCAGCTCGAAATGTCCTCATTCATGGGCCATGATTTCGTTAGAGCCGTAAGTCCTACTTTGATAAGGCAATTTTCTCCAAGCTGGTTCCGATCCTGCCCTTGATCACGTTCCCTTGGCCCGCCCAACACCGAGATCAAAGACACATGGGCAGCCGCAATGGTGATAGCCACAATACAACTCGAAGCAGGGGCATCAAACTTCAGTCCTGACTTTGGCGCACTGGCAATCAGAAGGATTCACATTGGAAGGTACTGCTGTGTATTTCCTCTGTTTATATGACGGCATGCACAAGCCTTATGATCTTTGTACTTAAATTCTACATGAGAAGTTTCATCTTTACATTTACCACGATACACTAGGCATATCTTGTAACTTTAATGGTGCGGGCAATACGACAAAGCATTCAACCGATTTATGGCTCGGCCGCCGCGAAACGAAAAAGCTGGTCTAGTTCCCCATGAATGCCGTGCAGCAGCGCCCTGAGTCCAACGTTGCTGAAAAGATGATATACATTATCGTTCCCCTCGAGATCTTCCAAACGAGTGGTAAAGACCTTGTCATGCTCGAGAAGTATTGACGTTCGCGACGATCAACGACTTCAGCATGTATAGCAGTGCAGAGGCTGAACTTAGGATGCGTACAGGTAACATCTTAGTCGAGTGCAATGTTGACTACGGCAACTTCCTCAAGAAACATTTCATTGGCATGGTGAACAGCACCAGATCACCATGTGCAACAATCTGCGTCCAGCAATGGAGGTTCGCCAGATCACAACTACCTTCACACGTCGGAACTTGGACCTTGTATTTCTCTGTCGAAGCGAGGCCAGATATATCAGGGTCGTTTTCCCAGATCTTGCGCCTACTCATAGACATACATCGTGTCGGTGTGGGCTGAGACGAGAGAGGAACCATGAGATACGAAGCATGACTGATATAGAGATGGGTATTCGGGAGGAGCGCCGAAGTGCAATGGCCGGGTCGCAGATGGTGGTGGCGATGTCAATATTTGCTAGCTCCTTCAATGGAGAATACAGCTTAGGACGAATCAAACATGTCGAACTGGCTTTCGTATGTAACGATTTCATCCACATCAACGAAGGCGGTTGCTGCTGGGCAAATCATTCTGCGTGAGTATATATTTAATAATTTGAGCGGGGTCAATATGGATTAGCTAATCATCTGCGTTGGTGGTTTAGTGGTAAAATTCGTCGTTGCCATGATTGTTCTTCATTCGATTCGACGAGCCCCGGGTTCGATTCCCGGCCGACGCATTCTTTTGCTTTTGCCTCTCTATTAGAAAGCGGTCTTTTCCAGAACTACATACTACCAGATAGCTGGGTGCCTACAAATACGCATTGCCGCATACTTTTGTTTCCCGGTAAAGCGGGTCACTACCTCTCCATTCGACTTTGCGTCACACTACCTGAGTATGTGCTTGGGGTGAGGTCAACAGAAGAGGACCTCGGGAAGGAGGCAATCTGCCTCAACGGGACGGCCAGAGCTATGAGATTGGGGGTTGAGCTCTGAGATCATACCGTGTCTTGCTGGTCTCTTCTCTCGGCAGCCAGCAGCAACTTGGATATAAGATCACCTGGGTTTTTGCATTGCTACCGTATTTGGCGTGAAGATAATTTTTACCAAACGTGGCGACGAGTTCGTTCAGTCAACAAATATGATGACTGCTTGAATGTATTAAGGAAAAATCTACGGTAGAGTACATAATCAATTCGAGAGGAAGGGTATCTTGTCTTATGTACGTCTCAATCTGTATTAACAGAATGTTGTTGTGGTTCAAAAGCTCCTGAAAAATGCAAGTCATTAGGCCGAGAGGGCCATGGAAGCGGCATGGATTCGTGATGTGTGATGCGCTGAAGTTCCTTCACTGATGCACATGATTGCAAGCAACCGCCCGTTTCAGTGAACATAACAGAAAGCGAAAAGGAATCTGACCGGAGCATCACGATGCAACACTGGCCTCGTGCGTGCACCTGGTGCAGAATTGGGTTTAGGCTCGAGAGCCGTCTAAACATGTCTACCTCGTTTCCCCCCTCGACTGGCTCCATTTGCTCCACCATTGGAACCGTCCTTTCTCCAATCTTGCCCTTCGAAATTGACGCCAGAAATGTCGAAGAAGTCCGGATATGGGAGCTTGCGCTTGTTGCCAGCCCCTGATCCGAGACTCAGATTTAGTGATGGCGTTGCCTGCTGATTATGTCTCCTGCTGTTGTGTCTTTCTCGCCTATGTTTCGGTATTATTCGAATCGATGCTGAGCTGCTATCTGTCGAAAGTGTTGCAGCTGGCGTTGCGGTGCCTGTTGAAGCACTGTCAAGCTCCATACCTATGGGTTGCCTGTCATGTCTGGCAGGCATTTCGTACCCAGACCGAAAGGCGAAGTCATCGGCGGTAGGTACGCTAAAATGTGCAAGCGAAGTTGGTGGTGGCGATTGTTGTTCCTGTGTTATCTGGACTGTGGGTGGTTCGGAGGAGTGACGCGGGCCTGTTGTGCTAGACGCAGGGCCAACTGAAAGTGATTCGGCAGGCGTCGTAGCCATAGTGTGTGCAGCTGGACGCCGGATTGTCTCTTGAGGCATGACTGTTGGTAGATCCTCCTCTTTCCTACAGATCTCCTCGGCCTCATCATCACTGCTGGCGGCCTGTCTTTGCCCAGAACTAGGGCCATTGTCTAATCGTTCGGTAGCCCATGCTCTCACTTTCCATCCCTCACCATCCATCAGCCCCAACTTCTCTCTATCCAAGAATGCCAGAAGATCGTCCAGCGCATCCTGGTATCCGCCTTGACGGGACTTGGCATGGTCTGCCGCAGCGGTCTTGTAAAGATTTGTGACGCTCAGAGCCGCAGCTTTGAAACTAGCGAGAAGATCGGCGGAGTTCTGGTCACTTCTTCGCGAGGGTAATGAGGAAGAGAGTGGTCGGAGGTTGTCCATGGTATGCAGTGTTCGGCCGTCGCAAGTGAAGGTCTGTAGAGGTATTGTATCGTTTGTGCAGTCTGGTTGCAGCCAGATCTAATCAACCACTTAGCGGCGGATGGCCACGTAGGATATGACTAGGCCTTCAACGGCAACGCCAAACTCAACCAAGCGGTCGAGGGTGTCAGAACGGAAGAGGCTCTATCAAGCGGGAGGGCTGGCAGAAGTAGACTCAGTGAAGGCTGTACAAGAGGGGGTCGTGAGCAAGCATCGAAGCGCAAGGAATGGGGACCGAAGTCTGTGCTTGCAGCGGTCGAGGGGACCTCCGCCTGCCTGCTCCTCTGACTGGGTCTGCCGAACGCCAAGGATCATGTGGGAGCCCAGCCCAGGTGTATCCCCAGCCGGGACCCTGGAAGCGGTCCGCCCCTCGTGTCCTCCCGCTGCCGCGAGCCGCCCGCGGTAAGGGCCGTGTCAGGCAATTAAGGCAACCGGAAGACAAGGCCCCACCACCGAAAGGGTTAGGGTTATTCTATGCTCGGGAATACGTCACCCCACGCCTCACACTTCCGTGTGCCTGTCATCTTTCCCGAGCCTGTCTTCAGGAGCAGTTCGCATATTCTAGACTCCTTACCTAGGTAGAAAGGGGACTCAACTCCGGCGACATAGGCTAGACCCCCCATTCGTTTTAGAAGACCTTGATGGTCTTCACAAGAAACCTCCTCCTACCATCTCCTAGACTATAACACTGATCGCTCCAACATGGCCTCGGTATCTTCCCTGGATCAGGACATGCGGCAGCTACGTCTTGGCCGATACACACCTGCTGCCGCCAACGAAGCAAGAGCATGGATAGAAGAGACGCTGGGGGCTTCTTTGTCATCTACTGATCTCCTACAAGCCTTGAAGGATGGCGTTGCCTTGTGCCAGCTCGCCAATCTGGCCCTGCCACCGCCAGGAATTAAATTCAAGAAATCAGCAATGCCGTTCATTCAGATGGAGAATATCAGCCAGTTCCTCAAGGCGTGCGAGATGTCGCCTATCAACCTCCCGGCGCACGATAGATTCCTGACGGTAGATCTGTTCGAAGCCAAGGACCCGGCGCAAGTCTTGCAGTGTATTGGAGCCTTTTCGCGACAAGCACACGCTGTGAGACCAGATATCTTTAAGACCACTATCGGTCCCAAGAAAGCAGCAACTCCTGCCTCCACTTCGACCGGCGCAAGTAGAGGGTTCTCCACTCCACCCAACGGTGCCAGCAACTATCGAAGCCCATCGACACTTTCGCCATCCAGCCATTCAGCAGCCGTACCCTCGAATAGAGCGATGAGCCCGGCACTCACTGGAGGCTCGCAAAGCTCTCATTCTACAGAGAAGTCATCTGGACCAGTCTCTAGCTGGAGTAAGAAAACCGACGAGCGAAGCACTGCCCCAGCGTGGAACATACACCAGTACGGTTATATGGGTGGAGCAAATCAAGGAACACAAGGAGTTGCTTTTGGTGCTAGGCGTCAGATCACTACTGCAGCTCCGCATGTGCCATCTGTACAGGAGAAGGAACGAGCAAGAAAGCTGAAGGCTGAAGAGGAAGCTCGAGCGCAACAGCAGGCTGCGCATGAAGAGCAGGAGAGGAGAGCGAAAGCACAACAGGAGGAGCAAGAGGCAAAGGAGCAAGAAGAGCGTAGATGGGAGGAGGAGACGCAACGTTTGAGAGAAGAAGAGAGGCAGAAGATAGATCGGCAAAAGCGGGAATGGGAAGAGGACGAACGCCGATGGCGGGAAGAGGAAGCTGCACGTAAAAAGAATGATGAGCAGCTCGAGCGGCAATTGTCTCAACGGTCACCTGGGAAGCCGAAGGCAATCGATAATGGAGTATTGAGAGGCCAGACATTGAGTCAATACCAAAGAGAGCTGCCCGTACCCGCGCATGGACATGACCCAAAGGAGTCCCCTGAGCATGCCCGAGTAAGGGAACTAGAGAGACAATTGGAGGAAGCTAGAGAACGCGAGCGCCAATACCAGGCCGAACGAGAAGAACGGCTACGAAGAGGGAGTACAATAAGCGGGTCGCGGCCAGGTACCTCACAGTCAATCGCAGAAAGGCCGACTAGTTCCGGACAGAGTGATGTTTCATGGGCAGGTGATGAGAGAGACTACTTACGGAAAGCGTGGCAATCAAATAGAGACGCTGCACCACAGAAAATGGTCCAGCCGCCTGCAAAGCCAGCAGTAGCTTCCCGGCCTTTACCTATTCCTCAGGACACTGAAGACGGCACACCCTCCGAGTTACCATCGCATACGTTTCACCAACCATCTATAACAACGACGGAAACGCGGTCTCAGTTACCGGACGCCCAACGTGACGAGGTAGAACCAACGGCCTTCACCTCCCCTGGTCGTGCAAGCAATCACCAGAGTCGCACAGAAACCTTCCTCCAAGCTAACCCTGCTTCCCCACCATCAGCCCCACGAATCTCAGCTTCACACGAGGCAGGTGACACGGCCCTAGAGCAAGCTACAGATCGCGATCGTCGAATCGCCAGCCAGACCCAGACGAAAGCTGGTGGATGGGCGTCAAAGTCTTTGTTAGAACGCGAAATGGAAAAGGAGCGGGAGCGACAACGCGAATGGGAGGAGAACCAGAAGGCGCTCAAGAACGCACCGAGAGACCACACACAAGGCACTGGAGAGGGCCAGTCATGGGATGTCAACCAGTATGGCTTTGTGGGGGGTGATAGTCAGAACAAGGGAAGCGGTGTTGGCAGTGGTATCAACTTTGGGGGTAAGCGGCAGATCATTGGGCCTCGCGCACCGCGGTAGAAGACGAGGAAGAGAGTAATACCACGCCGTGTTAGATTGACCTATCCATTTATCCTAGAATATAAGCCTGAGCTGTTGAATTCATACCGTGATCGACCTCTACGTGGTTTACGTATGGGTGCAACTGTCTCGAATGCCGGCCGTATATAAGTGTGGAATATACAAATACCCACAAGCATCAGGACCCAGGCGATATCTACGAACTGCCGGGGCCCAAGGAAAGCAGTCGTGAATACAATTCACGGATACTGAGCCAGACAGAAAGAGGCTGAGAGCATACAGTCGAGTTTTCAGGCGTGCCAAGAAGGGTTTCGTGGATGGATGCAGCAATTCAACAATCAAGAAGCCATTCCAATCTAACGCCAGACCTGAACAACAACATGTACACACGTAGAGAGGATTGGAGAGCATTTCTTACATAGCCATTTCGGCCTGCAGTTTTCGCAATTCTTCCTCCTCTTCCTCTTCCCGCGATTTGTGGCTCGTCACTGCTAGAGCGTCAGCATTCATTTCCTTGAATCCTGGGTTCCCCACGGGCGAGTATATGGATGAATCTAGAATTGGTAGGGGCTCGGACATACCTGGTGTATTGACCACGTTCGGCAACCTACTTAACCCATCATTGATAGGAACGCTGGTATCCTTCATCCGGTCATCTAGCTGCTCTTGTTCCAGATCCTCCAGCTCCTTCTCGAGATCTATCTCGTCAGCAGTCTCGGTCAGACCAGGCTGGGTGAGGGCTTCAGAGATCTCCTCGGCAATGTCATGCTGATCGCGCAACTCCTGCATAGTCTCGTCGACCTTGTCAACAGTCAATCCACCATGTATGCCCTTCATGGCTGCAGAAGCGTTCTTCATGGCATTCAGGGTTTCCTTGTTGATGTTGGCCGTTTCTATGCTGCTGATCTCGCGTTCGACCGTAAGCATCTGTGCCGAGGTCTGCTCGAGTTGGTGCTCAAATGCCTTCTTCCTTCGCAAAGCGGCCATGGCAACTTTTGAGCAGTACGTCAGTATACGCAGAAATGCGCACAGTATGGACAGGCATGTTTACTCACGTTTCTTGTTGCCAGAAACATTCTTCCTCGCAATCGCCTCCTGCTCTTCCATCTGGTTCGCCAGATGCTTCTCCCGCTTGGTCAACATGTCCAACGTCCCCCTCAGCTCCAAGATGGCATTCTTTGGCGCATCCTTCTTCTTGGCCGCCTGCCCACCCCACAGATTGCCAAAGCCCCAACCAGACATGATCAGTGATCGTGTGACTTCGTCCGCCTATCGCACAGCCTGCCCAAATAACTCCCAGCCGACGATGGTCCTGAGGGTGAAAGAGACACGCCAATTAGGAGACAACGACCAGTTCGCAAATGGAACTGAACGTGTGCAGGTATATGTAACCGCAGGCAGACGGATGGCTATTCGTGGGCCGTATGGTCTCGCGCCCAACTGCCAGGTATTTCTCGAGGTATTCGGGCTTCGCAAAGCAGCCTTAAGGGTGTGATTGATGGAATAACCAGGTGGGTGTCAGGTGACCTATACTGTTATCAGGCACCCGGTTTCTATTCTATCTGCCTATTGCTCTAGTAACCAGCTGGGGTGGACGGTTGGTAGCGATAGAGACGAGGAGAACAAGGCTTAAGGCTCTCGGTCAGATAGGCGATCGGTGGGTGCGTGGAGTCGTGTATTGTTGCTAAACGACAGATCAGGGCGCAGCGATGAGGGCGAGATATGGTTGGAGGAAGCCAGGATGTATATAAGACGCGGGTTTGACGTAACTTGCTGCCTCAGTCATACAATCTGTGGCGGCAGAGGGAGCAGCCCCAGGCACGGGCCGATCGCGGGTACCCCGCCAAGCTTACTGTACAGTAGATAAATATATGTGATTCTCGATTTCCGGTCGGATGTTACTTGTTGGTGCTGATTGAGCAAACGCGCTCACGTGTACCATCATGTCTTGCACTTTGGCACACTAATAATTCATCGGAGTATACTGCTTTGAGACATATGATCCCAATGAGCCTGCTTCATCACTCCCTTGGAAATGGCGCATCCGGTTCCTTCAACTCTCAGCAAACAATGCCCTCAGCTTCCCATCTAACCACTTGACGTCTTCAGTACTTTGACCAGGTCCTAATGTTGATGTCAATCTCTATGCACGACTTCGATGTTGGATACGCGACTCACCGCCTGCCCAGTGACCCCAAATAGAGGGAAAGCTGATGCACTCGCCGATGCCCGGATTCATATTGGCCACTTCGATCTCTGAATCTTCAGGTGCTGCCAAGGATGTCAGTCGTGTCGCTCGATAGTTCATGAATATGAACATACGGAAGTATAAATCAGTCTTGCTGGGAAGAACAAGGGTCTTGGCTCGGATACCCTTCATGGCGGCTGTCACAGGTTGGTTAGTTTGGCGCCGCTAACATTTTCGGTAGGGATCACAGTCTGACCGCTAAAGTCGCCATCGTATGGCTCCTGCTTTGAACAATCTCCAGCCTGCCAGGTGTATAGCATGGTCAACATGTTTCCAGGATCTAGACACATAATAAAAAGTCAGCTGGTGTTTGGTCTCGTCTCAGTATTCGTCAGAACTCGACCTTTGGATAGAGCCCAGGCCTCCCAGAAATTGACCATGAAGTCCTCTAAGTCTTTGAATCCAAGAGCTGATACAAACAATTCCTGCCTGTAGAACGCCTGACTAAATCCCCACCCTGCATACACACGACCAAGAGCCTTCAGGCCGACGGTTTTCTCCTGATCAGACCATCCAGCCTCTGTGCCTTGGATAGCGTCTCCAGCGCAGACGCCCGCTGATGACTTAGTCTTGCCTGAAAGCACGGCTGCCTTGACACCCTCCAAGAACACTTGATTATGGAGTGAAGTCTTAGCAGATCCGCAGAAAGGGACAAGAAGGTCCATGAAGTCTGGATATTGAGTCCCCCACTGATACGTCTGGCCGGCCCCCATAGACCATCCAACGACAGCTTTAGCATGCTTGATGCCCAAATGTTTAGTCACTAACTGGTGCTGGGCTCTAACGTTGTCATAGAACAAAACCTTCGGAAATGGCCTAAGGTCTGGTCGGTTGCTGGGGGAGCTTGACTGGCCATTGCCGAACAAGGCCGTGATGATGATGAAGTAGCGCTTAGGATCCAACGTCTTCTCTGGACCGATAAGCCATTCATTGTCTTCGATGAGGCCAGAATACCACGAGGGATATATCACTACTGGCAGGCTTGGATCACCAAAAGTCTTGTAGGCGATATGAGCGTTTGGTATACATCCACCCTCCTTTAAAGTGAAATCTCCCAGCCCATAGCTTTGATGGTCTAGTGATAAGCTCGATAGCGCATCCAGCTGGTCCTGCTTTGCCATATTTAAGATATCGTGGTTTGTTAGACTTACACTCAAGGGTGTTGTATCGATTCATGCGGCCTTCTTAGCTGGCCTATAATACGATGCCCACTGCGGTTGATACCATAGCTCCAACACCGAAGGCCGAGCTGTCTGATAAGCACATGCATGTATGATAAGATGCCCCTCATTGCTTATCAGCGGGGCCATCAGTCACGTTTGCTGTCATAAGTGGCACGGCACGGTGTCAGCTGTGAGGCCATAATGCTGGCCAATATAGGCCTCTAATTGCAAGGAATAATTAGACGATGTATTTCACGGCACAATTTATTCTTCATTTGTTTACTAAGATGCCCGGCTGTAAAGTGTAGCGTGTTTTGCTCTCTCCCAAACTGGTGCTTTCGGCGTCTCTTCGCAATGCCAATTTTTACGCGGCTCCACGGCATTAGCTGCCTAAGTTAAGCCGCTCAATACCGAGTAGGTAGGTATGCGGTCATGACGTTCTATGCACATCTAGTTGTACCTAGGTAATCAATGGCCCAGTAAACAAAATCCTCCATCAGTAGAAATCAATTCAGATGCGGGTTGGATTCTTTCAGCAGCTGAACGTAGGCCACAAAGAGACAACTACAATATCAGGACCACATTGAAGAGAAGGTCATCGTTACAATGTCCAGCCACAAACCACACGAGCAGAAGATGGACAACGAAAAGGCCATACAGAGAAACCCACATGCCAATTTCAAGGAAGTGGAAGATGGACGGCCTGTGTGGGACGATGGCGAGAAGTGGAAGTTCACGCAGACTCGTGCCACCGGCTGGAAACCCGGCGATGGCGGTAACGACGGTGGCAAGAGCCTTGAGAAAGAGCACATAGACATCGACCCATACGAGGATGGAAGACCTGCAGTCTTCAACTACAAGGTGGGTGGACGAACAGCACGACTTTTCCGGGACGAAGGACGGGAGGAAGAGCTCCAGAGGTAAAGCGGTCTGCACGCAGTTCCATCTCGCTGACAAACCGTTCGATTGAATACAGCTCCTCATCTCCTCCATCATCCCTCGACCGATCGGATTCATCAGCACGCGTTCTGCAGACGGCAGCAGCACGAACCTAGCACCGTTCTCGTACTTCAGCGTGATCAATCACGACCCGCCGCTCTTCACAGTGGGATATGCCGGTGGGTTTGACCGGGCAAAGGACTCGCTACGCAACCTGTCGGAGACGGGCGAGTGCACAATCAACATCATCTCAGAGCACTACCTCGAGGCGGCCAATGCGACGTCGGTGAACGCGCCGTATGGCGTGTCCGAGTGGGCGCTGACGGGTCTGCACCCGGCCCCCTGCAAGGACGTCAAGCCGAGCAGGGTCAAGGAGGCCGTCTTCAGCGTTGAGGGCAAACTGTTCGAGACAAAGGAGTTCGAAAGCCGGTCAACGCCCGGCAAGAAGTCTGGTGTCCTGGCCATCATCGAAGGCGTGAGGTTCTGGGCTAGGGAGGATGCCATCAACGAGGATAGGAACCTCCTCGATCCATCAGTAAGTCTTGCAATCCAGACGGTTGCTTTCTCTCATCCGACCTCGCCCTCGCCTGCGCCGTGCTGACCATTGTCCTAGATCCTGGCGCCCATGAGCCGTCTTGGTGGCATTACCTACGGTAGAGTGACGACTGGTGTGGAGCTGCCACGGCCGGAGTGGAGCGAGATGGAGAAGATCACAGACCCAGCAGGCCTGACCAAGGCGAAGACCGATGGACAGTGACTTCTCCCTAGCCTCTGAATTGGTCAATCCGACTGAATACATTTGTAGTGGCGAGCTTGATACATAAGAATTCTAGATCACATAGAAGCATTGGAAGTGCGGCGAGACCACTCGTCCTCGACAGAAAGGAAAGCTTTCAGAAACGCCATTTCCTGTGGATCGCTCACTTCATCTACTACGCGATCGATCTTCCCATCATTCCACGCGAATCCGTGCCACAGCAGTATCCCAATCGTACGAGCAAGCTGCAACGCTTGCATCATCGAGGGCTGTTCTCTGAGAATGACGAGCCTACTCTCCAGAAATGACCAGAAGAGGCTACGCAGCTCAAGAGCATGCTCGACATAGACAAATTTTGTTTGCGAGACTTCTGCATGTTGTGTCGTTGCAACAACATCACCCAGCAGACGATCCAGTGCATATAAGCTCAGACCGCAGGGCAAGACCTCGCCCTCTGCCCAGTCGAGCAGCGCAGTGATGCGCCAAGTCCGTGGGTCGACGACGATGTTCGAAGGCAGCAAGTCGCCGTGTTGGATGACCACAGGTAAAAGCTCGAGGATCGAGCCCGTCTCAAGCGCCAACCTGGCACTTTCAGCTGCGCATCTCAGCTGTGTGGTAGGAAGCTCGCGCTCGAGCCTGGCAAGCCTTGGTAGCAGGCTCGAACCGACCTTGCCAGTGCAAGCGGCCAGCCCTGCTGGTGTGCCAGCTTTCCATCCCGCTATGAAGATATCGGCCAGACTTTGCATAAGGTTCTCCCACTTCTTTCCTGGTGAGCTGTCTTGTTCCATGAAGGTGGTGGAGCTCAGAGCCTTGTCTAGCCTCAATCCCTCCATGAAGTCCATTTCTACCACTTGTAGCCTTTCTCTATCACCGTCGGCAGGTAGATAACCTCTGTCGATAGTAATTGGAACTAACGACCCGTACACGGCCGATGCTGCCTCTATCGTCGGTGCATCGAGCCTGAAACGCTCACTGCGTATTTGAATTACTTTTTTATGATGGGTCATTTGCGACAGAAGCGTAGAGGCACCGTCGCTTTCCAACGCATCGTCTCGATCATTACCTTCAACAATGAAGCTCACCGAGCAGCCCCCCTGATCTGGGCAGAGGCGGAGACGCCCGGTCTGGGTTTGAATGTCGAGAATGCGGTGCCATTGCTCTCCAAGTGATTGAGCCAAAAGCATGCCCACGTTGCGCAGCTGCTAAACAGGGAGGTCTTCAGTGTGCAATATGACAGCAAGCTTCGCAAAGCCCCATAGTCACGCAGGACATGACGAGAAGGTACTTCCTCTCTAATCACCCAGCTACTGAGCATGCATATAGCTGCAGCTCAGCAGGTCAGGGCGATCCTCTACAAGCCGGTGTAGTGCAGGTCTGTTCCTTCGTGATCCGGTCGGCCCAGAAGTTGAAGCTTGATCCAGACCGAGGTGTTCAGCTCGCGGGCCGAAGTTTGTACTTGCTGCAATAGCATACCACCGTAGCCGTGGTGCTTCGCTGGCAGCTTCCAGCACATACGATGCCAGTCATCGTATTTTAAGCATGAATGCTTCGAAGCGCCTAGAAACAAAGCCGATGTTGAAGTTTCTATCTCAGATGCGTCCTCCTATCTCTTGGGCAAGTTAGAACACGAAGTCAATTCGCAGCTGGCTATACTCGGAAAGAGAAAGTATTGAAAGTTGGAAAGAGAAGCATACGACTAGTTGATCAAGCAATGAAATGGGAAGTTCGCTTCGATTGTTGAATATATGGCAACTGGCAGAAGACCGCGAGAGCAAGAGGGAAAGAGCCATTTTTCTTCCTCTAGCTCGCTGGCCGCTGTCCTATGTCCAAGCCAGCGTCTAAATCCGACCAGACGAGGTCACCCCAAGCCAAGAACGATTTCTCTAGACAGAGTTCAAGGGTATCGCGAGGTGTAAATGCACAACTTATTTCCATCATCAGAAAGAAAAAAAGGAAAATCATCATCGACGTCCCTCCATAAACACGTCCTGTTTCCATGTCATTTCAACATCGAAGGGGAAAGAGCGAACGCAAGAAAGAAAAGGAATCAACAGAGGCCGTTATCGAACGATTGTGTAGCCTCTAAGGGTTTGAGACCATAAACCCAGAGCTCTGCGAGGAGGGAGAAGAATGATATAAAAAAGATGGTCCATCAGGTACCTCAAGAAGCGAATAATATGCTTTCGTGTTGTCATACCCATAATCAACCCAGGCGCAGACCCGGTTCGAGGAGAGATTGGTTGAGTAATTCATCCTCATTGCATGGTGAAGATCGGCGCCTTCACGAGCACTGTTCTTCCACGAACGCTGACGCTCAGCCCAACAGCCATTCGTACGCTAAGAGGCCTGTCCTCTTTAATCCCACCTTGGCTGTCAGGTCTGTTGAGGCTGCTGGAACTACCGCCAGCACCGGCAGCCTTAGTGGAATGAGAGGCACCCTTTGTCTTGCCAGTTCCTGTGAAAGCGCTCAGCATGCTTCTCTTCTTGCCTGACTGGTGGCTGTGATCTATACTGTTTGAGTCTGAGGCTAGGTCAGCGACATCGCTCGTTGAGGATTTCACGCTGATGCGCTCAGCTGCATCCTCAGCGATTGAGACGACCAGCTGTGGGACGCCAGTCTCGACCTTCATGTGGTCGGGAACAATGCCGTGACCAGGCATGTAGTATTCAATGACGACCTCTCTACTTTCGGTAGGCAGATGGGTTGCAATGGCGACAACTAATTCGATGATCATATGCACACCACCTTGAAGATCTGAAGTAGGTGGGTCTTGTAAATGCACACTCAAGGCACCGATCAGATGTTCCTTGAGCATTTCAATCAACTGAGTCCGGTTGGTGGAGCACTGAGGTGATCTTAGGGCGTCGCTGAGGCCTTCTAATGTTGACAGGCGCCAGTTGATAACTTTGGAAGCAAGGAATTCCTCTTCCTCTGTGGTGGTCGTTGGAGGTGCAAAACGTCTGATGTTCCTCTGGATCGATTTCAGCTGTTGGGAGATCTGGAGATCGAGATCTGGGTGGAAGAACTTGTCGAAAACCTCTTCGGACAGCCAACAAGATATGAAGGCCTTGCCTGCCGCAGTCATCTCCTGTTTTCCAATCTGGACAGCATCCTTGTTAACTGAGGCCGCCAGCCATGATGGTAAACTTTTCCAGCTCTTTCTTATGCTGAAAGCTAGCTGGGCGATGAGTCCATCGAGTCGATTGAACCGAGTGGCATATTCGGTATCGTCGAGGGAGGTCTTTGATTGTGATAATCGTTGGTGAGCAAGACTATTTTGAAGCTGTTTTACCTGATCTTCCTTTTCAAAGTAGTACTTCTTGACCTTGGTGTATTTCTCGCCTAGAACGAAGGTCAGTACTGCTAGGAGAGGAGAATCCCGACAGCTTAGGAAAGATTTCACTCACGGAGCTCTTTGTGGTCTTTAATCAGCTGGTTTATATCGTCTTCAGTCATGTCGTCCCCAGTCTGAGGTTGCGGTGTAGCTTTCCTAGCATCGAGCTGCGCTCCAGATTCTCCCTTGTATGGGGCACCCTGAGCTGCAGGAGGCACGACGGAAGAGGTGAAATTCGAAGCCGATTGTTGCTGTTGCTGTTGACTAGATGCTGTGGAGATGTTCAAGGCGGAGACATCGCGTGGGGTAGCGCCATTGTGAATAGACTGCCGGTTACTGGCACGTAAAGGCTGCGCAGTGGGGTTTCCATTTTTAGAAACAGACATGGAAGCGTCGTCGCCAGCGATGTTACTGTAGGAGCGTGATTGTTGGGGGCGGGAGGAATCATGCAGAGTTGTCTGCAAAGGTGAGGCGTCTGGCGACGAGTATGTATGAAGAGGTGGAGCGGTCGCAGGAAGCTCCTGGATGGAGTTGCTGGCTTGATAGGTGGTCTGCAGGGAAGGTGTAGCAGACTGCTGGCCCGTGCGCGATGATCCTGAATACGAAGGATGCGGCTGGGTGGTTTGGGGCTTGCTGGGTTGCTGTGAGTTGATCAGATGTGGCTGTGCTTCGACTCCGTACTGCGAGCCTATGGGGGTATTGGTGAAGATGGAGGAATGATCGTTGGAAGGTGGAGGACTGAGTATGCCGCTGCCGCCGCCGCCGCCGCCGCCGCCTCCCTGTCGTTGTTCGCGAAAGCCTTGCTCTGTATTCAGGCGATTCATGCGCCTCTTCGACCATGCATCCATTCCACTACTGGCGCTTTCGGTAGAGCCCTTGCTGGCAGTGCTGGCGGCACGCCCTGTCATCATAAAAATCCCCTCTTTCAAGAAACGTTGCTGCCCGTGTGTGGAACGGAGCGGTGCTGGGTCGGGTATCCGTTGTTGTGAAGATGGACTGTCTTGATGTTTCTGCTGCTGCTGCTGCTGTGGTGACTGTACAAGTGGGTCCGCGCTCAGAGCGGGTGAAAGCTCGTCTCTTTCTATATGCCACTGTTGGGTTTGGCCAGGGTTTGTATGCGGTAGGCTGGGAAAGGTAACAGATTTGCTTCCACCGGGTGGAGAGACGGGAGAAGATTGAATAGTCGGACCTGGAGATGGGAATGGGCTAGGAAAGTGGGTAGGTAGAGCGTGGTGATCTTGCGGGTCGATGGCCTCGTAGCTGGTGGGAAGGATGGCAACGCTGTTGCGGTCGCGCGGACGGTCTGTGTATGTGTGTGTGCGATTCAGCTTCTGCCGTCAAGTGAAGCTGCTGAGCCGGGATCAGGGTGTGTGGCAGGGCTAAGTAGAGCAGAGCAGAGCAGAGCAGAAGAGAAACAGGAGTAGGTATGGGAGGATGCGACAAGCGCAGCACAACACAGCAGAGCAGAGTAGAGTGAAGTAGAGTAGAACAGAAGGGAACAGAGCAGCAGTCAATGGCCAGAGACGAGCGACTTACCACCGAGGCGTGAAGAATTGTGACTGTGAAACCGGTCGCCGACTGAAGTGCTTCTGTGTAGTAGCTTGGGGGTAGATGAGGGTGTGGGGGAGGGGAGATCAGGATGATCAAGGGCAGAAAGGAGGTTGTGCGCGTGGTTGTTGCTGGACCTCTGTCTGTTGCTGGACTTCCAGGGTAGAGGCATAGGGCCCCCTTAGTGGGTAGGGTGAAGAGGAGTGGAGTGGAGTGGAGTGTTGGCGTGGTATGGTATTATCGAGATGTGATGTGTTGTTGTATTGCGCTGCGTTGCGGCGGTGCGGCGCGATGCGGTGCGGTGCGGTACAGTGGAGTGGTGTGGAGTGGAGTGTAGTGTGGTGTTGGTAGTGGTGGTGGTGGTGGTGATGGTGGTGATGGTGGTGCTGTGCGGTTTGTAGGTGTGGTGGTGGTGTAGCGTAGCGTAGTGTAGTGTGGTGTGGTGCCGCGCTGTACAGTGGGCTCTAGGTCGGCAGGTAGGTAAACTGCGCACTAGGGACGGTAGCCAGGCTGGATAGACAGATGCGGTAGGAATCGCTGTGGTTGTAGGAGATTGGTCGTCTCCTTTTCGCGTGTGCGGGTGTGCGATAGAGAGAAGCGAGGGAGATAAAGAGATGAAGAGAGTGGAGTAGCGGTCTCTGGTCTTAGTGGGTGAGTGGTGGGCGCGATTAGGTGACGAAGCTGACGAGGGAGAAGACGATGGCAATGATTGCGCTGGAGGAGGAGAAGCAGCAGCAGCAGCAGCAGCAGCAGCAGCAGCAGGAGATTACTAGATGGGAGGCACAGAAAGAGACTACTGCAGTTCCTCTAGCATTGAGCATGCAATCAGAACCCTTGAATCGATTAGAAACCCAGTCGACACAACAAGTACAGCAAGTAGAAGAAAGAGGAGGATTCCCAAAGCCAATTGCGCGATCCTTAGGTGATTGACGAGTGAGGGACGAGCAAGAGACGAGATGAGACGAAATGAGACGATCGTCAGCCAAAACGGCTGCTACTTCAGACCTACTGTAGATAGTTCAACTGCAGGCGGCTGGCTTTAATATTGCCTAGGTAGGTAGGTAGGTATTCTATTTTAATATTATTAGGTTATTACCTACCTACCATAGTTCATATGTTGGGTAGGTAGGTAGGTATCCCTGGGTATATGCATTGAGTTTGTGTGGCCAACATGGAGCTACTGGTAATATAAGATGGATGATAAGCCGGTTACCTAGGAAGGAGAGAGATCATCATCCCGTCCAATATCCATTTCAATCGTAGAGCCCACATCCCCAAAAAGAAAAAGAAAAAAAAAAACCAATGTTCTGGTGTAGGTAGGCAGTCTCGAACGAGAACACACCTATCAATAAGATCAAGACATACAGTGCAGTGCAGTACAGTAGGTAGCAAAGGAGACCTGCCTACAGTAGGTGTACATGGGCAAATTAATAGACAGGACACACAGCTGCATCCCTCAACACCACAAGACCCAGATTGCACTGCAATTTGATACAGCTACGTCAAGCACGCCCTTTTCCCATCTCTATCCACTCCAACAGATCATCAACTACGGAGGTATTTCGACAGGATCATCAGCATTGCAGACCGACCCTCAGCCAAACCCATCCAAGTGGGCCAGCCACCTGCTATAAATAACCCCCGCCGGACGCCATCTCCCGCTGCGGCTCGGTGCGTCGCCCGGCCGTACCTCCAATCTGCCACCAGAGTAGAGTATCATACCTACGGTGGTAAGTAGGTAATGATAAAGTACCTTACATACCTACCTACCTACTTAGGTATCTAACGATCCAGACGATGCTTGCTCAAAGTCTATCTTTCTCTTCTCCTATACCCGGCCAATCTGTGCCGTATTGTGCCGTGTCGTGCCGTGTCTTGTCGGAGGACCGGTGTGTGGTTACAAGCCTAGCAAAACAAGCAAGGAGACGGCTTACCGTACAACTTCCCACCGCTACGCATTGGCAGCAGTGGCAGAGCCTGTGCCTGTGCCTGTGCCTGTGCATTCGCCTGTGCATGTGCCTGCTTTCTGGCATTCTGGCATTCCGCTTCTTGTCCTTGGCAGTCTGGCAGTCTACCGTACATAGGTATGTAGGTTTGTATGTACAGTACAGGAGGTGTCATTCGTTGGGTAACCAACACTCGGTGTCATCAACCTCACCCCTTATCACCGCTTTCTTACCTATTTACCTACCTACCTACGCTACAACAGAATGCGACAACAGACACCGCTCTTGTTGGTGTGCCGTATGGAACATAACCGGGCAATCTTCACATCTCCTCCATTTGGCCAGCGTTTCCTTGCCTTTGCAGGGATTCGACGAACTGGGCCTATGGATATGCCAAGGGCCGTTGCATACCTACATGGATGTCGGTATTCAAGGCTATAGCCCGGCATATTTGCTGTTTGGAAAATTCGGGATCGACTGTCTCAGAAATCGCACGTGTCTTGGCGATTCCTCCATTGGTTCTGCTGTTTCGTTATGTCTTTGCCACTTGCAATTTCCTGGTCGCCTTGGTATGGGTCTGGGCTGTAATGTGAGGTGAGGTGAGGTGAGGCATGTGCAGCCTGAGGCAGACACCCCCCCTGACTTCCAACTGGAAATGCTCAAATGCAGTCAGCAGCCGTTATCAAACCGAAATGCCAGAACACCTCTCATCGCTCGTATCCGTCAATCCAGACCTGGGCCGATATACGAGTAACTGTATCAATAAACGGCAGGTCGAACTGGCAAACATATGTAGTGGCCAACCAATGAAGCAACCTACGGATCTACTATGAAAGTCCCGCAAACCTTAGGCATGCAGATTCGAAACTCGCCCATACCTGCTCGACCAACATGCCAACCCGGGTAGGTAGTGTAAAAAAGTAGGAAGACGGTCGGTCGGTAGGTATGGCAGATCCCTTCCTCGATTACCACCTCCCTTCATCCCCAATCTCCCATTTCATATCATCCACAAATCCACCACTTATTGTCCTGGTCCTTGTGTAACTGCGCTGGAACCAGGCTCGCTCGTGTCGCTGTCGTCAGGGGGTTTCATCTCTGTGGCCCAATTGTTGCAACACGACACAGCGCGCGCGACTCGGCACAGTGCAGCACAGCACAAATCACCTCACGTAACCCAAAGCCACTTCAGCATTCTTCGCTTGTCAGTACGAAGTCCCGGCCGTGCGTGCATGCATGGGAATGATTGATGTCAAGAAGAAAACTTGACCCTGCCCACCCAGAACTACCTAGGTACCGACGTCTGAGACCTTTACTTGCCCTCTTTTCGACCTTTTCGATCGCTTTTGTTCGTGCCTCCAATAACGACTGCAGCCATGTTCCATACGTTGGTCGTAACGGCCGCAAGTCTGCTTGCGATAGCGAACTCGCTCCCTACCGAAATCACCCATACGATCACAGGAACGCCAGGACTGGAAAATCCATCATCCGTTCCAGCTCCCTCAAGCCCAACACCGATCTTGGAAAGTACCATCACAGGCACTCCAGGACTGGAAGAGCCGTCAACAGTCCCATCTTCGTCGAATTCAGCAGGGTTTTCGGAACTCACGATCACAGGAACGCCACCACTCGAAAGCTCGCCAGTCGTCACTCTAGCTTCAAGGTCTAGCAGCCAATCAGAACACACCACAGTCACCACAAAATCAGAGAAGTCATCTCCAGTCTTGTCTCTATCCAGTTCAGTCGGCGCCTCTGAAAGTAGCGTGACAGGCACACAGGTATCAGAAGCCTCGTCACCTGTCTCTCATCTGTCTACGCTTGCCAGCACCTCAAAAAACATTCCAGGCACATCAGAGTCAGCGACTGGATCGTCAAGCACGTCTTTATCCAGCACATCTAGGTCCTCGGAACGTACCGTTACAAGCACACCGACGTTGCACAATTCGTCGTCCATCTATCACTTTTCCACGTCTGCCAGAACCTCAAGACACACTTCCTATTCGATCATCGGCACCATCACTGGTGTATTTCCGTATACAAGGACTTTCCATACTGCATCTCATAGTTCAGAAAAATCGTCTATATCTTCAAGCAGCCAAACGACAACAACGAGCTCCAAGGCAGGGTCCACAAGCAGTTCGAGCTTGACGCTTACGCTACCTTCACCCTCGTTTCACAACACCTCTACCAGAGCTCCAACCACGAGATCTTCCACCTTCATCTCCACTACAACCGGATCCGCAACCGGTAGCGCCACAGCCCGACCATCAACAGGCTTCCAAATCACAAACGCAAGGCTTCGGCAGGGACCAGGCGACAACACCCTTCTCCATTTCAATGTCTATGATCCAACGCCCCAGTCGAATGTGACTGCCTACTGCCAGAAGATGTGGAACACCACTGCAGAGAATTATCCAAAGGACTCATATGTATGTCATGCGACCACTCACTGACAGAGGATGAATCGAGTCATAGCTGATAACTGACCTCTTTGCATAGGTATCGTGTGGTAACTCAGGGTTTGCCTGGACGCTAAGCAATTACCGTGGACTGACCGGCTACACCTTGAACCTCGAGCATGTATACCAGGATCCAAGGTATGTTGTCTAACCTTCGTCACTGCATATCACGTTTCGGTCCAGCTGACAAGGATCTCAAAAGGATCGGTGACCCTCCCTACGACAATGTGTCCACTTTCGGCTCGGCAGACATCGATACCAGAGAGATCTTCTGTGGCGAAGTAGAGGGTGTGTTCAGCTGTGATCAGGACGAGGGTCTGATCATATACGCGCCAATCACGAAGGTGGCCTCTAAGAGAGCTTCTGAAGGGTCGTCTAGCACTGCCTAGATTCTAATAAAGGCGGTTCTCGCTAATATGCGCTTGGGGGGGCCGACCATGACTGATGACACTGCGAGCTGACTTGAACGGATTTTAATTGTACGCTACAACCATCGCCTCTGTACCGAGGTTCCTAATATGAGCCGTCTGTCTGTGCAGTTGGTTCCTCGTCTCTCCTAATCTAGGAACACACCTCTAACCTGGATATTAGATAGGTAGGTATGGAAGGTTCACGTCCACTATTTTCCACCGTTGGGCACGCGTACTGTGACGTCAATTGTATGGGTGGGAGCACGGGGTCACGGGATCACGCGTACGTGCCGAGGCTCGGACCTCCCCGAAGCCTTCCCGCCCCCGCTTCCCGCCGTCGCCACAGTGAAACGAGTCCACACCAGCTTGGCTGGTGGTAATAGTAACCCTGGAAGGCCCTCCCTACCTACCCGGGTAGGTATAGGTAGAGGTAGGTATCTTCTATCATCGCCCGTAGCACTGTGATAGATAGTAATACAGTAGGAGGTGACTCACGCATCAAAGATACAGCCACAACTGACAGGGTCCACCCAGCACAGTCGGAATGGATGTTGCTCCCGCTTCGGGCCTCGAGGCATCAGAGTAACGCCATAATTCTAGCCTTCCTGACCATACACGGTGAGTCGTCTCATGATCCCCTTTGGCCTGGCCTAGCCCGTACGCCTAGAACAGCGATGTCGGGCCTCACTCACTGGTCACCCTTCCCCATGGATGAGATGATGAGTGATGGCGAACGCTACCCAGGTGATGCGATGCGATGAGCGATGTGGTCCCAACCGCTCCCGTCATGCGATGATGCCCAGTTGCTGATTGTGTCGGCCAACAAAGGTGCCAATGAGTCTTCCTGAATCTTGTAGCATCTTCCTTTGAGGACATGTATAAAAACTACACGTTAACCACTCTGCCCCTGCAGACCTGTTCCCACACCGTACATCGTCACTCATACTCCAAACACCGTGGCAAGACAGACCCGTGCAAGCTGTAACCGTACACCACAACACACCACTCTCACCATGGGCCACCGACCGAATAGGAAACAGATCAGGCACAGACCTATGCGCCGCCGGCAGCAGCAGCAGCAGCAGCAGCAGGCTCTCGTGCAATGCGAGTATATGTCGAATGCTGCAGACGGCATCCAACAATATCCACAGATATACACCTACCCGACGATGATGCTCCCACCGTGCTTGCAACATGGACACTTCCAGCAGCACATGCCGACACAGAGCATTTCTCCCCATCAGACTTGGGACCAACAACGCTACCTAGCACCCATTCCGTATTCCCAGTCTGCGAGGTCAGGATCGGTCATCAGTACATCCTTCGACGTTACCGCTCGTGACCGACGAATCTTCGGTGGCGAGGATGGAGGAAGTCCGGAGACCGATGCCGACGCTCAGCTCAAGGAGCGCATGCTCGACGTTGTGTTTGGCCTGTTCGATGGCGTCGACTACGATGACTGAAGCGGCTGCGGTGGATGCGTCACTCTTTCCTACCGCCTGAAATCGCACGGTGGCGAAAAAGGGGGAGAGAGAGAGAGAGAGAGAGAGAGTCTCGTGACGACAGCACCTACGTACACGTCAACACAGACATTCCGCTCTTGCAGTCTTGCCGCTTCTTCTGTTCATCACCTTGAGTCACAACATCATCTGGCTAGATCGCTTCTATTACGATAGAGAGAAGGATTCGGACGGTGACCGGATTCGTTCATTGCCATTTGATGATTCATTTTGCTTGGTTTACTGGTGGCGTTGAATTGGATCTCTGGTGCATATGAGCACACGGATGGACTTTGAAATGATGGCTCGAATTGCCTACTGCGTATACCCTCAGACGAAATGTATGACTAGGATGTTCCTGGCTCTTAGATGCCCTGTAACGATTAGATAGTTTCTCTTCTTCAGACAGCGTGACTTTGAAGCCATCGACTTCAAATCGAATCAAACCTGTACGATACGATATTATGCATTAGGCTCTCATTCTCCTGAACCTATTTACGATTACCTAAATAGACACCCACTTGTCCTCATGAAATGAAATCAGTGAAGTGACCTGGTAGACTGCGACTGCTGTGGATGGTTGTTAAAGTCAGATGCTATCGATAAGAGCCTCTTTAGGCGGAGGTGCCTACCGCTGAAACTGTAACCCCAGACCGCGTCGCTATTGGCGCGCATAACCCGTTCAGAGTCCTTATTACCTGCATATATCTAAACGATCAAACAGCCACCCGAACCACTTCGAATCATCGCCGACTTGACAAAAATGTCGAAGGAGGAAGAAACACCCACAGTGGCCGAGCAGGATGATGTTGAGTATAACGAGGAAGCAGACGAGGATTTCGACCCGACCGCAGCAGCAGGCTCAGATGACGATGCATCCTCGAGTTCAGGAGATGACGAAGAGCAAGGGCAAGGGCAAGGAGGAGAGAAGAAAGCAAAACCCTCAAAGAAGCGCAGAGCAGACGATGGCGATATCGACCTGGATTCCGGAGATGATGCCACAATTCGAGATCGGAAAGCCGGGCGCAAACGAAGCAAGCAATCAAAGCAACAAGTTGGTTCGGCTGCTCAGCAGGAGGATGAGGATGATAGCGGTGGAGAGGGGGGATTTGTGAGGACAAGAGCTCAGCGTCTGGTTGAGTATGTTTCCCGATGTGGCGATGACTCGCAGCACTTTCGCTGGCGCGTGACCACTTGTTAACTGGGTTGGATAGGAAGCAAGAACGACGCGATCGCAAACGAGGAGCCAGGGCTGGACAGGTCACGGTGGATGTGGAGGCATTGTGGGCAGAGCTCAAGTCAGCACCTATAGGGCCGCTACCAGGATCTGTCGTCTCCGCCACCGACAAGTCGAACGATGCAAATGGCAACGACAATGACGCAGACACTGCAGACCAAGACCGGCTCATCACCATCAAGCGACGGATCGAGTTCGCAGGCGAGATCACAGAGGTGGACGAGGAAGTGTACATCACGTCCAAAGAAGCACAGGCGTATCTGGCCAAACACCCGGAGGCCCATCCCGATCACAGGCCTGCAGCGAAGACCAACGCACGATTGAACGACGCAGGCGAGGAGCTTGTCCGCCCTCTGCGTCGACCGAGCATGTTCGAGCCCAACCCCACAGCTATAGTCAAGGGCGTAGACATGTCAAAGCTACGCTTGAGAGCGCCTTCTCGAGTCGATGTTCTCATGGCAGAGAGGAGAGAGGAGGACGAAAGGAAGAAGAGGGCGGAGAAGATGACTACGATCAATAAGAGTGCTCTGGACTGGAAGAGATACGTTGCCGAGGAGGGACTCGGCGAGGAGATGGAGAAATACAAGAAGAGCAGGGGCGGCTATCTCGACAGGGAGGACTTTCTCGGTCGTGCTCAATTGGCTCGTGAGTATCAGGGTAAAGAGGCTCGCTTGAAAGGTTGAAAATGGTTGCATTTGAGTTGTTGCTGTACACGTTTGAAAGTGGCATGCTTCGAAGCTGCATAGTGACGACGGTGGTGAAGAGGCTCTTTTTCTTCGACGCTTGCCTCCCGAGAGAAAACCTTTCTTAACGATCATTTCGAATGTTGATTTGCACCACATGGAGAAGCAGGTCTGTTGCCTCTCCAGCACCTCTGCCAGCCCAGATCTGCCCTGTCATGATCCAGCACCCAAGCCCACCGTTTCGCCGCTCGAGCAGTCGGACTTCTCGGCTTGCTCTGGAACTGGCTGCCCACCACCTCGACACCGACGTGTTCGACCACACCTCGGAACTCATCGGCGGCATGGACCAAGACTGCATCGGCCACCATCTTGACGCGCAACGGGTCCCGGCTCGTGTCCAACGGTGGAGTGCGGTAGCCGATGTCGGGAAGACCCATGGGGGAGTCCACAAAGAGCCGCACCGCCTCGACGATAGTGTTGCAGATTTCGCTCGTCGCCGCTTGCTCGCTCACGATTCTCGTCGCGTCCATTCTGAACCACCACCAGCTATCCTTGGCGCGGCACGCAGAGACTACGGGTGCCAATTCGTCCTCGAGCGCCCTGATGACCGCAGCCCTCAGCAGGATCTTCTCCTCGCGCCCGAGCGTCTGGGTCGACGACACCTCGCTGCCCTCGTAGATCGCGGCGTCGATGTGTGCTGCGAAACACCGCGTCTTGTCGATGTAGAAGTACACACCCACGCTGCTGTTGCATCCGCAGAAGCCTATCTTCTGGCTGGGCTGTCGCCTCGCCTGCAGCGACAGTGGGAAGTTCTTGCTTGCGAAAACCCGCCCTTCGCCCACCTCAAGGCTCGTGTATGACGGCCTGCGTCGCTTCTCCGCCTGGTTGTGGAATCCGTACTTCATCCTGGCTGTTTACGTCGCCGCTCCGTGTGGATTGAGACGCTGTAGGTGGGCCCTTGTGAGAGTTGTCTGTCCTGGAGAGGAAGTCCACGATTGGAAACAGACAGTCTACTGCTACAAAGGGTCTCACTCACAATTGGCACTTCTTTCTCCCGTCCATTGTCTATTGTCTGTCATCATTGTTGTCTCGTTATTGTCACGCGGCACAATGGAGTGAGTGAATGTCGCCTGGCTTTGATCATGGACTGGCTGGATTGCTATGGTACCTCTGGTTTGCGAAGTATTATTTGTCACTTGATCCACTCCACTGTCTTTCTAACCAATTGCGAGTGAATTGTAAGTCCCCTCTGGCGATGCGCAAAGGTTCGTGAAGCAAGTGACCAGATTATTGCACCCAAAGATATAGTGTCGCAGAGGAGCTGCACATGTACACACATATATAAACACACATGTGCCATTCACTACGATGGCAGAATCACTCTAACAATCTGTTATTAGTCTGCACCCATTGCCAGGCAGCAAAGGGAATGTCAGTATCGCTCGCATTGAATGCATGCCACCCACTGGCTGCTTCTCGGGTCACCGCCTTCCTCTTCACAGTCCACGAACGTCAACGCAATTTTCATGTAGCCAATCCATTACCACGTGTCCCGATAGCCCTACGGATTCCTTGACCATCGTGCCCAAGCCACGGGTTCTGAAAGTTGGAGCCGCATGCCGTCGATGTCGGTCTCTTATTCAATCTAATCGCAGGTTTTCGGTGATCTGACAACCGCTATGATGATTGATAAGGCAATGAAATGAGCATTGACACGCTCAATATCGACCCTCCTGTGATCAATTCGGAAATTCATGCTAACGCTTCGGGTGCCCTCGTGGTTTATTGGCCGAGCGACTGTGGGTTTACCACTTGAGCTTGAGAAAGCTATGGGTGCTTGTGGCGATGCAACCAACTTTGGCCGATTTTTAATGTTTGCTAGTATGCTGGATGCCGATGACTCCCTCGTGGCTACGTGGTATCTCGGTCTAAGTCTGCCCTTTCTCAAATTTCTCCATTGAGACGAGGATCACATGTGAAAACAACACCAGAAAACAGAAGTTCCGTCGGTGTTTGCCTTGGCCTACGAATGGCTTCAAAGCAGTGCGGTGAGAGCGATCGTCGTCGTCGTCGATCTTCTTTTCATTTGCGAGAAGGTAGCTGTTTGCTCTTTGCGGCGAAAGCGAGAAAGACCACGGCAGTGGTCATCTAAAGGTAGACATTGGGAACTGCATTAAACTACGCCACGGCTGCAGTACGATGCCCATTCCCTTGTGGTATGGCCTCACTCTGAATCGGGATCACTGTCGCTGAAGTCCATCCACCCCTCTTCATACTCTTCCGCCATCGTGTCAAGGCCATCAGATACCGTCTCCCTATCATCGACCCCCAAGATCCGGCGGCTCATCTCACCGAGACTACGCAGCCTTTGTGCTACCGTGGAAGAAGTTGATAAGGAGGCACGCACAGCCAGCTTTTGTGGGTTGTTCGTGAAGTTGAACGAGGTAGCCGGGAAAGAGGATAACACTGGGAAAAGCAACTGTGACTGGTGCTGTGTGAGGCGAGTCGACGCGTTAGCGAATCGATCGCGGGTTGCAACATTGGTCGAGTGGATCTCTTCTTCCGATCGCCATGGACCTCTCAAGGTCTCTATCTCGCTGAAGATTTGACGGCGCTGACGTCCTGATCCTCTTGCTGTAGGTGAGGTATTCTGCGGAAGGAACTCTATCTCTGCCGGTTTCCTTTCCTTACCGTCGTCGTGAATCTCATCCTCAGCATACCCATTCTGCAGTCGTGGCCCACTCTCAGATGTTGACGTTGAATTCAACACATCTTCCAATACAGAGGGATCGTTCACGCTCAAGCCTGCTGATACAATTGATCTCCTACCTTCATTGTTAAGAACCGTCTCAATGGCATTGAACGAAGCCTGTCCTGGTTCCGTGCCTCTGAGCCGTGTAGGCAGTGTTGCTGACTCGATCAGCGTTGCTTGAATGGCTGATACATGCCAAATGCTTTTGGGATCTATATTGAGATACTCTGGCGGATGGCTCGGCTGCGAGCACAGTGGCACGTATGTGCTGACACAGCTATTGAGCGCATAGATCGAGCGAGCGAGGTTTGCATATTGCATCGCCCGACGTTGGTAAGCAGCAGAAGGGTCGTTATTTTCCAATCCGAACACCCACCGGCAGCCTTTTCCAAGTTCGTCCTCGATGCGTTCAAGATATTTGGTGGAGAAGCCTCCCCAGGCGTCGTCCACGCTGGAGATGACTTGGATGGCTTGAAGCTGGTCGCACTCTTCCAAAAACGGGCGCAGATCACGGTCCAGCAGGTCATGTTCACGGTCGAGATTGTCAAACAGATCCTCTCCCGTCTGCCAAAGCTCAAACGGCATCAACTGACTGTTGACTTCGTACTCGTTCAATTGAATGAGACTGCGTGGGTGGTAGAACACATGGTTGTAATCTGACCAGAACCGAACAGTATCAGTCGTCAGAGAAGGCAGCTGTGAGCCTGAATCAAGCGCTTGTTGATAGGGACTAGGCTCTATTGGAGGTAGTTGTAGTCTTACGCTGTCTCCTGCCCAAGGCGTCTGCAGATGTGACTGGTCCTCATGTTGCAGCTCATACAGTGCATTCTCGCGTCTCAAGGTGCCGAAAGCACCCTTCAGATCGTAAACCAGAGCGCGAGGGGCGAAGGTATCAGAGCCGTCTGCGCCAGTGCCTGCTCTGAACGAGACGTCATGGTCGACTGGCGATTCTTCCTGGCCGTCGTATGTGAAATACGATTCCTGAACGTTCCAGTAATGGGTGCCAGCATAATTCGCCCTTTGGCCAAATTGCAAAGTGATCACTTCATGCATCCTATGTCTGAGCTATCCGGGTCTCGTGAAAACCAGACGGTTTCAGATAATTTTATGGGTGTAAGAATATCGAATCCATCGATCCTGCTATAACGGGAAGGAGCGTATTAGTCGCTGTGGAGGTGGGTACTTCGGTACAACCACGGCATATCTTCGGCGTTTCAGGATGAGCATTGTGGTGTCTCATTACCTCGCAATTGAACATCATCGGCTCCAAGTAGGAGATAGCTGAGAATCATCGTCAAGGTGGTTCTTAGAGGAATAGCATATAAAGCAAGGAAAACATCAAGCATGGAGGTTAAGCCGTGTGCAGACCCGAAAGTCTTCTCGCAAGTAGTGCTTGACTCATACCAGTACCTCCCATCAGCGTCAACAATGTTCCCTGAAGGTATCACGCCTGAAATTAGGAGCATGTTCGCTGAGCTTGCCACCCAGCAGATGTCTGCCGACGATGGTACTACTTGGGTCCAAGCGACCGACACAGCCACAGGCGAAGTCTTGGGTGTCTCGAAATGGACCCTCGACCATAGGCCAAGCAAAGAAGATTCGCATAAGGTTGAGATCGGTGCCGCCGATGTGGCTGCAGGAAAGGTTGACGTGGAAACGACTGGGAAGCCGGACTCTGGCTCGGTCAATCACTCGATGCTTACAGACGCAGCCTCACAGAAGGACGCCTTCACTAAAGCATACTTTGGAGGGAAACGATACATCACCTTCGCTACCCTCGCTGTCCTTCAGGAGCACCAGAGAAAGGGTGTGGGCAGGACGCTACTACAATCGTGTCTCGAGACAGCAGATAAGGAGGGCTTCGATGTGTTTCTCGAGTCGACTGCTGTTGCAGAGAAGCTGTATCTCAACAATGGCTTTAATGTGGTGGGGAATTGCAAGATTACCTTAAGAGACGGCAGTCTACAAACCCAGCAGCTCATGGTGAGAAAGTTCAAGTGGTAGGCTATGAACGTGGGATTTCCTTCTGAATCAGGGGCAGCTGAGACTACTGATACGTTTACGATGCGATGATTTCTGCGGCCTAGGATTTTAAGCTGTGTTGGAATGACCTGACCTAAGACTTCTCGTCAACAAATTACATGGCAGTCAGGTGTAGATGCATATGCGAGTATACAACACGTCTGAGCACGTTGGGACGCAATATCGCTTTCAATGCCAAACTATCTGGACGAGGACCAGAATGACAGCTTCGGTTTCACACAATATACTTTCGATTGCAAAACCGCATGCATGTGATCATGTCTGGATGGCACCTGAAGTTTCCTTTGGAAGAGTGCAGCTGGCCAAGCATGAAATCATGAAGTCTCTCCATGGTGGTAGGATCTACAGTGACATGCATTCGACTCTGCTTATAATACTTCATTAGTCTGACGCAAGTGTTGTTAAATACCTTTGCACATAATGTCTCAATTATTGGGTAAGCAAAAAGGTTTGATCTCAAAAAAAAAAAATTTGGAGCAGGTTTTCAGTCAAGATGTAAGATGTAAGACTAATCCCTGAGTACGCGGCGAATATGTAGCCAACGTAAACGCACATTGCCGTATATACCGAACGCCTCATTGCAGGACGCCATATGTGGCAATTGGGAATTTATTTAGATATTGCCAGGGTATATCTGTAATCACTTTCCCAGCACTGGACTCGAAGGGAGGATGCTGGTTTTGTTTTGTGGGACCGATGAACGAACAGTAGGACCTTGATTTTTATCGTATCTTATCTCGAGCCGTTCAAAATGATCTACATTGCAATGTCTGGCCTTGAAAAGAGGCATTTATACTAGAGTGGAAATGCATATTTCCAGAAGCACATCACACCTGCTCGCAGAGATATTCTATAGAACAACCTTGGAACTTATAATGGTCAAGTGGAGGACAATTTCTCTGTCATCAACAAGTAAGAGAGCCTCTTGGCAGTGAAGCAGCAATGCTAAGTACGCTTATCATGACCAGAACCGGCGGCGTGAGCATCGGCGGCCGTCGGCCAAGCTACCAACCTAACCTATCTGGGGCTATTAGCCTTTTTGGGTATCCCGCATGGGATGCATATATTGAGCAACGAATTCGGGCGTTCGATGCCACTCTTGACCATTTCACATCATGGTACTAAAGCGTGTAATGACTGGTGGTCGATCGCAGCATATCATCTTCTCAAAACTCAGGAGTTGACAACGGAGTAAGAAACTCAAGAATAGCTACCTAGATGGATATCGTAATCATCTTCATCTTGTAAACCTACATATTTGGCTGATTATGACTTCTCATCCTCTCGAATGATAGCCAAGACGATATTAGTAGGTATAGATAATTTACATAATGGCTTGGGCACGATAAAAAAAATGCTGCAAGGTGAGGATGATAGGCAATCCTTTGATGTGGCTCTAATAGTAATATATGAGCTGCGCAAGCTCTCTCCTTCTCGTAGGTCGAGGAGAAAGACTAAGCGGTTGAGCAACATCACCAGGAAACCGTCAAGTATAATCTGAAGAGTCGATTGACTTCCCGAGCGAAGCAAACCCGTTGTTGAATGACATTCATTCCTTCTCTAATATTCATCAAGACAGGAAGTCGACGGCGACTCCACGCCTCGGATTTCGTGGGGTTAGTGTTAGTAGCACGCGAGAGCCGAGGTCGGTAAGGCTAACATGTCGGCCCACATTAGCCCGGTGGGTTTTTATATGGAATGGGAGTTGCCTTTCACGGCAGTAGCTGGTACAGTCAGCCACTTCAACATTGGGGTGCACGCTGTTGATCGAACTCAATGGATAATGATTAGGGATACCCTTTGGTGTCATGGTTGGAATGATGAAGCTTGTGCAGCAAATGGTGTGCCACTAAGCTTCTTATACTTGCCACCACCCAATCCAGTAAACAACATTGTCTTTCCTTCTCTCATCTCGTCTCTATATCGTGTCGTTCTGACTCACCCCAGTGCTTTGAATTCTATGTATTGCTCGTCTGATGAACAGTGTAGTGGTCAGTATGAGTGGAACGGTGGTCGGTGGCCAGGCTTCGACAAAGCTCACGCCCAATATCAGGTCAGAAGGTAAAGAAGCATTCGCACACTTCGAATCTGGGGCTCACATTTCTAACTTTACTGTGTAGACATGGCCAGCCCAGTGGTGGTAGATCATGAGGATGATGATGACATTGGCCAGAAAACCGACGAGGAGAAGGACGAGAATCCGCATGGTCAATCGCATGTTTCACTAGGATCTTGTAAAGATGACGAGAACGCGGATGAAGATGATGTGGAGGATGGAAATGGTAGAAATGCTCGCCACAGACTGGTGGCTTTCTCCCCTAACGATCCAACCAACCCTTACAACTTTAGCATGGCCAAAAAGATTTACATCGTCATTGCCGGAATTGTGCTCGTGCTCAACAGCTCGTCAGGCAGCGCCATCCCATCCGGTTCAGCAGCAGCGACGGTCCGGTACTTCCACGTTGAAGACCAGGAGTTGGTGGTATTGCCCATCTCCATCTACTTGGTCGGGTATGTGCTAGGACCGCTCGTGTTTCCGCCCCTCACGGAGAGTTACGGGCGGAAGAAAACGATGATGGTCACGTTCTTCACTTACACTGTCTTCACACTCGGGTGTGCACTTGCCAACAACTATGCTGCACTGATCGTATTCCGCTTCCTGGTCGGTGTAAGCGCGTCTCCGCCAATCTCTGTCGTCGGAGCGATCTATGCCGATATCTATAACGACCCTAGGACCAGGGGTAGGGCCATGGCGATCTTCATGGCTGCCACCACGTTTGGTCCTCTGCTGAGTCCGATATGGTCTGGCTTCACATCACCTGTGTCGTGGAGATGGGGGTATTGGATAGGGCTGATTCTCGCTGGAGCAACGGTGCCGGTGTTGATCTTTCTACCAGAGACGTATGGCCCCATAATCCTAAGGGAAAAGGCTCGTAGGTTGCGCAAGGAGACCGGTGATGATAACGTGAGGGCACCGATCGAACTTGAGAAACGTGATCTGCGTGAGCTTGTCGTCGTCACCCTTACCCGTCCAATCAGGATGTTTCTGTTCGAGGCGATTGTGCTGTGCTGCTGTCTGTATCTCTCGCTAGTGTATGGCATCCTATACAGTAAGTGGTGGTTGAGCCTGGCGGCTGAGGTAAGTTGTGGGACTTGCTAATGTATTCTCGCAGTCTACTTCCAAGCCTTCCCTATCATATATGGCGGAATATACAATTTCAACCCTGGGGAGGAAGGACTCGCGTTCCTACCGATTGGGGTGGGTTGCTGCATAGCCTGTGGCATCTACCTGTGGTGGGACTACTACCTGGAGAAAGCTCGAGCGAAGCAGCCACCGCCGAAGTGGACGCAAGTGGAGGAATATCGACGCCTGGCGCTGGCATGTCTTGGTGCGCCAATGTTGGTGGTGGCCACGTTCTGGCTTGGATGGAGCGCGCGAGCAGATGTGCACTGGATCGTGCCGGTGCTGTCAGCGATACCGTTCGGCATCGGCTATCTGCTGCTGTTCATGGCGCTGATCAACTACATCGTGGATGCGTACGAGGTGTATGCAGCCAGCGCGATGGGAGCGGCGTCCGCATCACGCAGCATCGTAGGCACAGTCCTTCCCTTCGCCGCCAGACCCATGTACGACCGACTCGGCGTGGCGTGGGCGTGTAGCTTGCTAGGCTTCATCAGCCTGGCCATGGGCGTGATCCCCTTCGTCTTTATCCGGTATGGTCAGAGCATTAGGGATCACAGTGCATTCTGCCGGGAACTGAAGATCAAGAAGGAGCGAGAAGAGGTGGAAGTGCAGCGACAGCAGGAATTGGACCAACGAAGAACGGGACGGGAACAGGTCACGTGCGAGAAGCACACAGTCTCTCCTGTTTGAGCTTGATACACTGGAACTGGAACTGGAACTGGCATTATAGATCTGTAGACGATAGATTGCGAGTAGACTTGCAGATCTCGTGGCATCACGAGATGCCACACTGGCTTTTTTTTTTTCTTCTCCTCTTTATTTTCGCCAACTTTATCCTACGGAGGTATTGTGGTGATAGTCCGCCGAAACGACCTCCACTTGGCCTCGTAGTGTAAGCGGCACGGTGAAGCCTCCATCCTCTGTATGGGCAAGAGGAGGCGCCAAGGGCTGGTGCGTGCGGAAGGCAAGCAAGGACAATAGCATGGCTGCGTAGGGAATACCATACCAGCTGTGGTAAGAAGCCAACGATACCTCCGTGCTCCCAATGTCGTCAAACGCATTGTCATCATGGAGTACTGTTAACGGCCTGCAAAAAACAGCAGTAGATTCTGTACTGCACACGAATTGGTCTCAAAGCATAGGCCTCAATCCAGACCCGACAGGCGGCCGGGCGACGTTGCTCCGCAGAACCACTTTTACTTTTCGTCTACGCACTGCTCCAACCGATCCGATCGAGAGGTGATGGCGGTGGTGATCATGGCCTTGGACGCGAGCTGGAGGGTGAAGATCGAGCGACTACAGGGCGACCAGGATCTTGCGTACGTTTGAATTGCAACGTATTGGAAAGCTACACATTGAAGCAGTTGCTGGAGAGATGTCACGGAATGAACTCGGGCTGGGCAAGCACATCACACCATACACATCCCACATCGAAACATCCCACATCACTCATCATCCATCCTACGGAGGAAGCCCAGACCAATCCGGTGCGCGGAGAGCCTGTCCGGCAGAAGTTGAAAGGTTCAATGAACTCAGGCAGAATCGTAGGCGACGATTGGCCAGGTGTGCCATGTCGGAAGAGGTCAAGATCCGGCGATGATGATGTTATCTGCCCTTCAACAGTGGGTTACTTTGGCTCTGTTATGTTTTGTACCAGGATCATGCCGCAGTGTTGGCCTTTCCTCTTCTAATCCGTCTGGTCTTGGACTGGATGGAGAAATGCCGGTTGGATGGTGTATCTGAGCATGATGAGAGAATAGATACCTACCTACCTAACTACCTACCTACCTAGGCTTGATCATCATGAGGTAGAACGCGAATACCTGAATACCTGAATACCTGCCAACCTCTCAATCTAGCCTCCTAGGAGGTATTCCTTCCCATGATTCTTTTATTATTTATAAATTCTTCAATTCTGTGCATGCCGAAATAGGTATGTATATATATCTCCCTGCCAACAGCAATTGTATTCGTCCGATCATCGTTTACCTCTTACGCAGGCACTTGTCCAATGGAATGCTTCTCGCTCTGCCTTGCCGTCGTCTCCATTATCGATAGTCGATTGGTGACGAGATTGATGGATGTCTCCTTTGTCATCCCTTCCTTTTATTACTTCATCACGGCGGTTTACAGTGCTTCAGCGGCTACCTACCTGCCCGGATATGAATATGCCGGATGATTAGCTGCTTGTACCTTGCACCACGCACTATCTGTCGTGCAGGCCTACGAGCCAATTGATGTCTACCAGCCGCTGCCTTATATACCTACCTACATACCTACTTTAATGTTATCCTCCCTTCACGCCGTGTGCCCGTTGCGTTGCATTGCATAGCATAGTACCGCAGTGCAGCAGTGTAATGAAAACCCAAATGCAATGTATTGCACATCACCTCCATCTGGCCTGATTTGCTTGTTCGTTATGTTATAAGCAGTAATAGACTGGTAGATACAGGTATGCCATCTTATCCCATATTGTCCCATCTTGTCCTGTCCCATCCTAACCCATCCCATCCCATCCCATCCTACTGTATGTATCCTTGCCTGCCGTAAACTCGGTAATTTCACCTCCTGCTTTCGTCTCGACTCTCGACTCCCGACTCCCGACTCCCTCTAAAGTCCTTCCTCTTCTCCTCTCCCGGTGTCTACATACCTACCTACCTACCTAACTACCTATACCGAGCCTAACTTTACTTATCTACACATCGTCGTGTCGTGAGCTACGACCACCCACTTGCCTCATCCCTCTCTCGCTTCCTACCAACCTACACCACATCCCCCTTAGCCTCTGATGTCTGTGCTCTCCATCTTGCCGTGCTGCCGTGCTGCCGTTGTCGTGGCCTTTCCTGACCTGTCTTGACCTGGCCTGACTTGATCTCTTAACCTTGATCCGACCTCGACGCCGCCTCTTCCACCTGCCATAACCCCACAAACTTTCTCCTCGTCTCTGCCTGTCATATACACTCCTCGTCTGCTTTCTCCACCTTGAACTCGACCGACCTCACCGGTCCCATTCGTGCTAGTACAGTCTCGAGGTCCCATCCGCTTCGCAGTGCGGTGGACCCAACCACCCAGCTGTTCAGACTAGACGACGCTTCATACTGGAAACTGGCCAAACGCCCGAAAATAAAGCATCCACACAGACCAAGAGAAAAGCCTGGATCCACCTTACGTACTGGAATTATCACCTGGGCCATGTCATAGAGGGAAGAGTTTTTGATCCAGCGCTCGAAAACGCCAGCAAGAGGGAGTGTATATAGCTTCAGGCTGTGCTTCGTGGAAGCCATTGGCCTGGCCTGGCCTCGACCGCCCTGCCTCGCCCGGCTATGGACAACCCCTCGCTGAGCTTCGAGCAGCCATGTGCAGGGTATGTGTTTTGATGTCGACTTCCACCCTCACCACTCTATCCTTTGTCGTCTCTTCCTGCCTTATGCCTCACCCTTGTTGCTTACTCCGTCATTCATCAGCCCTTTCGATTGGAATTTCCCGAGTCCCACAGCAACCCCCGCCCACTCGGTATTGAACCACCAGCTCCTGCATACGCCCAAGGACTGCAACTTTCAGTCTCATTTTCAGGATGCCTTCGCTACGCCACAGATCCTTCCCTTCCAGACACCTCGTCTTCCTCAGACTTCCGCCGTAACTCCACCTCAGAGGCCGCAATCCTCCGCCGAGACGCTTCGTTCCAGCTTTATTGCTCAGCAGCAGGCCAATGCCGCCCTCAATCCTGCTGGCACACAGCATGCCAATCCGCCCATGTTCCAAGCCTCGCCCCCGACGACGTGGCAGCATTACACCGAACCAGACCAGGCGAGAAAACAGCATAAACAGGTGTTGCAGTATGGTCCGGTGCAAGTACAGACACCCCCACCAACTAGGGATACTTCAGACAGAAAACGGAATCAACAGCCACAACAGATCACTTTCGGTACACCATCAACAATAGTGTCGAACAGGTTCTTGTCCCCAGAGCAGGGTGATCAAGGGCAGAATGACTCAGCAGCTCAGCAACATCAGCAACGTTCTCTGCAGTTTCCACAAGTCCAGACATCTCAAGAAATTCGAGACTTCGCGCATGTTGGACCGGCGACCGCTCCAGTACAATCACAAACCCGTCTCTTGTGGGATCAGACCGTCAACACCCACATTTTTACCGATCATCACAAGCTCGGTGACGCTTTCGATGGTAGCGGCCAGGGGCAGGGCCAGATGTACAGTGCACAAGCAGATTTCTCAGGAGAACATCCCTTTTCCTTCGAGACACCCGCGATGACCAGTTTCGGCATGCCAAACCCACGATCTCTGAGGGCAGCGGCGTCCTACGGGTCGTCAGATCTGACCACACCTACCCAGCTGCCACCGCATATGACAGGAGTCGATCCTTCTTTGGTTTATAGCTCGCCAGCCAAACCGCTTTTCCAGCCTTTCCAGAGAGAAAGGCCTCAAGGGCGTGACCATGCATTAGATGCTAGACGTAACGTTAGTTTTGGTGCTGCTTATCCACGATTAGATACATCTCATGCTGGAGATGCAATCTTCAATCGTCCAACGACCGGATTAAGGAGGTCCAACACAGCTGGGTCTTTGAGATCTTCTGCTTCATACACTCCAATGAGAGCCGAAGAGGCCCTCAGTCGTAGCCATAGTGTGCAGTTGCTGCCGCAGCGTACGGCATCTCCACTAAAACGAGTCGGTAGGACTCCTCTCAGTTCTATATCGGAATCTTCTAGACCGAGACATAGGGCCTCTGTACGGCTGGAGATCGATGAGAATGGATGTGCGCGAGCGGTGACGGACAGGACGGATGACAACCCGTCTAAAGCTTTAAGGGAGAGGTATCCCGCCCTCTGGGACAGTGACTCTAGTGGTGACGAGTCGGACGACAGTGGGAAAGCCCTGTCGAGTACAGCGTCATTCAGCTTTTCCCGTGGCCAGGAGAGAACGTCGAAGGCGGCTAGGCTTGACACTCCAGTGGAAAACCTCGAGGGTTTATCAATCCCTCGCTCGTCCTCATCAGCCTCTATGCGAATCTCGCCGTCTAAGGCCGCAGTCGCTGCAGCCGCGCAGCTGCGCCGCCAGGGCAGCCTTCGTAGACCGCAGCTACGTCGACAGAAGAGCACCCTCACCCCTTCCTCGACCGCATCCACCATCGACAGTTGTCCCTTTGACATGGCCGCCATCGACCCGCAGCTTAGCGGAATGACGGGACCATCGAGGGTTCGGCAAAATCCTCCACCCATACAGCATCGGCGTTCGTTCGTACCCCCGTCTAGCAATGAGTTCTACGCGCCCAACGGCCATCTCGATGTCTCCTTCCAGTCAATGTCTGCCATGGCGCCGACCAATAACATGTCCTTCTACAGGTGAGAGCCTTTGCATCCTTCCGATTGCTGCGCTCTATAGTGTGCACCATGCTTGAGTTCTCCTCAAGCAGTCGAACACCTGCCATTCCAGGTGAGGTCTGCATCGTAGTTGGAAGCTACCGTTTCTTGGTGGGGCGGTGCATCTTTGCATAACCAGGAATGCTCAAGGAGCGTTCATCTATCCATTTGTCCATGTGTCTCTTTTATGTTGCTGAAGCGTACACAATCATACCAACACAATCTAACTTATTAGCATTGCATCGGGTCGGTAGGGGGGGCAAAACATTATATAGGCAGATTGGCGATGTCAACCGTCGACCATAGAGTTTGAAAATTGGACGCTCACAGCAGTCGTCCCGTCATATACTACTTTCCCCATCCCTTTCCCCTCATTGTCGGTATGTGCCTTTGTTGTTGGTCAGCCATCGTCCGTGTTGGTGTATCCGCACTCAAACTTGTACTTCTATACGTGCGCGCTGTCCTGCTCGTATTGGGACGGCTCTTCCCATCCATGCCAGTCACTATCGATGGGAAGACTGATAATAGAGATGAGGGCTCAGAAACGTTGCGGCGATAATCTAACCGACTTGTCTGCGACTCTCATCTGCTCTGCTGATATCTGAAGGCTTCTCTTTAGCCGTGAGGAGCAATGAACAAAACATCGCCGTGGAGCTTATAAGGGAGACATCTGCGAGCGCATTGACAACGACGCAAGGGGGCAGGCAGTATGATACCGAGTGATGTGTTGAAGCAGCATTGGGCTGAGGAACCGACGAAGGGTAAGTTACCTACACGGGAAGAGCCTGATTCGAAAAGAGTTGATTGTTTGCAATGTACAGAGAGAAGCCTTCATCTGACCTACTATCGGACAGCTTTATACCACTTAGCATTCCTCACGCGGTGCTAGGGACGTCTGTCTACTTATACTTTTGGAAAATAATCCTGTGGAAGGCCAATCCTACGCTCAGCATGTCTTCAGAACGATACAACTGAAGACATGCCCGCACTGAAATAGCGCACCATACAGGAAAGCTTCACAAAGCGACAGAGTCATCGGTGTGTGTACAGCGGCACGGCATGCTTTTGCGTTAGAGTGTGTATCGGAATCCGTCCTGGAATTTCGTGTGGTCAGCGATTCATACGCAAATCGAACGGATTGTCGAGGCTTACTTCAGCTCCCTCGATTGCAAAATTGCCTGCATTTGCCCTCTTGTTCATCCGAACGAAATACAAGTCCAAAGCGCCAACGGTAATGATGACGAGCAAAGAGGCTGCAATGCATGCGTAGAGCCCAGGTAAATATGCAGGCGAATCCTGAGTTCTATAGAATACACCCCAATCAGTTCACTGTAGCCTGTTGTTCAAGGTTGGGGATGCTCGCGTTACCTGAAGACCAGACTGCCGGCAATGCCACCTATTCCACCAAACCCAACGAGCAAAGCACTACAGAAAGCTCGCTTCCACTGTCCTCGGATGTTGTTGGCCTGGTAAGTCATACACTAAGTCACAGACGTCAGAGGGTTATCGTCGCCACACGTGTTGCTTGGAATCATCTACTCACCTGAGGAATGTTCGAGTTAGCGCCAGCACAGGTCAAGAACACGCCGAAATATCGCCCGCCGAGATGCTCGACCCAACCCATCAAGGCGAGTCCGATGATGGCCAGAGTGGCATTGAACACCAACAAGGGCCCTCTGACATGGTATTTGTCGCCAACCCACGCGGTGGCGTACATCACGATCCCAGCAAACGCATATGGTGGTGCAACGAGACACTGAGAGGCCCCAATACTGAACCCCATTCCCTGGCGGAGGATGATGGGTAGGAAATACGCCAGAGCATAGGTAACGGTGCTGTCAAACCGTCAGCGTGGCAAGACTTCAGATATCCTGGGCCTCAAGTCCAAGCTTACGTGGTGCAGCAAAAGATCAGAGCAAATCCCCAAACTTTCAGGTCAAGGCCAGGACGCAAGAATCGATCGATCGTGAAGGCTTCGAGTTCGACGTCGGCTCTATCTGCGTTGACCCTCGCAATGATGTACTCTACCTCTTGTCGGTTGAGAAATCCCCATGCTTTGTGAGCATTGCAGTCTGGAAAGGGAACTAGGAAGATGAAGCCGATGACCGCCACGACGCACGTCAGCTTCAAGACAGACGGTCAGCAGTGGCAAAATTGCGCGGTTTCTCACAAGCTGAACCTACCACGCCTTCGATGATGAAACTGTGTGCTAGTCAGCGTATGGCCAAAATGCAATACAGAAGGTTCATCACTCACATCCACCTCCAGCCGGCGTAGCCTTCGAGACCACCCATTTGCATCAGACCAAACGCCAGTATACCCGCACACGCAGATGCAAGGCAACCGAGCAGATAGAAAACTGAGTATCGCTTGCCCATGTCGTAACGAATATACCATGTTGAAAGCAGGTACACGCAACCTGGGAAGACTTGCCATCAAGAAGAGGAATGGTTAGTTGAAAACGTTTCAGAAGACTCCGTCTTGCACACTTACATCCTGCTTCGAAGATACCGAGCACCACACGAAGTCCAGCGAGTGTTCCCCAGTCCTTAGCGAACCCCATGCTCAGCATGATGCAACCCCATAGGAACGTGATTCCAGACAAGAAATATCGTGGCCCGATCTTCCGGGTTAGCACAGTGGCTGGCGGTTGGAATAGAATGTAGGATATGAAAAATACAAGGGTCACGATTGACTGGAGACCATTAGGAGGCGTTTGCGACTCGAGCTAGCTCTGCACTCACATATCGATACCCAACCTCCAGCTCCAAGTCACGAGTCATGCCGGCGATGGCAGCGGCACTCAAGTTGGTACGGTCCATGAGTGAGATGCCTGTGAATCGTTGTTAGGTTGCCACAACGTCTTGCTCTGGTACGTTTTTGGCCTTTCATACAATACATGAATCCAATCGTAACCACCAAGCGGCGGTCTATTCTGTGTATGATGGATCTCTGCTCTGCTGGGCTGAACGTATGCAATACGCTGCTCTCTTCAACCTGATTCTTAAGCGCTGGACGATCGCCATGCTCAATGTTTTCGACTTCGGAGACTGTTTCACTCTTTGCCTTGAGATCCATAAGTGTGGAGATAGAATGTATCAGGGGAGAATTCAATGCCATTTCAGACCAAAAAGGATTGCTTTGTATGCAGAGAAAACAGGATTAATATACATCTTCGTGACCAGGACAGAACCGCGGCATCTCTTGTCTAGCTTGCATAGCCATCCTCACCAGTCCCGTCGGTTCACGAAACATGGACGTATCTGTAAGTTTGCCAGGCATTTGCCGTCGGCAAGTTTCTATGTTGTCCACTGACCAAGCCTGTAATGGTCGTACGTGGTCGATACGTCTTCAATGGTGGCAGTGGCATGCTTGTTGTGACCTGGGCAAAGTCTGGGGTGCAGGCGGGGAAGGTGCCATTCCATTGGCGTCGCCAAGGTAAAGTCTGGGCGAGACCATACGAATGATCATGCCGTATCGCCCTATGCAGTAACAAATCCGGATGCTCTTGTCATGACATGAATCTTTCCAGCAATTGAAGATGGCCCTCGAGTGACCAGACGAAGTTGTACATTCACCTTATTGGAAACAGGAGTAAGCCTCGTGAAGTTCGACACTAAAGTTTAGGGTCAGGGTTGCACACATCTCTCGGTGAGCAATTCCAACCTCACTTGATCTTTTGCGCTGTTACGCAACTGTTATTGATCTCTCATCCTTCATCTCTCACCGTTTATCACTAGTAAATCGATGTACAACGTGCCTCTGCTCTCCAATATCCTTTCACATGCACTGGTGAGATCGGCTAGCAGACAGCGCAACATTGAATAAAACGAACATTTGCTGTGACATAGATTCCAACATGCTAACAAGACACCGTACAAAATCCCACACCGTCAGGTCGCCTTGATTGAGCCATAAGGACGGCATGGACTACCGTTCTTGCCCGTCGGTTTGCTCTTGATTGAACAGAGCTGGCAGCACTACGCAAGGCTTTGGGCACGTCTGACATCTGGACAAGCCGCACTATGGCGATCTCACACAGCGATACTTTACCCACCCTCCACCTAGTCGCTAGGGACTGGATCTCAGCAAGATATTGGTCCCTTGCAAAAGCATGGCATAACCCAAGCTCAGTCACTTCCACCTGATTTGCAGCCTTCGGCTATTCACCTCCTTTTTTCTTTTTTTTTTTTTTTTTGAAGCTTTCAGTGATGCCTGAAACTTCCTCGTCTTTCTGATGAGAATGCGAATGCGAATCTCTATGTCCTAAGGCGCGAATTGCTGCCTTACTAGGAATTCCTGTCTCGAGATCCATGACGGCCTATAAATTTGACAATCTTCTCGTTCCTCATTCACAATTTCTCTTTTTCCGGTGTCGAAATCTATCTGGCCCCCACACACACTTTGATTGATTCCTGACCGCAAACTTTGAACCACCTCGGCCTTCACGACCAGGAATTTCCAGATTGACCATTGCCAAGCACATACGCTGTTGTTTCATCATGTCGAACAAGCGGAGTGGACTTCCAAGTCTTCGACCAAAACTCTCTGACCCTCGCGATAAGGCAGCCGCCATGGATCTTCTGTCGTTGAGCACGATTAATGAGAACCGATCCAGAAACCGCCAGCCGCCAAACCGAGAGGTGAGAAAAAGGCAACTAGAAACCCGCCACGATGCACAATCCCTCGATCAGCCGTATCTTGTTGAGGATCGCCCCTTTTTCTCCGATCGCGCGAGGACTGCCCCCGGTAGTGATTACATCAAATCTCGGAATGGGACATCTAATCGCGAAGGGGTGGATCCCATGTTCTATAAAACTGCCGAGCGCACCACCAATTATGATGACAACAATCGCCAGGAGAAAAATGAAGATAGTGACGATGGCAACGTCGTCTGCATTTGCAAGATACGCTTCGATGAAGATTCACTGACTCAGGAAGCCGTTGTTAGATGCGACGGCGAATGCGGCCAGTGGTACCATCCAAAGTGTGTTGGCGAACGTCGTGCTTACAATGTCATTGGTGAAACTCTCGAGCGCTGGTACTGTCCAGCATGTAAAGAGCTTGGATATGAGGATGTTGTGAAACGTCCTGTGGAAAGAAAGAAGAAAAAGAAGGGTATGGCCACAGTCATCAAGAATAGTACTGCCGCTAGCAAACGCGCCGCTTCTGATGATAGCTACGATGATCTGCGTATTGACGCAAGTGGAGACGAATTCTGAGATGTTGGTGAGGGAAATTTTACACAATCTACTGTGCATGGCACTGTTTCGGGGTTGGATCAATGGGCGCTCCCGGTTGAAGCTGAGAGAACCTGCATTATGAATCCGATGGACAGTGTCATCACCGGGACACATGAGCAATGGCCTCTCTTGCTGGAAAGATGGCTACACAACGTAGCGTAGTGACACTAGGTTCTACGGATGAATTCTCTGATCAATTTGGTTGCCATTTTTCGCTTTCCCCTTGACTGAATACCCAAAATTACAATTAGTACAAAGTCGGCTGAAGCTGATTTATCATCATTGAGCTGCGGTACTCTCAAAGGATCGAATCTTTCGATATTGGATTGATATAGCTACTGCCTACGGAGGTGGGTTCAAATCAAGACCCTCGACAGTCAATTTGAAGCTGTCATTACGGCTGTAGCTTCCGGCAACATCGAGATCCAGCCTCCCACGTTCACAGTCCTCAAAGTCGGCATCGTATATCAGTAATCCGCCGTCTTCAACGTCCCAAAGCGGCTCTACTAAGGCTTGTCCTAAAGGTCCAGCTATACAGCTACCACCGCGGCAGACGAAATCTTCTCCCCTTGAGCCTAGAGAAGTGGGCGCGTTTGACAAGGCCGTTTCAGCTTTTCCTTCCGTCTGAGTTGTTATATCAGACGGATCAACGGGGTAACCATTCTCCTGTGTGGCCTCTTCTTCACAAGCTGGCAGTACAAGTTGGTGTGTTTCTTCCGTAATCGTAATGGTAGATCTACGTCGACCTCTCCGTCCGACAGGCGAGGTGCCATCTACCGATGACGAATTCGTACGCAACGGTGGAACTGGAACGGATTTCTCAGAAATCTGACCACTGGAACTCGCGACCCAGTCTGGAAGATGTTTCCTTCTCACGCACTGGTTGGCACTAAGCACAAAACACCTGCCCTCGCCGCCCACCGTTCTCATAAGTGGCCACCAGGTATCTCTCGCATCGGCAGTGGGCGCAAGGTACAAGTTCACATCTTGAGAGTACAGGCTATATCTGAGCAATGGCATGAAGCTCTCCCAGCAGATGGCGGCCGCCATAGTAAGACGGACGCCTTTGATGGTAGTCGTAACGGCGCGCAGCGTGCTTGGTGAGCCCTGTGCCCAGACCAGTCTTTCCGATCCGGTCGGCATCACTTTACGCCTCTTGCCGATGCAGCCTTCCCTTGGACAGATGTAGACCACGCCGCAGTAGAGGCTCCCGGCACATCGCTCCACAACACCCGTCACAATGAAGACCCCAGTCTCTCGTGCCACCCTCTCAAGAAACTCTCGCGTGCCGTCTCCACGGTACTCCCTCCCTTTAGCCACCTCCAGCTTCCGATCAATCCAGTCTTTGCCAGCGCCAGTCGGCGTGTCACCCAAGTCTACCGCATCATGGAAGTACCGCAGAAACTGCTCACGTCCTTCCTCCGAACGTGCGCCAACGGCAGCACCGAAACTGCATGTGCGCGGATAACCACCCAGATAAGCCTCGGGAAAGAGAATGAGATCTATACCTGAGCGGGCGGCTTCTTTGGTAGTAGCCTCGAGAGCACTTAGAGTCTCTGAGAGTGTCGCGAGAGTCCGGGACTGCGAAGCTGCAATGCGTAGTGTTTTAGGCATTTTCTTCGAGTCCAGCGATGCAGCGATGCAGTACTTGGTCTATCCTTTCGAACGACCACCTTATATGACTCGAATATAGAGGAAGCCAGCCAAGAAGGCGAAGAGATGAAGCTCCAGCTCTCGTCCCCAGGGTGGAAAAGCCAGGGTGACGTCAATCACAGTGGCCCCGCACCGCCATGAACATCATCTACATGCTGTGGCATCGTCTTTTGTAGTGCTCTCTAAAGCTGTGTAGCTTCGGTGGAAACATCAGGTGGCAGAAGCACAGTGGCTGCGACCCCATGGGCTTGACACTACCTCCTTTGGCTTGGTATGGGAAGACTCCTCTGGTAATTCCAAAATGCCAGAAGCTCAAATTGGGCAAAATCCCATCACGTCGTCATCCTTCAGCTTGAATCTTCCTTTATAATAAGCTGATTGCTGGATGAACAGACCAACGAGATGTTTCCAAAACCCTTTCCGGTTCACGGCATCTGCAAGAGCAAGCATTGTGTCGTGAAAACAATGTAACACCAGTTTGCTGATCTGTCTTGATGCCAATGCTATCGGTAACTCTTACGCCTGAGATAAGTACAGCTTCTTTGCCCTTGCGAATATCATCCGTGATTGCAGCTGAGGAAACTTACGAGGAACCTACGCATCATACATTGCAATTCCAATGTGCGTCTTTGGATCCCCTCGTTAGGAGGGTCTCCTGACTCTCATTCTGTAATGCGGTTCACCGTGGGATTATCTTTATTGTCTACTGTACTTTTACAGAGTCGTTCAGGAGGGGCTGCACCAACTCCCCAGCAAGCAGTTCTTTGAGCTGCTGTCTTTATTGGTTATGTTCAATAAGCTCAAGTGCAGGTGAATGGAACAGGCATGAAGTGATGTCACTGGAGGAGCTTCCCATGCACTGCTTTGCTGGCTGTATGTGCAACGCTAGACATCTGGGGTTCATCTGTGACTGTAATGTTTGTTCGAACCGGTCAACTGCGTCTTCTACTCCAACGTTGTTTGGCCATCTGCCACCGCAGCATCGAAACCTCAAATCAACGCTATCTCGAAAACGAACAATTTACACCTTAGACAGGCCGAACAACATGAGCAGCCTCAGAGAGAGGATGAAAGGCCTATTTAAAAATCCAATTCTTTCTGACCTGGAAATTAAGTGTGAAGGGAGAATATTCCGGGTGCATCAGTGCGTGATAAGTCCCGCTTCGAAGGTGCTGGCAAAGGAGTGCGAGGGACCTTGGAGAGTATGTCATGCCTGCCGCCTTTGATCTTGCGCCCATTTGCTGAAACAATCAGCAGGAATCGAGCGAGATGGTCATTCAGCATGAAAGGTTCTCTGCCTCGACGGTAGAAAGAATGATTCAATGGATCTATACAGACGAATATGACGTGGACGAAGTAGAGGGCGCTTCAGGGTCGTTCGATGCTCAAGACAAGCCAAATTCAGACGAGGAGGAGGTTGCGAACCTCTCTGTAGTCCCGACCGCAGGGGTCCGTGAGCCTCATGATGACATTCCTGACTGCACTACATCCCTTGCCAACGACGACGATGACGACGACGACGACGACGACGACGACGACGAAGACGACTTAGGAGTCAATGCCCAAGTGGCCATCGCAAATGTTCATGTGTACGCCATAGCAGATTACTACGATATACAAGACCTCAAAGTTTACGCCTTCCAGAGGTATGAAAACGTGAAGACCGCGGTGGAGCCACACAGCTTTATAGATGTCGCCCAAGAGGTCTATTCGGCGACCGTGAGCTGTGGTGATGTATTGCGGAAAAGCACCGTGGAGGAAGCGGTCATTCGTGCTAACCGCCTGGTCGGAGACAAGCACTTTTTTACCATGACCTGTGAGCGACCAGAGCTTCAAGATTTTACCGCAGAGTTGGCCTGCGCTTTAGCTAAGGAACGGCACTTCCTTCAAGTCACAACAGCTTCCTTGGAAAGGCTCGTCGCCCACGAAAGAGAAAAAAACAAGAAGAAAGAGGTTAGGATCCACGCAAGCGACAACGTAACTAAGGAAACCACTGAATGCCGCAACTGTGGCAACAACTTTGGAAGCTTCCTTGATCCATGGTTATATGACTCAGGATTTTGCGTGTTGCGTTGCCGCAAATGCAGGTGCAAGACTGTTGCCCGACCCGAGACTGCGTGAGGCATGCAATATGTATGGGAGTTCTCGTGAAGAAAACAGGTAGGTCTCGGTGAGATGAGAGCATAGCAAAGGCTGAGGGAGTTGTATTCATCATTTCGAATAAACTACCTACCTTAAAGCTTACGGGTACTGTTAGACTCTGCCAAGATTCCTACGGCTAGTATGGCGCTAGTAAGCGCTTAGTCATGTGCATAGATATGTATACCATTATACATGCTAGGTGGTAGGTAATATCATGGCGTATAAATAGCTATGTAATGATTTGCGGTATATATATGAGTATGGATAGTTACATTGTGTTTTTAGTATAAGCTCGAGTTGTCATTTCAAAGTCGTACGTACAGCTATACCAAAAGCTACGTTTTGCAACATAACTCATCTGTCCATACACTGGAAGCGGGAAGGCTCGGAGTCCTCCCCTACCATAGTTCGGGTACATCCGCTAGGGAGCCGCAATGTTAGCATAATGAGCCGAGCAATATCATCCATAGGTATTACCATGTACAGGTCGAGTAGGGAACCGTAAAGCACCTACGTCAGTGTATCGTTTGCTTTCCTATCCATCTAGGTAGGTTACCTTAAAGAACAGGCTACTCACACACCTACTCGGTGAGAGGACTGCTCAACACTAAGGCAACTTTCTGCGAACCACTATTGTGTATTATCCTACTGCAAACAAATTGCTGCTCTGGCTCATTGTAACAGTCTCGCGAAGCATTGCTGAAATTAGCAATGTGGCCACATGATAACCATGCTGATCCCCCATTAGCTAGATAAGTCTACGTGCGACTACACTAGCCACGTGACAAACGTCAAGATGGATCATTCGAAACCAACTCCATATATCGACATGTTGCAGCGGATTGCACATGTCTTGATACAGCCTTCGAGCAGACAGGATTGAGTCCCGCAAAGAAGATTAGTGTCTGTACTCGTACATAAAAGTGAGCCCGCCGTGAAACGCATACATAAGTAACTCCGAGCCCATTACATCCAAAACACATCAGCAGCGCTACCGGCCATTCTCGGAACAGAGATGTGCACTGCCTTTCCCGTGAAGACTCTCGCCGACTCGACCAGCGAGCCCTTTCAACCCTGAACTAGGCGCACGGCGCCTTGTGCTAGATCGAAGGACCCGGCTGGGAGTTGACTTGATGTCTTCTGCTGAAGCGTCGACGGCGGAGTTCGACTCGACAACCGAGGGAAATTCTTCTCGTTGCGAGTTCACCTCGGCCTCTGTCGCAGCAGTCTCGGCGCGAGCAGTGGTGACTGGGGCCGTCTCGGCATCAACCTTCTTCTGCGCAGCCAGCCTAGCCCTCTCGTATCTCGCGCTCACATCGCCACCCGTCCATTTCGTTCCTAAAAGACCATCCCAGAAAGTGAAGAAAGGTTGGCTGAAGTTTGTCTTGATACCCCAACTCTGATGATGAACATCGTGATAACCGGCATTGTTGCTGGTAAGATGCTGTAACGGATCCCAAGGGAAAGCGTAACCACAGTGATCGTCTACTGTTTTGATAGTGCTCAAGGTGAAAAACCACATGCTTTGACGAGTGGTCATGCCGCTAAGTAGGTATGCGATGCCGGTGCCGAGGGTGTCCAGTAAGAACCCTTCAAAAGGATGATTGTAGAGCGCACCGTAGGCGTAAGGGACGTAGAGCCGATGATGCCGTGAATGGAAAGTTGTGTACAAAAACTTGTTCAAGTGCATGGCTCGGTGGAGAAAGTACTGCCAGGTATCGACAACGCAAATAGCGAAGGTGAATTGGATGGCCGGAATGACGTAGTAATAAATTGCTGAGGCAGCCACAAGTTCCCAATGGGCGAAAGCGGGAGTGGTCTGAGAGTAGGTGGTCTGCAGTAAATCAGGATAGATCCCTCCCCTCAGGAGACCGGCGACAGAAGGATGTGCACTGTAGTATGTTGCGAGTCCAGCCGCATCAACACCCACGAAGGCGAGGGCAGTCGGGATGGCGCGCTGGGCGAGACGAACCCTTTGTGCCCATACCGCAACATCATATTGCTCCTTGCCAAAGATCGGCTCTGGCTCGAAGAAAGCTAAGCCTAGACCGAAGATCGTTTGGATGATCTGTTGTACAACGACGTCTCGGAAGACATCCCACCTCGAGACATGGTTGCGCTTCAACACTTCTGCGGGCGTATGCAAGCGGTAGGCAGGGAACAAGTCGAATTCATCGATAAGGTGGAAGATCATGGACACCACCCAGTAGGCCAGTACGGGAAGCGCGAGAGACAGATGCGCATCGGAAACACCAGGGACGAGCGAGGGAAGGATGTTGATCTGGTAGGCGGGTAGCGGAGGCAGATCGTAGAGGTCGGTTGCGTTCGCCATGGCTGAGGAGCGTCGCGGTGTCGCTGGAGGCTTGGTCTATGCAATCGGGCGTGAACAGTCGAAGATGCGATGCGCAGGTTGCGCAAGAGACTGGCCAAGCCGGGTCAAGTATGCGGCGTGTGGCATGAGACGGGATGAGACGAGATGAGATCAGAGACGTCGGCGAGAAGATTCAAATCGCACCACGCGCGCCTCCTGATGCTACTGCGTAGACTAGCGAGGCGCAAGCAATCTCGGGGATTGCCTTTCAGACCCCACTTTCCGCAAATGTCGTTGTAAGGGCGAGCAAGCGAGGCGGTATGGACTAGGAACGAGATCGCGAGACTCCCTGGCCTGGGCTTGGAAGAGTGAAGTGTTGTACCTAGGGAACAAGGCTGAGGTGCAAAAGCTGGACGAAGAAATCATGATCAGCCCATCTCAGTTCCATCTCATCTCATCTCATCTCATCTCATCTCGCAGGCCGCAGCGGTCCGGTTGGTCAGGAAGAGAGAGCCGTTGCTGCCTTAGGCATTCAGGGGTCGGACCGGGAACGGCTACTCCCACGCAACGAGCATGCGACACCATGTTGGATCTAGGCTCGGCTCGCACCGGGAGCTTAGATTAAGCGTTCATTCTCGGACGTCTGGTACCTAATCTGATAATCGTCTAATAAATTTTCGACGCCTGTAGATGGACCTCGGCTTTCTACTTCGCCTTATCTAATCGCCGACTGGTGAAGTCATCATGCCTGGTGCCTTATGCTGTGATGCATAATCGGTGTCCATCAAATGAGCTCAACGTTCATCTGGTTATTGCACCGAATTCATACAGAATACTGTTCTGATTGCGCCTTGCTAGACGCACTCATTTTATGTCGAGACCGCGTCGTTTGTCATCGTTGTACGAGTGTTCAAGATGACCGCCGCTTGCGCCACTTGTGCCTCCATTTACGGACAACCAAATGATCCGCTTGCAGAGAAACCGCTCATGCCGGGTCGTAAGCTGGAATGTTGTGCGCGCTCTATTTGCTCAAGGTGTCTGAATTCCAATGGCCGGTTTGAAACATATTGCCCCTATTGTCAGATCTCGAGTGCACCTTCAGTGATACCCAAAGGCGGTCTCAGAGAACCGCCTGCCTACTCTACCCTCAGTGATCTTGGAGTTGCGCCACCCACTGGTGCTGGACTCGACGAGCAACCACCGGCATACGATAGCCATGCCACCTTTACTTCATCACCATCGGATGCCAAAGGAAAACCCGAGGACACGCCAGATGTGTTGCATTTCGTCACCCAAAAGGATTCCATGACGTCTTTAGCTCTCGCGTACGGTGTGCCAATAAATGTTTTGCGAAAGGTGAACAACGTCTACTCCGATCATCTTTTACAAGGACGACGAACGGTGCTTATTCCAGGAGCATATTACAAGACTGGCATCTCGCTGAGTCCAAGACCAACGGAAGGCGAGGAGGAAGAACGCAGGAAGCAGAAGATTCGCAAGTGGATGATGGCTTGCAAGGTCGCAGAGTTAGTGGTGTCCCGATGTATTTGCAGTACGCACGCGATCTATGCTGACTCCTTCTGTCTCTTCAATGTAGCTATGACGTGGCTCTACTATACCTCGATAACGCCGCTTGGAATCTGAACGACGCAATTGATGCACATAATGAAGACGAACAATGGGAGAAGGAGCATCCTCTTAAGGCTAAAGGCAAACGAAAAGAAGTCGATCGAGGCGCTGCCAACGCTGGAAGACGGCGATTTCTAGGTGACAGTTCCAGCGCCGGCCGAGAACGATGATGATGGTTCTAATGCGGATCAGTTTCGTCAGAGCTATCGTGCCTGGGAACCCTGTGATTGAGTATCAATCATGTAATCTTTTCTACTCAAAGCGGAATTCAGAGGTGGCAATACATCTCCAGTTCAGGATGGTCTAACAGGCACGCAGCTTTCCCATCATTATCGTCAGCGGACCACTGCCGCAGATCGAATGAATTCATCTTGGAGGTGGCGTTCACCTAGGGATTTGAACTGAATAAGATACGCGCACGGCATTGCTTGTCGAGATGGACCTGTTGCACCCAGATAAAACCCGACCGGCCTAACATTAGGCGCTTAATCGTGATGACCTGTTGGCATACCAAAGACACAAACATGCGGGCATATAGTATGATATCCTCAGCTTGATTGACGTATGGAAGTCCTTCATTTCACGTTTCTTACAGGTGCTGTTTTCCAATGATTGCTGGACTGGCAAGGTGAGTGTGAAACGGAGCTTTGCAAGGAATTGACAGCCCCACAATTTGCGCACGCTAAAGCACACCAGCATCGGCGGACTGTCTTTAATGATGGAGACCATGTTGCGATGACCCTGGAAGTCTAGTTGTGGTTATGAAGGCTGCCCATGTATGTGAAATATTAGCAACAATGTTTGCCCCGTATGAGTACCCAGCATGAGCAAGCTGTATGTATGCCATTCATGGTATAGGGATCAGGAAAACCACCAGATCTCAACAAACAGAGGGGTTCACCCAAATGCGGACCCGTGGATTCACATCAGGATCGTCCACCCACGCTGCATTAGCATGTCACCGCCTTCGACATATGCTCAACCGAGAGCCGAATAGTGCTTTGAGCAGTAGACAGGTAGGAGACGATATATTTCCGTATAGGTCTTGGTCCTACAACACAATATAAGTACTCCTCCCAAGGCACCGACTTGAGTGAATGGAAAGACAAGACCGCGATCATCTTTGAAGCGGCAGTGGTAACTGCAGAAGCTATATCAAGATGCAATTCCACGAAAATGGCTTTCTAGGCTCCCGTGATCCTCTGCTTCCAAACCCGGACGAGCCAAAGCCCGACTACCAAACCTCCCTACCTTCCGAGGTTGATGTTCTCATTGTTGGCGCAGGACCTGCTGGTCAACTCCTCGCGACTCAGTTGTCTAGATTTCCGACTATAACGACCAGGATAATTGAGACGAAACCGGCAAGATTGGAACAAGGTCAGGCGGATGGCTTGCAGTGCCGCACGATCGAGATATTTGAGGCTTTTGGAATTGCAGACCAAGTTCTGAGGGAGGCTTACTGGGTCAACGAGACTACCTTCTGGAGTCCAGGTGAGGATGGCCGAGGGCTAGTGAGGAGCGGTCGCATTAGAGATACTGAAGAGGGCTTGAGTGAATTTCCCCATGCCATCCTTAATCAAGCACGGTTACACGATCTGTGGTTGGAGCGCATGAGTAAAAGTGCGAGCAGATTGGAGCCGTCCTATTCGCGGCGACTGGCAGGTTTGAGAATCCCACAAGGAGATGGAGAAGACGATAGGGTAAAGGTCGAGGTCGAAAAGCTGAATCCCCAGACTGGCGAACCTATTGGTGAGGTTGAGAAGCTGAGGGCTAAGTTCGTGGTTGGTTGCGATGGTGCTAGGAGCGCTGTGAGAAAGAGCCTCGGATACGAAATGCAGGGAGACTTTGCAAACCAGGCCTGGGGAGTCATGGATGCGCTCGTCGTTACTGACTTCCCAGACATCAGGCTCAAGACTACCATTCACAGTGCGGAAGAGGGAAGCATAATCATCATCCCAAGGGAGGGCGGCTATCTTGTGAGGTTATATATCGGCCTTGACAAGTTGGAGAGGGGCGAGAGACTCAACAGCAAAGCTGTGACATCAGACGTTCTGATTGATAGGGCAAAACGAGTCTTCTCGCCCTTCGAGTTAGATGTGAGAGAAGTAGCTTACTGGAGCGTTTACGAAGTCGGGCAGCGATTGACGGATCATTTCGACGACTGTCGTCCAACGACTTCAGACTCTGACGCTGCTGTGATCTCGACCGCCAGACACCCACGCGTTTTCATAGCCGGGGATGCATGCCACACGCACAGCGCCAAAGCCGGCCAAGGTATGAATGTCAGCATGAACGACACCTACAACCTAGGTTGGAAACTCGCAGCCGTCTTGCGAGGCTTCTGCCATCCCACGCCTCTCCTGCAGACCTACAATGCCGAGCGCCAACCGCTTGCACGCCTGCTTATAGATTTCGATCGCGAAATCGCTGCCTTGACTGCCGCCAAACCGAAGCGGCAGACGGGGAATCCTGACGAGGATGCTGGCACCATCGATCCGGCCACATTTCAGGAGTACTTCACCCGGCAAGGCCGCTTCATGGCTGGCGTGGAGACAACTTATGCACCGTCTGCCATCGTTTCTCCTCAGCATGACCATCAAAACCTTGCGAAAGAGCTTAGGATCGGGACTCGTTTCCATTCAGCCAAGGTGTTAAGGTTTTCCGATGCCAAATCGGTACATCTTGGTCATGTCATAGAAGCGGATGGCCGATTTAGGGTCTTCATTTTCGGTTCTTTGAATGAAGATCCCTCACTTAGCGGTTCGAGACTATGGCATACATGTGAACACCTTTCAGAGGCGATCATTAGTCGATTCACGCCGAAGGGTTGGCACGTCGATTCGGTCATAGATGTCCGGTGTATTTTGCCTCAGAAACGACACTCCATCCAAGGCGGAATCACCGCACTGCACCCTCTGCTCTTGCCACACAAAGGCAAGCTGGGACTTCAGGATTATGAAAAGGTCTTCACTGACGAGGAGAGTTACGGGTTTGGTGGAGGAACCTTCTTTGCCGACAGAGGCGTTGACACCGTGGAAGGAGCCGTTGTCGTTGTCCGGCCAGATCAGTATATTGCGGGTATATGGCCTCTTGGCGAAGACGGAGACCATGGCCTTGAACAATATTTTTCAGGCTTCATGGTGGATGTTAGAGTGAATGACAGCAGCTCAGAGACATTTGCGTAGATGATTGATGAACCGAAGGAGAGGACGTGAAGCAATAACAATTTCATTCGACATCATATGGCGTTTGTGCCATCATCTATATCATGCTTGATCGTTTCTAGAAGTCAGGCTCAGAGTGGCTTCGCAGTCAAAACCTCCTTGACAGCCTGCAAGACTTTATCGTGAACATCCTTAGGTGAGGCAATCACACCTCTGTTGTCCCTCAACGTCCTGCCCAAACCGAAATCCAACCTCTTGCCCTCGACATCCGTCACCTGGCCTCCAGCCTCCCTCACAATGAGGTCACCAGCGGCATGGTCCCAGATCTTTTCGACGTAGTCTTTCTTCACTGGAAGTCTTAGGTAGAGATCGCCGGCGCCTCGGGCGATGCTGCCATACTTAGCCTGGGAGTCCATGCGGACCGAAGGTTTGGTGATGCCAAGTTTCAGCGCGATCTGAACCGAGTCGGACTGGTTTGAGTGACCGGCCTCGACACTCTCGCAGAAGGTGGCATCGGCAACGTTTGTGACGGGCTTCATCTGGATCGGGTGTGCTTCCTGTAGGGCACCCTTGCCCAGTGGTCTCGAGGTGGCACCACGGCCGTAAACGGCAGAGAATAGAACACCTTTGCCTTCGGCGTCGGTAGCGTCGGCTCCGATGTTCTCGGTCAGAGGCTCGGCGTCGCTGACCGGCAGGTTTGGGCAGCCGAGGACGCCGACCTTGACGTCGCCGTCGACGATGAGGGCGAGGCAGACGGCGTACTGGCCACCTCTCAGGAAGCCCTTGGTGCCGTCGATGGGATCGATCGTCCAGATCCTGCCCTTGTTGCCGCCCAAGCTGTTGCCCTTGTCGATGATGTGCAGCATCGACTCGGCATCCTTCACGCCGCCACCCAGCTCTTGCTCTGCGCCCTGGTCCTCCAGTTTAGCGTCCGCCACCAACCCGTACACGAGGTCTCGCAGCTTCGAGTTCTCGCTCAGGTCCTTGGCCTCCTCCTCGCCTATGATCTCATCGTCTGGGAAACTGTGCTGCAGTGCCGATATGATAAGCGCCTGCGCGCCGAAGTCGCCCACTGTGACGGGTGAAGCATCCGTTTTAGAGAGCGTGCCTTTGGCATGCGAGTGGAACACCGATTTGGTGAGCAGCGTGGCACGCTGCACCGCGAGGAGCGCAATGTGCAACTCTTTGCTGTACGCCGAGTTTGCAGACATGTTTGCGCTGGTGTGACTCGATCTAATGGCAAAGGCGTCCGTAGGCTTGACCTGGAACTGGCGCTGGGAGAGATGTGAGGCTACAAGGCGGACGCGAGGCACGAATCTGGGAATGAATAGAGCCAGGATGAGGATGGCGAGAAATAGCAGACTTCTGCGGAACATTCAGAGAAATATCTGTCTACGTAATAGAGCTCCTCGACGGCGTATCGAGGGGCAAATCTTCCAATGCTGCTAGTTTCAAATGCCCAAACGAAATCGGCGCGGGGCAGTGACGCCAATGTGGGTCGTCTAGGTACGCGGTACAGTACAGTATTTTGCAAGGACGGGAGAAGTTGATCATTCTACACGTCGATCATTGAAGAATTCACTTGCACATAGATCTTCAGTTCGGTCAACGTAGCCGCTGCCTCTAGATACTAGGTAGGTACCTTGGTAGGCAAAGAGCCTCGCTCATCATGGAATTATTGGCTGAATAGTATTACAATTGTACCGCTTTCATCATGCAATGCCATGCTGTTTTTTGTGCGCCATCGCTAATATCACAATCATCAAGAGAGGCATTAAACCATCGTGTGTAGTTGAGAGATTCAAGCTCTCGTTAGACTCCTCTACTTGCTGCCGTCTTTGGCCCCCTTGTTCGCACCGGTTGTACTGCTTTGCCCTACCGCCAACTCCCAGAATTGCCGGTTAAGCTTTTTCAACGCGAGACTGGCAATGTCAGTAGCGTCGCCTTCGTTTAGACTCGCCTCATCGAGATCTCCAACCGCAGCAGCAGCACTCGCTGCGACACCTGCGGCAAAAGGCAGGTCCTTGAGTGCGTCCTGGATCAATTCAGCTGCTCTTTCACGTCCGATCTTTGGCAAGACATCGGACGAGACCAAGCTAGGGCTCTGCTTTATTTTCTTGTTCCCAGCTTCCGGATATGATGTTCTACTCTGCAGGGCTTGACCCGCGGATACAGGAATTTGCGGTAAGGTTGTATTGGGTGGAGCGTTGGAAGGTACTGTAGTAGTCGCAGAAACGGACGAGGCCTGTGTGCCAGCACTGTTCACTTTAGTGCGCCGTCTGAACATCACCTCTCCGCTTTCGTGAAGGTACGGTTCAAAGCCAGCGTGCACAACAATTTCATGAGCAAGGTCGGGTGATACTAGATTTGGCCTGAGTGTGGCAGCATTGCTTTCGGATGCACGCCTTGGATGTATTGAGTGTCCAGCGGCAGTGGTGACGTGGGCTGTAGGTTGGCCTTGTTGTTGCATGGCGTGTAATGATTGCATCGCAATCAAGACTGCACTCTTGGGAGCCCCTGATAGATCTTTGACGTACTTGCAATTAGCTTCATTACCCTCGAGAGCAAAGCGAAGAGCCATCAATGAGTGCTCCCTAATCCCCACATTGTTCTCTTCGCCAGTGCGGTCAAAGACATATTGCTGAGCTATCTGCCCTGGGTAGGCCTTCCCGCTCGCGTAGGCTGCAGCTACCGGAATATCGTGAGGCGAAGGAGCGCAACATCGGGCAAGTACTTCCAGCCCTCCTGAGAGCCGGACCTGTTCCTGCACTTTTTCATTCTTCCACACCAGGGAGCTCAAGACCAAGACTGTAAGCTTCTTGAGGTTTCTCCATTCAAAATCACAAGGTTCATCTTGTGTCGGTGGTGGTGGTGCTCCGAGTTCTCCTGTAGGGTCTTGATCATACAGAACGCTTCCATTATGACTTGGAGGGTAAGTTAGTGCCGATTCAGGTTCTTGGTTTTGCTGTCCCGTCGTGGACGTATAAGTGGTTGGATGCGGCGTCTCTGGATAAGCCAAAGGCATCTCAGGCTCGAATATTTCGCCGGTGCTACCGGAATTCGATATGTTTGGTGGTGTGCTTGAGGAACCCTCGAGATCTCGAGTTTGATCGGCATCAAGGGCGGTGGTCGTTTGCTGTGGCTTCTTGTCTTGGACTGCTGGCTGACCGATCTTTGCACCCTTTGCAAGAGTTGTTGGCTGCTGTGTGGCATAACCGCTTGACGGAGCGTCCCCGGGATAGTCTAAAGCTCTGGTTTGTATGCCTAATTCGAGCTCACGAAGCAGTGTGACAAGCTCGCTGCTCAACTGCCATTCACAAAGCACATCTTTCCACGTCTCAAATGCTGGGACTTCTCCTATATTCATGTTTGGTGGCTGACGGATACTGCCATCATAATCGTCCTCACTCTCGGTAAGGTCGTCGTCTCGAGACCAATTGTAATTGTTCTTGTCGTTCAAGCCCCACCTGTTCAATTCAGCTCGAACCCTGCCGTAGTCTTCACCGAGAACGCCCCAGAATTCTACCACTCCGTAGACGCCTTCATACATCCTCTCCATGTCCCACAAGTTCAGTGGAAAATCTTCTGCGGAAGCTCGTCCCCTTGCAATTTGACCTTGGAGGAAGATCAGGGCGCAAGTCTGGGGTATGATGTGTTGTCTGAATTCAGTAAATATGTGGCGAATGGTATGAAGGTAGGGAGGTGTCGGTATGCCGCCGACCAAGTCCTCTAACAGGTCGACAGGAGGCTGTGGAGGGGACCCGTTATTTGATCCATAACCGATCCTGTGAATATCAAGGACAGCATTTTTGGATCGCCCCCCTCGACTTCGCCACATGCTGGCGAGAACTTTGACGATAACCCCTTGGGCAGGACTTATTATGTCCCTGGATCGTGAACGGTCACGAAGAACCCAATAGGCATATGCGCCAAGGCCACCGTTGACTTCGCCACCGGTTCCTGAAATTGAATTGGCTCCAGTCTTCACATCTTCGTAGGTATTGAACCCAGGAGTTGCCGAGCAGTTGACTATAGCTTCAATGATCTTCATGATAAAGCTGAAATAGAGCTCATTTGTGTGGAGATCCCAAGCCGCCACGAATATTAGTAGCTCACGCAAAAGATTGCGACCAGCGGTGGTGGTTAGTAGAATATGCGCACGTAGAGAGGCGAGGCGGTCTGCAGCTTCATCACCAAATGCTTTCACAGCAACATCCTCGTACTCTTCAGGATCCTCATCATCATCGTCGTCTTCTATCCTAGACTTCGGCAAGCTCGGACAAGGCACAACGCAGCTCATAACTAGCATTGGTAAAACTTCAATCTCACTTGGTCCCAGGATCAAAGGTACGTCTGTGAGCAGGCCTCTTCCATCTTCTGTACTAGCGGCAAGACTTGGCAAGCTCGCTTCATCGTCGTCATCCTCGGCTTCTTCACTCTCGTCTTCGCCTTCCTCATCGAGCTCGTCGTCCGGAGCATCAAATTCAGCCTCAGGGTATTCGTCGCTCAAATTATCATAGACGGGTTGTTCGCCAGCGACAGCCTGCCGCTGTTCTTGAGTACTCGGTGGATATTGCCGATTTGACAAGATTCTGCTTCCACTTGCACTTCGAACCTGCGACCCAGCATGTCTATTTGTGTTTGATCTGATTTCGAACCCGGTAGCGGACAAGCTTTCGGTGTTCTCTGCATCGAAATCTGGTTCCAGATTTTCACAGCCTTCTAACCGCTTCATGAGCTCGAGCTTCCCAGATTCGAGAATCTTTTTGCCCTCTGCTGCCGAGAATGGCATGTTCAGATCGCTTCTCGTCACATAATTGCGTTTGTCATTCTGCGCCAAGAGCTTCTGCCTGGCTTCGTGTACGGATGTTTCGCTCTGGGCCTCAGTGTCGGTTGTGTTTGCTTGATAAGCGGTCAGAAATTGAGTATCGACGCCGCCAAACCGCTGCTCAAGATCCTTCACCCATTCCTCAAACCAATCGTCTCCCTGTTGTTTGGTTGCAGACAGAGCTGGATTATCATCAAAAAGCTTAGTGAAAAGCGAGAGCTTTCGCCACTCATTTCGAGCGACGAAGTTGTTTAACCATTGTAGGGCGGCAATGAGGACCCTCTTGTATGCGCCAACAACATACGCCCACTTCTCCTCATCAGTTGCTCTGGATGTTGCCGGATTAAATTCTTCTCCTTCAGCGTCTCTCTTCTCAGCAGCACTAGGTCCGTCAAACCCTCTTGCGCCGACGCGAACACAGCACCGAATAATCCTCATGATCTCATCCTCGCATCCAGAGTCGTAAGCCAGATCCTGTGCCTTTCTGCCTGCTGTGAGGACATTCCGTGAAATACATAGCAGGGTGTGTAGGGTCTGGCAGTCATTAAAGAGGCCAGGGTAATTGCTGGATATCAAGGTACCGCTGGGTGTATCATAATCCACGCCACTAGGATCCCACAGGGCAAAGCTTCGCCGCTCCAGACTTGGAACCGCAGCCTTGAGGAGTGTCACCATCTCATCCCAATACACTGGATCATGACCGATCGCGCGTCGGATTTTGACAGGCTGAAGCGCTGGCGGCGGTACTTTACCCGAAGAGTCGGCGCTACCCATGCGATTTGACGTCGAATGAAGTGTTCTCTTCAAGACTCGTTTCTCCAGCATAGCAAGTGTCGATTGTTTCATGTAATTGGGCGATTTGAAGTGAATCGTATATGCTGGAAAGGCCAGTCGTAGGAGCAAGCGTGCATTGTCGGCGGGTGTGTTCTTGGTCTTCGCGGTGCCTGATACCGTCGGAACGGATGGAGGCGAGAGGTGTGGGTTAATCGCCATGTTTGCTGAGGTCTGCGATCGTTTCTAGTCGGGCATGCAGTGTTGTTGATGTTAAGGCGGGCATGTAGTCTAGCCGTCACTCGTAGGACGTAAGACCATCCTGGAGATGCTTGCGTGTCCCAAGGAATTCGGTGTTGCGCTGTGAGAGCGGATGGAGAATGGAGGTTGGAGGTTGGAGATTGCGCCAAGTAGGTAGGTGTCGTTTAGGTAGTATCGTAAGCTAGGTATTCTGCAGGGTATGCGTGTTTCTACCCAGTCAGTAATGTCATGCCCGGTGAAGAAGGTTCAAACCGGAAGTGGTGTCTGGCCGTCCGCAATTCTTGGCATCTGTAACGCTCACTGCAATCTGGAGCATTACGCCGTATCGAGACTTCTCTAGCATTGTGAAGCAACATGAAATTCACTCCCACACTACCCTCCGATCTGTTGTCTTGAATCGTAAGTTTGCTGCATATCATGCTCATGCAATAGCCGTAAGCGTCCGATGATGACAATCAAACAGGTTCCGTATGAAGAGTGGTAAGTAGAGCCCTTGAAAATGGGCAGTGCTAATTTATCTAAAATGCGTCTCTAAACACCATCATATGTCTCTTGTTGTCATCGTCTATCCACGCCCTGAACATGCCACAACTGTTGAAGTCGGCCACAATCTTCCCCTTCCCTGAAATGCTATCGAATTCGATTCCGATCATACCACCCTCACCCTCTCCGCTTCTCTTCCATCTGTCGCCGGCTGACTGTTGTAGCGCTCCATTTGGGCCCGCTACAGCAGTGACAGCATCCTGGAAGGATTTCGTGCTGCCATACCTGCACATAGCGGCAGCCGTTCTAGCGGCAGCTAGACGAAGAAATGAATCACCACTTCCCGTGCCAGAAACTGCCACGCTACGAGTGCCGTAAATGTGACGCGTTGTTCGCGGCGTAGCGTTTGGCAAACTCATATAGCCGCTCAGCCCTGGCAAGCAGTCTGAAAAGAGAGCCGCAAGATCGGCAATTGGAGCCTGAGGTTGATTGACTACTCGTGAGAAGGGCCACGACTCAGCAAAGAAGCCGGCACCAATTGTTGGCGTATCTCCTATCCGACCAGGTAGCTTATTGGTCAATCCACCTGTTGAGGTGGCGACACACAGTGTGCCGGTGCTGTCCAGGACAACGCAACCAACCGTGCCTTGAGGAAGGTATTCATGTCCATTCCATGACGGGTCGTTGTCGATAAACGATGCTCGTCCAGACGTCTCATCTATAATATATTTCTCTGCCGAACGCAGAGATGGATCACCCGAGTGCGAATCGAGGCCGCTGTCGAGCAGATTGGTAACGCCATCGTCGGCCGCTCGTCTAAGTTTCTCGTACGTTTCGAAAGAAGTTTCGAGTCCCAATCCCTTTCTGTGCTCGTCCCATCGCCGTTTCGTCCAGAAGTAGCTTGGATTGACTTTCTCAAGGCCCCACTGCTCTGCAAGGCGTTCGCAGGTCTCTCCAGTGATCTGGCAGTGGCTTCCAGCACCACCACCGCCATCCTCCTCGCCTCGAACGAGTAGCTCTTTGGCAAGTAGAATTGGGTTTTTGGTCCTGCGGACTTGCATCACACCCACGCCTCTCTTGTGGAATCCCTGAGACACCATTACCGAGGCTTCGAGCTCGTGCGTCCCACTGGTGGTGTAGACCGCCCCTCGGCCCGCATTCCACAAGGGATTGTCCTCAAGCCGGGAGACAATATCAGTGGCCACATCAAGCGCCCTGGCATGAGAATCTTGCGAGAGCCGCGCATCTGCATGCTCCAGGAGCTCTAGCAGTGCTTGCCTGTATGCTTGGTAGGCCTCAAACGGCAATCCGGCTCTAGAGATATTGCCAGCGCCGCCATGTATTATGATCCGAGGTCTATACTCCTTCGGCTTCTCAGACACATCAGTCATCATGGTCGGATAGGAGACCGCTACAGGGGAATTGATTCTCTCGAGTCTACAGTATGTAAAGCTCTCAGCAGCTGCTACTTGATGGCTGGTGTGATAAGCATAACAGCTGCTGATAAGGGGAGAGGGAGAGAGTGGTTGATCAACGTTCGACTGCTACTGGCCACAACACGATCGGTGCTAGCGGGGGGACATCCCCAGAGTCCACTTTACAGAAGTACCGCTAGAGGCCAATATCACGTGCAGAAGGAATGAGAATTTCGTTTTATCGTGTCTGGTAGGTAGATCGAGTCATTATTCACGCCGACCTACGACGTCTTGAGCTGTTGACATGTGGGGGAGCCTTTGAAGAGCTGGACAGAGAGATACCAGCAATCAGATAAGATTTGTTATTCCAGCATTGGTGCAATCTGCTTTTTCGCCTGGACCCTCGCAGTACCTATCTAATCAGCACTAGCCTTCGAATGCGACATACATACATACAAACTTACATACCTACCTACCTACCTACCTACCTACCTACCTGAGTACCGATCTGTGTCCTGCACCCCTCGTCACAATCGTCACGCCAGATCCTATCGCCAAGGGAGAGTTGGCAGACAGCTGCCGGGAGTGATTACGGAAGACACATCCTGAACCTCTCTCATGGGTGCTTTGTGAGCGTAGCATTTCGAGACCGCTCACACACCAGAAGGACAAATGCGAAGAAGCTGCCGAACTACCCTCTAGACTTCCTGGGTTACCACCGTTCGGGGATATATTCTGCGTTTCGACGTTGACTGACGGTCTGGCAACAAGTCCTTGAAGTGCGCAGACAGTCGTACATCACCTCCACACCATGGATCTTGCATCTCATCGCGCCTGCGCCCACTGCAGGTCTCAAAAAGTTCGTTGCATCTCAGACGAGGAAAACCCTGACGTATGTCAAAGATGCGCAAGGTCAGGCCGAGCTTGCGTCTTTACGCCTTTGCAGAAGAGGAAGCAGCGTAAGAGGACAGACACACGGGTTGCCGAGCTCGAGCGTGAGATGAGAACTATGCGCGCTTTACTCAAGCATAGACAGGAAAGTGCCCAAGGGACTGGTAATAGCAGTGGAGCTTCCACCTCCGTAGAGAATGCTGACGCAGCTGGTGTTATTGCAAAGAAGCCTCAAAGGGCGCCGGAAGGGGTGTGGTTCAGTGATCCTGAAGGGAAAAACAACTCAGGGTCCAATTCCGTCGGATTCTGGGTGCAAAATGAACACCGCGCCGTTGAGCCGGACAAGACAAAGTTCAACTCCATACTGGCCTTCCCGTCAGGAGAAGCCAGCAGAGCAACGGCGTTGACTATTCCAGACAAGCCCAGTGAACCCATCGCCGACGTTATAGACCGTGGAGTTCTATCCATGTCGACTGCGAGAACTCTGTTCGAAGTCTACAAGAGGGAGCTCTTTCCCCACTACCCAACCGTTCTTGTACCTGAAACCATGACCGCAGACGAAATGCGTAATACTAAGCCAGTACTCTTCCTCGCCGTCATTGCAGCGGCAGCCATGAAGGCGCAGCCACCTCTCTCCACAATACTAGACCAGGAAGTGCTTCAGATGTACGCCCGAAAAAGCTTAATGGGAAGCGAGAAGAGTGTGGAGATAGTGCAAGCACTCCTTGTCTCGGCCGTATGGTACCACCCGCCAAATAAGTTTGGCCAACTGAAATACTATCAGTACATCCATTGGGCTGCTTCAATGGCCATGGATGTCCACATTGGAGAACGCGCAAACCTGAGTAGGTTACCAGGGTCTGGCGTAACCGCCTACCGCGGGAGAACTGTCATCCATTTCGCCGAAGATGTGAGCAATCCTAGCCTCAGTCTCAGCCAGATTCCGTCGATCTCGGAACCTGATACGAATAACTTGGAGTCAAGACGGACGTTCCTGGCATGCTTTTCAATATGCGCTGGAGTGTCTCTTAGTCTAAGAAGGCCGTCAATGTTGAGGGTCAACAGTTATGTCCGAGAATGTATCGAGTATATGCAAACTTCTCCAAACGTTGCGCCAAGCGACCGTCGATTTGTGGCTTGGTGTAGACTTATGGTGATCAGCGAAGAGATCAGCCATGGGATGGGGTACGAAGATCCTGGTGGCCTAGCTCAGATCGAAGACTTGCGTTGTCAGCTCATGCTTCGAGACTACGAGAGAAAGCTTACTGAATGGGAAAAATCAATACCGGAAGCCGACTTCAACGATTCTCTACGGATAATGTATTACAATATTCGAATCTATCTCAATGAGGTCGCGCTTCATATCGACCACAACCCCGAAGATTTCAAAGCACCTTATCAAATGGGACCACTCTCGCCTCGGCCGCCGCCCAACGACGATGAGTTTCCAACCCAGCCCCTGGTAAACGCCATCAGTGACATCATCACCAGTGCCCATAGACTGCTGGATACATTCCTACGTATTGACCCAGAACATGCCCGAGGCGTACCGGTTTTCACCTACGTTCGAGTTTCATACGCTACTTTCGCGCTGGCCAAGCTTTGCCTCTCAGCTGCGCATCCCGAGGGCCGAATATACAAGGTCTTGGATAGAAGTGCGTTGAAAGTAGAGTCATACATGGACAGAGCCATCCTTCATGTCAAGAACATCGTTGGTCCACAAGGTTGTCGAGTGCCCGCAATATTCCTCGCACTTCTTTTCAAGCTGCGCTCGTGGTCGTTAAGGCCGGAATTGATCGACAGATATGGCGATGATCCAACCGCATCACTGTCAGAACACGACAAGGCAATAGCAGGAACCGCATTGAAAGTTGCAGGCGGATATGTGCACGACATGATAGATTCGCCTACACCGAGGCTCACCGAACGGGTCCGCCATCTAGACGATAACACTTCACATACAGGCGATAGCAATGGGCGTTTTGTCAGTGAATCGCCAAGCGTAGCCGCAACTAATGCTAGCCCCACAAATTCGTCCAGCAGCGTAGGCGAAGTCGAACAAGGCACCGATGGTACTCCTTCCGGTAACAATGAGGCAACCACCACAGGTCACTCCCGTGAACCTGCCAGGTCTGCGATACCGCCCGCTACATCAGAGCCACTCGAATCAGCGGCAACACCTGAGGCCTATATTCAGCAGCCGGCATTAGGTGGAATGCCGCCGTCCTTCAACAGTCCTGGCAATCTTCAATTTTGGCTGAGCAATTCTTCAACGTCGCCACAAGATGCAATGGATCTGGACAGCACTAACAATTTTATCGATCTTTTCAGTGGGCCAGTCGATCTGGACAATTTTATGGGCCCTGGCTTGACTGGGTTGGAAGATTGGCCAAACTACGGTTTTCCACAGGGAGCTATGGATCCTAATCGGAACCTGCCACAAGATCCCACTGGCGCAGTTGGTGGCTTGTCCAATCAACCGCCGTTCTTCCAGAACCATCGTCCAGGTGCAAGAGACACGTAAGGGTATTATCATGTGGAAGCCGACCGCCTGATTCATATCCTGAGAGCTTGTTTGCACTAGTGCCAATGTTATAGCGGACTCCGCTCCAGCTCAAGATCAGCCAAAAGTAGGCGGTCAAATCAGTAAATCGGGCCGGCAGGAATCGTCTAGGTACAAGAACTTGGACGCGTGTAGGTCTCGACGCTGCCTTAATACAGCCTATCTTCTAGTATGCTTTACAATTCGACTTACAGTGACGACGTATTTCGTCTGAGGATGACTATTAACGTCCCTCAATGTCTACGATTTCTTTGATCGCACTCTCAGTTAAGACTTCAACACGATCGGCCCCAATTATCACAGAGTCCTCTATCCTTAGGCCGATTCCTCTGAAATGCGCTGGCCATCTCTCATCATCTGCGGGCACGTAGACGCCAGGTTCGATAGTGATGCAGTGTCCCTCTCTAAGCCGGTCGTTCCTTGGATATCCAGGGGCATCGTGGACGTCAAGACCAATGTAATGGCCAACGTGATGAGGGAACAGCGCGCTCAGTCCATGCGTGGACAGGTCAAAGCCCAGATCTTTGAGGCCAATGGCAAGGTATCCCTCGCAAATTCGGTGCAGCCCATCAAGCGTGACATTGGCGTCTTCGCGACACAGTGAGACGCAAGACTTCTGCACGTCCAAGAGCATCTGGTAGAGATCCCTCTGGGCAGGGCTGAACTTGCCCGACACAGGCCAGGTACGGGTGATGTCGGTGATGTAGCCTCCAACTTCTCCGCCTGCGTCTACAAGGACGAGGTCTGACGGGTCTAGCAGAGCATCGTTCCGTACATAATGTATGCTCAATGCGTTCTGTCCGCCCCCAACGACGGGAACATAAGCTTCTCCATCGAGGCCACCTGATCTGAACGCGTAACTGAGATCGTTCCATAGCTGCTTCTCGCTCTTATAGGGTTCGCGCCGTGATCTATTGATTGCCGCTGTGAAGGCCTCGCCCGAAACACGGCCTGCTTTGCGCATAAGATCCAATTCTGCAGGGGATTTCTTGAGGCGGATCTCGTTCATCAAAGGCCGGAGAGGTTTGACTTCCCTGTCTTTCACAATTTTGGAAAAGCCCTCGAGCGACTGCTGTCCGCCGCTTTTGAAGAAGCGGGCGTAGCTACTTTTAGCTTTGTCAACCCCAATGTCCGTGTAAACGGCAGACGCCGATGCTAGAAGTTTGGGAAGGACCGTCGACAACTCATCCACGCTGTACGCGTCATCCGCATTGAAGACATCCTCGGCCGCTTGGACGCCGCTGCGTGCGCCGTCCCATAGCTCTGCATGAGCATCTTTGGGACGTACGAAAAGGTGGAAATGGTATTCAACGTCGGACTGGCCCTTTGCTGCTCGATGGAAACCTCGTCTCAGCCACAATTGCACCTACGAAATCACGAAAGGGTATGAACGCCAAGATTGACCTACCAATGACTGCAACTGCTTCTGGCTCGTTGAAGCCTGAAATGAAGTGTTACTAAGGGGACAGGAAGATCACAGAATGCAACAACTAGTACCAGTGAGATAAAAGAAGTTCGGCTCTTGATGGTATTCGTAGAACACAGCACCGCTCCTATATTTGAGATCATTGGCAGCCAAAACAGCAACACCTCCCCGCGGCAACTTCGAAGCCAGAGCTGCTCGTCGGTGGTGGTACTCTAGGGCAGAGATTCCAGGCGTCAGGTCTCCCGGCGCGATCAGGTGTGGATGCGTCTCATGTACAGGCTGGCCAAATGCAACGTCCGCCGCCGAAACCACTGTTGTTGGTGTTGATGTTGCATAGTTCCTGCTACCATGATCTAATCTTCCAACTCCTACACTGCTCTTTCTACCCGGGACGGGACATGAGGCTAAGAACTGCGGTCTTGAGCGGAACTTCGGTCGTGGGAGGGCGACAGCCCGCAAAGGCTGTAAGCTACCTGATCGTTTCATCAAAGGTAGCTCTAGAGAGTGTCTGTTGGCGAGCACGGCATTCGGCGTACCTTACGAGTCTCGTGTCTTGGACTTGGGCTCGTCTTTCCAATTGACGGCGTCGGAGGCTTTCGGCTTCGGCCCGTCCCGTATATACAAGACAGCCCGTATTCACACCTCTTTCCTCATAGACGCCTGTCATACTCATTACTTTACCCTAAAAATCAATCGACAATAGAGTGATCACATCCATACGTTCGTCAAACTCGAGATCTCTCAGCTGTAGCCTTTAAACTTTCGCTCGCTTGGGCACTTGGTGCGTTACATGAGCAATGAGCCGAGTCTTGCCTAACGCCTCCTAGGCTCCTGATGGATCCGCAGAGGCTATAGGCTTTAAATTCAGTCCTTAACCTCACCGTATGGCATAGATGGAAAGGCAGTGTTCCTTTCATAATGAAGGCTACAGAGTGGTAATAATGAAGAAGATCAATGACACGTCACTACATAAAAAGATGAAGATCATGGAAGGCGTGAGATCACAACTTCGCGCCGTGAGACTACAGAATTGCTCAGTTTAGCCCGCTTCCTGTCGTTCGAGTTCCTCACGACACTCCCACATAGACCGCATAGCTCACCTACAGGCTTTGGCAGTTCTGCCCAATAGCTGGGTTCCAAGCGTACAGCTCCGCGAAAGTTTCGTTATACTCAGCTTCTATCTTTCCGCATAAGTGTAATAAGGGAGCTGCCTCCCCTTACATAACTAAAGCCGCCTTAGGTAATACCCGTAGGAAACCGGTATTATACTACTACTTCACCCCTTACTTTAGCTTTAGAAGTAATATATATAAGGGGGCTACGCCCTACCTACTAGGTAGGAGGGAGGTAGGTATTATTATTAGATACTACTATACCCTATTATAGGATACTATTACGCTTTCTAATACTCTTAAGTTAATTCCGTACTCCCTAGTAGGATAGACTTAACCCTTTTTATAGTATAATACCTCGTAAGAAGAGGGGAAGCCTAGTAGATATATCTAAAATAGGGGAACTATTATAAGTACCTATAACGTAAACTACTAGAGATAATAGTATATTAGTTACTATTAACGCTATACCTATCTTACTAGAAGAGCGTATTATAACTATATAAGTAGAGCGGGATAGGCTCGTATAGGAGAAGTAGCTTAAAGCTCTATAAAAGGAGATTAGTACGTTAAGAAGACGGAGTACTTAAGAGCTAATCTCTATAGAACTAAGTAATACTACTCTATCTATAGTAGATAGCTAAAAAAGGCTAGCGTCTAAGTCGCTATAAGGGAGTAGTATAAAAAGGAATTTACGCTTAAAGGAGCTATAAGTATATAGTAGCTATAAACTAAAAGATTACCGAGATTTCGTAAGAGACTATAAAATAGCGTTCTAGTTAATGCCTAAAAATTTCCCTATAGAATCTAAGAAGGTAATATAGATAATATAGTATCTTACGGGAGACCTAAAAGAAGTATAGTAGATATAATAGGAGCGTACTAGCCTTATAGATAAGGTAACTTAGAAGTAATTTATAACGTTCCTTTTAGATTAACTCTTAGACCCTATTAACCGAACTCTCTATACTTCTAGTAAGCTGTCTAAGGCTAGCTAGTAAATAGATTAAAACGTAAGAGCCTTTATAACTTATCTTAATACCCTTAAGGAATAACTACCTCTATACTTAGAAGAATATCGAGTATAGTATCTTTATTTAAAACTCCTTCTAGAATTGTAGATTATAATTACTAATTATAATTAGATACCTACTACTCGAGAGGGGTTAATTAGCTTAATATCTATATTAGAGAATAACTTATAATATAATAGTATACGAACCCTAAAGAAGTTAGACCTAAAGAAGGAGAGAGTTACTAAAGGAAGGAAGTCCTTATAGAATAAATTAAATACTTAGGATAAGCTAACTTCTAAACCGCGTAAGAATCGTAAGATTAAAGATATTATTTACTATAAATATAAGTAGAAGGGACACTATACTAACACTTATATAAACCCTTTAACTAATAAAGATAGTAAACCGGCTACTATAGTTAATCGTATTCGCTTAGGAAAAGGCTATATCCTATAAAAAATAAGGCCCCTATAGGATATAGGAGGGTTAAAGTCGTACTAAGTATTAAGCGCTAATATTTCCTAAGTTTAGAGATTACTAGAATTTATAAGACTAAGATAACTTTTAACTTAGGGGTATATATTAATTTAATTAGCTAAAATTTAGCTACTCTTTTAGAATTACTTAAGGAAGATAGAGAATTACCTTATCTTACTTAGGTAAATTAAGAAAAGATACCTACCTTTATAGTATATAAGCTAAGTATATAGATCGTAGATAACTACGGAACGGTTCGTAAGACTACTTATATAGCTTATAGAGCTAATATTACTTAACCTAAAGTTATATTAGGGAACCCCTTTTTAAAGTAAGAGGGGGTTATCCTAGACTTAGGATAGTAAGAGTAGAGATTTAGGCTTACTTCTTAAACTAATATTAAGCTAGTAGACCTAGTAGAAATAGATAAGGAAGGAGTATTAATTACCTTTCTTAGCCTTCTATAGTAGGATGTTTACTTATTAATTATAGATAGACTAGTAGTCCCTCTTAAGAGTATAAAAAGTAAATAATAAGTACTAGAAGAACTTTAATAATACTAAGATATATTCTTAGAAACTACCGCTTTAATATTACCTTAAAACCGTACTATAGACTATAGTATCTACCTTAAAGAAGGTAAAGAACCTCCGTATAGACCTTTATATAACTTATTAGAGAATAAACTAACTATCCTACGGGAATACCTTATCTTAGCCTTAGAGAAGGGGTAGATTAGATATAGTACGAGTCCGGTAGGAGCACTAATCTTATTTATACTAAAAAAGGATAGTAAGCTATACCTATATATAGATTATAAGGGATTAAACAAAATTACTATTAAAGATAGGATCCTACTACCTTTAATTAGTAAGATCCTAGACCGTATATATAGCGTACGTTAGTATACTACTCTAGACCTTAAGGATGCCTACTATAGAATTCGTATTACTTTAGGGGACGAGTAGAAGACTACATTCCGAACTCGTTATAGACATTACGAATATATAGTATTACCTTTTAGACTAACTAACGCTCTAGCTACCTTCTAAGTATATATTAACCGTACCCTTACTAGTTTACTAGACACTATTTATATAGTATACCTAGATAATATTCTAATCTTTACTAGAAGTAAATTAATTAAGGAGTACTAGCGAGTAGTACGCGCTATACTTAATTACTTAAGAATAGTATAATTATATACTAACCTTAAAAAGTATAGCTTTACTAAAAAATAAGTAGAGTTTTTAGGATTTATTATCTTAACTACTAGGGTTTTAGTAGATCCTACTCGAGTAGAGATAATTAAGTTATAGCTAATTCTATAAAATAGAAGGGAGTTATAAGTCTTCCTAAGATTTATAAACTTCTATTATAGGTTTATTAAGGGATACTTATACTAAGTAGCCCTAATAATAAATCTCCTAAAAGGAAATAAGGCCTTTATTTAGACTAAAGATGCCTAAGCTACATTTAATTTAATTAAAAGGTGCTTTATAAGTACGCCTATCCTACGATACTTTAATACAGTAAGGCCTATATACCTAGAGATAGATACTTTATAATTTATAATATTAGGTATCTTATCCTAGTAAGGTAATAAGGGGCACTAGTATCTAGTCGCCTTCTATTCCCGAAAGTTATAAGAGATAGAAAGGAATTAGGAGACATATAATATAGAATTACTTATAATTATATAGTCCTTTAAGGTATAGCGATATTACTTTAAAGGAGCTATATATCCTATTATAGTCTATACTAACTATAATAACCTACGAGGCATTACTACTATAACTAAGCTAAACCTACGGTAAGTAAGGTAGGCGACCTACCTTACTACTTTTAATTTTAAAATAAAACATAGGCTAGGTAAAACTAACCCGGCTAATAGCCCTTTAAGAAGGCTAGATTATTAGACGTAGAATACTATAATTACTAAACTACTACTAACCCTCTAGAGGAAGTTATCCCTAGTAGATATATAAGGAATCTAGCTACTAGAAAGGCTAGCTAGGAAAGTGCGGGTTAGATTAGCTAGTAAAGTAGGGAGATTCACGCCTAGATAGAGCCTATAGAGCGTATAAAGTCCTTAGAAGGATAGCGCATTCTATAGGTACTCTACCGCTAGTGCTACTAGATATATATAGTACGTACTACGCTTAACAGCTAGAGTACTACTAGCTACTAGTAAAACTATATAGGGAGATAACTTAAAGTTACGAGATTTACTATAATCACTTTAAAGATAAGATAAGTTCTATTAAGAATATATAGTAGCTAACTCGTAGCTAAGACATACTACCCGTAGTAGGGAGCTACCTATATAGAGTAGGGATAAATAAGGGCTTATACGTTTTAAAGGGTAAATATACGTACCTCTAGAAGAGAGTATTCGCTAAGAGCTACTATAAAGATACTATAATAATCCGATAGCTAGACATTTTAGCGTAGCTAGAACATATAAGCTACTTAGTAGACTCTATTATTAGCCTAATATAGAAAATAATATTAAAGCCTATACTAAGACTTGTTTAGTATATTAAAAGGGTAAAGTACCTAGATATAGACCTTATAGAGAGTTATAATCCCTTCTAGTTCCCTCTAATATATTCGAAGAGTTAATAATAGATTTTATAATAGGATTACTATTAGCTAAACTAGATAATAATATCTATAATATAATCTTAGTAATAGTAGACCGCTACTTAAAATATACTCTCTATATCCTTATAAGAAAGGATTAGAATATAATAGACTTTATAAATTCTTTCTTTAAAAATATTATATATATCTAGGGAGTTCCTAAGGGAGTCGTCTTAGATAGAGGAAGTATCTTTACCTCTAAATTTTAGAGTAAGATTTACTTCTAAATATAAGTTAAAAGAAGATTATTAATATCGTACTATCTATAAATAGATAGCTAAATAGAAAGATAGAACTAGACCTTAGAATAATACCTCCGTATATACTACGTATATAAACCGTAGGACTAGATTAAGTACTTATTAATCGCTTAGTTCGCTTATAACAATTCTAAATATAACTCTATAGGATAAACTCTATTAATAGTAATATTTAGTAAACACCCCTTATTAGGGAATGCTCCTAAGGACACTCGCCTAGGAGGGGAGATACTAGTAGCTATAGAGAGAATAAAGTATATACGAACGATAAGAGAAATACTTACGAGTAAGGTAAAGGAAGTATAGGAGTATTAATAAAAGAATTATAATAAGCGATATACTCTAATAATGTTTAAGTAGGGTAATCTAGTACTATTAAGTATAAAGAATCTTCTAATTATAGTAACACCCCCTAAATTAAGAGATAAATATATAGGACTACTAAGGATAAGAGAAGTAGTTAGGAAGTAGGTATATCGACTATAGCTCCTACTATCTTATTAGATTTATAATATATTTTATATATCCCTACTAAAACCCTACTATAAAAGACTAGGTATAGAAGAATTAAATATAACTATACCTATCCTAAAAGAAGAAGAGGATATATAGCTAGTAGAGGATATTATTAAATATAGGAAACATAAAGGTAAAATATAGTATTTACTAAGATAGAAAGACTAGAATCCTTAATAGGACTCCTAGGCTATAGAAGAGGACCTTCGGAATATAGAAGGAGCTATATAATCCTATTAGAATAGGGTTTATAATAGTAAGAGGAAGAGAGCTAGAGTTAAATAAGTTATAGAGAGGAGATTTATTATTAGATCGTATATCTATTAAGATAATATAATAGCTATATAAGGAAATAGTAGTATAAGGCTATAGAGTAGAGAGAGAGCTAGTAGGGATAGAATCCCTATACTAGATATAACTACCTATATAGTAAGTAGATTAATAGTAACTATTATCTACTTATTATTATTATCCCTAGAAGGGATATAATCCTTACTCTAGTTATTATTATCGCTACTACTATCTTCTCCTTCTCCGTCCTCTATCTCTATATTAATATTATTAAGACTAATAGTAGGGGCTATAGTCTAAGGACTAGCTAATATAACATTATAAGTATTACGGAAGGCTTATCTATAGATAGGCAGTTTATTATATATACCTCGCTAAGTATAATTACGCTTAGTAGGTATTATATTAAATACTAGATCCTATAATCTATCCCCTTATATAAATCCCTTACTATTACCTTCTTTATTATCCTTAGAAGAGGAACCGGTATAGCTCGATCTAGAGCTACTACTACTAAAAGTAGCATCCTCTAAGGTTAGTCGCGTATTGCGCGTAGTATAAGAGCTAGTACGTCTAGTAAACTTCCTACAAACGGAATTATTAGGGTTATTATTAGGGCTAACCCTAGAAGTTAGTAGAGTTACTAATAGTACTACTAGAGGAGGGGCTAGAGAGTCTAAGGTAATACTATTCTTATTATTATCCTACTCTTTACTAGCTACTATAGAACCTTCTAGTATAGTAGTACTAGCCCTAAGTTAATTATTAATAGCTATAGCTAGTATAGTAGTAGCGCTATTCCCTCTACTATAAATAGTAGTAAGGCCGCTCTCTATACCTATACTACTCTTAGCCCTACTAAAAGGGTTTCTACTAATTAAAACATCTAGTAGGATGTAGGTAGGTATATTAACACTATAGGCCTAGGCGGTACTAATAACACCTTAAACCTAAATAAGAGTTAGCTATAAACTAAGTATAATTAATATAGGACTTATAAGCTAGGAGATTTAGCCTAGTATAGCCTAGGTAGCTTTAGTCTATAGCCTTAATTTATAGAGCTATAGCTATATTATATCTACCTTACTTATAGGTTTCTTTATAGGGAGCTTAGATAAGAACCCTAAACGAGATCTATTTAATTTCTATATAGTATATTTATAGATAAATGTCCTTATAGCTCTTACTAGTAGGACTCTAGTACGAATTACTTTAGGGTTATCCTTTAGAGGAGTAGTAGTAACTACTATATTAGTATAGTTATAGTATAGGAGGAAAAGATACGCTATATAGCCTTAGAAGTTAATCTTAACCTACTAGGTATTAGTAAGGATTAGAACCTATTAATATTAGAGACTTACTAGATAGTAGTTCGACCTATTACTATCCTAGTAATACTTATATCTCTTAGTATATAGCTTCTTATAAGAAGAAGTATATTTATAGAAGTTATAGGTATATCTAATATAGATATAGTAGATATTATTAAGCGAGGGTTTAGCGAGGTAACCCTAAGGCTAGTTATAATCTTCTTCGCCTCTCTAGTATTTAGTAATATACTTTAGTAAAGCGTAATTAATTATATTAACTCTTATATAGTAAGAATAATTAAAAGGTAAGCGAATAATATACGAGATATAGGATATAGAAGTGTTATAAGTAATTAAAGATATAATAACAATTAAGTGTATAGAAAAGAGAGTTAGTATTATAGAAGAAGTTATTAACGATACGCGATATAAAGTCGCGTATTATTAAATATATTATAGTATTACTATTAACAATAGCTACGCGACACACCTACTATATAATACTAATTCTAGTAATAATAACAATTCACCCTTATAACAATATTACTACCTTAGGCTAGCTACTACTAAGCCTAATACTACGGGTATACCTATACCTTAGTAACTAGGGACTTATTACCTTAGAGGGGGGCGTATATAATAAGGGAGCTGCCTCCCCTTATATAACTAAAGCCGCCTTAGGTAATACCTATAGGAAACCGGTGTTATACTACTACTTTACCCCTTACTTCAGCTTTAGAAGCGATATATATAAGGGGGCTATACCCTACCTACTAGGTAGGAGGGAGGTAGGCATTATTATTAGATACTACTATACCCTATTGTAGGATACTATTACGCTTTCTAATACTCTTAAGTTGATTCCATACTCCCTAGTAGGATAGACTTGACCCTTTTCACAACAAGTCGCTACTAGCGACAGTGTAATACGCGTCACGATTCGATGCGATGCCTGGATGAGTAGGTTCAGGCGCGGCTGCCGAAGTGCTCGTAGGACTTGAAGTTGCTGAACCTTCGATGCAACATGTGTATCCAAGCCAGATACTCTCACAATTGCGTCCGTCTACAGGGGCATATTAGCTGCAATTCGAGCGGTATCTTCAGCAGGATATGGAAACCTAGGAGCAAACATACTACTTGGTTTCCATGCATCAAACTCCGTAGATGGTGTTCCGTATGTGTGTCATGGACGAACCCGGGGCGGCATTGCCCCCTGGTTCCGAGGCATTAACACCAACACATATTGGACGCGTCTCGTTATCGAGAAGGTTCGTATAGAGGTTCGTATCACAGTCGGAGCCTGACCAAGTATTCCACACTGTCAGTTGAGAAGCGGTGACTTAGTAGTCACTCTTAACATCCTCCTATATGTACTCTAGGGCCCTGAATTAGCAGCGGATTCTTGCATCGTGGATAGATGTAATACCAGCAGATGCCGGAAATGGTCAGATGAAGTATGACTGACTTCCATTTCCGTAACCTACTAACTCTAGAAAGCAATCACAATTTGATCGTGTATCGGACACAATCTCAGTAGATTTGAGGGGCGTGCAGTCGTTGGAAGCATCCACGGCTTTGGATGTTGGCTTACGTGACGAATTTGAAAATCATGGAGGGTCTTACCTGAAATCTTGGTCTGTGCAATACAGTAGCTGTAGCCCGGGTGTAGGCTGCAGTTGGTAAGATTCCAGGAAAGACTGAGGTTTCGCTCCATGAGCTGATCAGCCGTAGTGCTGGAAAGGAACGCTATAAAGGATTCATCATTCTCCTGGCTTACGTTGTGATTGTGACAATCGTAAAAATTTGAGAGACTACAAGGGGCTTCCAGTGAGTAAGAAGGGATGGGATTGAATCCACTGTGAGGTGTAGGTGTCGTGATGGCGATGTTAATGGAAGCAAACGTTACTGGAGCGACTCTCGGCCAGTGCGCCCGGACAAGATACATGGGCTCTCAAAGCTTCCATACAAGATGCAGAAGTGTTGTATAGCATCCCTATAGGAGGGCTTCAAAGCTACTGCGACTACACCGATCGATAGAAGAGTGCTTATAGTAAAATAAGTAATGATTTGAAGACTATATCGGATACTTTGTTTGAAAAACGTATGTCTATAATCAATATAATAAGCTGAATATAGAATATGAATGGAAGGACGAATACTGAAAGCTGAAAAGGCTAGCTATAGGCCTCGAAACCAACGCTCACTACAACCATTGATGGCCAATGAAACTTTCGATTTGGATGCAGCGTCAATTTGATCTACAAAGATGGATAGTTCAACTCTCCCAGCTAGGGTATCCTACTCTAAGGCCGCCTAACTAGGGGCATCGCTGCCGGCATACATACAAGAAAGTCATTTTCAGATAAAAACACTGTAAGAGCTTCAGGCACTAAGCAATTATCGCGAACTACACACTAACACCTTCAACTTTGCTGATCAGGCAACAAAACTGCTGTGTAGTCAGGTTGCTATTAATGTTGAGAGGCGGCAGACCTTCGCGAACACTGGTAAAGTTCAGACGTCAGTACAGTAAGTGGTTGATAAATCGATTGCTGCATAGTTTCAATTCAGTCTAACTGTCTATTGACTTTGTGATCGCGCTCACACGGTAAAATAGGCTTCAATGGTCTCAATATTGATTCGAGAGCCGTTAAACGAGGAGGCAATATTGCCGATATTAAAAACTTCGTCTTACTGATGTGGACACTTCGGTCAATATTCAGCGCAAGCGGCGGCAAACACGGACTCACGTTTATGACACCTTCATCTTACTGGTATCTGAAGCGGTTTGACTTACCAAACTTGTTGAATTATACTGACTAGACGAATTTTATGACGTACGATGCACATAGTGTCTAGGATACGACAGATCCCATTAGTTCTGTTATGCAGGGACACACTAATCTTACGTATCTATCTTAGCCTTTCGCCACGAATTTCAAGTATCAAGCTGGCATAGATTACAGTAAGATAAAATTAGCTGCCGAACTCTTCTGTCGTATTGCCATTTCACCAGCCGACATAGTTCTGGGACTAGTCTTCGCTTTTATGGCAAGTCTTTCACAATCAGTGGCCCTCCGCGTACTACTCCTGGACGTGGTTTCAGCGGCGCCTCGATTCTCAGTCCCTGTACAGGCACTGGTGGAATTCTGGGCTACTATGAAATTCCCTAAGTCCTAAAGCAGAATCTTTCAATTTCGCTAATTCACGCCACGGCGGACGCAGTCATGTGTTTCGCTTTCAAAGACAATCAATGGGTCTCCTTCGACAATGAAGACGATTTCTAGCAAAAGCGGAAATGTGCAAACAGCATTGGATCTGGAGACGCCATGATCTGGGCGTCTGATTTAGGCGCGTAACATCATTCTCTCACATACTAAGACCTCTCTACATATCAGGAAATCCTTGATATGCTTTGAGACGACGATAAAGATACAGCGCACACTACTCTTCTTGGCTGCGACATCGTTTTAGAAAATACGCTTCGAGCGGAAAGCAAAGTTCTGTCTACTTCACTGTCTGTTATCTCGAGTATAGCTTCGGACAACGGTCAAAGTTACTCTGCATACAAAAGCAAGTGTGTGCATCTAGATGATACTGCTGTAATGAAAGCTGCATGTAGAGCTGGATGTACTGTCGTTGGCAGGGACGATGCTGGCTACTTCGGCAACTACTAGGGAGTTTCCTCTCAGAGTAATGGATCCACCATCGACTAGCGTGTCTTCTGAAGACCACCTTTCATTGGCAGAAGGAGGTTACAGCTGCGATCACTATCTCGCCGACAGCCAAAAAGGATGCAAGAAGACGGCATCCGTACCTGGGGCTTTGTGATCTACCGTGCGACGTATTTGAGTGACGATGATTGGAACGAGTTCCTTCGTCGCCTACGTGTTCGCATGGAGGGCATATTTGATCATTGCAATGGCAGAGATATTCTTGATCTCTTCAACCCAATCATTTTTTCCGATCGATCGTTGTTTGATGGGGCCGATACCCCGTCCATTTGTGCACACTTTCGGCAATGGGCGCGGAGCGCAATTCGTGCTGAGCAACAGCTGCAAGACACTTCCTCCGACGGCTCCAGCAAACCGTCATGTGACACACTGTTCGCCTGGCTACCAGTTCTGTGTGCAAGTGGACAAGGCATCATTGCATTCAGTTATTCACGAAGCTTAGGTGCCTTCAGCACCCAACGCCTCAAAAATAGGCTGGGTGAAACTAATCAACAAGTCCTGGATTCCGATTGAAGAGGATACTGGAGCTTACCTAGACCCAAAGGTATATGATCCGATCGAGGGCATAACGGAGCACGAAGTTGGTCGGATAAAAGTTCGTTATATCACTGTCATGATGGAGTAGTACAAAGGGCCGGAAGGGCTCAACGGCTGGAGATCAGACTTTTGCCGCCCGCCCCGGGTCGCAGGTCCTCCGTACAGCGAATAGACTGGAGCTGCTTCTTCTATCATTACTCCAACTGGACGCATTTTCACACTACCATACTTGCTCCCGTTCTAGAAGTCAGCTCGGCGAAGCTGGTGGTGGGAATTCAAGATCGTGCTGATATTAATAACAGCATGAAGAATCGTTTTGCGTCAAAGCATGACATCTTCACGGGAAGGCCAAGCCCTCCACGATATTCATACAAAGCAGATGAGATCTAATTGTGATAGCACATATGGAGTAAGCCGTTAAGCAGTGGAGCGCTTTCGAGATTACGGCAAGCCCTTAGCTCTAACCTCAACTAGTGATGTTGTACAGCTAACTTATGATAATGATCGCCTTCATAACTCACTGGGCTTTGTGATAGGTCAACAAAGCTCTTATTGAAGTTGGGGCATCCATTGCTGTTCGGCGCTATGCATGATGGCATGAACTATAAAGATTTTTAATTTCCCCCAGAATCTTCAGAATGTAGCCCTTGGCCGCTGATGGAAAAGACACGGTTTCCATTGACCAAAATTAACGTCTCACTGAGAGGGCGTATCTTTAAACAATGTATGCACGTCAAATAAAAAGACATTTTGGATGCGATGGTTACGTCGTTTCTCTAAAATGCCGAATATGGTGAGAGAGCAGATTTATCTTCGATTGAAGTATTCATGATATCGCCATTGATGATGGAACCAGCATATTTCGCAGTCTACACAGACACTCCAAACGCATTCTGTATGAATCTTGGCAAGGTGACTGCAGCGTCTCCCCGCACAAAATAGTCGGTCTTACGCATAACTAGCTCGTCGTAGACAAGATTGAAATGAACCACAGTTGTGCCATTCCTCCTAGCATCTTCCACATATGCCGCTGCTGATGTAACTTGTCCAGCTGTGCCCACAACCAGCAAAACTTCTACTCGTGGTGCAGCTTTGACCCACTGGTTGATAGCGGATAAAGCAGTCTTCGGTAACATTTCGCCAAACCAGGTGACTCCTGGTCTTAGAAGTTTTGAACACACAGGACAGACCGGCAAGTTGTTTATATTACCTCGGCCGACAGGGCTTTCGTTGAAGGTGCTAGCCTCAAGATTTGGCGCCACGAAGGTGCACAATCGATTCGAGCAGCGGATGCGAAGCAAAGAGCCGTGAAGTTCCGCAATCTGATGTTGCGGGTGCTGGGCTTTCTGCGAAAGGCCTTGGGCTGGTCAGTAATGCACTCAAGCGAGCTGAATTCTTGCGGGCCACCTGACCGTCGATGTTCTGGGTGATCATGAAGAACTCAGGGTTTTGTTGCGCCAAACCTGCCAGTGCTTTATGACCCGCGTTTGGCTCTGCTGCCAATGCCCGCTGCCTTCTCTCTTCATAAAAGTCCCAGACAAGCTTAGGATCCCTCTCAAATGCGTCGGGGCTCGCAAGTGACTTTGAAGGGATGCCATGCCATGTTGCTCCAGCTCCTTGAAAAGTGGGTAGCCCCGAGGACGCAGATAGTCCTGCACCCGCTACAGCCAGCACATACTTGGAAGATCTCACGTGTCTCAAAAGATCCTCATTGTTCGAATCATCCATTGCGAAATCAGTCACTGTGTGGAACAGTCGAATTCGAGCGATATCACAAAGGAATGTGACGTGGGGCTATAAATTGATGGATTGTTTCTATTTGAGAAACGGACTCAGGATGTATATGGCAAAACCAACTATTAATGATGGACGCTGTTTTTATGATAACTACTTCAGGCAGAGCATGTAAAAGTATCTCGGTTTTGTGACAAGTGGGGTTTTAAACCAGGCCGTATCTCAGTATCATATACTTGAGAAGCCAACATGTGAGTCACACAAGAGCTATGCTGCCCCACTCTCCAATGAAACATCGCTTAGCTTGTGTGTTGGCACATACGTAGGCTATTGTAATATGCTGTGTTACCGGTGTTCAGCCGTTATGTGTCGTCTGCAGTTGACAACAGTCCATTCAATGTCAATTCATAGAGAGCTGACATTGCTAGGTGGTGACCTGTATCAAAACTCTCTGGCGGACCCAGTTCTTAATCAATACGAATATTTTTGACTCGCATTTTCATCTATGGCGCACATGCTATTGGTCGAGGGTGAAGTTGCTCAAAGCGTGTCTTACAGGGTTCTTGAGTCTACTTCAATACTCGTCCCGGCATGAACGCAAGGGGTGACCGGACTTGAAGTAGCAAAGCATCCACCAGCAAATTTTCAAAACTTATCTTACCAAACGTAACACCATACCAAGGCGTACATGAAGCCTGCTGTTTTGAGAAGTCTTTGAAAATGACTTCTGTGTAGATAGAATAATAATGGGACCGCAGACTGTAAAGAAGACCAGCATCGCCGTTTGATAGTATATTGTCAAATTTGATGGATGGATAAGAGCAAAATGAATTGAGACTTAGATCAGCACAGGGATGAGATCGTCTGCTACCCCTCGGTAGGCGAAGATGAGGTAAAAGTGGGCCCTAAGGTGATGAAAGAACCTTTACATGGGAGTGGCTACTTCATGAATGTGACAAGACTTGTACCTTGTGTTGACCTACACTAGCTTGGAACAGTCTCCCTTCTTGTGTGACCTTGTAACTCGCCTAGTCCTAGTGTTGCACTTGTTCAGGGATCGTTGCAGAGCGTAATAGTTCTGTCAGAGATTGTCGTGTACGATTATGGGACTTAGAGTTAATAAGATTTCAACAGTGATTGTTTTGTCACTGTCAAGACTCCAATGATTGCCTGATGAACTCTGCAAGTCTCACCGCTGGTATACCTATCTAAACTAGAGTTAGTAGACAGAAAACGCTATTACCCTACATTCGAAGCCTACTGAGCTACGGTAATAAGGCGAGTTCAAGCCAACGAGAGCTACGTCTGGTCCAACTGAAGGGATGGACTTGTAGGACGTAACAGACCCTGTGCCGTCCGGAAATAGGAATAGCAGCTGCCTGGCGGTGTTCAGTGACCCTTGCAATACAACTGAAGTAGCATCTGGGGTGCCTTTCTTAGGTGCTGTTGGTTTACTTAAAGCTGAAGCTGATGTACTTGAAGAGGCGACTGCATCTCCACATGTTGAAGGGTCTGAGCGTTGAGTCTCGCTCTCCTGTAACAGAAAAGCCTTTATGTCGTTAATCGTTTCAAAAGCGAAGAAATCGTCTCGTCCCAAGTCGAGATCCAATCCTTCTTTCAATCGGCTAGCGATGATCAGAGACATGAGTGAATCAATTCCAATGTCTGCCAGCACAGCGCCATCTAAAAGGTCTTCTTCAGCTAAGCCGCTCACTTCGGCAATGATGGCTAGAGTATCTCTCACTGAAGGGCCTGGGTGTTCACCTGTCATACTTGGCGAAAAACCAACGTCAGACACTGGAAAGCTTTCATAATTACTAGCCAGGTCTAACGAGAGACGTTCTGAGTTACTGGCCAAAACACAATACTTGGCAACTCGTCCTTGTGGATTATTCGACGTACTTAAAAATGCCACTCAATTATCCCGACAAGTGTTTGGCCAGGAAAATCACCAAGTCGGTGTTATTATTTTGCTTGCGAAAGCCGACCACAACCGATCACCGAATTTGTTGTCGATTAGACCTTGTAAAGGCTAGATTGGAAATGAGGCATTTGGCTGTTGCTTGAATATACCGAGCGATCTTTACAGTCACTTGATTGATTAGCGTAAGGATTCAGAGCCTAAGGAAGTGGGCTTCGCCAATTTAAAGACCGCCTGTAGGCCGATAGTCGAAGAAGCGAAAGATCCTCGGCCCGGAAACCGTTTGCATTTGGTCCATACTCAGTCGGAACTCCAGGCCATGCATCGATGTCATCCAGGATGGTAGTGCTCATACCGACAGCCATGGGAGGTTCTATGTGGCAATGGAACATCCAGGGGCCTGGGTTGATAACCTGATATCGCAATGCCAACCAGTAAGGACCTTCGAATTTTGTGACGAATGTGTCTCGGTAGGGTGGATTCTCGAAGTTGAAAGCCTTTGGATATACTGCAGCAGCCTCATCAACCGACTCATAATCCCAGATACCATATGACCCGCCAATTTTTCACATGTTTTGCGCGTGCTTGTGCATGATGTGTGGGAATTCTTGTGGTTGTCGAGGGTGTGACCCTACCTGTACTATCAAATCGACCCAAGATCCATTCATAGTCCGAATGATGAGGCTTTGATTCTTGGCTAGCTCGCTCTCTGTGTCATACAGAAATGGCGTATATGCGCCTCGATCCTCCGCCCACAGTCCTCCAGTATCGGCTGGCCCTTTGCTGATAGTGTACTTGCAAGGCGCAAACCATCGATGTGTTCTAAGAAGCTCAAGTTGATTCGAGTACCGTGCCGGTCTATTCGGAGGATATGGCGGCAGATGTTCACGGTTCAATTGGATATAGTCTGGGGTTGTGTTTCAGCCGCCGTAATCCAAGATCCCAGAAGTATCCGAATGGTCTGTGGACCCTTTATATCGTAGCGTGGCAACCGAGTTCAGCACTTGAGCCAAGGCGGTTTCTGGGATGCGAACTGTATAGTCCCGTGGGTTCTTGTCCAGCTTCACCAGCACAGAATATAGCTTTCCAGCATACATGTGCATGGTATCCACACGTTGAGGTTCAATCAAACCTCCATCAACTTCGTACACATACATGGGGTGGTGGTCTATGGAGATATGAACTGTCTTGATGGTGGCCGCCATCACGAAGCTGATAGCAAGCCAACTATCATCTGGATTAACTTCTATGACCTCTCTGGAGCCTTCAGACGGAATGCAACCTTTCTGAAGATGTGCTGGAATGTTCTCAGGATGACCATTTCACAAGTAACTTCCTTGAGTTGTAACCTTTTTGGATATAGAAAAATGTAAGGGGATTTTCAACCTAGTCTCACCCTGGTGTGACTTTGGCCACCACATCCTGAGAGATTTCATTTTCCAACAGACAGAGATAATGACAGAGGTAACGAAGCGATGTTTGTTAATTCTAAAATCATTTGTCGAATTTGTAAGTTGAAAACCACCCAGTGTGGAGTTGTATGGACATTTTGACCACAGGAACATGCAATCCGTCGATAGATCTCTCATTTTCGATTGGACGATCTGAAAGCCCAAAAGTAGGCATGGATAAAGGGTTTCACTACTTTTGTCCGCCATGCGCCCATATTGATCTGTAAGGAAGCAACGAAGAACTCCTCGAGGCATGAGTTTGGTGCTTCCTTGGCGAACAACATGCATTGTAGAATCTTATGTGGTAGCTTTCTGGGAGACTTCAGAGCGCTGGAACATGTTCTGTTCAAAGTCTTGCACATTTCTATCAAGCGCTTGTAGCCGCTCACTTTTGTCTCCAGACACGTCCACAGCTTTGCATATGGCTTGTGATAGTTGCAGACAATCCCAGAAGGCAATGCTCAGACCTTCACCTGCCAAATGTGGAACGCAATGGGCAGCATCGCCAATGAGGGTCACTCCTGGCCCATGTTCCCAGCGGAAGCCAATGGCCAGCATGCAAAGTTTGACATCTTGCGACGTTGTCGGCAAGGCTCGAGTGAGCCGAGCCAACTTGGCATTGTGATCGAATGGAGACAGCTTCTGATGAGCGTCAGGGCGTACTGAGTATCTCTCGATAGAAAGGGTATTGTTCCCAATCGACCTGGCAACTACAGCAGCGCCGTCAGACCAAGAATAGAGACGGCCGCACAATGTAGCGTTCAACAACTCAGGAGCCACCTTATTTGCGTCTTGAACGTATGACAGGGTCCCACTAATACCAGTGTGGACAGGCTTCTGGGAGCTGAGCAGAGTTCTAACAGTGCTAGATAGACCATCTGCACCAACGACGAGATCAAAATCTTTTCGTTGAGACCCGTCATCAAAGTTCAACTGCGGTGTATGACTAGCGCTGACGCTTGCGGTGGGAGACGCCCACTTGATGGTAGTTGGTGGAAGCCCACAAGACAATATCTCACGAAGTTTATTCTTTTGGACTGATCAAGAAGTCTTGCGAGCAGAAGACCTGCAGGGCCAGCACCCACGATGGCAATGTTCAAAACCATGGCCTCTGCAGAAGGATGATAAGAGCGCCATACTCCATGAAATTGCAATATAGATATCTAGATAAGTCAGATGATAGGCAGGGCAGAATGAGCCGTCTATGTTGATGCAAGGATGCCTCGGACGAGATATGATGTTGGATGAAGCAGAGAGAACTCTGCTAGAACTAACAGAGCAATAGAAAGTACCTGGAGAGTAACGGGAAGGGACGCGGCACGGGAAGGGACGCTCCGAAGCTGGCGAACCTGGGGAATTTTCTCGTGTTCAGCCAATCAAAAATTCAGCAGTCAATCGGCCCTGCCCGGCCGAAGTTTCTGTGATCTTTGGACGGCAGATCGCTCTCAAGATAAGCTCGGCCGGAGCGCCAAGTCTGAGTCGGCCGAAGGTAGACTGCTACGTTTGGTCACAAAGAACTACACATTTTTGAGCCAACTGCTATTTGTTTACCTCTGGCATGCGAATCAAGCCAGACACCACCGACTGGCTCAATCATCACCCACGAAAGACGCGATACGTAATCCAGACAACGCCATCGAAGGTCGAGGTTTCGACCATGCGTCCGTATTGAATTGTAATGCTCAGCGGTCAATTCGCCAGGCTTCAAAAGGCATCTTGAAGTCTGGGAGACTTAATTCAGATGGGACAGTAATAACCCGATGCGTAAAAATTAATATCATGGCGACGACGTTCGTGATAAATAATACGGTACCAGCACCTTTTCGCTCTCACCGGGTACGCTCGTTACATCTGGGCACCCAAACATCGCGGGTAGGTTGTATTGACACTACCTTCGTTGTTTCAATCTCCACCTAGACATCTTACGTGGCTGTTCTCGTGCTTGCCTTAACCAGAGATGCTCTTGTCTGAGGCTAAATGACTACCTAAATAGTCATTGCATCGTCTCTCTTTTCACGACATCCTCTCTGCGTCTTTCTTCGTTTCATATTCTCTGGCCTCGTCTGTCGTACGGTTACGATCTTTACTTCTGGCACTTCTAGTGCTTTAAACACAAGCCTACAGCTCAGCATTGCCTACAACCTGAATTTGCCTGGCTGCTCAGTGTTGTAACTACCAACTGATCGCCATTATGAGAGACGACGAGAAGTCGCCCCGACGAGAGGTCGCTGATGGCAAGTCCGTGGACGAGTCGCATTCTGATTCTGCATCTGCAACTGCAATAAACCCTTCTAAAGCGAGTGATGTGGAGGCCATAACACAAAAGCCGGCATCCTCTGGAGATGATGGCATTCCCAAGGGCTTTATGTTTGCTATGGTAATGGTCTCTGTCCTATCCAGTCTCTTCCTTGTTGCTTTGGTAAGTGATATTTTCAATCTAGTGCCCAATTCGCTGATTTCATTCTCTAACAATGATGCTCCAGGATCGTACAATCCTTGCAACTGCCGTGCCCGTGATCACCAACCGGTTCCATGCACTCAACGATATTACATGGTATGCAGGCGCCTACCTCATCACAAGTTGTGCTACTCAACTCTTCTGGGGCCGCATCTATCAATTCTACAACACCAAATGGGTCTGTGCTGCTTCGATTATCATATTCGAGATCGGTTCCGCCATCTGTGGTGCTGCTCCAAACTCTGTGGCTCTTATCATCGGCAGAGCTATAGCGGGTATTGGCTCTGCTTCTATCTATTCAGGCTCGACCGTTATAATCATCCATGTCGTGCCTCTGCACAAGCGTCCAATGTACATGGCCCTACTGGGTCTTGTGTTTGGAGTTTCAAGTGTCGTTGGGCCTCTACTTGGTGGAGCCTTCACTCAGAAGGTCTCTTGGAGATGGTGCTTCTATATCAACTTGCCTATTGGAGGTGCGGCTTTTGCCATTCTACTATTCTCACTCAGGATGAAGAGCCAGCACGTCAAAACCCCAGTGAAGCAACAAATTGCCAGACTGGATCCCATTGGATCTTTGTTCTTACTACCATCTATCATCTGTTTGCTTTTGGCTCTGCAATGGGGAGGAGTCACGTACCCTTGGAACAATGGACGCGTAATTGCCCTTTTTGTTCTTACAGGAGTCTTTCAGATCATCTTTTGGTCTCTTCAGGTCTGGGGGAAAGAAAATGCCACTGTGCCAATTCGAATCATCAAGAACCGCAGCGTTGCAGCAGGTATGGGCTTCGCTGTGTGTGTAGGAGGCTCTCTTGTCACGATGCTTTACTGGATCTCGGTTTGGTTCCAAGCCGTCAAAGGCGTAAGCGCAGTTCATTCTGGAATCGACACAATTCCCTTGGTCCTGGCTCTAGTTGTCGCTTCTATCTTTAGTGGTGGCATGGTCCGTAGGTCTGGCTACTACGTGCCGCCTATGTATCTCTGCGTCGTTCTCATGTCTGTTGGTGCTGGGCTGATCACCACCTTCACACCACACACCAGCTCTGGTAGGTGGATTGGGTACCAGATTCTGTTCGGTTTTGGCTTGGGAACTGGTATGCAACAACCCAGCATGGCCGTTCAAAATTCCTTGAGCAGATCGGATGTCTCTGTTGGCGTTGCTCTGATGTTCTTCAGTCAGTCGCTCGGTGGTGCAGTGTTCAACGCCGTGGCCCAGGCGGTCTTCAATGAAAGACTGGCCTCTGGGCTACGACAGATTCCAGGTGTTAACGTTCAGTCAGTCCTTGGCGTCGGTGCTACCGAGATGCGTAGTATTGTTCCGCCAGACACTCTGGATCAAGTCGTGGACGTATACAACAGCGCTCTTCGTAACACGTTCTACGTCGTGACAGCCGCATGCGCCTTCATGATAGTTCCCACATTATTCATGGAATTTAAAAAGCTACAAAAGCCAGGTGGCCCGGGTGGCCCAGGAGGTCCAGGAGGCCAAGGTGGCCCTAAAAAAGAAATCTCCAGCGACGATGCCGTAGAAGCGAAGGCAGATGAGCCGGCTCTTGCAGAAGGGAAATCGTCCGTGTAATCGCTCACTCTGACGGCTGGCTGCGACATACAGACACGTTTGATCTTGGCTTCATTTTAACGCAACTGTATCACTCGGACTGGGAAAGGGTTGAGAAGTGAATGGTCTCATCAGAAAAGAGATATTCTATCCATTATTAATGGAAGAGGAGGAACCGAGATAGATCAGATTATACCAAAGAGATGGAAAGCCTGACGTGGCGCTCGAGAATACATCTACATTCTGTAAAAAATGATTTCTTCCGAAGAGCTGTTGAGCAGCGATTGTACTTTTATTTTTATTTCAGGGATGTCGACATTTTGTATTGGTCATGATACCCTGTGGCATAGACAAGTTTGAGGCTGCTCACTCTCCTCGAGAACTGAGCAACAGGCTGTCAATGTTTGTCTTCACATATTAAACTCGCAATTGATCACCAGTATCCTTTCGGAACTAGTATAATCACTCGGCTCAAACCAATTTCTATTACATCTCCTTTACTAGACGCCGTCTAAATTAGCCCACTTTTCCAAAAACCCATAATGGTAAGAATTTCCAACGCAGCCCAATTGGCCATTTTACTTCTATGGGAGTGATCCCCATCAAATAGCGGGCAGAATGCGCCTTCACGCCCACGTGTAACACCAAAAGCCCCCTTGCGTTGTCTCATCGGAAGAAAATCATCAATCCCAGTGACCACACAGAAGTCGTGTACTGTACTGCAAGACATTCAATTTTTGAATCGCATCGCTTGGCAGGGCTAGACCGTTCGAACGAGACTCGCCATCACTATAACGATTTCATTCGCTCGCCCTCGATCCGGCCGAGGGAGATTTAGGTCAAAACGATCGACGCATGCGGTGTAACGCGAAGCATAGCCGAAAGGGTGTGTCGGGAAAAAGCTCACACCCCTTCTTGAATGCCTCTATCGAGTGTCCTAGTGATAGAGCGCAGCAAACAACCTCTACGCTTGGGAAGGTCTAGCGTACATCTTCCTCACGCTCACTCCTCAATTGGGACCTGGGGCCTCTGATGTAGGGAGAGCCAGCACCACACCTATAGCAACACTCACACGTCGTTGAGAAGATGGCCGCTCTCTCAATCGCCGGCTGATGAAGTGATGAACGTGTCGGGATCCCTGTCGCTGTTCTTGTCTTGGCCTCGGTCCAGACGTGAAAGAGCAATGGAAAGAGCGTGCAAGCTTTCCAGCGGTAAAGGATTCAGATGAAGCCACTCATTGGCTCGTATAAGCTTTCATCTATCAGGTAACTCCTCCACGATCGTCTGGAAGGTTTGACATATGGTCACCAAATCCAGATTGAAGGAAGCTCCGTCTCACTGAATCTACGTGGGAGCAGCATGAGATCACACTAGCAACTGGATCAATCCCATCACGTATACTTCTACATCCTTTTGATACAACAAGTGTATTGGGGATGATGACTCAATCAGAAAAGCGTATCGTCAGCAACAGGACCGTGTTCGATGCTGGGTATGAGAAGCTCTTCCGCTGTGACGGTCTCATCGGCGTCATTACGGGCGGCCGGACGGGGCTGGGCTGGATGATGGCGAAGGCGCTGAGAAGGAGCGGGGCAAGGGGGATGTACATTGTTGGTCGCTGACAAGACATGTTGGATGAGGCGGCAAGAGGCCACGATAATATTCAACCGCTGGCTGGCGATGTGTCCAGCCAGGCAGAGTTGAAGAGGATGGCCGAAACGGTGAAGCAAGAGGTCGGCCATGTGAATCTACTAGTGGCCAATGCCGGCATGACAGGACCTGGCCTGGCAAATCTCAAGCCTAGACACATGCTGGCAGATTTCGTGCACCACTGCTGGGCCGCACCCAAGGCTGACTTTGATGATGTCTACGGCCTCAACTGCTCTGCCGTCTTTTACATCATCATTGCCCTCTTAGAGCTACTTGATGCTAGCAACTTTGCAGCTTCCTACCCTGGTAAGAGCCAAGTCATCGCAACAGCCAGCACTGCTAGTTTCCTACGGCAACCGCGGGCTGGATTTGCATATAACAGTCGCAAAGCGGCTCTTGTTAGCATGATGAAGAGTTTCAGTTCTTTTTTGCATGCCTTGGGGAATCAGATTCAATTGTTTGGCGGTAGGGTGTGAGTTAGGGCTAGCTCCCAGACCCCCAAAGTGACACGCTGTTCTCAGAGACTGACATCAGGCCGTATAGTGTTTGCAACGGAGCTCTCCGAGCCATTATTTGCTCCCTTCCGGGTCTCTAAGACTAAAGCCTTGACTGAACAAGGTGATTTCTCGAAGGCATACCAACCAGCTGAGAGGGCTGGAAGCGAAGAGGACATGGCTGGAGTGATTCTCTACCTCGCAAGCCCAGCTGGCTCCTTTTGCACTGAGAGCGTCATGCTGGTCGATGGAGGCAAGCTAGGCACTATGCCTTCCACCTATTAGAGGTTCTTTCCATCTATAGCCCCTTTTTGGATTTGATGTGTTTTGAATGCTACTAGGTCCTGCATTAGTATACCAAGAGGCACATTCATCTTTCATTCCTTCAATGAGCCACACTGTCTAACAACAGGAGATCGTCTTTCGTCACCACGAAAAGTACTGATGGTCCGCAGATGACGCCTTTTCTTCACATTATCGGTCTTCGGTAGGATACAGGAGACAATCACCGGTCCTCTATCGCAGCATTTATTTCTCCTGACTACATCTCTGGCTATCTCAACACTGCGAACGCCTCACTGACTTGCTATTTGCCTTCGAGCCACTTCAACAGCTCTTTGAACTCTCAGATGAAGCGCCTCCGCCAAGGATAATTGAAATTGACCCTCGGAGTCAGATAGGCTTGAATCCACAGGAAACTCCTTGAATCGTTCCGTAAGACATTTCGAAATCTGCTCTACTCCTTCCAACTCATTGCTCACAACTTGAGCTATAACACGACGAGTGTAGTCTGCACCTAATGTCAAACCTCCGACCTGGATTGGAGGGAGCAAAACCAATCGATCACGATCTGAACTCGGACCGCGTCGATTGTGGAGAGATTCACTCGATGATGAGCTGGGGCTAATATAGCATTCCAAGTCGCTCACCCCCTGTTGACTAGTGCTTGCTTCTGGCGAAGAATCTGTAGGCGGTAGAGACTTGTCGTAGCTTGCATCCTCGGCGTTGGACTTGAGGCACGACTCATACCATGAGAGGATCATGGAAAGGGCTGCGGTCATTATTGTGCCGTGATTGCTTGGCGCACCACAAGTACAATCCAGGATGTCTTGGATTCGTTCCAGGGCTTCTCTGTTGATATTGACCACTGTGTCTATGTTACGTCTCAGTCTTTGAGTTGAAGTCGAGGTTTGCACATCCACTTCGAGTGGGGTTCCAGGAGAGTCGAGGCTTTCTAGCAATGCCGCACCGATGCTAGCACATCCAGTACGTAATATTCGAGACGGGGCATAACTTTCCCCCAGCGTCCTTCCACTTTCACTGGTTTGATCAAACATGGTAAGTTCAGCCTCAGCCGGTTCCAGTAGCTCTTCAAGGTCAAGCGATTGCATAGCAATAGGGTCATCAGACACAGAGAAGCTGGGCCATGCGGTAAGGCCTGACCAGTCTGCGAGGGCATTTTGGGTTGAAGATGAAGGCGACAATCCCCCTGCAGTTGGTGGAGGAGTAATCCCAGTTATAAACGCGTCGGAAACTTGACCAGCCGTGGATTCAGTGCTTGTCAAACACGATGCAGGTTGCTCGACCAGCGTTTGTCGTAAACCTCCGGCAGAATCTGACGCTCGTGTCGTAGAACGAGAACGTTCCAGGGTAGGCCATCGCACATCTGACCAAAGTTCGTTCGCGGCATTGACATGATCCAGGGGTCTCTTCAGACGCCTCGAGGGGCTATACCTGCAAAATACGCCTTGCGAGTTACATCGACGACAGCTTGGATGCTCTTTGCTGCATCGAACCTTAGACTTTGCACAATTGTCGCATGTAGTGCGATAGACCGGTCTGCGGTGTGTACTGGGTAACATCGAGTCGGTGGATATATCTTACTACCAACGTGCGATAGGGCAGCATTGCTCATGACTGGGCATTTGAAGAACATTTTAGCAGGGCCACACAGGAAATGGTAGCTGAGCCATTTTGGTTCGTATTCGTCTCAACGATTCTTGATTTGCTGCAAATCAAAGCCAGCTGAGAGCACTGTCGGAAAAGGCTGACGGACGAACCCAAGCAGACGGTGTGGTGGTGAAGGTTGGTTGGCTAGTGAATCATTTGTTTAGATCATCTAAGAGCCTAAAGTAGCTATGTGGCCGTGATCTGATATGTCCTACCCCCGTAGTGCCCTTATTCTAATTAAATTTGGAGTGGTGCTCGAAAACTGGTTTAGGATCATCTATCTATATGTTATAGACTTAGTTAGCATTCTCTATTGTGGTATAGTTAGGACCTGCCTTTTATATATAAAGTATGTAGACTATGAGTCTTTCGCTGAAAGGGTTATCCTAAGGTCATCTACTATCTATTCCAACTATGTTCAATAAATTTGGCACCGACCTCCCTACACTCATAAAGCAGCTAGATATTCGGATCATATGATATCAGATTGCTCGTAACCGGCCCAAAGCGGCGCGTATGTTGGTGTCTGTCCTCTGATCAATGGAAGTCGAGTGTTCAACGTGGTCCGTGATATTGAAGGGTTTCGGAATCGTAAGACGGCAGGGCGGGTCAATATGCAACGTATTCGAATCTGTCTCCAGCATTCCACTCAGTATCGAGAACAGCCCTAGCGTCAGCGCCTTTCTTTCCTTTGATGCCTCTTTTTCTTCCGCCATCCTTCTGGATCCATATACAATCTAGCTATGCCCGTAGATGGAGAAGCTCGGAAGCGGGACGAACCTTAAGCTGTCCCTGTGTAATGAGGCTCAGGGCTCAGTTACACTGCTTCATACCTGATGAATACAAACCAGGGTTCAAGTTGAGCTTATCCTGTGGCGTCACTACTATGGAGAAGCATCGTTATGGGGTAATCTAGATTTTGAGGTAAGAAATCGCTGGCATAGATTGCTTCAGACTGCGTTGCTGCCTCGCCACAAAAGTCGACACTTGTTGTGGTGCACAGGCTAGAGAAACATTCCGGTGAAGCCATCCATCGTTAGGGACATTCGCGCTAAGCTGTTTGCGGGTCCCCGTTAGAGAATAGACAAGATTGCACTGCGGGTGGGTGTCGCAGATCAGGGGCGCTCTTTTGACAGGGGACCATGGAGTCGTACTGTAGTACACCACCCGCGGTTGCGAACCAGTAAGGCATCAATCGAGTTGCATTAACTCCATTGAACCTAATCTTGTTCCGCCATGTATCAGCAGAGTATCACCAGCTGGCTGATCGCGGCGGAGGGTGGATTGCATGTGAATGGCTTCGTGCACCAAGACGTTTGTCGAACTGTCTCAGGTACTTGCGCTAAGCAACCACGCTCATAGCCATAGAGAGACCAAAGTACATGGAACGAGATCCAATTCGGTTGACGTGAGCTTCTTCAGCCTGATTGATGTCAAAGATGGCCACGGGTGTCTGTAACGCGTTATAGCCATAAGGAATTACAACTGATAAGGAATTACAGCTGAGGAATATGAAAGGAGACATGGCTCTCTCCAGTCGTCGCGGTCACTGTTCTCTGCTCGTGCTAGCGTAGTCCAAGGCTTTGCTTTGTAGGCCAATCTTAGGCTGGTAAGTAAGACATTCTCTCCCGTCGCTGCTGCGTACTTCCGTTCTACGCCGCATCAATCTCCACCGGTAGTCTAGATTGATCTCCAAAATGGGGATACCGGCTTCGCTCGATGGTGGATGCCGGATGTCTGTATCAGTCAACAGATATGAAGCAGTATGCCAATGTAGAGGTCCAAATCCGACAGATCTGTGACTGTCAGCAAGTATCTTCATCGACATTGGTTGTATAGAGTGACATGGATATGCCTTGGCCATTCCATGCTTGTGACGATCATGCTGTTTTATGTATCTGACGGAAATCACTGCGCTTGAGGGAACAGTATTTATCTGCTCTAAAGAGCTTCAAGCATCAACCGCAACACACACTCTACCAGCCAAGCGCAGCTGGCCCAGAGTCTATCGATACGAGCTTCAGTTGATGCCTGGAGAACGCAGGACCGAGGCAGGCATCAACACAAGCTACGTATGCCAAGATCTCGGAACGAGCCGTCGCTTGCTAAAGCTTTTCATCCTTCCGATGATCGGCCGAAAGCCAATGCCTCCTTTTTCACTGTCAACACCTGCTGCAATAGGACTGAATTGGGCTGAGGCTCTGCACTAGATCTTCGTCTCTGTCTAAATTTAAGATTACACCTGTCAGGAGTAGAGTCGCCACCAGCTAGTCTTTCATCTTGCCTAAGACAAACACTGGTTTCCAGCCCTACGGCCATGCTAGACCGGCCATACGTCATGTGCATCCTTGCCCTTTACCCAGACTTTGCCACCTAATGAGGCCGGGAGGGGCTAAAATTGATTCGGCCCATTAGTCTGGAGCCATACGAGCGAGGAGTAGAATCTTCAATGCGACTTTCTTCGCCCCTCTGATGCTGCCACCTCTCATCGCTCCGTAGTCGAGCATGGCCTCCTCTTCGAGTTCATGCTGGACGGTTAAGCTGTGGCTGTTACTGGCCTTGGGGGTGTCAGCGAGTCGGGCGGATAACAAGCAGGTTCGGGAAGTAGTTCGTCGAGAGTCGCGGCATGCGCTGGGCCGGCGCGATGGCAGAGGGTTATCGTATGCCCAGTCGTGCGCCTCAGACCTACGCGCCTACACTTCGAGCTCGGTAGCGTACTTCGAGGCCAATCAGGTTACATCGACATTCTATTACACCGGCACGGAGACCATCGTGTCGCATCTGCCAGGATCGACGGCTTCCATAAGGCTCGTTACCCTCTGCGATGGATATCCGAGGGTGGTTGGACATCCGTTCCAGACTGAGGGACCGGCCACGACATCGACTACGACATGGACGAACACGAACCCGACCTACATCCTCACCGAACCGTTCCCAGAGCCGACGCCCACGTGCAGCATTGGAAATAATGATTGCGCTCTCCTCTCGTCATCTTACTCCGTTGCGGTTGATAATTATTTCTTTTCGTCACAATTTGGCTTTACCAGTCCAACAGACTATCCACCATGCACCACCTCGACTCTCAACATAACCTACTCCAGTGCATCTAATGGGAACATTTGTAGCGCATGTAACATTGTTGGCCATTCCATCCGCCTGCTATACTGGCCAGTCACCACGGTACAGGATTCCGGGAATTTGTGTGGAAAGGCCGCAGAGACTATCACGCCTTCCGTGACAGCTCCACGTACCTTCGTCACCGACAATATTACCATCACCAGCCCAACTGTAGGTGTCTCTATCAGCGGCCTGTCAAGAGTAGATGGTTGCGGCCCAACGGTGGACGAGACGATTCTCCTGATTCGGCCGGAAGAAGTCACCTCTGTCCGTGGCGCACGAGCGTTGTTCGACCATCGCCCGTTCAATTTTACGGATCTCAATTACAAATGTCTAGATGATCCAGATAAAACCTTTTTCTCCGACGAAGGGAGAGATGACTGTTATCAGGAAGTGCCAGCAGATGCGTATTGGGAAGGATATGCCAATTGGGCAGGCCTAGGTGGCCGTCAATTGCCAAATGCTACGATCTGGGGCTATCAGCCGCAGGTCTTAGTTCCAAACACCTTGACCGAACAAGTTCAGAGCATGTGGGGTGGCGACTGCTTCTTCGATCCTGATGGGATCTGGGATCCGCCACGAGCACTAACAGAGGAGAATTCTCCTGCTATGCCTACTCTAAGTCGCCATGTCAATCAGCCGCCAGCCTCAGCTCTACCAGGAGGTTTCAGTCCGACGCAAGCGCACCAGACCAGTCACCTACCAGCCGCCACAGCGCTGCCAGATGGCATTTCTGAGACTGGGGAGTTATCTACTGAAGGTCGGTCTTCGTCAACTTCATCATCGAGAAACCATCCTGCTAGACCCAGCCCTGATAACTGGCCACCTGGATCCGATGGACATTGGGGCTCTTCTTCAATAAGCTTGAGCAGCAGCAGTCCAGATCCATGGCCACAAGAAGCGAGCAAGTCCATCGTGGATCCTAGTAAGACGGTTATTTACCTACAATCCACAATCATCACCGTTGGCGCCACCCAAGTCACCATTGGCGACCAACCAGTTAGTGCAGGGACCGATGGACTTGTATGGGGAGATGGACAGAGTGCAACAACGATTCCGTACGCCTCTCATTCTTCGGTCATCGGCACAGACGACCCGATCATTTCAAGTACAGGACTTGTGTCTGAGGCGGTTCCGCCAGTTGAAGCAACTACCCAATCAGGGTCACCATCACCTTCTGCAGCACATTCACCTCAAGCCCAGACTGTCGGTAGCGAGGTACTTACGCTGGCCACAATCAGTGGTTCGCCATATCTTTTGAACGAGCATACTAGCCTCGCCCTGATTCCACAGCAGTCGCAAGCCGTCACTTTCGGGACGCAGACATATGAAGTGAGCAGTGACACAAGCGTGGGAATCATACTCAAAGGACCAGACACGACTGTGCAATGGAGCGGCAGTGGCTCTGCCATGTCGACAGCGTCTGAGATCCCCTCCATAACAAGTGGCTCATCAGGTCATGCCAGTACGATAGGTGGCGATCGCTCATCAGGCCTTGCCAGTACGACAGGCAGTGATCGTTCATCGGGCGATACCATTACGACAGGTGGTGATCGCTCATTAGGCGATACCATTACGACAGGTGGTGATCGCTCATTAAGCGATACCATTACGACAGGTACAACGGCGTCATCAACGTCGTTATCATCGTCATCATCAATATTCTCCTCCCCCTCTTCTTCTTCTCCTTCTTCTTCTTCTTCTTCTTCTTCGACAGCTGCGGCCGCGGACACAAGCAACGGCAACGCGGCCGTCTCCCAAAGCGCCTCTTCACCGTCTGCACCAGCGGGAACCAATAGCGGAGAGCGGGTGCATAGAGCTGGTCAGCTTCAGTGGATGGCTGGCGTTGCTATGGGTGCGGTTATTCTAATGTACTAGTGCCTGATGAAGGCATTATGGATATATGTATATTTTCTAGAGGTAGACTAGAGGGCAACAGTATGGCTCGGTGGTGCCAATGATATTCTACTTGTGTTAACGTATAGACGATATGACTGGAAAATGAAAGACCAATATGCCTCCATCTCGAGCAAGCTCGTATGAAACAGCAAAACGTATGAAAACAACGTGGCGGTGCTGCTACAGGAGATAGGAAATGATCCCCAAGACAAGCCTCACACTGTCTCTACCGAGACAGGATGGCGTCACGGACGAGACAGAGCTTGCTTGGGCAAGGCATCAAGCGTCCCTGAAGATCTTACCGACTTCCGTGAGACGGCCCTGGTCGTCGAGCATGGCGGCGAAGCGGCCGACGGTGCCGCAGTCACGCATGGGGCCGAACCAGGCATAGCGCTCGATCCAGTCGAGGGAGTCGAGGTAGGCGACGGCGTGGCGGAGGAAGTCGAGGACGTGCTGTTGGGGGAGCGGAGCGGCAGGGTTCCAGTTTGTGCAGGCGAACTCGGTGACCCAGACGGGGCGGTCGGCGCCGAGCTGGGCGTGGGCGCTCCACAGGTAGTCGTAGAACTGGCCGGGGGTCTCGCCGTACCAGTGCAGGGCGTAGAAGTCGACGTCGGCGCCGGCGGCGCGGATGCGGGCGAGGAAGTCGCGCAGCCAGGGCACTCCCTGGGGCGCAGACGAGATGGCCGGGCTGCCGCAGCGCAGGCCCCTCTGGCGCAGCGGCTCTACGTGCGCCACCCACGCCGCCGCCGCCCGCTCCGCCGGCATGTTGGCCTGGTCGACCAGCTCGGGCTCGTTGAAGGCCAGCAGACTGCTCGCTTTCCGGCCGCCGCCGTCGCCGCTGCCGCCTTCGCACTTCGACGCCAGCTCCTCGATCCCCACGTCGTTCCACTGCATCGGCACCCACTCCAGCGACTCGGCGCCGCCCGTAGCGTTGGGGCTCCAGTTGTACAGCCAGGAGATCTTCGAGCCTGGCTTGGTGAAGGGGAATACCGGGTCCGTGTTGTCTGTAGGCCAGCAGAGACCTCGTTTGGAAGGTTGTGGCGGCATGGCGTCGAGGTCGAAATCGGTTACCTCTTGGGCGCGGAAGTATGGTGCTAGGAATAACGAGACGGCAAGGATCAAGACGGCTACCGAAAGACGACGTTTACTGTTCATCCAGATAAGCCGACTCCACGACGACTTGAATATTACCTACGGTGCCTAGTGGTGAGAATGCCCTGTTATGTGCGTCATGCATCGTCCGAGCACGGCACCTGCGTTTCCACACCCGAGATAGGTAAACGCCAAGTCCGCCATCTTGGCAGGTCGTCCCGAACGGCCAATGCAACGGGAAGAATTCTGGAAGGCCAATATATCGCTTCTTGCGGTATTCTAGCGGTTCAAAACATATTTACAGTGGGTATTGGAAACGACAGGGATTTGTATAAACGACATGGTGGGGTCTCGAAAACCGAAAACAACGATTCTTTTCGTTTTTATATCATACGTCATCAAAGATCTAGAAGTAGACCACCGTTGCAAACCTTTTGTCACCTCGGAAAGTTCAGCAAAGCCGCTGAAGTTGGTTCGAGTTGAGGTCGCCTGATAGAAGCGTTCATTGTATGGAGGGCGAGTTGCGAACGACCACACCTCGCCCCCCAGCGATCTTATTGTGCCCAGTTAGCATAGGTCTGCTGAGGAGAAAACTCCTGGTTGAAGTCAAATGAGGGATCGAAGTTCGGAGGAAGTCCAGCCATGGAGTTTTCGTTCCAGACAGGCGAAGTAAACTCAGATGCGCCGTCAAATCCTGAGAAGTCATTGCGTCCACCATCAGGTAACATCGGTGACATTGAAGAACCACTCGAGACGTGGCCATTGGGTGTGGAGTTGCTGCTAGACACATCAATGCCAGGGAACAACTCCTTCATGATGTCCTCATTCGGTACAGTCGCAGGCCCCATCGATTGTGCAGAGGTTCTTTCGCTGCCAGCGACTAGGTTGCCGCCGTCTGGGCTGTCGTTGCTGACAACTCCACGATCTGCAGGCCGCTGTGAAGGATTGGGATAAAGTGGTGAATCTGGGAAGTGCCATTTATTTGAGGCATCAATTGGCTGCACATCTTTAGCGACATCCTTGGGCTGTAGATCGCCGAGTCCATTCACAACATTCAAGTGCTGGGACGCGTCACTACCCAAGCGGACGTTGAAGCCGAAGTTGCTGAAAAAGTCTGGTGGTAGACTGTTACGACTGACGTGTTGCCCAGACGAAGTAGACGGCTCGAGGTTGTATGTCGAGAGCATCAGATCGTTGGCCGATGGGGGCAGATTCACACCGTATTCGTCGTGAGGGAGGTCGTCCACTTCAGACTGGGTGCCGGAAGACGTGGCAGTGAGGGCAGGCTGGGTGAGGGTATTCAGGTCGTTATTCGTAGGCCAAACCCCAAATGGATTGTTGTTTGGGTATACTGAGGCATCTGATGACGGGAAGGCAGGGGATGGGTCGTAATAGCTGTCAGCAACACTGGAAGTGGGTTCCAGGTTTGCGTATCCAAAGGCGTCAGTGGAGAGCGGCGGTAGGCCTGGGTTGCCCATAGCCAGTCCATAGCTGCTTAGATCGCCTGAAGCTTGAGGTGCAGGCGGGAGACTAGTCATGGTTGTCAATGGCAGCAATCTGGGCGACGCGTGCTCAGACTTGGACATACGTCTACCAGTTTCGAAAGGCGCACTGGTAGGAATTGGGTTGTTCTTTGGCAGGGAAACCTTGGAAGTCTCCAAGATCAGGTTGTCAACAGACCTGCGTGCCACTCGAGCGACAACGTCATCGGTGTGGGATCTCTGCATGGGCAACTTGTAAGGCATACAGGCGTCATGCGCAGCATGGTTCTTACGGTGTACAGGCTTGTGGTGACCATTCTGGAAGACGGTGAGCTGGGTATCCGAGTGGGTCGACTCCAACTTTGGCTTCTGAACCGCAGGTTTGCCATGCGGTGGAGTGCCATCGTCACCGCTGTGCTCCTTTTTCTTCAGAGAACAGCTGCAGCTACCACCGTGATGACAGCAGCAGCCCTGCTCCTCAGCAACGGCAACAAGGAGATCGGTGTCGATGTCTTCCAGGTGCTCACCACGGAAGCTCTCTCTTCTCTGGCGTTCATCCGCCTCACGCAGGTGGATGCACTTTTCCTTTGGGTGGTGGATCTTGCCGTCCTCGCCGCAGTCGCACCTGACGTGAGCCGATCTCTTCTTACGTTCCTGGCGGCAGTGCTGACATTGCGTGATGGGGCGACCCTTCTTGGGCACATGTATCAACTCTCGATCTGAGACGAGGGTCATAGTCAGCGATCACCATGCCAACACAGAACAAGAGCAAGATAGTGGACTGTGGGCAGGCTTAGGTCATACCTGTATGGGTGCAACCGCTAACGCGATGGCCCTTCAGGCATGAGGAACATGCCCACTTGGTTCCATCTTCGCGAACAACCATGCCTACGGTTGATTCCGACCTTGGGAAGCGCTAAGGTCACACTGTTGGCAAGGTGTAGATGTGGACTGACGTGAGAGCGGAGCGAGGTCCGGCGGTTGATATCGAACGATAAGAAGTATCGGCGGTAGGAAATAGGTAGTGATATATTAGAAGAATGCAAGAACAGAGACCGCGGTAGGCAGGTCTGGGTATCTCGTGAGCAACAAAGGCGTGGGTGCGATGCTGTGCAGTGCTGTGTGGTGTGCAGTGCTGTGTGGTGTGCAGTGCTGTGTGGTGTGTAGGTAGTATGGCGAGGCGGGCGAGATGGGAAGATGACGGGTGGATGGGATGGATTGATTGCGCCGGGGTAGATGTCGACGGGTTCTGTACAAGATCCAGGGTAACGAAGGAGCGCAAAGCAGCCTGACACACCACCCGACCGGTGGTGGCCTTGAGTGGCCGGAGGAGGAGATCTGAGGGCGATCAAAATACGTCGTCTGGCTTAGAGATGCGATTGGAGAGGAAGAAGGAATAGAGGCGGCGAGGGGGATGAGAGAGAGCGAGAGTAGGCGGCGGATTAAAGGTGTGAGAGAGAAAGAGAGAGTGGAGTGCGGGCGGGCGGGAGGGCGGGCGCAGTGAGGGTCTGCCAAGCCTTCCTGCCTGAGCCGGGGTAAGGCGTTAGAAAGAGAAATAAAGAGAGAGAGAGAGTAGAATACCTAGATGAGTAGGTAGGTAGGCAGGTAATGTGAGGAAGAGGGCGCAGTGTGTGCAGTTGGTGTGTGGCAGTAGGTAAGGTAGGTTAGGTAGGTACTGACAGTTACTCTCTATACGTCGTACGTATGTATAGCCTATTAAAAAAATATTAATTGAGGTGGGAAAAGCGCGAGACGAGATGAGATTTTGAGGACGGGAAAAAGGGCACAGTCTCGCACTGGTCTCGTAATGGTCTCGCACTTCTGTACCGTAGGTATCCTCAACCGTGTTCTATGCCTCCGTACTGCATCGTATCGTATCCTGCAGTGGTATCTATCGTTTTCAGCCGTCAATGCCCGCTCGCTCTGTCGTTCATTCGCTTTTTCTGCTTCACCACTGCCGCGGGCCCGCATCGCTCTCCTACCTGTCTGTCGATATATATCTGTTCGTTACCTAGACCTGCCGATCCATACCGCTCTCGGTCGTGCTGCACCTCTGCGCAGACAACATAGCTGCGGTACCGCGTCGTGATAGGTCGACAGCTGTGGGTGAGGCATGGGACGTTGGTACCGCACCGCACTGCGCTGCTAATGGGCGCTGGTTCTGCGATTCCATGCCCAGGGAACGGCACTAAGGCAATCAAAAGACATCATAGCCATGACCAAATCTCTACACGAGGCTACACGGTGCTGTACATAGGTCATTTCATTTGTTGGACTGTTAACACCCAACAAGCTCTGCAAGTCATTGCGAGCTTCCCGGTAGGTCATAATCTGCTAGAGGATTGGACTGCCGATCCGGGAAATTGAATGGGTCCGCGAGATGGAGTATGGAAACAGGACCTGCTCCCTTCCCCCCAAGAATACTTCACTTTTACTCACTCGCTCACTCGCTCACTCACTGTAAGAAGACCTTTAATCCACTGAACTTGCCGAACCGTTCGGACCGCAATGGAGGATTGACAGGTAGGAGCTCCGAGACTCACCTGCATTAGACACACCTTATCTTTTCGCCAACTCAAAAGCACACGTCGCTCGCCAGCGATCAACGATCGCTGGCATAAGATGGTAGGACGGTGCCAGAGAGGAGGATGGAGAGGCAGTGACCATTAGCGGCCTGCTCTGCCTCTCTGCCTCTCTATACACACCACACTTGGGTAGGCGTTCCCCAGTCACCCATTAGTCCAACGCCAAGCACAGTCGGCCGGACGAATGATCGAGCCTTTCATCCCCAGCTTCTCCCCATGCCTTCCGACTCGGTTGGTTGCATTGGCAATGGATCTGCTGTAGTCCGACGTATGCCTCTGGTAGGTATATTGTGAGACCAGCAAGTCATGTCACGCCCGCCGCTATCTGCTGCCAGCTGCATGACCAGCAGCTCGTCATGGTGCAGGAGCTTCCGGTCTGACCCTTCCGTTTTCTACTATCCCCTGCAGCGCCTGTCACAGCTGTTGGACGACGCTTCCGTACTCGCAGCCGATCGGAACGAAGTCCAAAGGCGCTGTCCAAGAGTGACATAGATAAGTATAGGTAGGTACCTATTGGAGATCAACGAGGAGGTGGAGAGGCCGCAGGTGAGTGGGGACGATCTACACGACCATAGACACCCGGTGTTCTTACATCCTCTGCTTCGTCTTCCCTTCCACCAAGGAACGCGCAGGTCAACAACACGTTTCGACGAGGACGAGTATCGGAATCAGCGCCTTCAGCCTCCTCCATGGTTCATGCGCGAGGGGGTTGAGATAGATCTTGCTTTCGACTGACTTCTCTTCTCGTCCACTTGCAGATGCTTCCACCATGCAGCGACTTGCGCACCAAGGGTACAAGCACGAGCATCGCCGCTTCTACAGTCCTTTGTAAGCCATTCCATCGTGGGTGTCGCACAGCTGTAGCGTGCCAATGTACCACCCACGCATACAGTGCTTCCCTCGTCTTTTCTTACCTTCAAGGTTCCTTCTCATACGCACTCCACGTCAGTGGCTGTAGAACACACGAAGAATGCGGGTGGAAGCGGTTCAAGAGTTGTGGGGTGATGGGGCTGTGTCACCCAGGATGTTAGGTGGTAGGAAGGAAGACCAGCCGTGCCATCTTGCTTCGGTCTTCATGTGCTCGGTATCCCTCTGTCATTCGGTCCGCTGGGGTACTGTCTTCGGCACTCGTGGCACAACCACAGCAACTGTTTCTGTGGGTGCTTAGACCAGTATCTTTCCCCCATTGCCCGTCCGCGTACCATTGAGGACATACCAAAGAGATGCGCCTTCTGCGATCATCATGTTGGCCCAAGTCATATCAACGCTGGATTCCTGTTTTCTCACTGGTTATGGGAGCGAATGGGGGCATCTCGTTCCTGATACGGGCCGAAGCGATGGACGATTACGTTACCGGTAGAGGCAGCTGGAGATAGGAGGTAGATCAGCCCCTCACTCAACGTTACCTCCTTGGGGTTGGGGGTGCAAAAGCACGTGCTGTCGCCTGAGGCACCAACTCAGCCACGTGATCAAGGCCGCACGAGCAACTCCCGTGGCCCCGTGACCATGTGCAAGAGCACGTGTGATGTGTGCCACGATTAGCTAATACCACCGCCACGCCATCCGATCATGGTTAGCTAAGCGTTGCCCTGTCCATCCATGCTCCGTGAAGGGACTGCGCAGGTCGAACTCCCCTGAGATATGCGGTTCTATATCCATCCATCCACCCACCCGCACTTGGCCAGGAATGTCTCCAGGTCAAGCGGCAAATCCGTACGTCAACTGCACTGATCACTTGCTGCACCCGTCATCAGAGCCGAAATCCCAAGAGCCACACAGTCGGTGATCGAAATTTCTTGAGAACAATCCCATTGTGTGCCAAACACAGCTAGTGCGCCAGGATGCTCCTATTGGCTTATGGAGCTGTCGTTGTGATTGTGACTGTTGTGATGTTGATGTCTGACGCCGGTGATGTTGTCTTCTTCATCTGTCATGTCTACCACCATAGTTCGATCTTCGATAGCGGGAGAAGTAAGCGGGAGGAGCACTGTGATTGGGCACGGTACCAGACTTGCTGCGGCACTCAAGTGTCCAGGGCCTGGTGATTCTCGCTATGGCGGCGGACCCATAATGATAGTGACTCCATAGATGTACCGTCCGTGCAGCATTGGTGGAAAGGTCCCCAGTCGCTTTGCCAGGTGGCAGTAGATTGCTTCTTGTAGTAGGTAGACACCGGACCATCGGCACGACCTCTTCTTCAACTGGCAGGCCATAAAATTTCCAAGCTTTCCTTATCAGTCTCTTTATTCAGGCGAACCGGGCTGCCAATGACCCCACAAGGTTGGGTCGAAGATTGGCCTCGCGTCGAGGCTAACAAAAGGAGCAACGTTGGACGACGCTACGCTCGGACCTGCGCCAGTCACCGTCAAACCACATGGCGGCCAAGGGTTGCGGACGTTGACGTATTGTGGTACCTCGAGACTCTTTCGCCGCACTTGTGTTGCCAGGACCACCGTTACGTTCTCCATTTTGTTCGTCGAGGATTCAAACGCATTTGAAAGCTCTTGTACTGCTGGTCAAGCAGACGAGGCGGTAATGGGTGAAAGATAGTACCGAAGATACGGCGCAGCGGAAAATGATATCAGCCGCCCTTTGCTCAGTGGTTGTCGTGCCATAGCAGGTTGCGTAACGTATCAAAAATTCAGAATCGAGAAGGTCAGCAAGCTTTGCAAAAACCCTCGAGAGGATATCTAAGCTGAGACGGGGCACATGCATCCTCTGCATTGTCGAAGAGATGCCTTGGACGTGCTACATATAGATAATCGAGAAATGACCATCAGGACCTTGATCCGCCACGCACGCACGCACGCGCACACAAACGCACGCACGCACGCACGCACGCACGCACGGTCGGTGTACATCAAATTGTGCCTACTTCCGTGGACGTACTAGCGTTCCGTCAGACAGGGCGAGGCACATCATGCCACTCCGAGGTTTCAGCCCTTTACCGAACAATGCTGTGGGTATGGTTTCCGTGCGTAACTTCGCTGAATGGTCTTTCGGAAAGTGATGGACTAGAAGACATACACAAGAAGCAATGGGCTGGACTCAATAGAGCTATTGCTCCGATATCGTCAGCGATCGCTCTTCTCAACAGCAAGCACTTCCTGCTTTAGGCGGTGACTTAGAGCCGCCGTAGTTGGCTGACCGTCGTTGTTGTTCGCCCTCCAAGGCCGGGTCTATGCCTAGAATGACCAGGGGTTTCGTCGCTCCTCATGACAGCGACCACTGTGACGAATCCACCAAAGCATGTCCTGGTTGAGCTGCTGCTATGTCGGGCAGCAGGACATACTGTACAGTACAATCGTTGAAGGTTTTCAAGTGGGTTCTACAGCCGGGCGTGGGTAGCCCCTCCCCCTCTCTTTTATTGTTGCCTCTAGGGCTTCATGCAGCCATACGGTACATACCTGCGTCAACCTCGTGCTATGCCACGCCCTGCCGGCACAAGAAGAACCTCATCTTTGATTGGCCGAAATGACGACACCTCTCGGTCCTCCACCAATGGGCTGTATGGCATTATCACGCTGCTGCAGAGGACCGATCCATAGCGCTCGTTGCCTTCTTCTGCTGGTTGATCTTCCAAGGGCTGGCGCACGTCAGGGCACTCATAGGACTGGATTTTCATGCGCAAAGCCGTCCGACAGCGGGCAGTGGCCTGCTTGGTGGGCACCGAGTTCCACAAACAGGCGTTCGCTGTCGTTCATGTGACTAGCGGTATGTGTCAGGGAAGACGTACTTGCAGAAAGCAAATCCGAACGTCAGCTGCATTTAGGCCATGCTCATGCTTCGTCCATGATCCGTGAGGATACTGCATTATAACAGCGACCACCTACGGACTTGTTCTCTAGGGCTGGCGAACTGAGAGCACTTCAGCACATCCCCAGTCTTGTCTCGAGAATTCATGCCTTGTCGATAGTCTTCGCTCGGCTTGGCAACAAGGCTGGTCGGGCATGGGTCTAGGTGGGCAGTATGAGCCTAGACGGCGTTTTGTCACCGACATAAAATTATTTCGGCCCTCGTCGATCACACCAGACCAAGGGTAGCCTTGGTGTCCGAGATACCCATCAGAGCAAGAGGGTGGGCTACATGCAGCGTCGACAGGGTTAATCTCGGACGTACTGAGGAGTGCGTTGGAAGCGATATTCTGCTTGCATCACCAAGGTACCACCGCTTTGTTTGCACCATAATTGACTTTGTTGGTCTCACCTCTGTTGCTCTCAACACTGAGGCCTCAACGCTCATGACGCTTTCCAATGCCCAATACGCCCACTGGCCGTGCATGTTAAGACGTTGCGTAGTGATGTGGAAAGCGGTGATATCTGATGAATACGTATGAATTCCAACTTCGTTGGCCTGGCGCGCAGTACTGACCTTGTAGCGAAGAACTGACAACCTCCCGGAAATGGTGCGGATTCTCATCGCAGCTCACGACTAGCCATCCACACGGCCTGTCCACACTGAGGCTGCCACGTCACAAAGGCGGAGGCTATTGTCGAGTCTAGCGTAAACCTGCAGTCGAATCACCCCCTGCTGCCAACCATCCTCCGGTTCAGCTCTTCCTCCAATGTGTGGCGGCATCCTCGACCAGTACGGCAACTGTTGGACATGCCTGTTGGGATTACGGACGAGTGGCAAGATCGACACTAAGACGGCAATGTGCAGTAGCTCAAGAGTTGGAAGGGATCAGCTGAGCAGAGACTTTCTACTGAGGAGGAGGATCCCTTGCGTTGTACGCCAACCGGGGGACCTGCTCTCTCCTCTTGCACCAATGGACGTCTAGATGAGGCGCATTAGTGGGTACAATGCACCATCATGCAGACATGGAAGATAAGGTGACGAGTGGAATCTGCTCGAGCACATTATGCCCGGACCTTGACAAGGGCTGAAGTACCTGGAAACCTTCACAACAGCATGAATGGGGTGCAATCCGAGCGAGAAGCCGGACCAGCCCCATGCCACCATCCATGCCCTCTCCCCTGCCACTTGAGTTAGTGGAGGGTGTGAAGCGATCGATCCTGTGTGGACCATTGTCCACCGACTACGTCTCCTACAATGGAGGAAGACGAGTGGACTGGAGAGCGACAGTAAACAATCCAAGGACCGCCTAGCCGGGAGGTGGATGGTCAGAGGGGCGATCAGCCAACTGGACATCTGCACGTCTGCACATCTGCACGTCCGCATGTCTGTCAGTCTGCACGTCCACAAAGACTCTCTGCCTGGATGCCTGAATGCCTGGATTTCTGACTGTCTCAATGTTTAGGGCTGGCGTGGAGGAGAGAGCGTTTGTGCACGCTTGCATACTTCCTTAATGGGCCTGGGGGATCTCGGGAGCTTCCGCTGCAGTGCAGTATGGGCAGGCAGGTAAGCCATTGTTCCCCAGGTGAGAGATGCTGATATTTACCAATAAGTGCCGAACTCTGATAGAAGGGTTATCCGTCCAGCCTACCCGCATGGACCATTGTCGGCAGGCATGGCTCGACACGTGATCGGAGGTGGATTCACTGAACCAAGTCACTTTTCAATACCATCATGTTTCCAACGAGGTTGAGATCGAATCGAAGCGTCATCCCTGCTGCTGTGGAGATGTCGAACAAGACGGACATGAGATAGACGGGCCCTTGCGAGGAACAATAGGCGGAGAGAAGGCCACGCCATCGTTGATCCTGAACAATCAATATCATGTTGCATGTCTCGAGCGGCCGACGGACCAACGTGCCAGTGCAGCTACCCATTCGGGTCTCTCAGAGCTTCGTGATGGTGGTCATACAGCTCATTGCAACGACCTCGTTGGTCCGATCGGATGACAACTCAGAATTGCCAACGCAATGGCTTGGATTGTGGACCTGTCGAGCCTGTAATGGAGGGTACAAGACCTTGTCGAGGAAGAGCACGGTAGTGATGTCGAAAAGCATAAATACCGGCAAGATGGCATGCCAGATTGCTGTCGTCCTGGAGTTGTTCATCACGACCATCATCATCATCATCGCTACTATCATCCCTTAACCCACAGTCAAACCGAATCCGACCTTGCCTAACAGCTCATCTGTGTCGGTATGTTTCACCCCTAGCCAGTCACTTGGTTGTGTTCGCTGGCAATGCATAAGCCCATGACATATACAACCACCACGGTTGAGGGTCTCGAAGCCGTCGATCGACACGGGCCATGTGTCTTTGATATCTTCCGAACGATAAGATATGTCGGTGCTCTCGATGACGAGCAGTCGTTAACGGTTGTAGTTAGGCATCAACAAGCGAACGAAGCCACTAGTCCCAGTTGATTGATCGAAGAGAAGCTAAGAAGGTGTGTTGAGGAACAAAGCAAAGCCATTGGAGTCACACGCTAACAAGGAGATAGTTGTCAAGTCAGTCAATCAAACAGTCAAACAAACAACATGTGCTTCTACGAGATGTACCAATTCCAATGCATGGACTGGAAGTGGGGCAACTTCCGTCAACAGTGTCAGAAGGAGTACCGCATTGGAGAGACATGCGGAGCCAAGTTCATTGCGCATACGACCCCGCTGTCTGAGAAGTGTAAGATGTGTCAAAAGATCGAGGCGAAGCAGCGCCGACGTGCCAAGGCGGTTGATGACTACAAACGCTGGAGCCAGGAGCCACAGAAGTTCAAAGCGTCGATTGAGAAAGCCCTGGAAGAGATCAAAGCACTTGACAAGGAGATCAATGATCTAGTGAAAGACAAGACGGCAAAGAACATGATGGTCGGCAACAGTCGGCGCTGAATCGACAAGGATCGAGGTCGGTCCCTGCAGTAGAGCCCAAAGTCCGGTACTGGTGCAGGTTCCGGTGAGAGCGATGATGCCGGCAGCGCCGACAACACAGACCGATGGTGGCGAGAAAGGATGAGACGGTCGACATCGCCGTTACGGTCTCAGTCCTGGACACCACCATCATTCTGGTCGACAGCTGCAAGATCATCATTCCCACTATCCCCATCACCACCATCAGGACTGAAGTTTTGCGCGATCTCGTCGGGAGCAGGGTGTCCAGTGAAACTATGTTAGCGTCAAGGAGGCGGGCAGCATCTCGGTGGTTCGCTGGTAATGTGGCGGAAAGGTCAGGCGGAGGATGAGAATGGCTAGGGAGTGTATGGATAGTCGATGAATTTGACGAATTTGACGAGTGCCCTACAACGATCGCAGCCGTTTCCTCTCATCGAGCAGACACTAGGGGCGAGTGAAGTGAGAAGGATGAAGCCTGAAGCATGGAAGACATTGTAGGTGAGGTTTGAGAGACGTCTAGCCGGCCAATCAAAATCGAGCTGGGATTAATCAAAGGCGGCAACGGGCGGCCGTGACTGGCTGGCTGGCAGAAAAATGCACGGGGATGGCGTTGGAGGGGTTGTTGGCTTGACAGATCTGATACCGTGCCTGCGTCCGCTCGTGCGTTCGTGCGTGAGTACTTTGCTGCAGGTAGTGACCTAGCCACATAGCCTCTTCTCCATGCGTGTCAAGTTGAGTGCACGAGCTGATGCTGTAGCGATGAGTGTATGCGACGACCGACGGACGACGGTGGCCAAAGAATCCGCACCTTGGCGTTTCAGACGGAGGAATTGTTTGGCTGTAGGACGAAGATGAGGGCGACGGCGTTGGCGATGGCGACGATGGGCATTGGTATAGACCATGTAGCGTCGGTCAGACGGTGTATGCGCATCTTCTGGCTCCTCGACCATTGCCTTCGTTGTGGCTGCCATCGTGCCGGCATCTCGTCTCCCACGCCCATGCCTGCTGTCTCTCCATGCCGTCACCTAGGCCTGTTCCTGACGCTCGTTCGTGCCTGCAGGCGAGTCGTATGTACCAGAGTGTACATACAATCGCTCACATGCATCTTTAAGTCCCGTTCAATGCAACCTACAATGCATCCTACGCTGCATCCTACGCTGCATCCTGCCTACCCAATGCATGCAGCCGTGCAAGGCGATAGCCTCGCCTCGGCCCGCAGGATGGCCCCGCCCTTTCCTTCCTTCCGCCCTCCCGCTGTTCCGTCCTCCCTCCCTTCCTCCCTCCCGTCTGCCGACCCACTCACAACCCCTCCTTCTCACCTGACCTGACCTGACCCCCACCTACGGAGATAGATAGGTAGAGTGACCACACCTGCATTGAAGAACCTTGGAGGGTACCTACTTACCTACCTACACCTAACCTACCTAGCTGGAGGGAAAAGTGCAAACTCCCAAAACCTTGTCGCATGTTTCATCGACAACTTGCAACATACACCAGTGCTCGCTCTCGCCTATCTTCCGCACCTCTGTCCACATCGGCACACACACCCATTGCCTTCACACCCACTTCCAGACGCACGATCCACATCGGTTTCCACAGGATGGGCAGCGTCGCGAACGCATACTCTGGTAGGCCGCCCATCTCCCAAGCGTGACCACGGCAACAGCGCTGGGCTGGGAAAGGTTCTCAAACGTCAGGGCTGGGATTGAGTGGACATGTCTCTAACTGTCGAGCCTTGAAACAACAGCGCTGGGCTGGGAAAGGTTCTCAAACGTCAGGGCTGGGATTGAGTGGACATGTCTCTAACTGTCGAGCCTTGAAACAGACCCAGTCAGGATAGCGGTCATTGGCGGCACTGGCGTGCAGAGCCTTCCAGGCTTCACCCTCGCCGCGACCCTCGACATCGAGACTCCCTGGGGTGCACCGTCTGCGCCCATCTCGGTGCTGCACCACCCGTCGCCGTCGACCGGCAAGCCCATACCAATCGCTTTCCTCTCTCGACACGGCGCCCACCATGAGCTGGCCCCGCACGAGGTTCCCTCGCGGGCCAATATCGCTGCGCTACGTAGCATCGGTGTGCGCACCATCATTGCCTTCTCGGCCGTCGGCAGCTTGCAGGAGGAGATCAGACCTCGCGACTTTGTGATTCCAGACCAGATCATCGATCGCACCAAGGGCATCCGGCCTTTCACCTTCTTCGAAGGCGGCATGGTGGGTCACGTCGGGTTCGCTGATCCATTCGACAGCGGTGTTGCCAAGATCGTCAGCAAGTGTGGCCACAGCCTCGAGGGTGATGGCGTCAGGCTTCACGACAAGGGCACTATCGTCTGCATGGAGGGACCCCAGTTCAGCACCAGGGCTGAGAGCGCTATGTACCGCTCCTGGGGTGGCTCGGTCATCAACATGTCTGCTCTGCCAGAGGCCAAGCTTGCCAGAGAGGCTGAGATCGCTTACCAGATGATTTGCATGAGCACGGACTACGACTGCTGGCATGATTCCGGTGACGTTACCGTCGAGATGGTCATGGGCCACATGAAGGCCAACGCAGAGAACGCTAGGCGGTTTGTCGGTGCCGTCCTCGATGAATTGAGCAAGGAAGAACATTCAGACCTCATCCTCGCCAAGCATCTCGAAGGCTCTGTCAAGTTTGCAGGTGGCATCACCAGCCCTGCAGGCAGGAAGGAAGAGGCTAAGAAAAACATTTCATGGCTTTTCCCTGGCTATTTCCCATAAAGATGGAGCGTGAGGTATAGATAGAACAAGATCAGAGCATGCTGTAGATTTACGACCTCGGAAATTTGATTTAGAGACGACCTGATCGCCACAATCTAGACTTTTAACTTAGCCTGCACGGTGTATGAGCTACTGCAGCAACGGCATTGAGGTTTGCCCTCAGAGGCATTGACAAGTCGTCCACGACACAACGGGCATCAGGGCTGACAATGCCATGCCACGTCACGAATGCTTAATTGCTTCCCCAATCAGCTTCGCCAGCGTAATCATCTTTTCCTCCTGCAAACGGCGGCCGACCAGCTGAACACTGACATGTGAGCCATCGTAGATCTCAGGGTCATCTGCGAGGAAAAGGTTAGTCTCTCTCTCTCTCTCTCTCTCTCTGTGTGTGTGTGTGTGTGGTGGCAATCTTGAAAGGGGAAGGTGCTGCAGGAACAACTCACAAGTCTCCATGGTCTGCCTATCCTCCTCGTTCCTCGGCTTGAAAGCGTCGTAGACCTTGTCCACGGATTTGTCGCACTTGGTCACCGGGATTATGACAGAAGTATAGTCCAGCGTGTTCACCCACACGCCGTATCCGTAGTAAGTGTATGCGCCCTTGCGCGCGGCAGCGAAAGGAGCTAGAGCCGTGATGACGGCGTCGACCGGCCGACCCGTGCCAGATATCGCCTCTGTGGAATTCCAATATTCCATGTACTCCCTCAGTGCTTCTCGCCGGTTGACGTTGGTTCTCATGATCTCAGACGCATCGGCTTGGGCTGCGTTGGCAACGAGGACTTGCGGGCCTGGCGGCTCGCCGCTCATGGCCAGAGAACCCCGAACGTCGGCACCACCGTCGAAACTCCAGCATTTATACGTGATCTCGTTGAGTTCAGGGTGGGTGGGTGTGGGCTTCCACTCCACGATATGGTGACCCAGACCCGCCAGCGTGTCTACGACGATTTCGATGGCTCGTGCCACTGGCGGGTGCAATGCGACGTGGCCATCGTCCTTGAGCACACCAAAGGAGAGACCGCCTGGTTGGTGAAACGCGCTGGTGGTCTCTTCCTCGATCGACGCCCGCAATGGAATCTCATGCACGGCGGGATCGTGCAGCCACGGCTTCTTGGACAGCACTGCGCTGGTGACCAGCTTGAGAGCGTCGGCCGAGCTGGCCAGAGGACCGACCACCGACAGGATGCTATTCTGGCCGTCCATGGTGTTTGCCATGCCTTGGTATGGCAGCCTACCTGTACTGGGCCTGATGCCGTAGAGACCATTGAATGCGGCTGGGATACGGATGCTGCCACCGATATCAGTGCCAAACCCAACGGGAGAGCCTCGAAGGCCGATCAGAGAGCCTTCACCTCCAGAGCTGCCACCGCTGGATAGGTAGCGGTTCTTCGGGTTGTAGGTGTATTCGATGATGTTGTTGACCGTTTCACCGCACATCAGCGTGTGCGGCACGCTGGTCTTACAGTAAAACACCGCGCCCAGCTCTCTCAGTTCCTTCACCATCTCGCTCTCGAACTTTCCCTCTTTGCCGGTACCTGTCTTCCCTTCGAACTTGTCGTCTCCGATCCAGCCCACGTAGCCCATGTGGGTGCTGACTCCTTTGACATGGAACTGATCCTTCAGACTGACAGGCAGTCCATGGAGAGGGCCGATTGGTTTGCCTTCCTTCGTGAGATATTCGTCAAGTTCTTTTGCCTGCTCAATCGCGGCATCGAAGAAGATTTCGTGTAGACAGTTGACTAGTTGATGAGCCAGGGCCGCTCTATGGCAAAAGGCAGTGGTTACCTCAACGGCACTCCATTGACCTGAGGTGGTTTTAGCTGCGATGGCAGCAGCATCTGACTCTGTGATTTCGATCTCTCTTTGCGATAAGAACTGTTCAATATATGGCCCTGTGACATCCTTCTGCGACTCAATGGAGGGTATCGACTCGAGACGCCACTCAGAAGGGATCAACGCCTTGACGCTGTCACGCTTCTTGGCTGCTATTTCTTTCCAGTCTGAAGTCATTTCCACTGTACGCGAGTGTGTTGTAATGAAAGAACAGGTTTGATAAGGACTTCAGTGCCAGAGATGTGATCAGGTTATCATCAGGCTGAGTTACATATAGGCCTGCCCGCCTAATTACAACATCTCCACCCACCTACCTACATAAGTGCCTTTGTCATGCATAGCACAGCAGGCATTGCATCACTTGTGTATGCATATATGCCTGTCGTAGTCATTGTGGTGAAGTCGTCCTATTACGAGCGTCGCCAAACACAGCTAGGCCCACGTCGCATGTTTTCCTTTCCATCAGAGACGACGTCAGGCTTAGGCCTGTCAAGTTCGCCGCTGGAGATATGATAGCATTAATGGTGATACCATATCGTCTGCCATAATTTCACCCCCACTGCTCTCCGCACCAGCGCCGAAGCCGGACTTTCCAATGCAGGCATTTAGCCGGATGGGCTGTCCGAGGAACATAAGACGTTATTTATTGCGGTACTTCAGCACGGTGTTTGATAGTGTCATGCAGAAAAACAACAGAACCATAGAGAGCTGGCCCTCTTAAGTTCTATGTTGTAGGCTTGTTGATAGAGCCTCAATCATGATACCAAGGTTCTATATGAAATGAGTTGAACTCATCATTGATAGTGTCAGCAGTAAAGACAGTCATGATTATGTAAGGAACATATCCTTCCGCAGCTTCCAAATTCGGGCTTCTTACCGTTGCTCTGCTTCTTAAATTGCAACCTGCTCATCTGGAGCGGGTGGCTTACCTCGATTGATTGCTTGAAAATTTTGAGAATTGCAGCATCGTGCCGGAAAGATACTAGGGCCCAGCCTGTTACAATGGTCTACGACCAGCTTCTCGGCACCTTACAACCTGACCAGCTCGTCGGCGATCGTAATGTCTATAGCATTGGCGACTAGCAGCATCCTCATTGGAAAGGCCATCACACCAGCACTGCGAATGAGTTGCGACAAAGGGGAGATATAGATCTCAAGTACGAAGTCAAGAGCGCAAGCTAGTAGGGCAGTGTCTATGCGTACAAAACTCCAGATATTGGGATTCCATCCACGACGGTTTGCCTAGTGATGCGAAGCTAGCCACTCGTTCATAGGGCGTCGAAGTAGAAAAGCGATTACAACTCGCCTTGCTTGCCTGGTCTTAGAGTCTACGTTCAAGCGTGGTGGTTATCGGGACATGTAGTCGTCTAAAGCTGTAGTTCTGCAGTTATCTTTCCCGACGAAAGCCTCTTCTGAGCGGCAGAGCCTCAAATCTCAAGCGAATGTAGCATCGAACCATCCAAAGGACGTCGTGGCATCGACAGTCATGTCGTTAATCGCGAGAATCTGATTACACCCACTAGATACATGTTGCCACTCGCCACTGATATATTCTATAGATTGCAACCATTAGTACACGATCGATTTGAAAAAAAATCGACGCATAATGCCTGGGACATCTCGGCGTCGTGGGTGTTTGCCCATTTTGCCCATATTCGAGATTGGATCTTGCCAATACTGAAGCCGTCGATTGTGCTATTTCAGGACATCAGTCCAAAGTTTCCACCAGAGCTACAATGTTCTGAACGTCATCGTACAGCAGACACTTAAAGCCGCCGTCATTCAGCCTCGCAGCAGCAATTTGCCACATGTCCATCCCACTTCCTGTTCTGCTTCTCACCTTTCGTAACTCCTCATGAAATATTGTTCGGCTGTTGATTGTATACCTCACGGGAGAATGTGGCATGATCTTGCCCAAATACAAGATGAAGGTGGTGCATCTGCATCCCATTTGCTCAACAGAAAGTATTGAGACGCGCCTCTCGAGACCTTCGTGGAGACCTTCGTGGAGACCATCGTGGAGACCATCGTGGAGACCATCGTGGGGTCGTTAGAGCGATCTTATGTAGGGAATGCTTCGAAATACCACTGGAAGTGCAGTTACGGATAGCTCATAGAAGATGTGAATCGATCAAGTGTCTTTGTCATCGAAGATGGCTAGCAATCTGTTTGATTCCTAGACGCCATGCCACTCTCTTCTTGCAACTCAATTCTTGACAGTTACACATACCAATCCGCTCTCATGGCCAACTTCAATGAGGACTCTGGTGAAAATTCGCAGAAAAGCATCATCTGCTCTCGTCTATCCTTTCTAGAACAAGGCGTGTTCGTTCACTAGAGCAAGGCAGATGGACAGTTATGTACTAATCGAAAACTGTTCCAGAACACATTGTTCCATCTCAACAACTCTAGTGATCATGTTCGCCCATTTCAAGGAATGGCTACAAATCCATCTACTCAGCGATCGAGACGTTTTGTGATCGCCGTAACCTCTCGCCATAGACTATCAGCACAACAGGTAAGACACAAAACGCCAAGGCGATGAAGCCGAGGACCGAATTGCCCCAGCCGAGACCAATACGTCCATAGAGGGCAGGCCCGGCGAGGGGCAAGAAGGCGCCAGTCGAGTTCTCGGGTACCAGCATGGCAGCGAGAGCACTGGCGCCGTATACCCCGTACGCATCGAGAATGTAGCTGCGCGTGATGATGGTGGCGGCGGCATAGCCGAAGCCTACAATTCCGGTCGCTACGACGGGAGCCATCCACTGTACTTGCTTCTCTGCTGTCCAACCGAACATGAAAAAGCCGGCAGGGATGAAAGGCGCTGCGATCAGCAGCGGGGGTAGACGCTGTTCGGGAGTCACCTCGCCGGATCCTACCTTGGCGACCTTTCGCACAACCTTATCCAATGTAAAGCGACACAGCAGCGTGCCTCCGAGAAGGCCAATAACTAGGTGAAGATGGGTGTTAGCAATTGCTACTTTTCTCGCAAGGGATATGATTGCACTAACCCAATCCAAGGAATGCAACCCCAGCTGCGCCCTCAGAGAAGTGGTACGTGTCTTGATACAGCGGCGCGATGACGGTTAGTAGCAGCGTGAATAAACCAATGCAGACGCTCACATAAACTGTCATGATGACAAGCATAGGGCTGCGAATGAAGAGCTTCAGCGGTCTCCAGATAGCGTCGGCGAACATAGCCTCAGCGCTAACTTCGTTGCCCATCGAGTCGAGCGGTTTGAATTTGGATCGCCACGCCGGGTCACCAGTCTCCCTACGCAGCTTGCTTGCCCTTGCACTAAGTAGTGCAACCTTGTACGACTCACGATAGACGAGGGCAAAGAAGAGGCCGGCAACTCCACTAAGGATAGTGATTAGCCAGAAGGCCCACCTCCAACCCACATCCTGACCGAGATAGCTCCCAATGATAGGCCCGATGGCGGGGGCGATGAGATTAGCCATCATCATGGTCGACAAGGCTTTACCACGCTCCTCCTTGGGGAAGAGGTCACTGATGATGACAGGAGCAAGGGTGCTGCCGACGACGCTGGCACCAGTGAGGAAGCGAAAGGCAATAAGCATCCCGACGCTAGTACTGAGGGCGGTGCCGAGCGAGAAGGCGAAGAAGAGCAGGTTGGCAAGGTTCATGATACGCGCACGCCCGTACAGCTCTGACATCGGTCCACACAGCAGAGGACCTACCACCTCACCGAGCTCCCAGATCGAGACGATCAACGTCCGGTCTGTTGTACTAGTGGAGCCATAGGCCTGGAGAATCTGTGGTGTCACTGGTGCTGCGATCACTGTTCCCAGTTGCCTGGACCAAGCATCAGTGAGTGGTTTGCAGTTTGGGGTGTGGCCAGAACAACCCACGGTATAGCAGTGACAAGAGAGACAGCGGCAACGATGCTCCATCTGCGCCATTTTGGCCAGTTGTATGGGTCTTCCGGATCGTCCTCTGCAAAATCAACGATATGGCCGTTCATAACCTCGTCCGCGCTCCCGACAGCTTCCTCTTTGCCCATGGGTGCCATACTTCTGCTGCCGGTGCTGCTGCTAGATTGGCGCTGATCGAGAAAAGATGTCTCCGGAACGCAGGCCGTGGGACAGACATGCTATATACCAATGCCGGGAGCAAAGCGCTGTATGCAACGGAGTCACATTCCCACATACCCTCAAGAGAGCGCCGTAGTAGAATGCCGTAGCGCAGCCAGAACTGATACATCTATCTCTATGCAGGGAGACTTTCCGCATGCAGAGTCGGAATACTTTTCCATTGATCTATGCACGCACGGAGTACTTTCATCTACTTATGCAGGGCCGGAATACGTATCCATGTACTATCCCGAGGTCCCCATTTAAGTTGCCCTTGTCCCTCGGCCTTGACAGGCCCGGCCCGGGCCCCAAGCGCGACCGGGGAGGGTTCTAACTTCTTTGAGAAAAAGCTGATCAGCACACGACACCACCCCAGGCCATAGGAATGCTCATTTGCACTCGAGAAAATCATTGGTCGAGGTTGCAAATCGTGCTGTGAGACAGATAATGGTATATTCCTTCTATGTAAGGGACATGCTCAGGTGATCTGCGGTTTCGCAATCAAGTAAGCCGACACGGTCGGCAACTTGAGCTCTGCTAATTGACTGCGTGTACCTCAGCGTACTCGACGATCTTGTCGTATCGCCTGCACTTGCGTAGAGGGCTAAAGTCTGCTTTCTTACCATCCGGATCCGATGGATCAACTCTTATCAGCAGTGGTGTCACATCGGCCTGACACATAATGGCCTGGCGCAATTCCTCGATGCAATGGTCAATGTGCATACGGACACCGACTGCCGTGTCCGCCGCCAAGTCATGGGGCATGGGCACGATATGAGAGTGGGTCTGGTAGTAGTCCATCCAGCTGTGTTGGCGGAGGATGTTCTGAAGGGTCGCCGGTTAGTTGCTTCAATCACGAACCAGCCACCTGCAACTTGGGTGATGGACGTACCAAGCAATGCATCTGATGGAAAGCCTCTGTAAAGCCCCAATATCCACCGTCCTGGTGCACAAAACGCGTCTCCGCTGTGTCACTCCGATTGAGCAGATGCAGCTTGTCGTCCGGGATCAGAATATCGCCATCTTGAGAGGACATGTCAGGTGTAGATTCGCAACGTTGAGGAATCGATAATACTCACATTTCCAAAGCTTCTCCCACTCAGCCTCCAGCTCGGGTGTTGGAGGCCCCCGATACTTTGTCTTGTGTGCAAAGTGATTTTGGTACTCCCTATCATAATATTCCACCGCATCGAGCATTGGGGCTTTCCGTGTCAGTAAACACCCACTCTAAACGGTGAATGTGTTGGACTTACAGTATGGAGATAATTGACGGCCGCATTCCAAATCGGTCATTCGGGGCGGTGCAACTGTGCGATAGATGTTGAACGACACACTGAGTAGAAGAGCAAGCAATGCAGCGACAAGAAGAGTGTTGGCTCTAGTCACACGGCGACGTAGTGACATAAGATCCAAAATTGCCTCGTCACTTCCAATGAGGCACTCTGCGTCCTCGGAAGAGCTTCCCGACTCTTGAGAGATTTTGTTATACTTCGCCGTCTTATCCATGGATGCAAGACAAGAAAGGTATGTAAAACGGTAGAGCACTTGGTCTAGACTAGCGAAGGCGAGGAAAGATTCGTCTAAGTAAGCCAACGAAGGATGCGAGTGCTGCTCGAGGCGACTGAAAAACTCCAACCTTAAGTACCTTTTGACCTGTCATCACGACTAGACTCAGTCGCAGCAAATGTATAGACCCGTCTTACGATTTCTGAGCGGGTTGGTAGAAAGATACCTAGGCATGGGGATGCCCGAAATTTCACCTACAAGATGTTCTTGCAGTGAGCGCTAGACGTTACCTTATGCAGTTGAGTGTCACCGTAGCAATGGCGATCAGCCGTACCTTCTTCGTACTACTGAATGTTCATTGTCCAACCCCAATGGCTAAATCAGTGGTTCTAGCGTGATGGTCACATGTTGATATTCATTCTTTGCTCCAGCGGTCAACCCACAGCAGCGGCAGATCATCATTCACTCTGTGGGGCGGAAAGTTTCTGAAAGCGTCCCTGCAGCCAGCCGACATCTGCGCAGCTGCAACACCCACTACCGATCGACAAGCGTACACCTATCAACGTTCAAGTTGATGATGTTGAAGCTCGACGGCTCGCTCTACGGACTTATCCATAGCAGGGTCGCATTCGTGGGTTACAAGACCGCACCCTGGTGTATGTCGCCACCAAGGTTATGCCTATCGCCATCGAGGTGGTGGGATGATCGGATCCGCGTTAACGGTCTCTTCAGCTCCGAGGCTTTCTCTTTGGGATATTGGAGGACTCCCCCCAAGTCATCCATGAAGTGATGAGACATATAAGAAGACCCTCGACTCTTGCTGGAAGCACTTCTCATCTTACAGCAATCAGAAATTCTAGGAAATCATTTCAACACAGCAAGAATCCTCGTTATCCACCCAATTCTCTTTTTCACGATGAAGAACCAATTCGCTCTGATTGCTCTCCTGGTCACCTTTGGTCATACTGCACCTACTCCGGACATCAACAGGCTTCTTGCTCCCTACGCTGAGGCTAAGGATGCTGATGCTGCTTCTGTGCTCGGTCGTCGGGATGTTGACCGCCTATTAGCACCTTACGCTGAGGCTAAGGATGCTGATGCTACTTCTGTGCTCGGCCGTCGCGATGTCAACCGCTTGCTAGCACCTTACGCTGAAGCAGAGGATGCCGATGCTGCTTCTGTGCTCGGCCGTCGTGATGTCGATCGCCTATTAGCACCTTACGCTGAGGCTGAAGATGTTGATGCTGAAGATGTTGATGCTGCTTCTGTGCTCGGTCGTCGTGATGTCGACAGGCTTCTTGCTCCATATGCTGAAGCCAAGGATGTCGATGCTGCTTCTGTGCTCGGCCGTCGTGATGTCGATCGCCTATTAGCACCTTACGCTGAGGCTGAAGATGTTGATGCTGCTTCTGTGCTCGGCCGTCGTGATGTCGATAGGCTTCTTGCTCCGTATGCTGAAGCCAAAGATGTCGACGCTTCGTCTGTGCTCGGCCGTCGCGATGTCAACCGCTTACTAGCACCTTACGTTGAGGCTAAAGACGCCGACGCCTCCTCTATACTCGGTCGTCGTGATGTCGACAGGCTTCTTGCTCCGTATGCTGAAGCCAAAGATGTCGACGCTTCGTCTGTGCTCGGCCGTCGCGATGTCAACCGCTTACTAGCACCTTACGTTGAGGCTAAAGACGCCGACGCCTCCTCTATACTCGGTCGTCGTGATGTCGACAGGCTTCTTGCTCCGTATGCCGAAGCCAAGGATGTTGACGCTTCCTCTATACTCGGTCGTGATGTCGATCGCCTACTTGCACCATACGCTGAGGCAGAGAGAGCTGACGCTAAGGATATTCTTGGATGAACGCGCGACACCTCACGTCTTGGCCTTGCAATCTAGTGTTACAGCGCAACCTGTAACGAAAGGAGAGCAATAACAGATGGGCAATCCGACGTCATACTAACCCGGATAGCTCCATGATCCCAGCTATGCGCTCTGTTAGTTTATTGCTTTCGTTGAACAACCACACAGGTGGGCAGATCAAAGTACATCAACTGTACCATGAAGCTGGAATATCTAGATTGGGTATTTCTGTCTAGATAGCAGATTCCAATCTCAATTCAAGTTTTCAATGTTGTCCAAGTCAAGCTAAAGACTTTACTGAGAGAGATTGATCAGCTTGTATACACTCTTTCTATAGTGAGTATTGCCAAGTGCCACCGGCGATCCTGGAGTGGATGTCCATGGGAGTCAAGTGTCTGCGGTCCAGGTCATTAGGTAGAAACGATAGGAAGATTGCCTTTAAGAGGCACTGCCACAGCCAAAATTGCATTCTCAGCTCTGGGCTAGTTCTAACACGAACCACCAGCTTGGATAGCAATGTGCCCCCAACACATGCTATTCGGCATGCTACGAAACTTATTTCTGGGTGAGTCCCTCATTGTAAGTGCTCTGCTTTAAGTATCATGTGGACGAACGGCAAACAGTAACGCCGCAAAGAAGGCCGAAAGAAGTCCAAGAAAGTAGAAAGGTAACCCTACCCAAGAACCTCCTAATGCCAATCCGCGCTCAAGAAGAGCTGCGAGTAAGGGACCACCGAACTTTAAGTATCATGTGGACGAACGGCAAACAGTAACGCCGCAAAGAAGGCCGAAAGAAGTCCAAGAAAGTAGAAAGGTAACCCTACCCAAGAACCTCCTAATGCCAATCCGCGCTCAAGAAGAGCTGCGAGTAAGGGACCACCGAACATGGCACCCACAGTGTCCGTCAGACTTATGACACTGTACAACTTTCCAATATCTCTTGATTCCACCAGAGTTGTCACGAAACTCCTAATCAATAATATCGCACCAGATCCAAGGGCAATGAGTACCAGGCCACTTGTCAGTGTCAGGGCATTAGGTGATACTGCCATCACAACGAAGCCGAGTGTCAGAATGACCTGTAAGCATTGCGCCAGATACAGATCACTTCTCGAGTTTCGGGTGCCTTCAATGCCAAATGTAGAGGTGGAAAGCCAGGGGAGGATGACCAAGAGGAACAATGTTTGAACAGCATTGCGGATGGTGATGAGAAAAGCACCTTCAGAAAAGGATAAGTCGTAACGAATACTGATGTATTGCAGTATGAGACGGGTCAGCTGTGTGATAAGTATATGGCCCACAAAGGGAAGGACGAGTACAGGCACACGCCAATCCTGCACGAGAAACGATGTCATAGATTTGAATCGTGCGATCCAGGAGACGTCGTGCTGGGCAGAGGTGCAGTCCAGGCTGTCGACTACCTCGGGAGACTGTGATGATTCTGACTCTACTGCCGGCCCTGAAGGGTGCTGGTCCAGATATCCTAGCGTCTCTGGCAGAGGAATGAAGAGGATTACCGCTATACCCATAAAGACAGTGCCAGTCAGCGATGGGATCCACGGGTTGAACTTCATCAGCCAGGCAGCTAGAGGGGGCATTAAAAGGTTTGCTGAAATATTCCCGGCTCCTGCCCGCAAGAACATGCTCGCTCGCTCTTCTTCAATCGTCAAATCTGAGATCAAGACGAAGAATAAAGCGCTAGTAAAAGAGTTCCCACCGCCCAGGAGGTTGAAAGCTGCACTTAGCCATATGTTCCAAATCGGGAAAATCTGCCAGTTCCATGCGACTATTTGCTGCCATGCGGTGCTGAGTACGAACTGAAGAAGATTAAGAAGCATGAAAGGCCGACGTCCGAATCTGTCCACAGCCCAGCCGAAGAAGGCGGTGAGAAGTAGACCTGGTAAGCCTTCAAACAGCTGTTGATACCCAAGTAACATGGCCAGCTCATCTTGCACGCCATCAATCTTGCACCACATCTCGTCGATTGCTCCTATCGCACCCGGACCAGCAAGTGAGCGTCGAAGCTTGATCTTGCTAGGATCATTGCGTTCGTAGTATTGGTAGCAGACGATCGATTCGAAGATTCGTGTCTCCGGGATTTCAACCAGCTGGTCACCAAAAGAGAGGAAGATCATGACGGCGAAGACAGCGAACAGGATGTGTCTACGAGCTGGCCGTTTCTGTTGAGAGCCATTGTGAGCATCCTTGCAATGCGTCGTGACACCAATAAGCGGAGAGGTCTCATTCGAGCAGCCTTCCATTGTGAACCTCTAGTGTTGAATGGAAGGGAAACATAAGATGTGAGAACGACATATCTGTGGGCGCCGCAACGCAAAGCGCCATTTGCATGCCGAAGTTATTCCGGACTCGGGTTAAGTGGATGAGGTGCTAGTGGGACCCCTTACTGCAAACGACACCTTCCGATGTTCGGCATGCCGTGATTAACGGGACGGATGGCCCTGATTCTCCCCTTACTCTCCACTTCCAGTTCACCACGATATGTTGTATGTCACATTTGACTCGGTGGTGTATCTGCGAATCACACCGATCATCAGCACGTACCCATAGGAAGGGAATTTTGATTGAGGACTTGCTTCGGTATAGGTCGTACAAGGAGTGGGAGGCGGTTACAGGATGGGCTGATCACTTGGCGAGCGGAAGCCTAACCCCTCATAGAAGGAGCAGTGTACTAGGCTTTTCTTAGATGCTTTGGTGGGCGCTGCATTATAACTATTATAGTGTAGACTTTAAACTCGAGGTCCTCAGTTTAAACTGCTGTCGGAATACGCTTCCGGGGGAAATCTATCGGAACGGGCAATTCCGCGTGAGAAGCTGGAAACAAGACGTCAGCCTTTGCGAACTCCGGACTCCGCTGCCCAGTAGTTGCCTGTCTGGTACCGTACAGTACCTACGGATTTTTGTCATCATTTGCTACGCCGAGTCCATCGGCAGAAATGCACGCTAGGAGGATTCCTGCTACGGACTACCACCTAGGTAGGTCGGTAGAAGCGGAGTTCCAACACAGCTGCCGACGCTAACTCCGCAAAATCCTTCGGGTGCTTAAGCTTAGGTATACCTAAGGTATCCAAGCGCTCGGGGGAGTCGGCTTTAACTTGCAGTATTTCGGTAATTACCTAGCCGATTATTGTAAAGAATACACATCACTTGTTGGTTCCTGAATCAGGCAACTAAACATGAAGCGAAGATGTTTCCAAATCGAATATCAACGGTCACAAATGATAAGAAGAAATAGGTATATGCAAAATGAGACTTAAAGACATCCCAAGGGGCCACAATACGTCGCATCGTTGCATATTGATGCCGCAGCGCCGCTTTAATGCTGCAATGGAGCCTCTGCTGGTCGGACATGGATCTTTCTTACTGGCCAGCAACGTCAAAAGAAAATCATGTAGCCTTACCTGTTACGCTCAAGGCATGAACAAATCCTTCGACTGCGTAGCACTCTACACGGCTGGATGCTGTAGGCCGACGTTGTTGCGTACGCGCTCTATTGGTGGTTATAACGACACGATAAGATACTGAAAGGGCGCTATCAACAAAACCCTCCCCGATATCTGCTATCGGTCAGAACGAAGAATAGGTAAATTGCCCTAAACATGCAGACGGTAGTGATGAAGTTATATCTCATTAAAGTAGTGATCGTGGGCCCAACACGTTCGATAGTCATTCACAATGGGAGCCCGTCTTGCCGAACCATCCGGTATCAACGTCGCTGCTAAGCCATGGCGCCGTCATCTCTACGAGCAGGACATAAACAGGATGTTCAGCTGCGACCTATGTCTTGCTACTTTTACACTGCAAAGCAACCTGAAACAGCACGGATACAAGTCGCGAAGCCTAATTGGGGGGATACAGTCCTCGATAAGGTTTTCCAAAGTCTGCTCGAAGATTTTGCTGATCGGTACATCGCCTTTACGAAGCGACTAGTACGTATGTGTAGGAATTGCGTTTAGAAGAGCAAAGGTCGGCGCCTAACTCATATCGCGAATGAGGAGATGAGCTATACTCGTAATATCGGTAGCAACATGAAATGCGTTTCTAAACATTCGAAACTTTCATCTAAAGGTCTGCGGTGTCCATGCACAGTCAAGCCTCAAATTTCTGGCAAGTTGCATATACCCCTAACATGAGCACGGTGGTAGCGACGGCAACCTCAGCTGCAGTCACCCTCTCGCGACTCTGATGCGCTAAGCTTGTTAGCGGAGGCGTCTTAAGGAGCATTTTGCAACGCGTGGTGCCACAGACAGGATCATCAAGGTCCAGCAAGAAAAGACTTGCCCTACTAAATTTCCAGCCACTTGAGCTCACACGGCCAGAAATGAGGATGTCAGTCGGGAATAGTGGAACGGGGAGTAGTGCCATTGCACCAAATACAGGATCTTCAGAGCTGGAAACGATGAGCAGAATACGAGTCTTTAGCTTATGTAGAGACCCTCATGCCTTTACAATACTAGGGTCTTGTCCACCGAACACGAATGAATTGTGCTAATAAGGCCCAGGTTGAAGATATTGGCGTATTGCCGGCTGGAATTGTCATTCATGAAGCTGTCATTGATCTATTTTCTATTCAATCTTGAATGCAGTTTATGCTGGCGCATGAAAAGGCTGGCCACAGTGGCGGTCAAATTAAGAGCCGCAACCAAGACCCAAACCCAATACAAGCTTTCAGAGTACGCTTGTCGTACTCCCTCTTCCCAGCTAGATGGGATAAACGTGGTATTTCCAACTTCGTTCCGGATGCGTTCAATGATCGATTTAGCGCCTGGTAATTCACCGAAACGGGAGTAAAGAGCGCCCTTGAATCGATTTTGAAATATTGCGGAAGCAATCGTGACACCAATGGCCGATCCACTGCTTCTAAATGCATAAGAGGCCGATGTGATGACAGCCTGGTTTTCATGATCCACAGCAGCAAGCAATGCGGACAGGGTAACTGTCAAAGATGCCCCATGAGCTGTACCGCTGACAAACAGATACAAAAATGGTATCCAGCCCGCGACAGGTTCCGAACCCAAAGTAATGGCAATGAGTATGGAAGATAAAGGGTAAAGGGTTTGCGCTGCTGCGTTCAACCACCAGTAAGAACCAGTAGCACGCATGATGACTCCAGCACCAAGAGAACCGCAGGCGGTGCCAACTGCTTGAGATAAGAGGCGGGTCCCAGAAGCGGTTGTAGATTGGCCAGTAACAATCTGGAAGTAGATCGGTATGTAATACAACAACGCATAGACCGCCATAGTATTGAACCAGTTCGTTAGACAGGCGCTAGCGACTGTACGGTGCAGTAATAGTCGGACAGGGATGATTGGCTCATCTGCAATCCGGTCTTCAATATAGACAAAAGCAACTAAAGCAATACCAGACAGCGGCAAACTGACGTAGATTAGAGGATGTCGCCAAGGTACAATGTTTCCCCCACTACTGAGGCCCAGTAGACAGAGCACAAGAGCAGTAGACAGGGTTAGAGCACCTAGAAAGTCCACACGTTGAATGCTTGCTCGATCGTGTTTCTTCTTAGGTATGTCAATAAACATCCACCCTAGGAATCCAGCGAGGAGAATGAATGGGAGCTGGATGAAAAATGCCCACCTCCAGTTGAGGTGTTCACTTAGCAGGCCACCAAAGATACCTCCTAGCCCCATGCCGGTTCCGTAATTGACATTGGCAAATCCCTGCCACAAACCGCGCTTACGAAGCGGTATAAGATCACTAGCAATGAAAGTTGACATAGTGTTAAGGCACCCACCACCGAGCCCTGCTATAACTCGACCGGCGATCATTGAAGCGGCATTTGGAGATACAGCGCAGAGTAGTGTGCCTGATGCGAAGAAACTCGATGCAAAGATGACACCAGCCCTACGTCCAAAGATATCTGATAGTTTGCCTGAGAGCGGTTGAGCAGCAGCGTTAGCTATCAGGTAACCGCTGGCTATCCACGCAAGTAGCGTGGATGAACGGAATGATGTACTAATCGGAGATGCCAATGTTGCTACAATGGTCGAGTCTTGCAGGCAGGGCAGTTAGTCAGAAAAACTCGAGCCGAGATTGACGAACACATGGACAACCAGATCACGTACCAAGCGCGGCGAAAAAACAGCCCATCCACATCGCTCCCATGATGACTATGGTCTTTCTAGTAGTTGGCGATTCTGGCTCGGATGCTGTGTCTGGTACATCGTCCTGCTCGGACAGCGCGGCCTCATGGCTAACTGGAGCATCTACAGCCCCGAGTAATGGTCGTTGTTCTTCGTCTGCCATTTTTGAGATCGCCAAGATTGGCATTCGACAGGCTTGTAGTGGTGCTAACAAGAGTTGATCAGAGTGACTAACAATATCAGCTTTACAGGTGCAAAAGCACTAGGACAATGTTCCCCGCATACACTACCTGGAGGTGGATCCTAGTCCCGCATTTTCCACAAATTTTTAGTACCGGTGGTAGAAGGGATCTTTGAACGATGAGCAATTGTTAGTCTATATATCCCACCTGCATGTACGACTATGACGTCAGGGTAAACTTCAAGTACGGTATTACCGCAGGTACTTCTTCCGTGTCGAAGTTGTCAGAATAGAGCTGTCAGTCCAAGCGACGGTCTGATGCTCTCCCAATCAAGATGCTGGCTAAGATTACAGAGAAAGGGAGCGTCTGTCTTTGCTGACTCTCCCTATTGTTTTGCGGATTCGATGGCTACATTGCGACAGAACTAGCTATCACGTAATTCTTCCATGAAAGTGTTTACCCACCATGCGGCTCTTTCGCTTTACCCTATCGCAAGCCCCATATCGGACATTATATTAAAATGACTACTGACCAAGTCGTCCATCATTCAGAAAGCGTGCCATCAGGCGGTTTGAATCATCAGCTTCCTATAAGAGGCACATGAGCGTAAAATTATGCGAATACGGAGGTGACCTACGCAAACTCAGCAGCAGCCCCACGAGCCTGTGTGGATCATCTGACATGCTAGAAGCAAAATGCAAGCTGACCTTTATTAAGAGATAGCCAACGTTACGCCAAGCGAACAGGAGTTATCAAAGCCAAGGTATTCTTGCCGGTCGAGGAAGTGCAGATAGCATACTAAACGAGCTGACTTCATTCTTCATCATACAGATCTACTCCGTTGAGATGGATTGTACGTACGGGAGGCATAACCTGCAGTTCTGCATCGCGTACCAGCTGGCATGTTCAGCAAGACATTAAATCCAGCCTTTATTGGAGCAAAACGCACGAGAGAAGCACGCAAGCTACGGCTGATCTTACAGCTGGTGTTTCCTCCTTGACTGACAGCATTGACATATCCACCCTCGAGTCTACAGATATATACGAGTTAAAAGCCGCGAGTTTGCTTACCAGCATCAATCCAACACTAGTACTGGGCTGGATCTATGTTGGCGAGTTTGCTGTTTTCCACTGCAAAGTCTCCTGCGAAGACTACTCGTGCATTAGTCAAAGATGGGATTCCCAGCATCCACGAGCTGCAACTGACTGTGATCGACAAGTGCAGACAGCCGACTTCGCTCTATGATCAGCTGCACCACGGGCTAGCACATGGCGGATTCAGCCCGATGAAGATTATGTCAAATGGGCATCGCGGCCTACTGATACTGACTGAATGTCAGCCATATATGTCACGAGGTGTTGAAAGACTCACGCAGCGAGTGCAGATGCATCAATGACCTCGATCTGGTCGCTGACTCCAAGTGGCCCAAACGTCTGGCGAGCTGTTCGAATGAATGTCACATCATTCTTGAGCATTCTAAATCTCAAGTCGATCAGGAGCGGGTGATGAACCTTCGAGAGCACTCGAGACACTTTGGACTCGGTAACTTTAGCGCTTTCGTAGAACGGCACAGCGACGAAACCAGTAGAGCCGCCGACAAAAAGCACTACCCCGTTAGCTGTTGTCTCTCCGGAGCGAATGTGGCGCTGATCTTGTGTCGGCCAGACTTCATGCACTGGTTGCATCATCCACTCTATCTGTAGCCTATCAGCTGTTTCATACTGGGCTTTACTAGTATTCTGAGCGATTCCATTTTTGGAGCAGCGATGAGGAACGATCAGCGTCTTCAAAACTCCTGTCGGTGCCCTTAATGCTGCTTAAGAAATCCAGATACCGTGGCTTAGCGTTCAGGGTTGTTCGCAACACCAGTCGAGATGCGAGGGTCATATTATCCCCCCTGGGTACTTTGTATACATGTAGATGAGTATCTACTCGTCAGACTTAATGCCTGCTCATGTAAATGCAATCTTGAGGGCCGGGTTCCTCAGCTACAACCTTCTCCATCAGGAACAATGAATCCTAACCGCCTTGGCGCAATATGAGGTGATCACTCAATCATTGCTTATAACTTGTTTACAACCTGGTACTTGCTGCCTACATCCCTTCTTTACTATTTCCGCTCTATTGCTGCAAGCCTGTTGACGCTGTTTTCTCATATGTGACGTTCGCCATGGCGTTGGTCGAGGCACTTATTCAGGCCGTGTGTTAAGTATTTCTTCTGTGATCCCAACAATGAGATCGCTGTGGGCCAGTCTACCTTGATGACAATACTTTTTATAGTCACAGCTGACCTTACACAGCATGTCGAACGGCTTAAACAGCAGGATCTCCTGTCAAAGAAATTCCATATTCAAAAGCGGCAAGCCTTGATGTCACTCAGGACTGAGATCTTAACCAGGCTATTATTGGGTCCGGCATAGTCGTCTCGCTCGGCCCTTGTGTCTATCATGCCAAGATCATAAAGCTGGCCATTGTGAACAAATTAAATGTCGTGACAACGAGCTACGTCTCCCCAGCGATAAAGCCGCTTGAACGGGAACCAAAGAATACAGGCGTCGTCCTAATCAACGAAGTTAGCGTCGATCCGGGCCTCGATCACTTGCATGCTATCAAGACCTTTGATGAATCACAGTGATTAGTAGGCAGCCAAGCTTGGTCTCAGAATATATGTTCAGAATTTTACTGATTTTTTAAGGTTGAAGAGTTGCGCTAGATTGGATTGCTGTCAGGTAATCGTGCTAAAGTCCAGCCAACGCTGCTTGACACGTTTAATTTCCATCTGGACAAGATTATGAGCTTCGAAAAGGGTGAGAGAGACCTCGTCATGCTTCAGCATAGGTTTGTTGTTCAAGGGCCAAACGGTGAGACTGAGAGTTCGCTGAACCTCCTTCTTCTTATGTGCACAATCTAAATCGACCACCACATAGGAGACACACATTTCAACTCTAGAACTATTCGGAGCTTTGGAGAAGGATTCTGGAATGTCATCGTCAGTTACGATAACTTGTGGCATCACGACACATCTGCACTTAAATGGCCATAAGGCTTTTGTGGAACGTAGAATCATAATGCCTTACACAGTAAAGATCTGCCATCCGGTCCCTAAAGAGGTCAAAAGGGGAAGAATCATCATTACTAGAAGACCTTGTGAAGTAAATAATAATGTTAAACGACTCATCGCGAATTCACGACAAACGTTCACTATTAAAAAGCATGAGATATAATTTTTGCCTTTCTATTCAGCGGGCTATTTTCCGGCAGCAGATCAACTAAGTCATAAGGGTCCTGGTTCGTTTCTTTGTAATTTCCTATACAACGAAGCACAGTGCTTATTAGTATCAGTGAATTGCCTAAGTGGCCCCATCATTGAGGAGGCTTCTGTCCAATAATATCGCTACAGAATTTATTGTTCAGGTTGATTTCCCTTTGCTTCTACCGTACTGTGGAGCTGGCTCGTTATTTCTATACGTTTGTGCATTTAGAGGTTGGCTCAAGGTTGGATGCCTCCACTATAAAATTCATCTTACGGCCAAGCTCACTTGCCATTCGACAAATCTAGCTCAAAAAGATCGCGGAGCTGTGGGCCAGTTTTTGTTCCTGCATAGCTAGTTCGTCTTTCTAGGATGCAGATCCAGAATACGAAAAGCGCTAAAGGAGCCCCAAAAGAAAAGTGAAAATGTTACTAGAAAGTGACTTCGTGATACCGAAGTCGGGTTATATTTTGTAGGCAATATGCGACCTTTGCGTATATCACAGGCCACCAGATCCAAAGCCTACTAGATTTTAGTGAGAACTTTCGGAACGCGTAAAACGGAACCGGCCCGTGGGCGCTTCAAGGTTATTTTAACTTCACAGTGGGGACGAACACATGGGTAACGATTGGCGCAGATTACATTGCACTGAATTGCTTCTACCAACCTCCCTCGACGACACTGGGGACAGTGCAAAAGATCAGCTCAGCCAACAGCTATTTGAACTGAAATTTTGATATCATTGTCAACCCACAAGAACAGCAATTCGGCCGAAACCAGAGCGGTGGGCCACATTTGGCAGTGCTGTATTCTTGTGGCTATGCACGATAGGAGGGCGACAATTAGCACCCCTTCAAGCCGCTTCAGTGACTTAATTTTTGTTGAAGACAAGCTGCATCTCAGCGTTGGATACCAACCGACATGACACCAGAGCTCAAGACTGAGAGCAGCACAATGAAGTTGATCCCCGCGGCAGAGGATTGCTCGCCGCTGCACTCGACAGTATGAATTTGTACGACATCTACACACATAAATGATATGTATCAGATGCTGAATTTCGTAGTCGTACGCCATAGTATGTTCCCGTGATACGACTACGACCAGTGGAACTCCAGTGGTGTGGCGAGCAACGATCAAAGGAGATGATGCTGCTTTAACCATTGGCTTTGTGCTCCGATGAGAGTGAGTTCCATTTTCTGTAAATCATGGGCTTGTGATTATTTAACAGCTGGAATGAGATCGTCAAGCTCACCCACCAACGTGTCAGCACGACGAAAGAAGTCCTACATTCGACACGGTTTATCAAACTTGCAGGTCGAGAGTTGCTTCAAGCGGCAATCGAAACCATGAGACGTGGAGAGGCACAGGCGATCCTATAACCCTTATTCATGAGTAGCATGATCAATGCTCTCTTTTCATATCTGCCTCTCTTCACGTCGATTATTATTCGTCACTTAGTCATTGAGTGGGCCTGAGGTCAAGCCATCAATAATTCTCTTCTCTTTCGTGCTTTTCAATTCAATTCGACGAGAACCCTGCTCAACACGTTTCCTCTGGTATTTATCCAAAGCAATGGCACTCTTCCAGATGCTTTTCACATCCAGGATCTCTTATCTCCAGGAGGTTACCAGAGACACAACAGCGTGGGATCTGCAAAGCCAGAAAGCGGTCAACATCTCCGACGCTCTTTTCACCGAAAATATCATCAGCCAGCAGTTCTACCTATCCACTTACGATAATTGATACACTAAGCCTTTCCGACGACCCAGCCTCAAATTCGATTGACACCCAGGCCGCCTGCCTTGGCTAGAAGTGTGTTGCTCATCAAATCCAGCCGCAAAAATCTGGTGCCTATCCTACAGAACGTAACAGCTAGTATCTCTGACGGGAAATTTGTGGCAGTCATTGAGTGGGTGAGTGGGGGGAAAGAGCTCTCTCCTTGTCGTCCTGAGGGGAGAATATGCGTAAGACTCGAGGCAACGTTACACTTGGATCGTCTCGAGCGTTCTACCTTCAGTCTTCCTGGTTTCTTAATGCGACCGTTAGATATAACATCCGATTTGTGGCGGAAATGAATACCCCTTGGTATCTTGAAACCACCAACATGTGTGCCTTGTACGGCCATCTCGCGATACTATCAAACCGAGAGACAATCAAGATTGGATAGCGAGGTATCATGCTGTCAGGCGGATGTAAGCAGCACATTAACATGATTAGAGCATTGTATCAAAAGTCAGGCTTATAATTGATAGATGTCCGCTCTCGGGAGTCAACGCACATGTCAGTCACCATATCTTGGATCGAATGAGTTGTAACTTGCTGCAGGATAATTGTAGGATACTCACCGGATGCCAGCCCTAGATACTCGATCGGTCTGACTGCACGTATAAATAAAAAGAATGAGGCTGCTGTCGCTGATATCCTTCAAAAACTGATTAACACCGATGACGAACTCAGGTAATTAATGGAAACTCTTTGATATTCGGGTAGACCCAGCGTGGAGATCGTCATGATGAGGCAACTGCTGGGTCCAGATCTGAAGGTATCAGGCGGAACAATCCAGACATTTAACCACCAAAACGGTCTCAGTCTATGATCAGCGCAGAAGGGCGATCCTCAAGCACTTCAACGCAGAAGACATATATTACATACGCTGAAGTATCTCGTTCTTGGATCGCCATTCTTGTCCTTGCTAAGACCCTTATACTACCTCAACAGTCGATTATTGCCACTCTGTCATGGCTCTCATGGTGGTCGTCTGGCAAGCGTGGATACCCTAGAGGAACCTACATTGCTCTTCTCATTGGTTTGGTCGTCATTTCTGTTGCCTTAATGGCGATTTTCGTTCTCGTGCTGTCGTATGCAGCCACCAAAGTCAGCGGGACCGTGGTGAAATGTGCTTTGTCTCGCATTTACGACCCACCCATTTCCTTCTCCGAGAAAACTCCTTTCAGATGCTTGACTGATAAATTTTCGCAAGATGCTGGAATTGTTGGTAATGTCATCTCAGGCTCCTACCACTTGGGCTCTACCAGTATGAGCACAGTTATATCGCTTGTAGTACTCGCTGTAGCTTATTACTGCTATCTCGCCGTTGCATTGGTGCCATTACGTTTGATCTCTATGGCTGCTACTAGTCCCTACAGCTCACCATCATGAGAAATTAAATTATTTGAATGCGCCCTTCGATTGACCATGTTCGTAAAACTTTCGCGAGCGATCATTGGAATAACTACAATTCGTGCTCAAAATCTCCACGACAAGTTCATTTCACCCATCAGAAGCACCATCGACGATATGAACCCTAAATACTTCTTGACAATGGCGAATCTCAATCCGCCTTGATGCCATTGTGGACCTGCTCATTTTAATCGTTGGTCTCCTCGTTATCACCTCAAGATCCTCGGTTGGTGCAACAATCAGTGGCTTGGCCCTTTCGTACTGTCTTTCAATGGCTCGGTTGATCCGGTTTACCAGTCCGATTCTTGCTGGGATCGATAGTGACATGAAAAGTTGAGTATCGCTTGGTGATTACCAAGCAGTTCTACCACTAACCTGCGTGGCTTCACAGCGTCGAGCGTATCAATTACTATCGGATGGCAATCGGACAAGAAACAATGGCTGATGCTCCGTAAGGCGCAGTGTCACCAGCCTGGCCCAAGCAAAGAAACAAACTTCCAGGGCATAGCCGTGGGGGATAGAGATGGGCTGCCACTTGCATTATGAAATTTCAGCTCATGTGTCCAAGCAGGCGGACATGTAGCGATCGCAGGTCAGACAGGTGCTGGTAAATCCAGTATCGTCGGCGCTTCTTGCCCCCTCACAATTCTGAGTAGTGGCGAGATTGAAATTGATGGTGTCGGTGGTGCAACCAACAATTACCTACAACCAGCTTGTGAGGTGTCGATTGCATCAGTCCAGAGTTCGTTGTCAGAGTAAGGCATTCAGAGCTCATCGAAGTGCGATTCTTCCAGCGTCTTTCCTACGAGTCAAGGACAGGTGGCTGGGAGGCTACGGTAGGAAACCTTTTCTAAACGGCCTTGCAGTACGAGAAATTTTAAGGTCTATATAATGACTAGATGACCTCTTTCCAGATTTGTTTTTCTCCCTTCTCATCTACCCAACGCAAGATAGACCCTCTCTACGGTAAGTAGTGGTGTTGATGAACGTATATACTGTACTCACTGGCAGAGCTCATACACCGTGTATAATAAAAATGGTTTTTCAGCATACGGCTGCTCTACCATGACATTACTGTGTTGTTATTTCGCCAGAATATGAACATGTTGAATCTACTTCTCCTCAAAGTGCAATACTTTCGATACGCTTGTCCTCTACAGCATCAGGCTATGTTGTGGGCGGGAACAGGAGACGGCCTTCCATCCCACCATCTACCATAATGTTCATTCCACTCACATGGCCGCTCAACGTTGGGCTAGATATCACAGCAATCTGCGTTGCAATATCTCTAGGTGTGGCTACCTTCTGTAACGGTGTGGTGGCCAGCGCCTTCTGTACAAACGCCTTGTCTTTCAGTGTTTCTTCAGCCATCTGAGCACCTGGTCAGCTATCAGGTTCGTGTTTCTTTTTTTTTTTTTGGCGCAAGTTCATCAGCTCACCGGTGTAGCTACCCATCCAGGACTGACCACATTCACTCTGCCTTTGGGCGCAATCGACACCATCTCATTTTTTAGCGTAGGGACTAGACCGTACATCAAGGCGCTCTTCGACGCTGCATAGTCTCCATGGCCAGCTTCTCCAAACTTGCCTGCAGTGGAACCGACAAAGACGATCGACGCGGCGTCCTTTGCTTTCGACTCTCGAGTCTGCCGAAGAGCTTGGAGGAAGGCTTTGCACAAGAGGAATGGGCCGGTGAGGTTGACGGCAAGCGTGTTTTGCCACTGTGAGAGATCCATATCTACCAGCTTGCTGTCATTCGTAGGCCAGATGCCATGGTTTACTACGAGTATAGAAACCGGTCCTCCATTTTTCGCCGTTGCATCTGAGATTAGACGGCTGACCTCGGCTTCGTTCCGTACGTCTGCCCGAATGGGCACAATGGTTGAGTGTTGCTTTTGAAGCGCCTCGAGCTCTCCAATTTTGCTGTTGTAGTGTGCTGTCACTCGCGCACCTAGTTGGTTGTACAGCTTGACCGTTTCAAGACCGATTCCTCCGGCCGCGCCTGTGACCAAGACATGAACGCCCTCGAGCCCAAAGCTGATAGACATCACTTGACCCTCTATCTTCAACAGATCCGTCGATAGGCTAGTTCAGTACAAAGGTAAGTTGGTTTGCTGTTCGACGTCCTGTACCCATCGACTGTATGATACATACAATGCCGGGCCGAGTAAGTAAGTAGTGGGGCATTTCCGTGAGCCAGGTGGGGTACCGTAGTCATTGCCACAACCTTAGCTACCTGGGGAATAATGCTATTTAAAAAGCCATCAAAAAGACAGAACTGGCAGGTCAGATGTGGATGACAACGACGGGGATTATGATACATTTGTTCCACTAATCAAACATGCCGGCTTCGCGGCAAGGAATGAAAGACCAATGTCGACCTCAATGAGCAACACGCTTGTAGTAGTTCAAAATCCAAGTGATATACAGCAAGTCGTGCAATGCAGCAGCCAGCAGTGAACGTGTTACCGCGCGGAGGATTCGACTTGCTCTGCCCATGATTTGCCAGTATCGCCGCTAGGTGAAGCCAAATCCACATCTTTGAGGTCGCGTTTTGGAGTTTGATCTTGATCGTTCGGCGGCTGTGGGAGCGCCGGGAATTCCTCAGACTTTGGGAGTGTCTGTTGGTTCTGGTGACCAGCTTGGCCTCCTCGACCACCTCTACCACCACCTCTTGTGGTCTTCGGCTCGCGGTAGAGATACTCTCGCCCGTCTGTGTAGTCTGGTTGATCGCCTGCAAAGGCCTTGCCGTCAAACTTCCCACCTTTGCTGAAGTCCTGCTGCTGTTTGTCCGAGTCCCATTCCCTGACCTCCATGGCCTTAAGCTTCCTGAGTCGATTCCGCTCTCTCTCTCCCATCATCTGTTGGCGATCTCTCCTCTCTTCCTTTGCGCGCTTACCAGCTTCTATTTTGGCCTGTGCAGCGTCCTTCTTCGCCTTTTCCTCGCGTTCAGCGAAATTTGCCCTGTCTGCCTCTGCTCGATCGTGCGCCGCAGTCAAGGACTCGTTCTTCAACTTGATCGATGCTATCCTCTCGGCAAGCTCTGCTTCCGTGAGCTTTGGTTTCCGCGCACCACCACTACTCTCACGATTGACATGTGCGCCTCGTCGAGGCCCTGTGGGGGCACCTTGCGGAGCCTGCACATCAGCGTTCGCGGTCTGCGCACCCTGAGCTTGCTGTCTTCCATTTGCACCTCTACCTCGACCTCTCGTACTCTCACGACCTCCTCTACCTCTTTTGCTCGTGCTCCTGTTCTCGTTGGTTTCTGGCTGGTGGCGTTCGATCTTGGGTTCTGCTGCAGGCGTGAAATCCTCCCCGAACAAATCGTCTGATGGCCGCGTCTGCATGGTTTCCTCCAGTGGGACGACATCATCGAACAAGTCGTCCTCTCGAAACGTCTGAGCGAAGTCATCATCGGTAGTCGGTAAAGAGGGCGAGGGTTCAAAGGCGGATGCAGCGGCCGACAGCGAATGGCTTGTAGACGGTCGAGCTTCTTCAACATCTTGTGGTGTCGCAGGGTCGGGCGCAAAGGTTTTCTTCGGCTCGTCAGCAAGGCGCATCCATATCATCCAATGCGCATGGTGTACTTGCTGGTTCTGTCTCCTGGGCAGGAGGTTGCGGTGCCCATCTTGATTGATACATTGCGGCTCTCTGCACGACGTAAAGATCCCAGATCTGGTTTGAATGCAGTAACTCGATGTGCAGGTAGGCGAAACGGACAATGCAAGTTTGGCTATTGGTTCAGACTGGGTTCGATGTTGGTCGAAGACATTCACAGTAGATTGAACACTACAAGTTATTTCGGCAGGGTTACTGAAGGCCCTGGCCCTTACCCGATCGCCTCGGCTGTACCTCCCACAGTGGTGGCGGATAGGTAAGGGCTACTTGAATAATGGTAGTAAACGCTGCTTGACTACTGGAAAATGGTATTACCGCGCCGACCGACGACCATTGCTGTTTAGACTATTCCGGTAAGAGGATGAATCCGCATTGCAACGGACGCTTGAGCATACCTAAACATTGTCGGCTCGAGTACTACATCGCAGATGGCGCGACACATCGATGTCAGAGCATGCACGTCGTCCCCAAACAGTCGGTGTCGCATCTATACAGTATCAGCCTGCGCTAGCGAAGTAGGCTTGGCGAAGCGATATGGACGATACCGTATGTACAATGCAATACCAAACGGTTTCGAGCACCTCCAACACCACCGCGTACGCCCCTTTCGCATGCGCCTGTAAACCTCGCGCGACGTCGCACAATCTTCGTGCAGCAAGGGTGGTCCTTTGGCCCGGCGACCGACCGATCGTGCCTCTCTCCGTCTACGACGTAACTACCTACCCTGGCTGCGGTGGCCATGTCGGATACTGATATTGGTCCGTCGACATCAGCCTATCCACCACCTAGCAGTGCAGCTCAGTCCCACCTCTCTCATCCCTTCTACCACCAGTTGCACGATCTCAGTCGGCATGTGTCCCCTCACAGCCAACGTGGAATGGAAAGCCCAGCAATGGGGTCTCCTGCTCCAGACGACCAAGGACACAGCCGTAATGGCCATGCCCACGGCCACGGCCACGGGCATGATAGCCGTGAACAGCAACCAGACATACCTGACGATCCTCAATTGCGCGCCAGCTTAGCAACCATGATGGAAGGCGGAAGCCAGGGTCTCGTGGACTTGGGCAACATGGGCCATTCTGTAGACCAGCGTCTTACCTCTCCCACTGCAGGCGCTATCGCCATGCAGAATCAGCCTCGTGCTGTTGCCGATGCGCCGCACGTGATGACTGCGGCGCCTCGTGCGTCCGAGCAGGACAAACGAACAAAGGTCAGCCGTGCGTGTGACGAATGTAGGAGGAAGAAGATCCGCTGCGATGCGACCGAGGACACAGGCAACCCTCCTTGTTCGAGTTGTATACGAACGAACGCTAGGTGCTCTTTCAGTCGCCAGCCGCAGAAGAGGGGGCCGTCCAAAGGGTATATCAGGGAGCTCGCTGAGCGGCTCAATAGTCTGGAGTCACAGATGCACCTTCCTTCACAGCTGCAAGGCCAGCAGCAAGAGGAGCTAAGACATGTGCAGCGTGCTATCGCCGATGAAGAGCAAAGACAATCTGTAAGAAGATCTGGTAGCAACACAGTAGAAGCGAGAGCTGGGGACAAAAGGTCCTATGATGATTTCCAATCTCAACAACAGCCAGACGTCGCTTGGGGAGAGCGGTCCTTCGCTAGGCGACAAGCATCCATATCACAGCCGTATCCTTCGTCATCTGCAAACTTGACCCAGGAAAGGACCAATATAAGCAACCGAGATGAGAGACAAAATCCAATGGCTGCACAGCCGTTTTGGCGTGCTTCCGGCGGTGAGAATTTGCTCCCGCTTCATCCGCCAGGTGAGGTTGAAGCCTTGCAACCAACATTGATCACCAGCTTCGACTGGGACGAAGCTGTGATTGATGAGTACTACCGGATAATCCATCAGACATTCCCAATACTGCCCTCGAACAAACATCGCCTTAGGCAGCGATTAAGTGACTGTCCGTCCACGCTTCGTGAGGCCTTTATCATGTCACTTGACTGTCTCATGCGCACTTTTCCTACCACCATCTTACCACCTAATGTTGGGTACAGCCAGGCTCTGAGACGGGCTGCCGAGCTTCTCGCGAGTTACCCTTTCGATAATCCTGCGAGTCATACGAATGGGACGAATCTCGTTTATCTCCAGACCCTTATAATTATGGCGCTCGAATGCGATAACCATGGTCCTGCGACCATAAGAGGTCAGGCTGGGCCAAGTCGTGCCGAATGGCTTGGTAGAGCGGCGGGTGTTGCTGGAACGCTCGGGATCAATCTGATCCAGTCGAACTCGAACTCGATCATGGAGGGTGACCGAGATAGCGAAGAACGACTCGCTCGCCGAGTCTGGTGGGTTTTATTTATTCTTGACCGCTGGCATGCATCCAGCACAGCGGATTTGCTGAAACTGCCGGAGAATAGCGTCGTCCTCCTGCCAGAGGACCAGATCCTGCTGGGTGAAAGCACTTACCACCTAGCGCGTTTGAGTTTCATCATTGGCCATCTTGCTGCCATCCTGACCACCACCAAAACCCCCAGTACCAATGTCATGGCACCGTCCAACCCGGCTTCCTCTCTTTTGGGTCTCACTCTCGCTGGCGAGATTGATAGATTCAGAGAAAGTGTTGAGTCGGTATGGGGCAGTCTCAATCTCGTGCACTTGAGCTATCACCACTGTCACTTGCTCATCAAGCGTCTCAGTCCCACTACTGAACCCACCGAGCTTGTAGGTCATGCGGTCAAGGTGGCGACGGTGCTCAACTCGAGACTTACACCGCTCACGCCGCTCAACCATCATTTCGCCGCGTTGTCCGCTATGACGTTATGCGAGCTCTGCGATGTGCCAAAGACGAGGACGGAGGCCATGAAAGGAATCGACCATCTCTTCCAATGTCTTGGGGAGGGCAAAGGTCTGGCCGGAAAGCAGGAAAGTGAGGGCTGGGACGGTGCAGTACGGGAACTGGTTGTTGGTAAAAGACAGACAATGCTTAGACTGCTAGGCTCTACCGAAGGCAACTCTTCCCTACATGGCCTCGCCGATGCAGCTGCAGCGGGTGGCGGCGATGGAATGGGCAATGGAGGAAACAGCGTCGATGCAACGAACGGCGCAGGGTTTGACCCAACGATGTTGACGAGATATGGCTACCTGACAGCTTTGGGACAGGGCATGTTCAGGACGAAGATGTCCCCATGAAATAAAATGCCCATTTCGATTTCATATAATCCTGTCATATGTTATATACGTCGATACAGCCGGGTTAGCGCCCTGCGAGTATCTCATTGACGTTGTCTATGAAGCCTAGATCGTAAAGATTGACAACATCGCTCAGGTCGGTTATTCTCGACCAAAGATGACCCTGGCCCGTTGGAGGCTTACGATCACTCGTACGTACGATTACCTGATTGGTCTCTGCTGGCCAGGTGGCGGTCTCATGGTAGTCCAAGCCTAGCTTGTCAACAAATTCCTTCGTTCGTGAGCCGGGATCGGCACTCGACCCCTCCTGAGTGTGAAGATGCTGGAGGATGTCACTGCGAGAAGCGCGGTAGACTGAGTCCTCTGCCATGTCGTCTCTCCAATCCGCCCACTTCTGTGACTCGTTCGTTGTCATACCCGCCCAGATCAGGTAGATGTGATACGCCAGGAAGCTCAGGGGTAGCGGCGCAGTGGCTGCTGCAAGCAATCCTACGCCTGCTACTCCCAATCCACCGGCTTGTAGAGCGCTGGTGAACATGTCACCAAAATCTCTCAACCTCTGCAAGAGTGAAGCGCCCTGGATGGGAGGAGGAAGGTGCAGGTACTGCGACATTAAGACAAACGATAGGTAGGCACCATATATCTGCATGAGGCCGAGGGACAACAGCAATGCCAGAAAGTGATGATAGTTGCCCTTGCCCAAACAGTTGCTGACCCAGGGGCAGTGATGATCGCATTTAGCTACGCAGTGGCCGCAGAGGCTGCAGTGCTTACTTCTGGCTGGCTTGGTCCTGTTGCAAGTTGTACATAGGTTGCCTGGCCGGTACAGGACGTGGTCGTAGGGATAATCCGCCATCCTGGCGCCGTGGCTAGCTGAAGTGATATAGTGCGCGCGATGCGTCACGCACTTGTAAGTGAAATAGTAAGGCAAGGTCACCAGCAATGGCATGGGATAACGTTGCCAGTTCGTGATCCGGGCCCAAGCATTGTAGAGGAATAGGCCCGTACTGCCAGTCATGAGCATGAGGAAAATCATCTACACCTACCTTTCAGCTTGCGATCCTAACGGCAGCTCTTGGACATACACGGCGTGAGGAGCATACCAGTACGATAGGGTTATTCTCATAGAACAGATAGTGGCCGAACCGCTGACTTCTGGCCGTCACTCTACCACCAGTGAGGTGTCCATCCAGACGTCTGGCCTGCTTGGGCACTTGTATGCACATGGCACGGTAAAGCCAGCCTATAGGTGTCTTGCGCAGGCCTGGAAGTCGTCCAAACAGAGCCACGAATGTGAGCAGCGAGACGACGAGGATCCCTAGTAGGATTTTTTTCGCGGTATTCATCTTGTTTCCATACAGTGCTCGCGCTCCCGTGTTTGTAGACGACGGTTTTGCCTGTGGCGGAAAGGTTTTGGATCGCTTGTTTGATGTCAAGGTTTTGAGCAGATATCAGAGTAAAAGCATGATATGATTGTGATACGATGCGTGAGTATGTACTTGTAGACGTGCTGAATTACTCGAATGAGACGGTTTGTGTTGAGATATCCTGATTCGATCAATTTGCTTTCCGCAACGAAGTATGAAGAGCTGACTGTTCCGGGGTCTTGCGACGATTGACAGAGGTTTATTGGCTCTCAAATTGGCAGTCTAGAAATACGCTTTCCAAACCGACCTGGGTCGTAGGCAAATGGGGCAATCAAACGTGCAGTGAGGGCTTCGAATTCCGTTTCACTTAAAACTAATAAAATACTTGATCAGAATAAATGTTGTCTCAAGAAAGAAAGATCCAGTGAAGCAAGATAGGCTCACGTGACTGCGTGACGCGACGCGAGACGCGGGCCCCTCAATCTACAATTGATCAACCAGATTCACTGAGCTTCAATCAGCTGCGTCAAATCCCGTCTATACATTCAGCGACATAACACCTTCAGCAGACTCCAACTTCAAGTCCTCAAGCCATGGCGGTCGCGCCAGTGGTTGTTGGGTCCACTACAAGTGCTTTGACCATCCAAGGTTCATTGTTCGACGGCTTGAAATTCTTCATCACCCAAAGAACGCCTTCTCGTACCCACTATGTTGCCAAGATTGAGTCGAATGGTGGTCGCGTAGTCAAAATGGAGAAACATGCGGACTACATCATCGCAGATCACATGCTGCCATCACACTGTCCACCTGACAGCCTCTCCTATACATTCCTGGATGCCGCCTTAAGGGAAGGTCGGCTACCAGAGCCAGCTGATCATACTGCTGGAAAGCCTCCTGGCGCGATCCGCCAGTCAGGAGCTGTCGTGCCACGGAAGAAGTCCAGAACGCCCTTCACAGAGGAGGATTCACGGATCTTATTGCGCTGGGTGGAGAAGCGGGTATCGGAAGGGGAGATGGCCAAAGGCAATAAGATATACCAGGAGCTTGAACGGCAGAATCCGCGACATACCTTTCATGCTTGGAGATCTCACTATTTGGATAAGCTAATGAATTCAAAAATCAATTTTGCAGATGCAAAAGCATTGCAGGATCATACCTCTATCTCCAATCGTTCAGCGAATGGCTCACCGCAACCACTACTGGATCCAACATCAACTTTACCCGCGCACGAACAGCCGAAACAACATCAATTTACCGAAGACGACTTCAATCTCGTGGATTCCCACATGGATGATATATTGGAACTCCCAGAGGCTCGTGCAGACGACGCCTTCGAAGCTTGGGCGAAACTCCATGGTCGTCATTCGGCCCAAGAATGGAAAACTTACATTCTCGACGTTGTAATTCCTCAGAAGCGAATGCAGAAATCATTCGAGCCAAAGCAAGTCCAGATTGTTCCACCTCAAAAGCCAAACGTAGGCAACACCTCCAACATGATTCCGCCACCAGCCTTAGTGCGAACGGCAAACGAGCATGCGCCTCCAACTGAAATCTTGAAAGGAATCGTTCAAGGCTCCTCGTCTCGAGAGGGACAGCTTGAAAAGCGAAAACGAGAAAATAGTGGCTCAATTGAAACTACACCTACTTTGGTCCAAAAAAGACGGAAGATTGCGTTGTCTGCACCTCCACCCACTGCATGTTCACTGCACAACACTTCCACAAGCTTTTTCCAAGGAAACGGCGCCCTATCAGCTAGTGGCAGCATTTTACCGCAGACAGCGCTCAGTGAGGGAAGCCATCAGCCATTTTATCAGGAGAAGCAAACCGAGGTTACACGCCACGACCCAAGGACTCCTTCGATTCTTTGCAGCGACGATGAAATTTCTCCAGACGTGGCTGTATCCGGAGTCCACAGCCAGAATTCACAAGGACCGAGTGTTAATTCCTTGACTGAAGCGAACCTTACCAAGCAACAGGCGCAGCACACCCGTCCACTGCTACGAGCGAGCGACCTTCCACCAGACAATGAATCCCAGGATCAAAGTAAATACATAGAGTATTTGCAAAATCTGAATGGTGTAAGGGCAGGCCAAAGAACAGCATCAAAGAGTCTCAAACAAGCTGGCAAAGTGCTGACCACAGAATATTCGCCCAAGCCAATAAAACACGTACCTAAAGATCCAACACCGGTGTCTGACGCCGAGTCAAAAGGCTCCAACAATCTACCATCTGACAGTACTTTCGACGAGTATGAGACTGTGAACATCAAGCCCAAATTGCTTCGCAAAATGATACCAGTAGTGCATATCCACCAGAGGAGAGCAGTTCCTGAACTCCAGAGTTCCAATCAAGGACCATCTTTCTTTAATGAAGCTATGGAAAATGCCGATCTATCAAGTCAACCGTTTAATTCGCAGTTGAATGACTTCCAACAGTCACGACGCAAAAGTATTGACGAGAATGCCGATGAAAAGCTGGAAAGCAGCTCACCAGTGGAAGATCCCCAGGAAATCCACCTACCTCTTTCTACTGAAGGTATTGAAGATGTTGATTTGACTATACCCGAACCTGAAGGAGGCTTTGAGACGTCTTCACCGGTTGTCTTTGCAAAACTTGATATTCATCAACCTGAGCAAAGCACGCTTCAGAATCCTCGAGGGTGCGACAAAGACAGAGAAGTCGCCAGGTATTCACTATCGCCATCGCCCACTCCTTTGAGTCAGGAAATAGAAGGACATGGAAGCACCCCTACATATAGTAGAGAACGCCCAATTCCATTCGATACACAAGCTTATCTCAATGCCGAAACCCAGATACCTGACCTTAGTGTACCTGAACCATCCATCTATGACGAGGTCAGAAGTGATGATGGGGTCTCGCAATACTCCTTGCCAGCATCAACCAACGATCACTTTGTAACGGAATGGGCCCCTACGACATCAGCCCTGGCATCTTTACGCAGAATCTCTGCAAGTATGTCTTCCGATGATGGAAGAGCTACACACAAGACAGAATTGCGAAAAAAATCCAAAACTCAAGCAGTTGGACGCGAGCCAGATCCCATGTCAGACTGGATAGATAGCATGATGGCGCGTAAGCACGATGAATCCACAATTCTGTGGGCCCTGAAACGGTGCTCCATGCGTCCAGAGCTTGCAGAGTTGGTGCTTCACTACCACAGCAAGGGTCTGGGTTTGCCGCTCGACATCCCTGGCATTTGGTCCGAAGAAGAAGACAAAATCCTCCAGGGCACTGACGCTGAGGGTCTAAGTTGGCTTGAGGAGAAGCATGGTCCGGACGGTGCTGGTGGAGATGAAGTGGATAATAGGCTCAGCTTCCTGGACCAATACCAAGAGTGCGAGTGGAATGTTGTTGCGAAAAGGTGAAGGCGTGCTGGCGCAGCATTGCCTGATACGTAATCAATGATTATTCTTTAGACATATTTCACGCACGCTCTGCGTCGATTTCCGAACATCATGTTGCTAGCTCTAGTCAATTGTCGTTAACGATGCAGCGTTGTTGGCAGTGTGATGCCAGCACTACTTGCTGATCTTTGGCGCTTGCATTGAAGCATGGGGGTTCTGTACTGCAGCATATTTACGGTATGTTCCGCCGATCTGCTAGCATTACAACGAGCCACTGGCGAAAGCATGCATTTCATCAGTACCACGCCGAGAGAACGGTAGGTAGCTAAGAGCCAGCTGGGAACCGGTAGGGCAGCACGATGTTCTGTGGCATTATACGCTGAGCACATTGGACGTTCAAAGCGAGGTCAACCTGCAAAGGTTCATCGTCATCTGCAGTAGACAAGCAGTCATGCTCTTCACACTAGCAGGCTGTTCCAAAGAGCTTGCTTTCTCGGTAGTTCACTCATAGCATCTAGTCTTGTCTGTAGGCATCTCATGGCTTTTATATTTGCAACCAAACGAGGCGAACACGAGATAAGCGGGAACTGGGAATGGAAGGGCGTTCTACGTGGGTGGTGAAGTGTAGACTGTCCATCGCGCTCGCCAAAACTTCTTGCTAACCTTGAAACCCGGGCTGCTTGATCAAATGGCGGCACAGTGAATAACCTTGACCTGAGGTGCCTGGGCGAGAGGCTGTTGCAATGAGCCCTCGTTTCATCGACAGTTTTTCGTGAGACTCAAACTTGCTTTCATCGCGCTCTCGAACACCTGGCCGGGACAAGCCATGACGTATTGAAGAAACCTCATTTGATTCAATGAGCATGAGACACATTGAAAGAGTAAGATTGTCGAAGCAAGTTGGACTTTGTATTCATAATTCATTGGTTAATGGAAGTTGATTCTCTCAATCCAAAACCCTGCCGGTTTGAGTATATATGATCCCCGGCTCGATTCGAAACAGCGAACCAAAAGCAGCTATATCAACAGCACGATATATGCGGCATGAAGAGGAAGCTACCACATTGTACTCGTCTTCTTCGCGAGTCTTTTCCCGCTATCGTCATTTGAACTACTCCTCAGGCCAAAGAAGCTCTTCTTTTTCCTGGCCAGCTGCGGCTGTTGCGCCGGATCTGAAGGATTATTTGCCCCACTCATTAGCAATGAACCCGAACTCACAGGCGGTGGCCGGGTATATAATCCATTTGAGGTCCGCTCAGGAACGGCACCCTGAGGTATGGGCTGAAGAGAACTGCTGCCGCCACCAAAACCGCCCGCTCTTCTTGGTGGTACAGGAGAAGGAACGGTAGGTCGGCCAATGTTTGGTGGATGAGGAAGTGGTTGAACGCCGTACATTCTCCGTAATCTTTCGGTTTCACGGTCGACTTCTTCTTGCATTCTCAAGCGCTCTTTCTGTTCGAGTTCAAATTGCTTTCGCAAACGTCTCGTTTCCGCTTCATCTCGTTTGTCCTGCTCTCGGCGCTGGCGAGCACGCTGTTCTTGCAAAGTGCGAGCTTCTTCTTCCTGTTGCCTGCGTAGGCGGGCAGTCTCTGCGTCGACCTCCCATTGCTGCCTTGGATCCGGCAAGGGAGGAGGTACGTTCGAGCCGGTGGCGCGCTGCCGAGGTGGGAAACCAGAACCGAGCGCTTGGGGTGGTGTTGTCTGAAGCCTAGGTAGAGAGTTTCTCTTGGCATCGTTTGCACTGTTTGGTCTTGGGTACGCTGTGTTAGATGGCAGATTCGAGCGAGATGCCGACGGGATTGAGCCAAGCGCATTAGAAGGGCCATGAATGGTGTTGACTTGCTTAGGGTTGCTAAGTTTTCTCCCACCAGAACTGAGCTTTCTTCCTGCTGTGTCTGTAATATTGAAGACTTCGCCCAGCTTGCTTTTGTCGGCAAAATACAGATCCTTGACGACAATAGCGCTGAGTATCAAGACCACCTCGAGTCCTTTGGGGTCTTCAATTTCCACCCTGCTAAGGTTCGGTTCATAGATCGTCAACTCCCTCATGCTTCTCCATAAAGCAATGGCGATGTCAGGCTCCTTACGACCTTTGTTCTTCTTATCGAATTTGTCCGTACTTCTGCCGGTCATATAGCATGTCAGTTCCTTGCTGAGCTTGCTCTCCTTCCTCCATACAAAGTTGACTTTAGGCGTCGTATCAAGACTGCTAGGATCGCTTGTCCCTCGGTCAATGTTACTCGAGCTAGGCGTTCTGAACGAGGTTTCAGGCATACTGAAGGACCAGCTGTCACTGGCACCCCACCGACCTTCCTTCAGGTCCACCCTCACCTGCTGATCCGGGTCATATAGCTGGACCACAAATTCGCCCGTCAAGACCGGTAAGGGAGGTGGTGGCACACCACCATTTTTCCGGATTTCCTCCTGATTAATGGTAGGGTGCGTCCAGGCTGGTCGTGCAAGCACCTCACCATAAAGGATATCCGGATTGTAAGCGTCGAAGAGGGCAGCCGCATAGCAGTTCTTTTGTGTCGGTGAGGTTGAGTTAGGGTCCGCATGGTGCATGGCATACAGTGGGGCAGGATCAGAGCCATGATATGAGAAGAATATCGATCGATGATGCTTCACCCCTGAAGTTGAGGATTTGAGGAAGAAAGTTGGGAGATTGTCGTCGAGCATTGTGGCGGGGAGATTTCCTGGCGATCACATCCAGGCGGGTGCAGTTCAAGCTGCCCTTCGCAGTGATGGTGGCTCTGAACGCCTGCGTTTGCGTAGTAGTCCTGAGGAATTGAGTGTCCGTTTCAATAGAAGTCCAAGTTCCAATGTTAGCCTGGGGCGTTGATGTGACGAGTGAATCGGTGCTCAAGACGGAACATATACAACATTCTGTTGAAGACTGAACGGCGCTGCAAGGCGGGCCAGAGGCTATAGTAGAGCGAAAGAAGGAGGCCCCTCGACCAGGAGTCGTCTGGTTTGGGGCTTGGCTGTCGCAGGACACGCGGACATATGAGTGAGGAGGATGGAGGATGATAACCTTGGAGTAGGCTGTGCAGTGGTTGGTGGTGAAGGCGGATACTGTGCCCACCTGCAGGTGTCTAGTAAACCTAATGTACCTTGCAGCGATTACGTCGTCGCGGACGATCCCGCCGTCTTGTGCCATTCTGGGGCAGCCGCTAGGCAAGAGCCGCCCTATTAATATCACATCACTTGCAGATTCAACAGCCTCTCTGCAATGCCTCCATCTTCACGAGCCTTGCAGTCCAATGGTGTGAGACAATGTACCTTCGACGTCTGTGGTGTATTACTGGATGGATGATTTTCAAAGTAACGAGTTGGAGTCCATCTTGCCATTGACGGATCGTGACAACTCGCAACCATGCAGAATGCATCCACCAAGGCAATCGTAGAAGGGTGAATTGCCCATCTCCCAACTTTGGCGACCTCACCATTGTGCTGATGGGGATTGCGTGGACTGCACCTGCTCTTGGGTGATAGAGACAGACAAGCAGGTAGGCAACTGTAAGTGATATGTACATACGATCTGTCAGTCTCTATTACCCTCTGGCAACGAACCATAGGATCATCAACCACGACCACGACCACGACCACGACAACCAACATCGTCATCATCCACGGCCTCTTCTTCTACAGCCCCATCATATGAAACAGAAAGTGCCGATTCTTCCATGTCAACCTATCTTCGCTTCCAGCTTGGACCAATTTTTATATGACTCTCATTGAAAGTGGAAGGAGCATATAGGAGCATTGAGTGTAAAGTAGTAATGAAAATCGTAAGCCTGGCTTTTGAGGGTGGTGAAGGAGCTTCGACACATATATTGCATGGTCCCATAACGTTCCTCTCTAGAAATAAAGAAATAAGCAAGTCGAAGCCGAAAGATCAAAACCGACACCGACAGGGTATATATACAGCAACAATCTCAACCACAATCTTCAATTTCGAGGTGTGGTCGACGTTTCTCCCAGAGCTCGCTTGAACTCGGCCAGCTGCTCATCAGGTATCGGGTAAGTATGTGTTGACGAGGGGAAGCTGCGGTCTTTGACCTCGGACTTATAAGCTTCCAAGCCTTTCAAGGCTTCACCCCAGACATTGGCATACTGTTTGACGAACTTGGGTAGGAACCTTCCAGGTGGACAGTTGCCAAGCATGTCAGTCTGGACCAGCACCTGACCAGAGCATCCGTTCCCGGCGCCTATGCCAATGGTGGGTATGTTCAACCTGCTTGTGATAAGCTCTGCGACACCAGCAGGGACAGCCTCGATGACCGTTGCGAAAGCACCAGCCTTCTGTACGGCCAGGGCATCATCAAGGACTTTGAAAGCGGCGGAAGCGCTTTTGCCTTGGACGCGGAAGCCACCGAGGGCGTTCTGTCGCTGGGGGGTAAGGCCAACATGGGCGAGCACGAGGATGCCAGCCTTGGTGAGCTTCTCGATTTGGGGCGCCATCTCCTCGCCACCCTCCAGCTTGACGGCGTGCACGCGGCCCTCCTTGACCATGCGGATGGCAGTCTGCAGGGCTTGGTCGGGACTGACTTCGTAACTGCCCATGGGCAGGTCGCCGATGATGAAGCTCGACTTGGCTCCCCTGGCCACGCTCTTGCAGTGCAACAGCATGTCGTCAACCGTCACCTCGCTGGTGTCATCGAGACCCATCGACACCATGGCCAGGCTGTCGCCTACCAGAACGATTTCCATGCCAGCATGCTCGGCAACATGAGCGCTTGGGAAGTCGTGCGCCGTGACCATCGTGATCGGCTCCTGCCGTGAGTACATCGCTCTTAGTGTTGCGATCGTCACTTTCTTCCGCGCCGGTGCCGCGGCTCCCATGGGTGAATGTGAAGAGTGTCGAACGCCGATGGTGGGTTGGGTATTGGCACGACTTAGAACGCCGACCATCGGCCGTACATGTGCTATCCTGGCAGGACTCTTTGTTATTATGACATTGGAACAGGCCGAGGCCAACCGCGACATATCAGTGGGCTTCATGTTGATGATAGTGCTTTACTATAATGTAACGACACAAGCGGTGGCAGAGGTATGGTTTTTCCTTGACCTCAACAACTATCGACGACTTGAACGAGGTAGCTGGAGGACGAGGAAATCGAAAGCGGTCCATGACTGTGATCGTGGGGATTCATTTTGTTTTGATCAACAGCGTTATGAAGGCTGCGTCGTAAATGTGTGAATGTGCTCGGAGGACGGAGACAGGGCGGTCGGCTTTTCCCACTGTATTTCAACCTAGAACGTCCTAGTCGCTGCGAACACTCTCTAAAGCCTCGGCAGCCAGGCTGCGTGGAGCTGGTCGCATCTGCTGGCCGCTGATGTCGACCTGAGCGTTTGACAGCTGAATCAGGGCTGTGGTGAGGCTGAGTTGTAGGATGGGATCATGTAAAGACATGTAGGTCAAAGGTTGATGTCCTGTACGAGAGGTGCAGATCAGGCACGTGACACTGCCTCTTCCGTCGGACGTGGGGAGTCGCCCCCGCTATGCTGAGTCAGTGAGGACGTAATCGGGCAGGGACAATCCGTTATCGTTATCGACGCGGGACCAGCCGTGGTATCGGAAGCAGGTGAGTGGCCAGGCTTGTCTCATGTCGTAGACGCCCTCGCAGTCATGAGATGAGGTGAGGTGAGGTGATCCGCTGGTAACAGGTAACGCTTCCGGTGGCTCGTCTTTGCGCCTGCCCACATACACATCGTTCGAACAATATTTCATAGCCACATACCTACGCATCCACCTGGCCACATCTCTTCCTGACTACAGCTGGAGAATCCCGTCGAGCCTGCTAATAAGAGGGTTGACCAGCCCACTGACCTGGCCACGGTTCGTTGTCCCCCTCAGTCTCCCAAGTACTGCTGCTCTGATACTGATATCGTGTGCCGTAGTCATATCGTTGTACGCTTAGCCGCACTGCTTCAAAGATTATCCACAGGCAGACGACTTCCGTTAGCACCGCCCTCGTTACGGTCACGTGCGAAAGAGCACATCCTCACGATCTCTGACGTTCCTTCTGCTGCCGCACGGCCTAAGGGCGAAACAGCTATCTATATTCGATCTGGACCTACAACCGGGACGAGCGGTGAGAGAGTTTGGCGGTCGCCCATCAGCCAAGATGTCAAGCCCCAAACGTAGAATCGAGACAGATGTGAGCTTCTAGAAGCTTGAGGATTATGGAGGGAACACGGCGATTGACATGCTGCAGGTGATGAAGATGCTTATGAGCGATTATGAAGTCACACTGGTCAATGACAACAGTAAGCGGATATCACGGTTTGCAATATCTCGGCACTCTCGCTGACTGTTCTCTGCAGTGTGAGCTCGTACTCGCGTATAGAAGGAAGCGTGAAGTGGTGCTGATGGTCAAACCAGGCAGGAATTCTTTGTGCGATTCAAGGGGCCGGAAGAGAGTAGGTTACGACGTTCTTGGATGGATATGATGAGGTTGTGGCTAATATCGTGACAGCACCATTTGCCAACGGCCATTGGAAGATCCACGTCGAACTTCCCGACCAGTATCCATACAAAAGCCCCAGCATTGGGTTCGTGAATAGGATCTTCCACCCCAATATCGATGAGTTGTATGTTTGCCGGATTGCCAGCCGTGTGGAATGATAATGTGCTAACTCGTCCATCTCCTCAGATCAGGAAGCGTATGCCTCGACGTCATCAACCAGACTTGGTCTCCAATGTATGACATGGTCAACATCTTCGAGGTCTTTCTACCTCAGTTACTTCGCTACCCAAACCCGACCGACCCCCTCAATGGCGAGGCAGCTGCACTCATGATGAGAGATGAGAAGAGCTATGATGCAAAAGTCAAAGGTAAGCGAGGGTGAGGACCCTTCCGAACACCATCCTCCCTTGACAACCACGTATGGAGTCTAACATGGATACAAAGAATACGTTGCAAGATATGCAACCAAGGAACAAGTCGACGAGAACGGCAACGATTCTAACGATAGCGACGAAATGAGCAGCGTAGGCAGCTTAGACGATGAGGAGGACGATGACGAGCCAGCAGGTGCCATGGAGGTGTAAGCGTGGCCCAGGCACGACATCGATGGGATTCATCTCTTACAACTCTCCTTTCTCGCATCTGGTATTCCACGACATGGCACTGGCACTGACGGCATATTGAAGTTGGCAATCGGAGTCAACAGGACCGCTGGCAACGGGCTTCGTTCCCAGCCTGCATCGGCGTACTACAAAGGGGGTAAAACGTGGCGATACTGCTTGCGAGCAGAAGTGACTTTTGGATAAGCTCGACTCAGGTAGTTCCCAGCATGACGATCTTTCCTTTTCCTTGTTTCCATGATGATCTCGCCCTGCGCTGGTGAACCTGCACAGGCATGTGTCCTGTTTCAAGATTGGCATGATGATAGGCGGGAGTGGACCGGGCCACACGGGCGACGAAGCCTCAGGGGGGGTAGAAGCGAACTTCTACTGCGTGCCAAACAACACTTTCCTACCTAGTCTTAGGATGCTGCAATGTTTCCAGGCCGGCGAACCCAAGGACAAGGCTGTCATTTCACGTGGGCGATCCAGTTTCAGTAGGCGGGACTTGACCCGAGACAGCAAGCGGATTGTACAGTAGGGAGACAGACAGACCATCTCCCCTCTGCCATCACCGTACCCAACTTTTACACTTGTGATGCACCTGCATAATGAGGGAATCCGGATGCCGACCGAGTTCACGGGCCAATCCGCGCGGTGGATAGCATTAACCACATTGTAGTGCGATGTTCACCGCTGGTGGCCGTGGTGTTGCTCTGACTGCCATTAGGCGGACAGGCCCCCTTCAATCCATAAAGCCCTGTCGCATGGCAGGCGGACACGCAGGGATCTCCGCGGCTTATCTCCCCATTGCGTTTGAGCTTCTGATTCTAGGTAATTTGGAAAATGAAAGGAGACCAGTCCCTTCGAGTGTGGCGCATTGCCTGTCACAGCGGACTTAGGAGCAACGTGTTGGGAAGTATCAGCTTGCCGCGTTGCAAGGGTGCACAGGCTCGAACTCCAAAGGGCAATGACTGCAAACGGCGGGATCAGAAGCAGAAAAGGTGGCCGCCACAAGCAGACTCACAACGGTATGGTGGTATCACCTAGCGCAGCAAATGACAGCCCCCATGAACACAACCGAGGTTCAATGGCAGGGGACGTGTGGAAAGGGGAGAGATGTAGATCAGACATGCGCATTCTACTCGTGATCGATCTCACAACCTGCAGGCCAAGGTGCAGCGAAACCCGAACGTAGCGCACGGCCGTGCGGTGAGTGCATAATGCATCGCCTCGCGCCGCACTTCGTCGGCACGCACGCACGCACGCACGCATGCAGCAGGAAAAGCTTAGGGATCGTACTGCACTGTACCCCCGAAGAGGACCCATCTGCTGGGACTGGTCCCGTCAAGATCGCTCGACCCCTACAGGACAACGAACCCCCTACCGGATGTGGCTTGCAGGTTCTGTCTGGGGAGCCACGTGCAATCAGGCCATGACGATACGGTATACACACTACCGCCCGTCCTGCGAGGTGAATAGCATCTCCATGACATGCTATGTCTGCGGCAACAGGCTACCTTCGGGCGACTTGCAAACACTCGTGAACCCTGACGATCTCGTCAGATCTTGGTGTATTGTTCGTACGTCGATATTTCCTTCGTACTGTACACGTCTCCACCGTCAGGCTGGTATGCACTACCCTCCTGACTGGTGTCTTCCCTTTGCCTATGTGACGTGTCTCAAAGCCGAATTTGCTGAATGCGTGGCGCACAGCAGCGAGAGCTTTTTAGGACAAAAGACCCACTGGAGGTCGAAGAGCCTTAAAGCCCTGACCACAGAACGAAGTCCGTACGAGATGTTGTTCCGGCCTGGGCAGAATAGATGCTCGTGTCCTCACATACGTTGAACGACCGCACGCAGCGTGATGGTGATGGCGATGTTGATGTTGACGCCCCCATGTGTAGTACTGTGACTAATGCTCCAGAGCATTCAACCTTAAGGGAAGGATGAAAATTCTGAACTTAGATCTGTAACCTCTGGGCGTAACGTCAAAGATCTGTCCACGACCTACCTCTTTTGGCCCCAAGCGGTACAAATGGAATGTAACGCTTGCAAACCAAAATCTTCAACCCATCTCAGCGGTGAAACTGCAGAGGGTACGGAGGTAACAAGATGGGGGGTCGCAGACAAGTAGGCATACCTTAATGCATCTCCATCGAGTTTGTACGGATGAGGTACTGAAACTTTGGTGGTATGCGTGGCAAATTGGATGGTCTTGCTCCCCCCTGCTTGCGGGCACCACAAGTGCACGGCGTGTACCATCTGTCTGGTAGCGTCGTCAGTCTTTCATTCGTCTATCAGGTCTAGCCGCCGCCTGCTACAGGGCTAGGTGCTGCATCCACCTTCTAGAAGACTGCTAGATTGTTCACGAGGCGAGCCTTGCGCTTTGATTATCAGTCGAGCCGAGCCCTGCAAACAGCCTTTTTCTGGCCAATGCGTGGGTGTCACTGCTCAACGCCAAAGCCAGTGTTTCACGCTCTCGGCGAATCCAACGGACGTTCTGGAGACTAGAACGTGCAGTTCATGCGTTGATAATGCAGCTACGTTGGATCGTTCGACCTCTTGTGCCCTAGTCACCCGATGGTCCATATCTTACCTGAAAGGGGTAGGTGGTGTTGAGCCTTCATTATTAATAGCGGTGCGTCCGAATTCCGCGCTGATGATGGTGATGCGACGTCGACGATGGATCAAGAATCATCCCATGCGTGAATTGGGCCATGATGGATCAGAGTGGACCGTAGCGTACGGCAGCTGTCCACCACCGTTGTCAGCCTGACGGTCTGCATACTGTCCATGTCTGTCCGGCAGGCAGACAGACAAACAACCGACGACCAACCAGCCAGCCAGCCAACTCATCTCCTGGATTGTAGATCGTGTTCCCGTTGAGGTAGAGTTCCACGCGAGAGAATGTGTGTACTGTGCTGTATTTCATCATGATCTAACCCATCTGGCATGGCTTGGGACGGGAAGGGATGGGAAGCGGTGGCTTGATGTGATTGAACCATGTCGGTGTCACCCATGCGCCGGATCCATGCCTGTGCACGTGTATCGTGCGTTGTAGTGTCTTGTACAGTAGCGTCTTGCACGGTAGGCCGGTGCGTATGCAGGTGTCTGCAATAACGGCTACTAGAAAGGCGAACGGCCAAATTGACGGATTGCTGGCATGGCATGGCATAGCATGGCATGGCATGACAAGAACGTCCATTCCATCGCCGGAAAACGTGGGTGGTATGCCGGCAGGCTCAAAGTGTGGGTGTGCTGTATGCATGTACGGCGTCCTGTCGTAACTGGGGTTATGGTTATTCAGTTGTTACAGTGATGATGATGATGCGAGTGAACGCTTCGGAAAAGGTCAAGGCCAGAGAATCAAAGAAAGTACAGTACCACCGACCAAACCCTCACTCTGTAGTACGTCTGTATGTCTAAGGTAAGACCTGGCTTTCCTCACTTGCTGCTTCACTTCACCTTTTTCCTCTCTTTGCATTCTCATTCCACCTTTGCTGTCTCTCCTCCATTGCGTTCAACCACCCACCTACTAACTCTACATCACCATCAACATCATCATCATCGTCGTCGTCGTCGTTTCTGTTACAACTATCTCCAATTTACCCTACTCGCTGGCATTCCTCTCAGGCATAACGTCCTCTCTCCTCACGATTGCCATTCGCCGTTGCCGCCTCCTCTTGCCTCGTCGCTACCGACCTCACATTGCCTTGCTCCACCTCGATGCGAAGCCTTTTCGCACCAATTCGCTAACAGATTGCTCCACTCAGACAGTACTTTCACGCTGTGGTCTTTGGGTTGACGCGTTTAACGGCCTATTACGTCTTCGAGCTTGCTTCCAGCCCATTGCTTGCGATCGCCATCATCACGACCTGCATCTACCTCTAATCCTTAATTAGGTTCTGGTCGACTGTACAAGATTTGACCACGTCTTACTGTCTTCTGTGGACGCCATTATTCTGCTTCACATTCCTTACGGCCGCCTCACTGCATCGCATTATTCGCATTTCAGCCATTCACGACCAGTCAGCGCGATACGAACTCATTAGGATCGCACGTCAAGATCGGCCATTCCTGCTCTGCGAACAATTGGCGAGAATCACTATTACACTACAGCAAGGCTACAGTTGGCCGAGAACGGTGTTCGGAACCATCGAACTGCCATACTTGATTGCAACGCTGGGAAAGGAGAGGTCGAAGTTCAAGAGAAGGGACTGCGCATGACATGTGTATCGAAGTGCAATAACACACCTTGTTCGCCCCACCTATACCTGGCCCGCACAGAGTCATTGGCTGCGTTGAATCGTGCCTAATCACTGTGGCTCTCTTTCACTTCAAGATCGGAACACTGCGAGCTGTTGCAAATGGGCAACGCTAATGGAAAACCTGCCGTTTATTCGGACCAGGTCAACTTGAATCATTTCCGTTTGTTAAGAGTGGTAGGAAAGGGAGCGTTCGGCAAAGTCAGGATTGTAGAGCGCAAAGATACAGGGCTCACGTTTGCCCTCAAATACATTCGCAAAGATGAGGTCGTCAGGTCGGAAAGCGTGCGGAACATCATCAGAGAGAGACGGATGTTGCAACACCTCAATCACCCTTTCCTCTGCAATTTACGGTACAGCTTCCAGGACATGGAGTATCTCTACATTGTGGTTGACCTCATGAATGGCGGCGACCTGCGGTTCCACATCTCGCGTAAGACCTTCAGTGAAGAAGCTGTACGGTTCTGGATTGCCGAGCTGGCTTGTGCATTGCGCTACGTTCATGGACAAGGCATCGTTCATCGTGACGTGAAACCCGACAATGTCTTGCTTGACAGCGAGGGACATGTTCACCTTGCTGATTTCAATGTCGCCTCAGACTATACCCCTCGGCGGCCTTTGACTAGCAAATCCGGCACTTTGGCTTACCTCGCACCAGAGGTTTATATTGGAAGAGGCTATCAGACCGAAGTCGACTGGTGGGGTCTTGGTGTCACATTTTACGAATGCATCTACGGCAAGCGGCCTTTCGAGGGTGGCAACCACGAGATGTTGGCTCAAGCCATCATCAAAGCCGAACCACCATTTCCTCTGACGAATCCACCTGTGTCCATGCCTTGCAATCACGCCATCAGCTCACTTCTAGAGAAGAACAAGTCCTTACGGATTGGTGCTGCGTCTTTCGAAAGCTTCACCGATAACCCTTTCTTCAGGGACATTGATTTCGAAGCTCTGGAAGCAAAAGAAATCGAGCCCGTGTTTTGTCCCCCGAGTGAGAAGACCAATTTCGATGCTACATACGATCTAGAGGAGCTCTTGCTGGAGGAGGCACCACTCGAAGCAAGGGCCAGAAAGCAGAAGCCAAGAGCTGAACTGCGCGAAGATGCGACTGCGCAGGAGATTAGAGCAGATGAGCTACACAGGATGGTCGAGACCCTGTTTGAGCCGTTTGACTACACTCTATTCCCTGCGGAAAGAGAGGTGGTACCTACTTTGAAACAGGATGGTACTACACCTCACTCACCTGCCTCACCCGCTACTGGCAGCCCTGATAGAAGTACTACAGGTGGCGATCACTACCCTGCCTCAAGACCGGCTTCGACTAGGCACACTAATTCGGCTACAAAGTCCAGACCAGTAGAGCCGCGAACCATAGCAAGTGGTAAAAGTTCAAGGGCAACTTCTCCCATGCGGTCGGCAAACGAAGGCTCACCGCCATACTACACAGCAAATGCCTATCCTCCAAATTCGAAGGGCAAAGCTCCTATCCGGTCACTGGATACTAGTGTGTCCCATGCGGCGGATGAGTGGAATCCATCTTCTCAGGAAGCCTCTCCGCCTTCGTCACGGTCTTATCAACCCCAGTCTCAGGCCAAGAATGGAGGCTCTGATGCACCGACTGCATTGCCTCAGATTGCTAACAATAGCGTCAACCCATCTGAAGCTACGTTCCGACCTGCCTCCTTGAGCCGCCCCCGTAACAATGTCAGAGCCCCTTCTTTCGGCGGGACTGTTGGGTCATACAATTTCGTAAGGGAACAGAGAAGCACCGGCGGCGACAGTGGAGATGAGGGTTCTGGAGGCGGTGCTTTCCTGACTTCCGAAAGCGCGCCACCTCCATCTGGCAAAGACAAGACACACTCTGCTGGAGGAGTGCTTGGGTTCCTGAGCAGAAAGAAAGGAAGAGATAGGAGCCCTAGAGGCAAGCAGTATGAAAGGGGCGTCATCGGCAAAGATGGTGCCAGGGTTGTGGTTTCCGGTGGCCATCACCACTGACGAGGTCTGGCGCCAGGGATTTAACTGTGCGAACCTCTTCGTTTTCTCTTTTTTTTTTTTCGACTGCCGCCCTCCTTGAGAAGGTGCAGGGCGCGCATGGCGCTCCGTTCAGAAGCCGCCTGTTTCCTTTGAGACCGCTGTCGTTTCTGCATAGCTGTGGGACGCGATGGGATGTGTGAGCGGATTCCATCCCTCTTCATGAATTGCATTGGGCTATGGAGTTATTCGATTTACTGATGCACGGCCACGGCTCCCCTATATGTGTCTTCTACCGCCGACTGGTAGACACGAAGAACATGGGACGCGGTGAGCGTTTCACCGCCTTTGTTAGCATCTGCCTTTCCGTAATGAGGACCTTCATCTGTGCACTTCACCCAAACAAGGCTGGAGCGTGCAGGTCTCTGCCATCTCCAGCCACATTAGTACATACCACTCAAATCTGCTCCGTCAGAGAGCTATACACCGAACACGTAGTGGTCCAGTATTTCCAACCTCCAGCTCATCGTATAATGTCCGTTGTTGTAACGAGAACAGCTCTAGTGGGATGTTGTTCGGGAATAATGCATAGGCGTGGAAGTTCGTGATAGATGGAAAAGCAGAGTATCGGCATCGTGAATTCATTGGTACACCTATCTCATGTAGTCCAACCCCTTGCACTTCCATGGGCATCAACTACATCGATTCATACCACGGGTTCCAAGCTATCTGTGTAACACGGCTAGACGGCTACGCTATCCGCTAAGAAGTTCCTCTCAGCCTGGCAGCCCTGAACCTGCTAACCTTCTTTACCTTGCCGTCTCTTTCCTCCATTAGGTCATCAATATCATCGTCGTCGTCGTCATAATTATCGTCAGCACTGGCTTTGAACCCGCCCTGTTGACGGATCATCTCGTTCCGCTTGCGATAGTACTCTGCCGCCAGCTCTCGCCGTTCCCTGATGGGATCTTCACCATCGACCGAGGGCGCAGCGGCGGAGGTGCCACCTTGCGACACTGGGTGCTCGATCAATGTGTCTGCGATGATCTTGCCGGGAGGGCCTTTTGGAGTGTCGACGTCCATAGGCGTGACTTTCGCTTGAGCACCAGCATCCCTCGCTGCCTTGAACTTGGACGGCTTCTTGCCAACCTTGCCGGCGGACGGCAGTGTTGGGGGAGCGGGTGCGGCGCTGATACGCTCCATAACGAGGTCCGCCATTGGGGTGTAGCTTGCTGCGTCGGTATCTGCGTCGGCGCCTTCGTCGTCGCCTTCTGTCTTTTGAGCTTTGACTGGGGGAGGAGCCAATCCTGGCTCTGCGATGTCAAGACCGTCTGCGAAACTGACCCGCTTCTTTTGAGTGTTGGCCTTCTTCTCGCTGCTCTCTGAGTCGCCACTGGACGTTGAGCTGCGCTTGTCGCGGATGACCAGCCGTTTGACATCTCCCGCCTGCAGTTCTGGATCGACATGCTTCAGGTCGACATCGCTGGGGGCAGGGCCGATGTTACCGATCAGCTTGCTCTGGAGGTTCAGCATTCTCTCCTTATAGTCTGATGAGATCTGTGACCCCTTTGACCGGCCGAACTCATCTTCGCTGTAATCTTCGTCCTCGGATTGTCCGCTTGTGTAAGGTGTGTCTTCGTCGTCCATGTATTCGGATGATGTGAGTTCCGACAATGAGTGGAAGTCCTCGTCACCTTCCTCTGCTGCGGCCATAGCTTCCTCGAAATCAATCTGGGCTACAACATCTCCTACTTCGTTGAGGTGATAGTCCAGCATCTCTCGCCTCATCCTAGCATCCTCTTCAGTTTCGTCTTCTGGGATGACAACGTGCGAAGCGACGTGCTGATCATTTTCATCAATCTCCATAACCCTCTCGCCTGGTCCAAACGAAGCTCGTAGATCCTTGAGGGTGTTGGACTCGGCATCAGAGACGATCTGCGCTTCTGCAGGTTTGGAGTCAGACGAGGCTGCTGGTATTTCCTCGACCTGGCTCGAGAAGGAAACTTGTCGGGTATCTGGAGGGTCTGCGGCAGGCATGACAGCGACTTTAGGAGCAAATGACACCTTCTTTTCTTGAGATTCTGAACGAGGTGCTTCAAGAGGTTCCTTAGTGTCGGCTGTGAAGGATACGGACTTTTTGCGTACAGGTGGCCGTGATGGTGTCTTTCTCGATTCCTCCCCTTCTCCAGGAGCGCCGGTCGAGACATTGTCATGGCTTTGACTGTGTTTCAACGCAGACGTTGGAGAACTTGGCGCTGAATGAGAAGTGGACGATCCTGCCAAGGCAGCATTATTAGCAACACTGGTGTTAAGTTGCTTGAGCTCCTTATCAGTTAAACCTGCTTTGCGCAGAGAGTCGACAAGAGAGTTTTGAGCAGATTCGGGTTGTGAAAGATGGGAGGAGATGACATTGTCGTCGTCATCGAGCTCCTCTTGAATCTCGGTGAGCGGTAGGCCGGAAGATTCTGCATTCTTCCACATGGAAGCAAAAGCAAATTCCTCAAGCTTCCCTTCAGCCGCAAAGTATTGACGTTGAAGCGTTTCAATGTTTTTGAGGATGTATTCTTGACGGTGGGAGATTAGATCGTTGATCTGTTGCCTGGTGCGTGGCGAGCCATCTTTCAGGCCGGTGAGGTCTCTGATCTCCTTCTGGTCAACCAGTTCGCCACCATAAGCGACGCAGATTGCCTCCAAATTTGCTATCGTTGTATCACCGCTGATGGTATCGACTTCTTCCTTGAGCCCCTCGTATTCAGCCTCCCAAGTGTGCCAGTGCTTGAGGCTCTGGCGAAGCTTTGTGAGGTTAGCCTCCAGCAGTTGACGTTGGGCTTCGACTTCAGCCATGTTGTTTGTGGAAGACATCATCCGCCAACGGGGGTCACTTGGACATATAAACGGCGCGATCGGCGATCAAGATATTCAGAGTGTCCGCCGTCTGGGAAAGACAAATGACCGCAAAGACGTTCGAGCGCAACCTGTAACCTTAGTGTAGGGTAGGGGTCAGTCACCGCACAGCAGAGCCCGCAACGGGGTATTTGAAGATCCACCACGAGTATATTTGGAATACCGTTTGCGTAAATTCGGTCAAAACGCCGCCAGTTGCTGGATACTTTGGCCACACGGATCTACCCGCATGTCGTCAAGGGTCTTCCAGCCACCATGTTGGAGTCTTCCAGATAGGAACCTTGGAATCTCTGATCACGCCAGATAGGCAATTATCGGGAAGTTCTTTACCCACCGAAAAAGCATCGGAACGGCTCGCGGCCCGTCATCCGATGACCCATGCGTCAGAGGACCCCTCGTGTTTACAACATTTTCGATGTGCTGTGATGTGATTTGAAAGGTGAAGATCTCAGTAAAGGTCCCGGTTCTAAATAAAATCCCTCGCTGCCCAAAACGCCCGGCTGGCGTCATTCGGTTGAGGTTGACACGTATACGTTGGAAGATGCAGTCTGCTACGGCTCCAGTGCTGTCTACCCCGGCTGAGCACATCTTGCAGGAACCCACGCCTGCTACGATACGACCCAGCGAGGCGAGGCTGTCTGATGGCGAACTGTCGAGTCAGTATGAAGTCGAGCGGACCGCGAGCGAGATTCTCGCCGGCGGCTACTTCAGAATTGCGCTGCAATTTCCAGATGACATGCTAGTCGACGCCCCACGGGTTTATGCCCAACTTCGTGATGTCCTGCGGCGAGCATATGCTACTCCAACGCCGAATTCAAACCCAGTGCGCGAGCTCTCTGAGAAGATTGGGCAGGCCAGCATTGCAGATCAGGCGCCGGCACCAGAGACAGCTCTAGGGATCGAAGATGGGCACAAGCTCACGATCCTGGGAGATACGAGCTACGGCTCTTGCTGTGTTGATGAGGTCGCTGCTGAACACGTTGACGCCGATGTTGTGGTCCACTATGGCCGTGCTTGCCTCTCACCAACGGCACGATTACCCGTTATCTATGTCTACACGACCAGGCCGCTGAACCTGGAAGGGGCAATACAGAGCTTCATGCAAACATACCCAGACAAATCTGAGCGTGTATGTCTGGTAGCAGATATCCCGTATAGCACACATGTACTGGCACTCGGAGGGCGTCTCAAAGATCTTGGATATTCTAATCTATTCTCTACCGAGGTCCTGCGCAATCCGGCTTCCCCAATACCAAACCGTTCCCTACCTAAGGAGCTTCAGGACAATCCAGAGAAGCTATCAGAATATTCGATATTCCATGTCTCCTCTCCCCCTACCTCGCTACTACTTATACTATCCTCTCGTGTAAAGAGTATCCACATTTATGATCCTGCTGAAGGCCCTACACAGGCTCCCGCGGCTTCTGCTGCCCAAATGCTTCGCCGAAGATATGCCCTGGTCACACGGTTGAGTACGGCTTCTGTATATGGCATTCTCATCAACACCTTATCTGTCTCCAATTATATGGAAGCCCTGACTCATGTCCAAGACATCATCAAGCGAGCCGGTAAGAAAAGCTATACCTTCGTGGTTGGTAAGATCAACGCTGCCAAAGTGGCCAATTTCGCCGAGATTGAAGGCTGGGTCGTCATCGGATGTTGGGAGAGTAGTCTCATTGAGAGCAAAGACTTCTGGAGACCAATCGTAACGCCTTTCGAACTCGGAATGACCTTGGCAAGTGATGAGACCCGTACTTGGGGTGGGGATTGGATTGGGGACTTTTCTGTAGTGTTGGAGAGGTATCGCCAGAGCTCGAAGGATCATCCTGAAAGCTCCCCTGTAGGGCCCGAGAACGCGGACGAGAGCTCTACGACTTGGGACGATCTGCCCTCGGACGATGAGCCGCCTGAATTCGATTTCCGAACCGGACGTTACGTCAGTAATACTCGTCCCATTGGCCGTGGTTCGCCGAATGCCGCCCAGACCACGGCACATGGTGAAAACGACAACACATCATCGACGAGCAATGCTTTGCTTCAAAGGGTAAAAGGTGATGTTGCAACCATTGGCAACGCTGTGTCACCTGCTGCAGAGTTCCTCAGATCAAATCGTACTTGGCAAGGGCTTGGAAGTGATCATGAGATTGCCTATGAGCGAGATGAAAATGGAAAGATCGTTGGCGCTCCAATGGAGGAGGGTAGAAGTGGTGTTGCTAGAGGGTATACGGTTGGTGACGACAGCAATAAAGGATGATCTTCTTTGCGCTCATCACCCTGCCCACTATATGTTTTTGTCGTCATCACTATCGATTGTGACGAGACAAAGGTAGGAGATAATCTTTGTCCTGTGAAGCCAAATATTCATAGACTTAGACGGGACGCAATCCCAAAAGACGGAGGTCACAATGGCACACGGTATTGCCATCCACCATTCCTGTAAGCCACAATGACGTCGGGGTGCATTTACAACATCTTCGGGTGCTGTCAAGACAGATGGCGTACGTATCTGTCTAAAAACGATTTCGAAGCAGGCTTGGGTCATTTGACACGGAACGCGGAAACACGTACATCGATCGGTACCTACACCGGCCATTCTTTTCTCTGCATTGCACGAACGATTAGCAACGATGTGTCTTGGGCACCATGCGAGGTATATTTTTGAGATGTCATCTCATCACTACATTTATACCAACATATTTGGATTCCGCCTTGCTGCCGAGGATACCGTACGAACACGACCAACCAAGCCCACATAATCTCCTGGATAGGAAATCTTGAGTCCGACTAGCTTAGATCGTCCCATATCATAATTGCCAGAGAAACAAGGAGCTCAGTAGAAGCCAGCGAAAGACCACTCTCTTGCTCTTGGAGTAACTCAATCAGGCTCTGGTATTTCGCAAGATGCTTCCGAGGTTGTGTGACATTACAAGTCTCGAGCTGTTGGAAGAACCGATGCCGTTGTTGCTCTTGGGTGGTCGGTGGGATCAGACTCCGAGATGCGATAGAGTAGTGGCATCGCTAGTATGGTAACAGTCTTCAATGCAACAGTAGACGACGTTTATAAACAGCCGCGTAGCCACCGCCTGGTGCCGCGCCTGACTCTATCCTCGGTCGAACACCCTGCCGGAACAAGGTGATTATTTCCAGCCTATGGTGAACCTTCTCATATTGGGGACTCACAGGCCACGGAAGCAGCATGCTAATGGGTATTACCAGCTCGTTTGTTCGAGACCTTCGCAAAAAGCGGGATCGATCCAAAAACCTCGACAGAAAGTGACATGTTAGCCTTCAATACCGTCTCTTGGTTTAGGTTTAGTATACTAGTCCTCCTCACACATCAGTTTAAGATCACGACTCTATAAGATGTATGGTGGAGTTGAAACGGTACAGAGCCACTTCTCACGGCCAGACGAACACTCTTGCCGTACTGAGAAAGCTAATTGCGTGTCGTAGTGGTCATGTTCATATCGTCTGGACAAGGTGACTAGACCAGCAAAAATTGCAGGCACCATTGTGCTTTCAGTCCTTTGTCTCAGATGCAGCAAAGTCCGCTCTAACGTTAAGACACTAAAGCGGATGTGATAGGCGCATTTGTTGTACGCTGACGTAGAGACTGGTGATTAGGTAGGTGTGAAAGGACGGTAGAAAAGAGCTTGACTCTGGTGGGAGTTCTTTGCGTTAATACTGAGTCACCTGGATCACCTGAATCATTACTCATTGAGCATGTTTAGCCTTTGTATGGTTAATCGTGATAGAAAATTGTAAATCTTGATGAGACGAAAGCAGTGCGTACTGAAATACAGCCCAGAGTTGTCTGGTATAAACAAGCTGGGCACCCACCAATTGTGGAAGTGTAATGCCCAGCGCGGGAAAGGAATAGTAAAAATATATAAAGTACAGATCGCATTGGGTTCCCGTCGTCACAATGCAATTCCTCCCCTGTCTGTTTTTTCACGACTCCTTCCTTTTCCATCAATTGTGAGGGGAGGTGCCGGTAGAATAGAGTGGAGCATGACATGATCTCTCCGAACTGGCTGAAAACAAAGTACACCTCGCTAATGCACCGTGCCATAATCAAAATATTCATGAACGCAGGACAAGGGTTCGCTTCTCTTTCGGTCGGACACGTCTATAGGGTTTTTGGTGTCTCTATGCCGGCTTCGATCCATCGGCATCCGCATTGGCCTGAAGTCGACTCGCACCAGATATGTGGCAGATGAATGTGCCGATCTCGATTATTGTCCAGTCGAACGCTCATCTCAACCAGCCAGCTCTTGTGCACTTCTCGAATCCGAACATCCGTGTCTCTTCAACTTTAAGCTGCAGCCGGTAGTCTGCCTTCTGATCCAACATTGGGTTGTTGGGGGGGTGCAGGTGGCATCTCGAGCCTTGTGTTCTCGGCCATCATTCTCTGGAAACCGATACCGACACCCTCGATGACGGCAAGCAGAATGGCGCAGCCAATGGCACCGTTGCGGATGGCCTTAGGCCCACCACGGACGGCAAGTGCGCCACCAGTGAAGAAGCCGGCAATGATGGCGTTCCATGGATCTTCCTTCTTGCGGATACCCTTCACAGCACAATCGAATGTGCTGAACATACCACCCCATACACCGAAGTTGCCACCGAGCACTGGAGCGCGCGCCTTGATCGCTGTAAGAGCTGTGAAAGACACGTCAGCAATGGTGACGCCGGTATGTGTGCGAGTGGCAATCAATGAACATACCTCCTATCCGCCTCTCACCGTACGGGCTGTTCCTGAAACCTTTAACACCGTGCCATACTGCACCCCCTATCGCTCCCATACAGAAGGCACCACCGAAATCCGAGAGCGCAACCCACGGGCAAGGGTCGCGGGAATGATCCAGACCATGATGATCGTCGCCCATGATGATGGTGATGGAATGGGAGTTATGAAGTAACGAGGTTCCCTCAAGAGGCCGATAGCTACGTCAGGTGTGGAAATCGATGGAGAGGCGGCGATATCGTTAGCAGTCGAGGATTGCCCTGGGAGCAGAATGGGTCGTACGTGTGGTGTATTTATAGAGGACGATGCCAGTGTTGGGGGAAAGATGAATTTGGGTATGCGGTCGATAGAATGTAGGACTGCTTCGACAGAGATTGGCCCCAACATGGACGATGTCACTCGTCTACAGAACCTTCATGTTTCTCCTTTGGTCTCGCCGCGGCTTTCCCCGAGCCTCGGCCAGGGCTGTTGTTATTGGCTCGCGAATGCGCCCGCTGGGTTACTAAGCCATTACCCTATGCCATGCTCCTATGCTACTCTGTGTATACTTCTTGTCGATAGTGATTGTGAGGATTACAATTATCACTTTCCCTGCCTTGACCTTCACCACCATATCCAACATCGCCGCCAGCATTATGTCGCGTCTGGCGCAGCCGGCCCATGCGCCTGTTGTCAAAAGGGAATCGCGACCAGCCGGCGGCGACAGTCAAAATGGTGAGCTGCTCCATACACGTCTCGATCGTATGCTGTCGATCCACAACAGCGAAAAGAAGACTGACCTCCCTGGGTCAGACATCTGTCCAGTATGCAAATCGTCGCGATATCTTAATCCGAACCTACGATTCCTCGTAAATCCAGAATGCTACCACAAAATGTGCGCAAGCTGCGTTGATCGCATATTCTCACATGGTCCCGCCCAATGCCCAATACCTGGCTGCTCCAGGACCCTAAGGAAACCTCGCTTTAGGGAGCAGACTTTCGAAGACTTGAAAGTCGAGCGTGAAGTTGACATACGGCGGAGGGTAGCTGCGGTGTTCAACCGTAGAGAAGATGAATTCGAGGATCTACGAGCCTATAACGATTACTTGAATGAAGTGGAAGATATCACTTTCAACCTTATAAACGATATCGATGTAGAGGAGACGCAAAGGAAGTTTGCCGAGTATGAGAGGGCTCATGCTGATGAGATTAAGGAGAATGCCGAGCTCGAGTCTCAAGAGCAGTCTTCATATCGGATTCTACAGAGGCGAGAACGAGAACAGGCTAAGTTAAGACGAGAGGCTGCGCGTAGGGAAGAGGAAGAAGACAAGAGATTGATGGAGGAGAATCGCCGCGAACAGCTACGTCGCCTAGCTGCTGGTCAAGATGCATCGTCGGTGGAGAGGGATGGCCAACAGATTCAGCTGAAACGTCGCATGGACAGACGCACAGCTGAGGAGCGACAGAGACAACTGCACGCTCGTGATGCAGAAGTAGCTGCTCCCCCATCGAAGGGAGGTGCTGTCGGTGGTGGCAGCTTCATCAAGGGTCTCAAGCAGCGGAAACCGAAAGTAGCTGAAGCACCTATCGATCCGTTCGATGGTGTCCGATTCCAGCCGCAGTATTACATTCTGCAAGACCAATATAACTATCCATTCCTGGATAATGCCAGGAAGGACGCCAGGATCATTGCTGGTGGTTACGACATACACGAGTACAACGCACGCGCATTGACTGATGCGTTCGCCGGCTTAGGCGTCTTTATTGCGGATGAGATGACGGCGAAGGTAGAAGAGGCTTCGGATGGCATGGTCGCGACTGTGGCTGCATCCTTCGGAACTCAAGATGTGAAGATGGAGGATGTATTCTAAACCACATTTTGTTTCCTTGTTGTTAACTTCCAGCGTTCAGAGCAAGGCGTTGGGGGGAATTGGGCAGTCATTGCCTCAAAGCAGTGCTATTTACCAAATCTTTGACTCTGTTGCGTAGACATTGAATGTGTGGCTATGGTCTATGTCCCATGTATACAGCAAAATCATAACATTTTGATTGTCTGCAGCGATTGCTAGACTGTGACCTTATATGGATAGCTTTTCGAGCTTACAGCCATGGTGACCAAGCTTGACCGACGCTTGCCGAGCCTTTCAGACCATCTAACATTTAGCAACACAGAACGCTACTGTTGGTGTGACATGTGATGTGCACGCGACAAAGACTTTTTCGGTGGCTTGCGTGAGACTTTGGACCTGTATTGCGCATTTTGCTAAATGCTTGAGATCTACCCGACTTGGGAGCTAGCATTGTGTGATAAGATGCCAAAGCTGTGACCAAATTCAGCTGAAGCTCACAACGAATGGCCGAGGCCACTGCGTCGAGACAGATGTCTCTAGTGCCGTATGTCGGCAACGGCGAGGTAGTTCTGTAAGGGGAATAAATCCGGCTTAATATGTGGAATTCCGTACTGACAAGAAGCCGACTAGACGTCGTGGCAATGCTGTGGTGGTCTACGACTCCCAGTCACACCAATTGTCTGTTCTTAACGCAGCAGCGGAAGACCAAACGCTGGAGGTGACAGAATGTCCGTATTGCCACCGACCTCTCCGAGACGACAAGTACAATACCAAGTCTGGGTCCCAGGAGCGACAGCGCGGTGAATTCAATGATTTCGAGCCGGTGCAGCAGCAGCAACCGCAATCTCGACAATATGTGGATCCTCACTACTTCGCTATGCTGGCACAGAGCCAGCGCCCGTCACCCAACTCATCTGTACAGGGAACGCCTGATAGGTTACCTATTCCAGCTCTCCGTTCTGGGAGATCTCAGCTTGCGAGCGCAGACAGCGCTCAACAAGTTGTAGACCCACCATCCGGCGCTGAGTTTGTAGGGAGCGACCCTTCAACATCTTCTAGTAAAGGAATCAGCAACTCAGCATTCACTCCAGGTTACTTCCTGCGCTTCTTTCGTGAGCTGGGTGTGCTTGGTCGAGGTGGCAATGGCGTTGTGTTACTGGTCGAGCACTTCATGGACGACATCAGCCTCGGGAAGTTCGCATGCAAGCGTGTACCCGTCGGGAACGACCACTCGTGGTTGGAAAAGGTTCTCCTCGAGGTGAAGCTGCTACAAGGCATCATGCACAAGAACCTGGTAACATACCATTGGGTCTGGCTGGAGGATCATCAAACGACTAAATTTGGGCCACGCGTGCCTTGTCTTTGGATTCTCCAAGAATATTGTAATGCGGGCGACCTACACAGCTACGTCTGTGGACCGGCTAGAGATGATGCCAGCTCGAAGGAGAGTCTCAAGGAGAGGTTCCGCAGAAACTCCAAGGGGGAGACGGCGAATCCACCGGAAAGCCCTCGTTATGTCAGTAGGTTGACCTTCGAGGAGATCCTTTCGTTCTTCCGGGATATCACGTCTGGACTGCATCATCTGCACAGTAAAGGCTACATTCACCGTGACCTAAAGCCATCCAACTGCCTTCTACACGTGGAGGGTGCCCGTACGCGAGTATTGATCTCGGATTTCGGCGAGGTTCAGGCTGCTGGCACAAATAGAGGCAACACAGGAGCGACAGGTACGATATCTTACTGCGCTCCGGAAGTTCTACGTAGAGATGATACGGCCGGGACTTTCGGGAACTTCACCACCAAGAGCGACATTTTCAGCTTAGGCATGATTGTGTTCTTCATGTGCTTCGGCCGACTACCGTACATGAGCGCAGATGGTGTGGATGAGGACAACGAGGACCTCGACGCGCTACGCGACGAGATCATACGCTGGGGCGGATTCGGCGAGGGTCGCGACATGAAGGGTCTGCGATCGGGCCTCCCGGCCAAGCTTTACAAGTTCCTCAAGAGGCTACTGAGCGTCGACCCGAATGAGCGACCTAGCACGGAGGATATTCTGATCAGCATCAAGACGGGCGGCGCCGAATTAGATGAAGGCAACGCTTCGCCGGCGCACGACGAGCAGGGCAGCAGCGCCCGGGTGTCGCCGCTGGCGGAGACAACCCATCGATCACGACCTGCGCATCACCAACGCTCAAACTCTGCCGTCGTCTTTGCCGCTGACCCATCGCTATCCGCCCTGGCTGTTCAGCAACGCAACAGCGCCGAGTCGCGCTCTCTAAGCCCGGTCAAGAACCGCCAGACTTGGCCCAACAAGCCGCAACTTTCTCCTTCCGACGCGCAAGACCCGCCATACAGCACGGCAACGCCCTTCCCTTCCCAACAGAAGGACATGGACCTCAATTCGACGGATTCCTCATCACACGTTCAAGTCCAACATCCGCCAGGCAGTCCACTGTTACTACCACCACCTCCTTCTGGTTTCAGCATGAGAGGTGCCAGGACCTGGATAAGGCATCACCTGTACCACCAACGAGAGTCTACCCTGAAGATCCTACAAATCGTCTCATTTGCCATGAGGTTCCTATCCGTGAGCATACCGTGCTCACCGTTTGCGGTAAACCCATGGGTGTTGTACCCTGTCCTCGCACTTGCTCTGGTGGAAGTCGCTGGTCTATTGAGACCGGCGAGCGTCCAGCGGACAGTGCTGGTATTGCTCATACATATCGCCGTAGCATACTATATGGACAGAAAGGGGCTGCTATGTGAGAGGGCGAGGTCGAGACCTATGGCATGGGAGAATATGAAGCAAAGCATCTGATCCAACCCAAACAAGGTTGGTTTTGAGATGTTTTTTGTCTTCGCGAGGAGAATTTCTGCATTTTAGCAAGGCGTTCGTGGTGGAAATTCTCGTTACAATTCTTTCTACGATATCGCTACCTAGGTAATCCAGTGCCACCATACATCATAGGCTTAGTATAGGAATTGCCTTGCACATGTCGAATGTATGTAGTGGTCGTTACTTGATCAAGGCTATCTACATTTCGCGACTGATGTCGATAAAGCTGAAGTAGGTTCCAAGGTATCTATCCCTGTACAATGACGTAGCTCGCCCAGACATCGCTCAGCTGGCGATCCGAGACCTGGACACTGGCGTTTCTTATGAGGCGCGGGGTACCCATTATCAAGGCAGAAGTAGAGAACGGCCAACTGATTACTACCATTGCCCATATTGTAAAGCAGCTCTTCGTTAACAAACTGCAAGGCTGTTACTGTCCTGCGCTCGTCTTTCGGAATTCTCTCCTTTCTGATCTCATATTCCTCAAAATGTCCAGCTCTGAAGTTACTCGGTCGAGCAAAGCCGGCGCACCAACATCCTTAGACAACTCGTCTGCAGGCGTGATCGAGAGCCAGGAGTCCAGCGCAAGTGCCAGTGCCAGCGTAAGTATAATAAGGATGGAAGTGTCCCAATCTGTGACCAGGCGAGGATGTTTTCAAGCGTAATTCAATGTCATGCGCAAGTACACAGCATGCTGAGCGTTGGTTATGTAGGCCGGACTGAACCTCAACGTCTTCGGCGCACTGTCCGGTGTATTCTCCGGTAAAACCAAGAAGGAGACGGCGCCAGATGGGTCGTCAACCGAGAAGAGAGATGAGAATGCCGCGGTGAAGGGTGAGTTGCCTCCACGCTAGGTCATCTATCACATACTGATGCTTCGCCTTTGTCCAGGTGCAGGCGCGGGTACGTTGAACGCTGTCGGTGCGGCGCATGCTGAGGAGCAGGGTCGCGAGATGCGACAGGCCATCCTCGATAAACACCGAAGGTGATTCTGGTGTACGAATAGTACTAGGTTCGAGCAGGAGTATGGAAGACCTCCATGTCCCAGCAACTCACTTCAGCTACCATTTGCTGTTTCTGTTATCTCCTGCTCGAGTGCTTTCCACGCCGTTCTCTGTCTGAGGAGCCTTGCGTTATCACGTGCTGCAATACCCACTTGGCCTTGCTTTGAGGGATTTTCTTGCGCATATTCCCTAATGGCAACCGCAGCAGTCTCCCCTTGGACTCTGAGATTGTTCAGCTCCTCCCTGACCTTATCCCTCATCTCCTGGATTGACTTGACCTCCCCTCTCATCTGCTCTACCCTCTCCTCCATCATGAGAATAAGAGTCTCTCGGGCCTGATGTGGTCGGTACTTGTTCACTAGGTCGTGGATGTTGAAAGCCACAGTCTGCAAATGCTGGGTCTGTTTCTCGTATACGGTCGGGTTTTCGGCGAGGATACCGGTAAGCGTGAGGAACGAGGCAAGCATCGAGCGTGAGAGACTCAACAAGTGCGGCTGTGGGTTGAGAGTCTCGCCGGGCGCGGGCGATGGATATAGCTGCTCGATGCCTGCTTGCGCAAGAGTTGGTTTCATGCCGCGCTGGTCTTCCACGAACCCAAAAATATTGAATTTGCCGTCTGCTGGTGGTTCTGGCGGGACGAGAGCTTGTAGATCGGGAGGAACCGATGGTGTGCTGTCGGTCTGAGTCTTGCCTTCATCTTTGGTGTCGTCAACGGCGTTGTTGCTTTTGAGGGCGGACTCTTTGCGAATCTGGCGTAGTCGTTTGACGTTCTCTGTGGTGAAGCTTTGCCAGTAAGGAGGAGGAGCAGGGAATGGCGACTGGATGTTCAACTGATCGGCCATTGTAACTGTATGCAGCCACTACAGCTCTGGGAAAGTGGACTGGATGCCAAATGAAGGCCGACAGTCTAGGTAGGTAGGTAGTATGTCAAGAGGAAGAGTAGCAATATGACTAAGCCGGACCTGCTGTTGCCCGGCGCATTGTTGAATTGTTACCAGTTCCGAGCGTCGCAAGCGTATCTACCCATTTAAGCAAACCCCGTAGCGACGGTCAGCTCATCACGCGACAGGTAATGAAGACTGACCTCTCTGTGCCATTACCACGGATCGCACCGCTCTCCTGATCCCAATGCCAACATCTGAAAGCGGCCGCAGTACCACCTACAAGCCTGATCGCCACCGCAGCATGCAACACAATGGAACCGACAAGAACAGCAGTAACACCGCGGGAAACCTTGTTCGCTCGCTGAAGAGGTTCTGGCAACGAAGCTATGCAGGCGACTACCTCGGGATCGGCCTGTTGGTGTTGGCGTATTCCTGCATGAAGCTCGTCGACGAACCATTCCACCAGCAATTCAGCCTAGACGATCTGAGGATCCAGCATCCCCATGCGGAGGTGGAGCGAGTGCCAGTGTGTACGTGACGAAAGAATATGAGATGGGATTGGACAAATGCAAATGCCAGATGAGAACGCCGTTCGCTGACGAGACCGGCTTGGGCCACAACAGACTTGCTGCTCATATACGGAGCTGGGATCCCCTCTGTCCTCCTGGCAGCCTACAATCTTGCCCTGCGGCCGGACCTGCACAGGGCGCATGTCACATTGCTCGGTCTGGCCGTGACATTGTTCAGTACGCTGTTCCTGACGGATGTTTTCAAGGATGCCATTGGGCGGCCGCGGCCGGATCTGCTCTCGCGTTGCCGGCCACAGTTCGACGCACCGCATGGCCGATTGGTCGACATTGGGGTCTGCACAGAGACCAACCACCATTTGCTACATGATGGCTGGCGCAGTTTCCCAAGCGGTCACTCGAGTTTCTCCTTCGCTGGACTTGGCTGGCTATCCTTCTTCGTTGCCTCACAGACTCATGCAGTCCGGCCACGCGCCAGCTTGCTGTCTGTTGCTCTTGCTCTTGCACCCCTCGTCTGCGCTGCCCTCATCGCCATCTCCCGACTAGAGGATTACCGCCACGACGTCTTTGATGTCCTTGTCGGCAGCCTGCTTGGTTTCGCTGTCAGCTACTTTAACTGGAGAAGGTACTGGCCAGCGCTGACTGCCGTTGACTGCCATGAGGCTTACCCTCCTCCCTCAACTGAGACCAAAGTTACACATGGCTTCCAGAGGGTAAGAGATGAGGAGGAGGCATATCCTGGGAGTGAGCAATGATTCCACTTTGATCGATTCTGTACTGTCTTTCACATATCAACCTCTTATTATTCTTCCAACCCTGGTTACTGGCGAATGCCAATTTTCGTTACTGTGCAATGCTGTAGCCAGCCTACTTGGACACAGCAGGCTCTTCTCTCGTATATGCTGGCATGGAGATTCAGCAGAATAACTAGGAAGTGGCCAACAAAGCACTTCTGCGAAAACTTACTCCGTGGAGACAAACCCCTAGGATCGTAGACGTCGATTATCAAAAGTACGTACGGCTGAAGAAATGACTAGCAATAGTATTTCGACCTAGGATATGCGACATTCCTGATTCAGTTGATCATTCGCTCCTCCAACAAAGTCTATCTCTCAACGAGTAGTGTATCCGCCGTTGGCAAAGATGGTTTGGCCGTTAATCCACTGGCCAGAGGTGCAAAGAAACCTGACGATGGGGGCAATGTCGCTGACGTCGGTCAGCCTGCCTTCCATTGCTTGGCTCTTGTGAAAGGCCACTGCATCGTCGGACTCTTGGGGGTAGAAGAATGCTGTATCATGATCGCAATTAGCAACATTTTTCACTGCAGTTGGGAGACTGGGAGATCTCACGTGTATCCATTGGTCCTGGGGCGATGGCGTTGACGCTCACACGACGTGCGGTCAACTCCTTAGCAAGGCCATGAGTGAAGTGCTCGACAGGAGCCTTGGAGCCGGCATATGATGTGTAGAATCCAGTGAAGGCGGCCAAAAGGGAGGTCACGATGGAGACGATCTTGCCACCATCACTGACATGTTTGGCACTCTCTTTCAGGATGAAAAATGCAGCCTTGGAATTAATACTACATCTCAGCCCTCATTAGCTTTCCAGGTCTTGTCGTGAAAAAAGGGAAGGGATTAACATACGCAAACATCTCGTCGTACTCAGCCTCGGTGATATCGAGGATGGACTTCTTAAGGACCTTGCCGACGTTATTGACGACGATGTCAACCTTACCGTGTTGCTGGATGACCTCCTCGAACAGGCTTTCAACCGCACTGGCCGTGGTCAGATCACCCTGGTGGATGGTGACCTTGACGCTATGGGCTTTGGATAAGTTATCGGCAACTGCTTGGACTTGTTGCTTGCCTGAAGCTGAATTGTAGTGCAATGCGAGGTCACACTTCTCCTCGGCCAGCTGCCTTGCAGTCTCCGCACCGAGATTCTTCCCACCTCCAGTAATGAGGGCGACTTTGGATTGAAGAGACATTATGCTAAGAGAATCTCACAGACGAGAGCTTTGAGATAGTTGCGTTTTGACGTTGTGAAGCAGCGACTCAAGTAGTAGGAGTTGGATCCTGTCTCACGGGGTGTTGGTTTGATGGTTGTGAAGGAGCTGCGGTCTGGATGCTCTGGGTCGAGGTGAGCCTTTTGAGCTGTTCATCGATATCTTTATACTCGCGCTCGTTACGACGGAGGTAGTCGGCAAGACCGCTTTTGGAGGATTCCAATGACGCACCAGGAGAAGGCATGGAGAGGGAAAAGTATACAGAGAATACGATGGGTCCAACGATTGAGCAATCGAATCGACTAAGGTGAAATTATACACGAATCTCATGACAACCCAGGGACGTGGATGAGCGTCTGATGCCAAAGCAAGAAGGAAAGGCGGTAGCGATTGTACCGTCGGAAGCCAATCAGACGTCGGAACAGCCTACCATGTCGCCTTACGACAAACGGTCTGTTCCCGGGGTGTGGAAACAGCGCAGGACGAAGATTTTGGATAGGGAACCCTAGAACCAACGATCTTCTGGATCTCCAAACGGGATGAAGGGGAACTGTATTGGCCCTTATGGGTATACGGTTGCCAATCTCGATCAAAGGTGCGAGACGCCACACGGTCCAAGCAAGCTTGGGAAGGCATCGCTGTCATCTTCGCCCAGACTACCGGGAGTAGTGTATCAAGCAATGTCATCTGGCCGTCATTGTAAAGAGGTGGAAGGCTGGCAGTGCTCCACCAGAGAGAGTAGCTGGGAAGTCGTAGCGAGAAGTGTGGCTTCCGTATGTGGCTATGCAATGTACGATACTGTCTTGAGTCTGGCAAAACCTCCTCACTAGTCTGATTACCCACCATCGACAAAGCACTAGGTAGCCTGCGAAGGAGGGCAGATGACGGTACAGTCTAATGCAGTGTTAGAATGTAGTGCCGGAGCGAAGGAAACGTCTTGTGGTAGCTCTACTGTAGGTCTGATCTGCTTCGACACCAGACGAAACCAGCCCGTAGATGGCAGTCGAGTATACTGTTTCGTCCATCTGCTCACAGCCAAAGTCCCGTCTACGTCCAGCGTCGTAGTCGGCGGGGTTGAAAAGTCGGCTATTACTGTAAAGAGTAGTCTGACTACCATATTGGGATTAGCCTCCAGCTCTGCGGGCTGCTTATACAGTGCTAGCATGAGACTGTATTCAAATAACCCTTTGCGGCACTTTACATAGCTAAGTCTTTACTTTGCATACCTACCCGCTTGAGGGATATCGGGGTATCGGGGTATCGGGTATCGTTATCGCGTGAACCCTGATGCTTCTGGTCACGTGACGCAGCTTTCACCATCACATGCAACTTCACCTCTCGAGTGCTCACGTTACGATATCATCCTGACTCCCTACTCCTGTATATAGTCTTCCAACCTTCTCATCGGATTCTCGAATCTCGTTTTGGCATGCACTTTTCTTTCGGGAAAGGTTCTGTTGAGAGCGACAAATTGCACCCATGCGGTATGCCAACAGCAGCAGCGCCAGCCGCAGCTGCTACTGCAGGGATCGGGCCCAGGATAGGGACAAAAGACAGGGATTGGGATGTCGCGTCTCTTCCTGTGTATTCGGCATTGCTGCATCTCGGTTGACGCTGATTAGAAGCTCTGAAGCGCTGCAATGCAGAGAGGGCAGGAAATGAAAGGGAGGTGTATTGCTTGCTACGTGTCGTTTTCGTCGCTGTTGTCGCTCTTCCCGACAGCCTCCCTCCCCACCCACGGCGTATGCCAATGCATCCATACATACGCAAGTGTGCACCACCCCGGCGGCCCAGGCCTGGGGAAAGGATGCTCTGTCGATGAATGGGACTTATAGGTGCTACATATGTTGTGCTGTGCAATTCGCTGCTGTGCTAGGCTACGCTTGTGAAATGATGATGTTGTGGTGTGGCATGCAATGTCATGCCATGCCATCCTACCCCATACCATGCCGTCCCCCACCTCCTGATGTGAGAGGATTTGTGGCGAGCTGAAGGCACAGTAGGCGGTTATATTCCTCTCTTAGCGCCCTTTGGCCTCAATTTCCCATCGACAGCTCAACAATCAAATCCTCAAACCAAGCGCAGACCCGTAGATCAAAAGAGCACAAAGAACAAAGCACAAAGGCACCACATTGACTACCCGGGTATTCCTGCGACGACAGGGCACGATCCGACCCCTTTGTCGGGCATTCCCACCTCTGCTTGTCACTTCGCTCTCTCTCTCTATCTTCCTCTCACGGCACAGAGCGTGTCCCGTCCAGCGACTGGCGATCCCACCCGTCCCGATACATAATACGAAGCTGCCCACGTCTTGTCGAAAGGTTCCTCTCTCGTACACAACATGTCCCTTGCCGAATCGCCTTCTGAAAAGGCTGCCGTCCTCTTGCCGCGCACCAATCCGAGCTCGAGCGGCAGCGCGGGCGTGGGCGTGGGCGGGAGTCTGAGGTCCAGGACAGCAGTCAAGCATGCCAGGCCGCCGCCCGTCCGCTATGGCATGGCAATGGCAGACCCTTTCCTCTTCGTGCCAATCACCCAGGATGAAGCGGCCCAGGGCAGAGGTTCTACCAAGCGCATTGTCCGCGCCCATGTCACCAGAGTCCAGCATGCCAGGTCGGCAGCGACCGGCCAGGAAGTGCACAACTGGACCGTGGCGCCGCAGAGGTCGTCCGGCACCAAGAGACAATCCGTTGTCACTGCGACCGCCGTTCCCGACGACGAACATATCGTCACCTCGACCGCCACCGCTACCACCACTACCGGCGCCACTGCGAATGGGATCCGCAAAGCACAAAGACGCAAGGATCCCCCAGCAGCATCTAATGGGAACGCGGCCACGAGATCTCGCGGTGACTTCGTAGATCCCTCGTCCAAGACCAACATGACTCTGGTACGACGATCACCGCAAAGGTACGCCTCCTTCCCTACGCCGAGCATTCCGACAGGTGCTGCTGCGGCGGCAGATCCGTTCTGGACCTATCCAGCCGAGAGGCTCGCTTTCATCCCAACTATAATCCATCATTGTAAGTCACTCAGCCGATTGCGAGGCCGAGAGGCCTGTCCCCTTCTCGATGCGGATCCCCCACATTCCATGCTGACCCTCGGGATCCTCCTCTTCCCCACAGACATCCTCAACGTGGCAGTGGACATCCCTGACATCGACGGGCCGGGCCAGAAGGGCTTACTGCGGACGTCATGGTTTCCCTTGGTGATGACGGAGCCTGCCACCTTCTACAGCGTGCTGCTGATGGCGGCTTCGCACTACTGTGCCATCCAGCCGCAGGCAAACCACCTGATCGACCTGCTGAGCCTCAAGACTCGCGCCCTCAAAGCCATCAACGTGGCCATCAACGACCCTGTCAGGGCCAAGAGCGATGCTACCATCGGCGCCGTGGCCAAGATGGCTGCCTACGAGGCCATCTTTGGAGATTCAGATACTTTCACCGCTCACCTGCGCGGTCTGAAGATCATGCTGAAGATACGTGGTGGCCTCTCCAATCTAGGCCTGGATGGCCTGCTCGAACGTATGCTCGTCTGGATTGATCTCAACGCCGCGCACATCACTGGCCGTCACAAGGTCCTGGGTAACTCTGATTTTCCTACGATTGTGGAGTTCGATGCGCCTGATCCATTCCACTTTGCTGGCATATCGTAGCCTTTCTCACCTATCTAACCGGTGGACTTTTGGATGGAATGCCCTTCCCAATTCTGAAGGAACACAGATCATCGCTAACCCATGTGCGTCCTGCCGTGCTATGTATATCAGATTCTCCCATTCTCAACGGATCTCGCCGAGCTTGCGGCCCAGTGACTGGCTCTACATCAACACAATACTATGGTAAATGCATTTGGTGACTGCTGCTGATGTGAAAGAAGATGAAGATCCAAAAAAGGAGAGAGTGTGTGTGTGAGAGACGCTGCTCAAAGCAGGCTGTCACTCGAAACGATCCTGAGCACCTGTGAGACCAGCACCTTAAATTTGACGTGAATCACTGCCCGTCAGCGTAAAGTTCGTCGAGGATGAATGGGAATTTGCAATCCTTTGTATGCCGGTGACGCGGACGGATGGACTCTATCTACGTCGAGAGGGGAGGCTCGAATACGTGAATGTGGTGATGCTTCTTTCCTGATTTCTTTCATTCTTTTGAACGTGACACGGGCGTGACGCTGTCGACCGGGTTTACGAAATGGACGGATAAACATATATATAAGTGCTCACGTATCTAGGTATGGTATATATTGGGGCATACCTGCACAGGTACCTACCTACTCTGACTAGGTACTGCCCTTCTACCTTTCCACCACCGCCGCTGTAGAGCAAGCTTCCACATTTGCATCGCTCACACAGAAGCAACCCTAACCCTCTACACGTCTTTTACATGTCTACTGTAAAGCAGCGACACTCGAAACAGGTGAACAAAGTCTGAGAGGGTCGATAGAGAGACAGCAGGTAGAGATAAAAAAAAACAGAGATCTTTCATGATACATCTAGTCTCCATATCCTCTCATTCGCGTGATTCACAGCTGAACGAGAAAGGAGTGGTCGACTTCTTTTTTATTTCCAACAAACGACAAGCACAGGATTGCGAAGGTTCGCTCTCTAAAGCTCGTCATGGCCAGGCTCGTCGTCGTAAGCAGAGCCAGCACCAGCGTCGCCGTAGAGCTTGCTAGTAATGGGGTAGGCAACCTCCGACAGTCTCTCGCGCTGCTCAGCAAAGTCCTCGGCCTCGGCGGTCTGGCCGTTCTCCTCCAACCAGTCCTGGACCTCCTTGATGGCCTCGAAGAGGGTCTCCTTGTCATCGTCGTCGATCTTGCCACCAAGGCCGTCCTCGTCGTTGACCTGGTTCTTGAGCGAGAAGGCGTAGTTCTCCAGCGAGTTGCGGCCCTCGATCCTCTCACGGGTAGCTTTGTCTTCTTCGGCGTACTTCTCAGCCTCCTCGACCATACGCTCGATCTCTTCCTGCGAAAGTCTACCCTTGTCGTTGGTGATGGTGATGGACTCGCTCTTGCCAGTGCCCTTGTCTCCTGCGCTGACACGTAGAATACCGTTGGCGTCCAGCTCGAACGTAACCTCAATCTGAGGCTGACCGCGAGGTGCCGGTGGGATTCCTGAAAGCTCGAACTTGCCGAGAAGGTTGTTGTCCTTAGTCATTGACCTCTCACCCTCGAAGACCTGGATGAGGACTACGGGCTGGTTATCGGCAGCGGTAGAGAAGATCTGGGACTTCTTGGTTGGGATGGTAGTACCACGCTTGATCAGGTGGGTCATGACACCACCGGTGGTCTCGATTCCGAGGGTGAGCGGGTTGACATCCATGAGAACGATTTCCTTAGCCTGTGGTTTGGGTCAGTTGTAAATTCAGTAAATACCAAGTCAGATCAACTCACCTCTTCCTCGCCAGAAAGGACACCACCCTGAACGGCGGCACCGTAAGCGACAGCCTCGTCAGGGTTGATACCCTTGGATGCTTTCTTGCCAAAGTACTCCTCCAGCAGAGCCTGGACCTTTGGAATACGGGTGGAACCACCGACAAGGACAATGTCATCGATGTCGGACTTCTTCAGCTTAGCATCCTTCAGCACCTGCTCGACAGGCTTGAGGGTCTTCTTGAAGAGGTCGTTGTTCAGCTCCTCGAACTTGGCACGGGTCAGGGTCTCGGAGAAGTCGTTACCCTCGTGGAAAGCTTCGATCTCGATCTTTGTGCTCATCTGGGAGGAGAGAGTACGCTTGGCCTTCTCGACCTCACGCTTCAGTTTACCCATTGTCTTAGCATTCTTCTTGATATCGGTATCATGCTCTTTGTTGTACTTCTTGGTGAAGTAGTCAATCACCCTCTGGTCGAAATCCTCACCACCAAGGTGAGTGTCACCAGCAGTAGCCTGGACCTCGAAGACGCCCTGGTCGACAGTCAAGATGGACACATCGAAGGTACCACCACCGAGATCGTAGACAATGATCTGGCGTTCCTGGTCGGTCTTGTCGAGACCGTATGCGAGAGCAGCGGCGGTAGGTTCGTTGACGACACGCAGAACGTTAAGACCGGCGATGGTGCCTGCATCCTTGGTTGCGGCACGCTGAGCATCGTTGAAGTAGGCTGGAACGGTGACAACGGCATGCTTGACCTCCTCGCCAAGGTAAGACTCAGCGACCTCCTTCATCTTACCCAGGATCATGGAGGAAACCTCCTCTGGGGTGAAAGTCTTTTCGGCGCTGCATATCATCAGCGCAATGTCCTAGAAGCCGATCGAGTGCGAATTGGCAATGCTTACCCCTTGACATCGACCTGAACTCTTGGTTGACCGCTCTTGTCGACGATCTTGAATGGTACGTGCTTCAGGTCCTTCTGAACGTCTTTGTCCGAGAACTTCCTTCCAATGAAACGCTTGATGTCGTAGATGGTCCTGTATGGGTTGGAAGCGAACTGGTTCTTTGCAGCGTCGCCCACAAGCCTCTCATCGTCGTTCCATGCAACCCATGACGGTGTGATACGGTTTCCCTGGTCGTTGACGAGAATCTCGACCTTTCCTCCCTTCATGATGCCGACACATGAGTAGGTGGTTCCGAGATCGATACCGATGACTGTAGCTGCGTAAGCGAAGGTGCCAGACAGACAGAGCTGCAATCGATCACTTACCAGGCCCTGAGATTCCTGTGTCCTTGGTGGTGGTGTCGTCCTGAGCAGCTGCGACAGGCAGTAGGCCAGCGAAGAGCATTGGCATGAAGAGGATGGCGCAGACGTAGAATGCGGTCATCCATGGCGAGACGGATGACCGTCTCGCGGGACGGCGAGTCTGATTCCTGCTAAACCGAGCCATATCTGCGGCTGGTGAATGTGTAGCGTCGAGAGGATCCCTTCGTGCGCTACCAAGCAGAGGAAGGCTCAAGCGGGAGGGATGGAATGAGGGAAAGGTGGAGAAGAGAAATGTAATGGGGAGAGAAGAGGCAGTCGAAGCCAGAACAGAAAAGTGTATATAAAGCCCGAGGTAAAGCGAACAAGTTGCAGTAACTGGAGGTGAGTTGTCGATTAGAGCAGAATGCGTGCGGGCTACCTACCTAGGTACAGTACACCTGTAGCTACCTTACTACCTTACCTATGATGTGTGACGATCCGCTTCCACTGCGCGCGCGAGACTGCTGCAGGGCAAAAGAGGCCACTTTGCACTTTGCACTTTGCACTTTGCCCTCTCTCACTCACACTCTCTCTCTGTGTCTCTCTGTGTCTCTCTGTGTCTCTTGGCGTCTATGCACTCGCTCCTCTCAATCACTCAATCACTCACTTTCTGTACGTTGTTAGACCTGCGCTATGCAACACTGTGCTGTACCGTACCGTACCGTACCGTACTGTACTGTACTGTACGGTAGTGGTCGATTGCCTGTGCTCATAATCAGATGGAAGACAGACGATCATCACACCTGTTCTTTCTTGAACATGCTGTATACTTGCCACCCGCCACATCTGCTCGTCTTCTTTCTTCTCGCCTATTCTTGGTTATATTCCTGTCTGATCACCTGTCCAATGACCCATCGGTGACTCAATGATCAGACACACAGAGAGAGAGGCAATCATCTCGTCGTACGGGTGAGGCGACTCATGATGTTCTTCTTGATCTTTGCAGTCACTTGGCGACCTGACAGTTGTTAAGACAAAGGCGGTGGTGGATTGGCATATGCTTGCCAATCATCCAACAGAGTCTCTGCTGCATGTTGCAGCCTTTCGACAATCCTAGAGTATGCCAGATGCCATCGTGGTTTTTACCTTATCAGGGTTTGCAGTGATGCACTTGGCCTTCACGCTGGATATCGCTCAGGCGCTTCACAGCTTGAGGGTATTGACCAGTGTACGATGCATTCGCCATGAGGAGGCTCTGCAATGAAGCAAGGATTCCGGTTCGATGCCGGTGATGCTCTTGGTCGATTATGGCATACCAATACCAATACGACGTGCTCTCGCTCGAAGCGTGACGTAGTTGGGAGAACAGGTGCAGGTGTGAAAGGGCCTCAGCTACCTGGAAATTAAGGCTTGAGCGAACAATGCTTAAGTTTTTCTTCTCGGCATCACATAAGGTGGGTATGTATACTTAGGTATGAGTATGATAAACTGACGGACCGAAACTGAAATCTTAATAATAAGTCCAAACAAACATGTCAAGATTTGAGACCGTATCGAATAGGAAGGTCGTAGCAGCGAGACAAGCAGGATCATACAGGCAATTCCGCCTATCTTTTAAAATTACTCCATCAACTGGCCGTACGCCTGTTGTGTCTGCAAGGGTTTGTATTTCGATGGACTTATTATCGTCGTTACGTTGGCTAATGTCTTCTACCGTTTGTGAAGAGTCCATGTGATTGTGTCGTTGATTTTACAACAAAGCTACCTACCTAGGTAGGTAGATACCTATGAAGCTATTACCTAGGTTTGGCTGCTTCCTATTCTGCGTTGCCGAGCAGTCAATCAAGCTTTTTATCTGAAGCTGGATACCTACCTCTGTACCTTGCTGTCCAATGCAAAAGCTGCCGAGATCTGGGCCTGAGTGTTCGAGGACGAGTTGCTATCGTTCGCATCTCGCCTTTGTCCGTTGCTACGGGATGGTGGGATTTGGTTCCATATCTATCTGCTGCCCTTCGCGGTATGGCGCCGAGCACAATGTGGGTGTGTTCAGCCGGGCTCGGGAGCAGCAAGTGGCCAATGATTGGGCTCAGATAAGCGGCCCTTCCATCGAACGTGGGCAATCCGAGTACCTAAGCAGAAAACGGTAATATGTCTGGTGGCCATGACATCGTCGGGGGCCATGCAGGAACAGCAAGACCTCGGACCTGCATCTGGAGAAAGCTGCGTTTTGATAGCGTTGCCTGCGCTACGGCTACAGTAGCTCTGACCTGTCCAGCTCTGGTATGGTCCGGTCTGCTTCTGGGCATGGGCAAGCAAGACGGGACAGGGAGGTTGGAGAAGACGAGGCATTGGCTTCAGCCATGGTCTGAACGTCCAGTATCTAGACATGCGCTCTGCGCTATGACATCGCCTGGAAGCGTCTGATTCCTCCCGTCGGCCACAGGAACACATAAAGTAGCACATCTGCGCTCGATCGCACAAGCGTTGCACCTGTCCATCACTACTTCCCCTCTCCTACCTTCCCCTTCCTCTTGCTCCCATTCGTGGTGTATACCGAGGCTCGAAAGGCATCAAGACAAGATGAAGCTGTCTCTCACAAGCTGTCTGGCAGCTGGGTCCCTGCTGACCAGCGCATCTGCCTCTCTCGTACCGGCTAAGCCTCGTGTCGAGCGTGCGCTGGAATGGGTGGTCAAGCCGAAGGTCTTCATCATCTCCATGTTCGAGCCCGAGGCTGCGATCTGGTGGGGAATCAAGGAGTTCGACCTCCTGGCCTTCAACATCACTGTGCCAGGTTTCAGCCCTCTGTTCCCTGAGGCCCACTGCACTGCCGATGGCGATATCTGCCAGCTCGTTACTGGCGAGTCAGGTACGTTAAAAACTGCGTGATGGGAAGGGACACAATTGATGATGATGATGATGGTGATGCGCATTTTGGGTCCATTCATCCATCTACCTGGCGCCTGTATACGTTCACATATGCGCGGATATGGGCAACTACCTACCTACTTATACCTACCTACCCAACCACCTCGTGTGTACCTCAGGCATCAATGTACTGACTTACGGTAATCCACAGAGATCAACGCTGCCACCACCATCGCATCCCTCGTCCGGTCTGAGCGCTTCGACCTGGCCACCACCTACTTCATGGTCGCTGGTATTGCTGGCGTGAACCCCGAGGTTGCTACCCTCGGCGCCGTTACCATCGCCAAGTATGCCGTACAGGTCGCTCTCCAGTACGAGTTCGACCCTCGCGAGATCCAGGGCAACTTCTCGACCGGCTACGTGCCACTTGGCAGCACAGTGCCGGACGAGTACCCACAGAACATCTACGGTACCGAGGTGTTCGAGCTGAACGAGAACCTGCAGAAGCTCGCCTCTGGCTTCGCCCGCAAGGCCACCCTGAACGACAGCGACGCTGCCATCCACTACCGCTCCCTGTATGCCGATGCGCCTGAATACGCCGCCGGTGCGCGCCCACCATGTGTGGTGGAGTGCGACGTCGCCACTTCGGACGTCTACTACAGCGGCAGCATCCTGTCCACCGCCTTCGGCAACTTCAGCAGCCTGGTCACCAACGGGTCGGCGAATTACTGCTCGACTGCGCAGGAGGACAACGCGACGCTCGAGGCGCTGCTCCGTGCCGCCGTCCAGAACATCGTCGACTTCTCTCGCATCATCGTCATGCGCACTGCATCCGACTTCGACCGTCAATGGCCAGGTGAGGCTGCTACCTTCAACCTATTCTTCGCCGACCAGGGTGGCTTCGAGCCTGCCATCCAGAACATCTACCTTGCAGGTATCGAGATCGTCCAGGGTATTCTGGATGGCTGGAACACCACCTTCGCCGACGGTGTCAATGCCACCAACTACATCGGCGACATCTTCGGCACTCTCGGTGGTACCCCAGACTTCGGTCCGGCTGGTTACGAGGATGGCAACACCGTCACCAAGAGGGACGTCGAGGTCAAGGGCAAGCGTGGATACAAGAGGAGTCTTCCCGTCCCACTCAAGCACTGAACGGGGGAATGAGTCTGAATGATGAAAAAGCATTAATGTCTGTATGGACTGGATGACAGCACATGCGGGTGGGACGTTGTATATACGAATAAACATGGACAATCAATACGAGATCATGCACCCGTCAGCACAAGACCCTACCGAATTCACTTCCGTCTCGATCTCTGTAGTTGACGTGATAGCTTGTTGGCAAGTGGTGGATATGGCATGGCTGGTGTACAGCAAGGGAGCTGGCTCATTTTATTATTCATTGGTAAAGCTCTGCAGGAACGCTAAGAGGTACCTCCCGCGGCAGAATCACAATCGCATTTGACATCCAGCCACTGAACGTACTACCCACGGCACAAGCACCCTTGCCCTGGAGGTAAGTCCAAGGGGCCACTTGCGCAGCGAATCACATCACTTTCCCTTCCAATCTTCCAATGTGCCGGCATGTGGCTGAGGTAGGGCAAGGAATCGGATCTCAGACTCGAGGGCGAGTGCACGAGTATACGACACTTTCACTGTCGACACTGCTGAAGGTTAGGTATCTGGGCAGTGGCAGTGTCGGAAAGGTGCTGAGCCACATTATTACTATTATGCAACATCTTTCCTCGGAGCCACCTAACCGGACTTCAAACCCCAGCCGGTCCCCACAGCTCATCTCTCGGTGTCTCTCTTCAGCAAACGCGCAGAGAAACGGATTGATTGTGCAACCGGTGTTCAGGGATCGGAAGTGGTGTCTAATCCTCTTTTACGAGCTTTCGGCATGTTTGTGCCGTGGCCAGGCAAGGCTAGTGCGGCGCAGCAGAAAGACGCATCCACTCTGAGGGCCGACTGGGCATCGCAGGTCTCCAATCACGATGCCGAACAGACACGGCAGTGCAGCGGAAGACCCGGCAAGGTATTGAATCGATAAACTTGGAGAAGTACGGTTCCGACGATGATGTTATGCATCTCATCGGGAGAGAAGTTGGTCACGTGAACGGGGGATTCGCGCGTCGCAGTCGCTGGAATGAGGGAAACGGAGAGGGAGGAATGGATAAATTGCCATGATGTTCTACCTCTCAAAAACAGAGGGTACATCGTCAAGTCAGTATCGACTTCATGCTGTGTCCTCCTGTTGTGATCGATCATTGGCTTTGCTGTGCGTTGTAGCAGACGCATAGGCTGCAGAAGGATCGTCAGGCACAGCGACGGACGGGCAGGACGTCATATAGTGACAGCCGCGAGGTTCCATCCCCGTCAGCAGTACCACCACAACGGCCATCTCCACCACCACCAGCATCACCACATCCCGACTTCAATGCGATCTGGCATGCAGCATGAGGTATGCTGTCTTGGCCTATTGAATCCGAGATCCATAACCTAATGATCCATCATCCGCGGATATCCAGCTTCCGAGTTCGAGCATAGCCTCCCTCTATAACTAAAGTTTGCCTATACTGTAGCACCGCTACGTTGTGCTGTGCATGAACCTTTTTCCACCTACCTATACTTTTATAGAACAACGCTCCCTCGCCTCTGTGTGACGACTGGCTACGTCCTCGACCCTGTCCCTCTCCCAATATTCCCACCTGTATTTCCCTTCCATCATGAGATTTGCCTCTCCCGTGGTGCTGGCCACCGCGCTGGCCTCGGCTGTAGATGGTATGCGCGATCGTCGCTTCTCCCAGCATGACAGTAGCAGTGTTCTGACAGTACCCAAGCCAGAGTGACGACCCCAAAGCTTCCTAGCCAGCGCGATATTGAACGCGCGATCGCGAGAAACGTCGCCCGCGCCCTTCCGGCAAACGCCCCCAATGGCTACGTACCACAGATTGGCAACTGCCCCTCAGACCCGCCGACGATCAGGAAAGGAGGAAGCATCTCAGACGAGGAATCGGCATGGCTGGACAAGAGACGACCACAGACCCTGGGCCCGCTGAAGGATCTCCTGGGTCGCATGAACATCACTGGCCTGGACACGGAACAGTACATCAACAACCACCAGAACAACATCTCGGCGCTGCCCAACATCGGCATTGCCTGCTCGGGTGGTGGCTATCGTGCGCTGATGACCTGCGCCGGTGTGGTTGAGGCCTTCGATGATCGCACTACAAACTCCACCGCCCCAGGCCAACTGGGTGGTCTGCTGCAGTCTGCCACCTATCTTGCGGGTCTGTCGGGTGGTAACTGGATGGTCGGGTCGCTGTACACCAACAACTTCACTTCCGTAAACAGCATTGTCACCGAGGACACCACAGCCAAACACAGCGGTAGCCTCTGGCAGTTCGGAAACAGCATCTTTGAGGGCCCGGAGACTGGCGGAATTCAATTGTTCGATTCTGTGGGATACTACAGCTCCATCGAGGACAATGTCTCTGACAAGGAAGACGCTGGCTTCAACACCACCATCACTGACTACTGGGGACGTGCTCTGTCCTTCCAGCTGGTCAACGCTACGTCTGGAGGTCCAGACTTCACCTTCTCCTCGATCGCTGATCAGGACTGGTTCAGCAATGGCAGCGTGCCCATGCCTTTCCTCGTCACCGACAGCAGACGTCCTGGCGAGCTGCTTGTCCCGGCAAATGCAACCGTCTTCGAATTCAACCCGTTCGAGTTCGGCACGTCTGACCCTACGGTTTACGGCTATGTGCCATTGAAGTACATTGGCACAAACTTCACCTCTGGCGATGTGACTGACGATGGCCGTTGTGTCACCGGTTTCGACAATGTTGGTTTCGTTATGGGAACAAGCAGCACGCTCTTCAACCAGTTCCTGCTCAACGTCAACAGCACCGCCATTCCCGACTCGCTGAAGAAGATCTTCCAGAACATCTTGCAGGATCTAAGCAGTGACAACGAGGATATTGCCGACTACCCTAACCCATTTTTCGGCTGGAACAACCAATCCAACGCTGGCCACGACACCCGACAGCTCACGTTGGTCGATGGAGGTGAGGATGGGCAGAACGTCCCCTTCCACCCCTTGATCCAGCCGTTCCGCCACGTCGATGTCATCTTCGCAGTTGACGCAAGTGCCGACACCAACGCCACTCTCCCTACCAACAACAGCGCACCCAACTGGCCTGATGGTTTCTCTCTCACCCAAACCTTCGATCGCAGCAAGCACGCGATCAATAACGGCACTATCTTCCCGTCGATCCCAGATATCAACACTTTCTTCAACCTCGGCCTCAACAACCGTCCCACCTTCTTCGGTTGCAATTCGTCCAACTTGACTGGACCAGCACCTTTGGTTGTCTACCTGCCCAACGCTCCATATGTAAGGACAACCCTAAAAAGCTATCAATAATGTATGCCCAGAATGAAACACTAACGAAAGCGAATTATAGGTATATCACGCCAACTTCTCTACTTTCGACCCAGAATACAACGACACAGAGCGCAACGCAGCCATCCTGAACGCATACAACTTGGCAACCCAGGGTAACGCCACCCTCGACGAGCAGTGGCCCACATGTGTCGGCTGCGCAATCCTCAGCCGTAGCTTTGACCGCACAGGAACCGACGTTCCAGAAGTTTGCACTCGCTGCTTCGATTCCTACTGCTGGAACGGCACCATAGCTTCTGAGCAACCAGGCGATTACGTCCCACAGATCAAGCTCACTGAGGTGAAGGTCACCAGCGCCGCTCCTCGTGCAATCTCTGCTCCTGTTCTCGCAGCTCTCGTGTCTGCTCTGGTGGTTGGATTGGTGATGACATAGGACTTCTTGTACTAATCTTGGCTTTTTACCCTTCAAATGGAATGACGGACTGGCACTCACGTTATGATAGTTGATCTTCAATCCGACATTTCAGAAGAGAATGTATCGACTTCTTGAAACCATAGCACTTGGCCTGAAGTGCTTCAGTTAGCAACGTGTTGTGATGTTGCTCTTCTGCAGCTTCCCACCGAACTGGCCAAACTTCTGTTCTTCGATTCTTCAGCCTGATATATTACGGTGTGCACTGTATGTTAAAAAAGGATATGCAAGAGCTCTATTATGTTCAAATGCCCCTACTAGAATTAGGATAGGAAGCCTGGATAACGTGATTCCCCACTTCCGTGCAATCGTTAGTGAGATGTACTGACTAAAGGAACTCCTAGGTATGTCGATAGTTATATTTGTTACGAGTCCTCGGGTTGAGTGACGCAGTGCTCACTACCTAGGTAGGTAGTCTCTCCCAGACCATTGTACCTCCTAGTCCGGCAGTTAAGAGGAATCAGGTTAAAACAATAGAAAGTAAACAAGTACAATACGAGACGGAGTGATTATGTAACGCGCAATCCCTATCTACCGGCCTTGACTGTCTTTAGCCTCAATCCTTGTCGTTGTCTACCTGTAAATCCCCATTTTACACTGCAGTGATCAACTTCGAAACCAATGTTGAACACTTGGTGATGCTGTGGCCCTTTTTTACTCAGTGCTGTGAGACCCTTCAGCCTTGCCAGCTGGGCTGGCTCCGGGTTGCAGAGGATTTTGGGCTTAGCGGGACAGGAGGACGCCATGGGAGCGGAGCGAAGGAACGCCAGGGCGCTGCTATGCCTCCCGCGCAGTGATATGGTAATCCATACTGTGCTGCATGTGTCCAGGCCAGGCATGGCACTCTCGCGCTTCCCAATTGGCACACGGTAGGGGGATAGGCGTACACATGGCGTGGTGTGGAGGCTCACGAAGGAATCGAGTCTTTACGCTACGAAAATGGACGTTCACGTAACTGTATTAGAGGCGATCGGGTAAGATGGGGTTGGGATAGCCCTCTCGCGCCCTCTCTACTTCTCCGTGAAGGAGAGGAATGCATTCTTCGACATCACGCCGTCTGCATTCCTTTCCACTCGTGGTTGTCTGAGACTCGACTTCATCTCCTCCATAGGCGGCTGCTGCAGTCCTCGCCGCCTCTTCAGCTTACGCGCTCTGTACTGGAAGCCTTTCAACCGGCCAATAAGACGATCATCTGGATGGGAGTCTTATAGAATTGAACCTTTAGGGCTGTTGTATCAGTGCTTGAGGCCGCCGATGTGGATGTGGAATGGCCCCACACTAGGCGGTGCATTGCCGTCGTGGAAGCCTTCAATGTTCGATGACAAACAAATAGTAGAAAGATCCTGGATCCAAAATCTTAGGGACTGGCTCTGCTCGAGGGTCTTCTGGCGGCTGGCTCTTATTCTGGTCGCGCTCCTACTGGTTCTTGACATCTTACGACCAGCAACCGACTCCTACATGCACAAGTATGGGCCAGTATCTGGATCACTGGCAGACGGCCGGGTAGTCACGCCGCCGACGTTAACAACATCAGAGGCAAATGCGACGACTGGACAGCATGCAGAGGACGAGATCGACTGGTCGCAGTACGCATATTGCCAGTACGTCACCAACGAGCCGTATCTGTGCAACTCGGTAATGATCTTCGAGTCTCTGACACGACTGGGAAGCCGGGCATCCAAGGTGATGATGTACCCGGAGGAGTGGGACCTCAGCTCGAACGACCGGGCGGCACAGCTGCTGCTGAAGGCGCGGGACGAGTACGGCGTGGCGCTGTCGCCAGTGCAGGTGCAGCACTTCGATGAAAGCAGCGACGACGATGTTGGTGACGGCGGCGCCGACACCACCTGGTCCGACAGCTTCACCAAGCTATTGGCCTTCAACCAGACGCAGTACAAGCGTGTGCTTAGCCTCGATTCGGACTCGACCGTGCTGCAGCCCATGGACGAGCTGTTCCTGCTGCCCTCTGCCCCGGTGGCCATGCCGCGCGCCTACTGGCTCGGCGCCGCCTCGCACACTTTGTCCTCCCAGCTCGTCCTTGTCGAGCCTTCCCAGCGTGAATTCGCCAGGATCCAGGCCGCCTTCGCTGCCCGCGCCGATGGCGAGTTCGACATGGAGATCGTCAACCACCTGTATGGCGACAGCTGCATCATCATCCCGCATCGCAAATACGACCTCCTCACGGGTGAGTTCAGGGTGAAGGAAGAGGAGGATGCGAAAGGGCATGCGTCCTATCTCGGTTCCGACAACGAGCCCTGGGATTCAGATCGCATCCTCAACGAGACCAAATTCCTGCATTTCTCTGACTGGCCCTACCCAAAGCCATGGCTCACGGCCACCCCTGCTGAGACTGCAAAGTCGCGACCGCAGTGTCATGTGAGAGATGCTGGGGATGGGCAGGAGATCACCGATTGCGCTGACCAGAAAAATTGGTTGTGGATATATAAGGATTTTCACGAAAGAAGAGAGGTGAGTTCGTTTCTTCTTTACGGTTGGCTGTGTTACGTCTACTGACGGCTTTACAGAGAGTCTGTGGAGGTGACTTTATGTATGGCTGGTGATGCCACTCAGAGTCCATGACTGAATGATTGTCACGCTCTTATGCCAGTTCTTACACTGGCAAATGATTTGTAGAATATAGTTGCGTGGTAGCGGATGTGTATCAAAAGGTATGGTTCGTGTAGATGTGTTGATGCCTGCAGTGGTAAAGAATATCGGAAGATCAAAGACGGATCCTCTGCATCAATCACTGCATGCAAGATCACATAAAACCCCTTCTGTGTCCTGGCGTTCAGGGTAGTGCAAAAGGCACCCCACTGTGAGTTTGCAACGTTGGTATCCGCATATAGATTCGTAACCTTGCATACCTATCCTAGATCAGCCTTGCAAATGGCATATTCAAGTGCCAAATTGGTGGATTGGAAGACATCGATGATGTTGCTAGAATTCAAAAAGGCGCAGTGTGTTCAATGACACCAGATGGTCATATCGCACCGTTCTCTCAAACAAGACCCATCAACGCCATGCGCCATCGCTATCCCACTTCTCGCTACTAAGGCCAGCATCACCCATATTGGTCATCGTAATCATCCTCATCATCCGGTGGAGGAAGAACAGGCTTGTCCTTGATCAGCTTCTTTCTATCCAGCGGACAGGTAGGGTTGAGCTTTAACCAAGGCTGTATGCATTCGAGATCGAAGATATGGTCCTTGTGGCAGGGGAGACGAACGACGAGCGGATGAGGGTCTAACCAGACAGAAGGCATTAGCACACCAACCCCAACACGCCAAATAAACACAACCAGCCTAAGAGTATGCACTCACCCTCGAGATACGGATTGGCACAGATGGGGCAGCTCATATCCGGCGTCAGGCTCTTCTTGGGCACTCTATCCAAGTCGGCAATGAACTCGTCGCTAACACCCCCGAGCTCCTTGGGCGGGTGTTCTGCTTCCTGCAGCAGACTGTCCCTCAGGCTAGCCAGCAAGTCCTCGCCCTGGGAATTCTGCTGCAGCATCAGGCCATATGCGTCTGCCAGGTTGCGGAACAGTGCCGAGACGTCGCGCGGCATGGGGATCGAATGGCTGTTGGTGGGCTGGTGCTCGCCCGTGGTGTCGACTTGCTCGAGCTGCGAGAAGAAGGTGCTCAGATCCGGTCGTTGCCATCGTGGCTCGTTCTCCGGCCGTGATGTGTCGGTAGGGATGTTGTGTTCGACTGTTTTGCCAATGCACAGGCGGCGCAAGTCAGCTTCGGATCTCGCAGGTCTTGTGGACGCTGGTACGGGTGGGTGGTGGTACCCTCATATTGAGACATCTTAGGCGTGGAGAACAGGACTTGAGGAAGCAATGCCTATCAAGATGCTGCGGAAACGAATCGCTGAAACGAAAGGCGAAGCTGTCTATATAAAGTCGACGAAAGTGGTCCCTGTTGAAACCAGGCAACCTCCGACTACGTCGTCGCTGTCTGGACCCCACCTGCATCTCCCGCCGGAATCATCCGTTGATACCTCCTACACATAGGTACTTTGCATGAGGTGCTTACCTAGGTATTCTTAGGTATAGCACAGTCTGTAGGCATAACCTGTTCACAAACCGCTAAAACTTTCGTTCGATCTCGCTCAGTCGAGCTCACTCCATTGATCGTTGGAGCCTTTACTGATAGCAGTCGAGCATCATCGTCAAGCCAAATTCGCTTATACTACAATGACTGCCCTAATGGGTAATCAGTAATTACGATTCAATTCACGCCACTGGAGAGCTCCTTTACCGACTCTAGGACGATATACCACTTGTCGATCAAACTGATAGTCGGTTGTAAGTCGTCGCCGAGGTGAAAACCTCAGTCCTTTGATCGAAAATTGCGAGCAATGACAGCTCAAGTTCCATTAGGTGAGCGACGTAAAGTGGTGAGCATGGGTCGGATTCCTCATCTAAGTATTCAAATAGTACAGCCACTGAGCGGACATGATCGTGACAGACCAAACATGCTTTTAGGCCCTGATAGCCAAGCCTTCGACCAACACTCGCAGTGCTCATGAGCCTGCCCTTCAAACACCTATCGTGTATCATGACCGCCGTGATAGCCTGTGTCATAACCAAACTGAGCGTCGGGTACAGCGTATCCTTTGCTCTCCATGATTTTCATCTCGCCAGCATTGCCATAAGGACCCATTGAAGGTCGAGGGTTGGCATCCCAGGCCTCGCTATCACGATGTGGCTCGTCGCTACTGGGCTGAGTGTAACCATGCTCCAGATCAGAGTGAGTGCCACGCGTAACTTCTGGACGCTTACTGTCAAGTTCCTGAAGACGGTAGATTCCACGACTGGTCTGCTGGCGACGGACGTAGACATCCAATCCAAGGGCCGCAACAGTGGACAGCCTGTGATACGTGTTAGAAGACCCTTTAATACTGAAGAATTGACAGGACAAGTGGAAAGACACTTACATCCCCAGAAACGCAAAGGTGTATAGCGCCTTGTATATCCTGCACACCATCACACCCACCTCGACATCCCAATGGGCAAAGTCGCAGCTGTTGCGCAGGGTCCTGCCCACGTACCATGACAGCATTGACCAGCTAATGATCCACAAAGCGGCCAGACCGCTGTTGAGGAACAAGTTCAGCCTCGGGTTGAGGCCTGTGAAGCAGTGGAGGATGATGGTGAAGGCCAGAACCGCAATCGAGAGCAACGAGGCTGCGAAAAGCTGTAACGCAAAGATCAGTGGGGTGCCCAGTATGAGCAATACTTACGTCTGTTGAAGAGAGTGACCTACGAATAGAAAGGTCCATGGCGTCGCCCAGTGGTCATGAGTCAGGTGGTATGTGAAGAAGGACATGATGGCGCCGACGATCAGGCTCGACACTAGCTGGATGAAACGCAAGCCGTGGAAGGCAATACGTGGATAATGGCTAGGGGCCACTTTGGCCGAGCGGTCGAACGGGTTGTACATCTTGATGTTGTGTGGTTTTCGAGGCTATGTCGTCCTGTACAGCGCAGTGAAGATGTCCAGACTTTGATGTGCGAGTGGCCGTTTGAGATAGACTAGTGGCTGTAGGGTCACAAAAAAAATGAAACGAGAGAATAACGAATAAGTGAGTGTACTTGCGGCTGGCGCAGAAATTGATTCAAGATAGTTATGGGATGAAGATCTGGCGAAGAGAATGACGAGAAGAGGGTGAAAGGAGGAGGTTGCGGGAGTATTCAGAGAAGAAGTGAACAGTCTAGTTGAGGCTGCACAAGGACAGGAGGATTGGCTACACAGCGGCTGTACCTCTTGTCTAGCTATCGATATCCTTGCCATACCCCTGCCAGCAAATCTGGTTTCAAGATGTTTCGGATTTATTTATAGATGACTTCAGGTCCCTTACCTCCGTATCTCCACATCCATGAATGCGGGGCGAAATCACAATGCATGTTTTCTATCGGTAGGCATATAAAGTCCCAACGCCTTCTTCAAAATCCAGCCTTACGATTAGCTATATTTGCACGAGGCCATGTTACTCTCGTTGCAGCGCCTTCGCCCCCAACGCCGCTTCTATCTCATCCCTTCAGTGACGGGGGATCCATCTCTTCGCCGTCTTCATCGTCAGAAAAGTGCTGCCTTAGCTTGGACGAACGAGGGGGCGTCGCTGGACTTGACTTGTAACTTGGGGATTTGATGTCTACCAGACGCTGGGCGAGTGAATTCCGATGCGACGTGGGCCGCGCAGACCTTGCGCTTGAGAGATATGGTGATGGGGAGGCAGGTGATGCATGACGAGAAGTCGAACGCCGTTCAATGGAAGGAAGAACATGTCCTGCGGCGGTTTCATCGAAAGGCAAATGCTCATTGTCCTCATTCGAAAAGGTAGTGTAGCTGGGCACCGGTGATGCTTCGCCTCGTGGGTGTTGGATGTATTCTTCACCGCGTCGTTTGATTGGGCTCTCATCGTATGGGTCAAACCCGACACGAGAGACGGCCTCGTTGCGCAAGCGACGCCTCACGGTACGGTTGGGTCCTGCACCTGCGGTCGCTGAATCTTCGAGAAAGAAGTTGAGGAGCTCGTCACCAATGGTGAGGTGAGACTGCTGCCTGAACTGTTGCAATGCTGTGAGCTTTAGGAGCATCTCTAGCAAAGATAACGTCGTCTTGATCGGTTGCTCTGAGTCTGGATTTGCTGAAGGAACTGGGTCAGTCAGACTATACGGAGAGGCAGGCAGTGATCCTGACGCGAGTCTCCCCAGTGACATTTTGGCCATGCTTGTGGAGATGTCAGGGTCCAAAGATGAACTGCGACCATTACCCGCTGGCTCGCTTGATTTGGAGTCCGTGAAATACTCATCTTCCTCATCATCAGGATCTTCTTGATAGACTTCCAAAGCGACCCATTCAGGGTCCAGGTCTGCTGGCAAACGCCAGGTGCTCGTCTCATCCAACTGCGTGATGGTAGGTTTGTCTGGAGTAGCAGGTGAGGATTCTCGCAGGAACTGGTCCTCGATCTGGGACTGTTCACCCTCATCAGCCAGCGACGCTGTCGGGCTGCTTGGGTTAATCATAGATCTCGGTGGCTCGGCATGTACGTCACGCTTGAGAAGTAGCACAGGATGGTTGGTCTCGTTGTCGCCGCCAATGTTCAGTATCTTTCCTGTGTCTGCATAGAATATCTTGGAGATTTCATGGATTGGTATAACGTCACGAATACCAGCGCTTTCCACATCATCAAATGCACTTGGTTCCGGCTCATCATCTTCCTGGGTGTGCACTCTATCATCGTCTAAGTCTTCAATAATCAAGAACTGATAGGCGAACTCTGCGGGAAGCTCGCTTCGCATGAACTCATGTTTACGGCCGTCTGCGTTGACCGATGATTCACCTGGCCGATCATAGATCTGATCCAGTGGTAGACGCACAAGCTTACATTTTGCCTTATGGATAACCTCCTTCCAGGTCGTGTTTCGAACGTTCTCATCGTTGACTTGTCTAGCATGCCCTGCAAATAACATATACAATGACAAAGTGTACGTCGGACCGACAGTAGTCCTACGGCCAGGATTTTGGCTGTAGCCCATGTCTGCGCCTGCAAGAAACCAGCTCGCCTGCAAGAGGCGCGAAGGAGATATAGTACCGGAGAGACTGGTCGATAGATTCACGCCAGATGTGGTTATGGCGAGATTGATCAGAGGCACAGCATCCTCAATCCTGACCAGTAGGTTCTGAATTTCGTTGACCAAGTCTTTCAATTGAGCATCGACTTGCTCGCGAGTTTTCGCCTTGCGACTTCTAGCTTTGAGGAGCTGTTCATCATTTGCAGCTTGGTCCAATCTGACGCCCAGCGCCTGAATATCCGCTCTGATCTCCCTCGTCAGCGAGACAGCGGACTCTAGGCTCGTGTTTCCTCTAGCGGCTATCAACTCGATCATGTCGATTGCTGGTGAGATGATCTTGATCTTGGAATCCAGACGTAACTGGAGTTGCATCAGCTGCGCCCGTTCCTTGGAGTTGCGAGGTGTCTCTTTCAACAACCGCCCACACTGTCTGATTGCATAGCTGGTGGTAATGGTGACGCCGGACCGTATAGCGTAATTCATCGCCTGCTGGGTCACTTTGGATAGAAGCACCTCCATCCTGACAGTGATTCGGGTGTGTGTATGCTACCCTCTGTCCAGAAAATGGTCGTGTTTGGATTTCAGGTCCAGAAGTCTCATCGTTGGAAATCAGATTTTGAAGTCTGTATCGAATGTGGACACCGACTCATCATATGGTGGCCGATGGTCGTTGTCATGAATGACAGCTTTATTAGGCAACGAGGCAAGGTGGCGGGCCCCTGCGAGTTGGTCCTTTCAACAGCGGTTTGCAGCCTTGCCAAAATTCGTGGGAAACTGGTTGGGTATTATTATACAGTAAACGTTCCATGCTTTACGTCTCTCTCTCTTTACCGCACCTGTATACGATTTTTAGTACGTGAGAGAGGCTCATATACTGTATGAAGTTGGAATTGCTACTCGTTGGTCTCTAAAGACGAGAACCAAGCTTGGTGTCATTACCTTCTGGAAGTGGGCCTCCAGGTGTATGTGGTTCACGCTTTGCCGACTCAACCTAGGACGCCGGTCACCGCCAGCAAGCAGTACTACCGTAACAGGATCACGGATGTGTCCATCTATAGGGAGGAAGGGACTCTCAAGAGATTACGACAATGTCGGTCAGTTCAGCTGACTATCTCCGGCATGAAGGTATCTCTTCACCTGTCCAAGCCATACTTGATCAATCAGACTGGTAAACTATGGATGCTTCGAGATTTGCGTTGCCGTGAATCGTTTCACGGGAAATAGGTTCATCATCGCTCTGATAAAGTCTCTGGATGATTCGTCGTTAATTTCAAAACGGCCGATGTGGGATGTATTCCTCGCTCCGCTCATCCCAGAACATCGACAGAATTTGGTAGTTGATTTCTTCGTCGCTGACGTGCTTCATGAGTCCATCTAGACCCTCGAGGTTTCCAAAGTACGAAATCTGGCGCTGTAGCCCGATCATGGCTAGAAGTGCGCCTCTGGGCTGCGCCGGTTGCCATTGCCAGCTAGCATACCCTTTATGCATTTGCCACTCGACAAGTAGGCGGCATTTTCCAGATCAGCGGGCTGTATGTTCTCGACAGCCGCCATTTTGTTGTCATGTCTGCAGCCAACCATAACATTGTCAGGTTTGATATCTGCAAGAAGGTAGCCACACTTTAATATGGATGACGAACTCGAATACCCAAGCGAACAATGTCTCTGTTGTGTAAGTCAACAATGGCTTTGATGGTATTCTCTAGGGTCTGCCAAAGCGTTTGTATAGAGTGACGTTGTCTGACCAATTGGACGAAGTCAAGGGTAACATACTTGTAAACTAATAATACAGTTCGATCTGATCTTGTATCAACCGGCAAGCGGAGGGGTGAGCTCGCATGCTGGCGAAGGCGAAGCAAGATGTTTTTGTTGAAATTAGAGAGAATATTCATTGGGACATCTTTCAAGACACATAGCTCGTTCATGACATCTGACAAATGTATTAGTTGACGAGCCGCAAGGAAATAGCAGAAGTCCAACATTGCTGTCCAAGTACAGCCTGAGTGCGGTCTTTCTTGGAGAAGCTTGGTGAAGCTGTATCGACGTTCAGTGTTGCCGATCAGCTCCGCCGCGATTGATACCATCTTCATGAAAGGTAGATGGATGCAAGGCTATCCTCAAAACCCATGCTTGCGGTACTGTAACTAGGGAATCGCAATATCTGGCTGGGTATGAAGGGGTAGAGGCAGGAGGATAGGGGTCTTGCTATCTGTACGACACTGATGTCTTCACTCCTTAGTCCAATTTGTCTGCTACGAAAGAAGACATGAGACTTGTTATGAACTTATTGACATTGTGAGTTATGGAATTGATGATTTGTGTATCCTACAATAGGCTACCACGTTCTGTTGTTAGATGATATATGACTAATCGGTATCTACTGTCCTGTGATCTTTACATGGCGGCCACGGCTGGTCTACATTCAGGTAGAGTCGACAGAGTTCACTGTTTGTTTCATGCTTGACACATATCTGTAGTGATTGGAGCATAATGATGCCTACGGATTAGGAGTGGTGAGTGGTCGTCGCCTCTGCCGATGGAATTCCTCTTCTTGGTCAACATCATACCGAGCAACTAGGTGCGTTCATCAACCGCCTATTCCTTTCAATCCAAACAGTGCAGCATCTTCACAAAAGGACTTAAAACACATAGCTCGGAAATATTGTGAAAATTAACACCGGAATTGAGAGAAATACGTAGATCGCACGCCAGAGCTCAATGTATGCCGATGTAATCGTCACACAATCAGTATTCACAGTATAAGATCACCGCTCGCCAATGCTGGCTCTTGGTGTATTGTTGCCACTTCCCACACTTAAACCTTCGTAATCACTGTCTCCATCAAGATCTCTCGTCATAAATTCAGGATCCTCATAGATGCCTGGACCGATGAACCTTCCCATTTCTGATCCAGTAGTATCGAGGGTAGGTCTGAGGGAATGGTCTGCTTGATGCACCAGCCAAGTCCTGTTTGCCTCGAACCATCGATCTGTTTCTTCGAGGCTTCGCCCACGTGTTTCCACAACGAGATAGAACACCATCGGAACGAAAGTAGCATTCAGAAAAGCGAAGATGAGATAGTAGCCCCATTTCAGGTACTCAATACCTAGAGGAGTTGACTGCACGACAATGTAGTTGAACAGCCAGTCGCATGCAGTGGCCAGAGCAGCTCCTTTGGTTCGGAATGACAAAGAGTTCACCTCGGCCTCACAAGAGAGTCAGCTTTTGTCTTGCGATAGCTCCTGTTCGTTAATAGAGACTTACAGGATATAGCCATGGAACGCTGATCCAGCCTGATGAGAAGGCAGTGAAATAAAGCCAGATGAACACGGTTGAAGCGACGCCTGGTGCGCGGGACTCAGGCATGGCACCACCCATTCCCACGCTGATGGAAACCCCAAGAAAGGAAACGGCCATTATACCTGCTCCAACCATCAACAGCGGCCGTCTACCAACGCGATCGACCCAAGCAATCGATGCAGTAGTTGTGAGGAAGAAGGAGACTGCGTTCGCGCTTGCGACAAGACGCGAATCGACTCGGCTCAAGCCCACACTACGATTTAGCACCACTGGGAGATAATATGCGACTAAATTGATTCCAGACAGTTGCTGTGCTGCCTGCAGTAACATTCCAAGAAGAGCTCTTCGAGTGGCGAGACCACCTCGTAATAGTTGCGCCCACGACGCTTGAGCCGCTTGCTCAGCCTTGACACTTGCTCGGATACTCTCAAACTCTTCTTCGACGTCATGATCGCTGAGCAGGGCGAGTATATGCCTGGCTTCGTCATCACGCTTGCGAGCCAAGAGCCAGCGAGGTGATTCTGGTAATAAAGGCACCATGACGAGAATAATCAGGACAAATACCATCTGGATACCTGATATATCTTAGGTCAGTATACACCGATAGAAGGGAAGAAGCGTATTCGATACCTAATGGAAACCGCCATTGCGTCTCGGTCATCAAATTGCTGAATGCTAAAGTAATCAAATTGCTGATGACGAAGCCGAAGACATTGACAGCCATCTCCTTCACTACTGCTATACCCTTGGAGCTTGAATGGCTAGTCTCGACATGCCACACTATTACAAGCATCAAAATGAGTCCTCGGAAGAAGATTCGATGTGCTTACCTGGCGCAGTAGCTGTATTGCCACCGTTTCCTGATTCGTGTCAATACACTTTTTCAAGGTAGAAAGCGAGCGTGGATGGCATACCTATTCCAGCGACGAAACGCCCCCATACCATGGTAGGCATACTCATTGCCGCTGTCTGGATCAGGATGCCTATGGCCATGATTATGGTGAAGACGATAAGCATGCGCTTCCGACCGAGCTTCTCACCGACCACCAGCGTCAGCATGGCGCCAGTAAAGCACCCAAGGTCGTAGATGGAGACCACAAATCCTTCAACACCAGCGGAGGGATGATGGAAGTACTGCTGGAACTCGTCTGCGACGATAATGCCACCGAAGACTGCTTGCTCGTAGCCAAACAACAACATCGAGGTACTTGCGGTCAGGGAGATGGCCGTGTGCAGGCGACTTGGGTTCTTGAACAACCAGTGGGTGGGTCGGTCGAAGACCTCCTCCTTCAAAGTAACGCTGCCGGACTCATCATCATCATCATCATCATCATCATTGTGAACCCGCTTCTGCTTGTCTCGAAGTCGATCGCCGTCGCTCTGGACCACGGGCTGGTAAGACATTCTCGGAAACTTGGCCTACTACATGACCTAGCTGCGATCAAGAGCCGGAATTGAGGAAAGAAATCCAGTTACTTCATCATAACAAGGGAAAACTCAGTGATACTGTACAAATACTGTCCCGACTGGTCATATAACCACGAATTCGATTCACCAGTGCAGAACATTGGCCTTCGCCCGTGAAGAGCCGTAGGTGGTGGGCAAGTACAATTTAAAGAGAACGGATTCCGGTACATCCATACTTTGCATGTCCTGGACGCCCGGTCAACGCGATGTTCACGACATGGACGGCTGAAGGAGGCTGGCTTGGAGCAACCGAATGCGGCTGTGATGTTCCATGTGCAAGCCAAACATCCATCATACCTCATAGGTCGACACAGGGATATTGGCGCCTCAGGCATCAACGCAGTACTCCAGGTGCTCCCCAACTGGCGCCATGTGGGTATAGGCTATCGCTGCGATCAGCTCTAGTGGCCGCACTTTTCGCCGAAATGTTCCTTTCGAGACTTTTACTCCCTGGTTAGTTGTATATCTCTTATCTATCTACAGCTTTCGGTGTATTGCGTATCTGTGATTTCTCGATGTATTACCTAAGAGAGTCCGGTTTCGTTTTGACAGGGAAGAGGGGGAAGAGCGAGACCTCATTCCGACAGTACGGTAGCAGCTCCCAGATGTATGAATTGGCTCGTGGTCCGAGTCAAAGGCTCAAATCGACCATGATGGTATACAATGGGAGCTTCTATAAACATGAACCGCGTAGGGAAGCGCAAGATCTTCAATGCCTTGATGACAAACAAAGCCTAGATTGGCCATCCTTGTTATGGGATTGATTGGAACTCCACTATCTCGCGCCAGCCAATGCGTTATCAACGGATACCCTCACGTCTAGGAAACTTAAAACCCTCAGACTCTGCATTTGCATCTGCATCTGCATCTGCTGCTGCTGATATTGCTGCTGCTACTGCTGGGACTGATTCTGTTTCATCCACGAGGTGTCAGCCTTCCTCTGACATTACAGTCATGGCAAAGAAAGATAAGCTGCCTGTCCTAGAACCGGTGCCTGCCAATGACGAGACCCAGCCTCTCTTGGCTAGCAATGGCGACGGACCTTCAAAACAAACGCAGAACGGTACTTTCGATCGGCCTGGATCTCCTGACAAGGCCATCGACCGAGACGATGTCGAAGCTCGTGCGGCACAGGAGCAGAGAGAATACGATGCCAACAATGTGCCCATAGCCGAGGAGCCAACAACCGTCAGGATCATCATGACCATGAGTGGCTTGTGGATGTTGTCTTTCATCGCCGCTTTGGACGCAACCATCGTTGCCACTTTGTCGGGAACGATTAGCAACACCTTCAATTCCTTCACTCTGTTCTCATGGCTTGCTTCGGGCTATCTCATCGCAAACGCCACCGTCCAACCTCTTTCTGGCAAACTGACCGACATCTATGGCCGCCGGGCTGGCTTGGTCTTCGCTTCTACCTTCTTCGCCTTAGGAACTTTCATGTGCGGCGCGGCTCAGGACTCTTGGGTGATCATCCTGGGCCGTCTCGTTGCTGGTGTTGGTGGCGGTTGTGTCAACACAATCAGCACCTTCGTCGGTTCCGATCTGATCCCCTTGAGGAGGCGAGGCGTGTGGCAAGGTATCAACAACATCGTGTACGGCACTGGTATGGGTGTTGGAGGCGTCTTTGGTGGCGTGCTTAACGACACTATCGGTTGGCGCTGGGCTTTCTACATCCAGGTGCCTTTCATCGTCGTCGCCGGCATCTGGGCCTACTTCATGGTTAGGGTGCCCGTTAAGGAGACCGACTCCGCAAAGATTAAGCGTGTCGACTTCCTCGGCGCTCTTCTCCTAGCAGTCAGTCTCATCCTCTTCCTGTTGGGACTGAACAGTGGCGGCAATGTGGTTCCTTGGAATCACCCTCTTGTTTACGTCTCTATCCCGCTCAGCTTCGTCAGCCTTGCGGCTTTCGTCTATGTCGAGGATAAGGTAGCACCAGAGCCTATCATCCCAGTTCGCTTGTTGCTCAAGCAGACTGTGGCTGCCGCTTGCCTTACCAACTGGTTCGAGACCATGTCGGTCTTCGCTCTATCCTACTACGGACCCATCTATTTCCAAGTCATCCTCAACCTGTCCGCAACCCAAGCTGGCGTGCGTCTGATCCCTCAATCCGCTGGATCTGCCGTTGGATCTCTCATCACGGGACTGATAATGCGAGCGACGGGTCGATACTACGTTCTCAACGTGATCACGCAGATCATGTCTGTGGTGGCGGCAGCCTTGATCCTAGTGACCTTCAACGAGAATCTCAAGCCCGTGCCGCCTTTCATCTATCTCTTCATGAGCGGCGCCGGCTACAGCGCCATGCTCACAATCACGCTGCTCTCGCTCATCGCCGCTGTCGATCACAAGTACCAGGCGATCATCACCGCTTCCAGCTATGCCTTCCGTTCCACTGGCAGCACCATTGGCATCACCATTGCATCTGCCGTCTTCCAGAACGTATTGAACAGAAAACTCTGGGAGCAATTCGGGGATCTGCCTGATGCTGCCGACGAGATCAAGAAGATTAGGGACTCAATCGACCAGGTGAACAAGGTACCACCAAGCTGGCATGACGGCGTCATCGCGGCGTACATGGAAGCCCTGCAGGGTGTCTGGGTGGTCATCCTTGGTTTCGCCGTGATCGCTGCTATTGTCAGCCTCTTCATCAGAGAGCACGTTCTCTATGGTAATATGGAAAGGAGGAGCTCTAAATGAGATCACTAGGAGGTAGATTGTAGAAATTGCTGTAATCAATAGAGATTGCTTGTATAGGAGCAAGGGCAACCAATTCGTCAGACTATTAGCCATCAGAGTATCAGCTACGATGATGCATCAGAGAACATCTGTCTCACATTAACATTGACTCGCTTTGCTTTCATCCATCCGTTCCAAGCCTCGTAATTGTCATGGTCATTATTCTTCTTCTCGCCAGCTACGTAGGGCCAAGCTTCCATCCATTCAGGGCATGTACCCTCCAAAATTCTGGGCACACCGTGCCATGCATAACGGGCAGGGCCAGACATGAGAACGGCATCGCCACTGCGGAGATATAGCGCCACCCACTTCGTCTCTTCCGTCTCTCCATCCTTGGGTTCCACACCGCAAAGGAAGACAGCATCACAGCCGAGAGAGATGGAAACCAGAGGTGCCGAGCACTCCTCACTAACATCTCTATGGAGGCTTAACTGATCTCCCGGTGAGTAGACGTTGACAATCGCTGCCTCTGCTTTCATCGGGAAGGTCTCCTCGATAAGGTGTTTGACGTCCGGAGGGAACGCAGGCGGTCGAACAGAAGGATACACCTTGCAGGTCCAGTCGTACTGCCCCCCAAGTGTGACCCATCTGAGTTTCTTCCTCAGGAACTGGTCGATAGAGAAAGATTTGTGAACACTTTGATCCTTAGGGATGAATTCCATGCCATCAGCAGCGCGTGAGAAGAAAGATTGACCTTCAGGAGGGTACGAGATTGAGTGATGCAGGTGCACGTTCGTTTGATGCTCCGGGTTTGCAAGATCTCGGTGCAGAAGCCTGTCCAGGAGCCCTATCTGCACAGCCGGTGGCAAAAGCGACGGATATACGTAGAGACCTACCATAAAATGACACTCAACCTACCGTGTCTTGCCTCATGTCGTTCGTTCAAAGTCAGGGAGGCGTACCAGGCAATTCTTTGACCTCGAAGATCTCCACATTCGATAGGGATGACACATCACGAGACAGGTCGCCAAGCAAAGTTCGATCGAGAAACTTTTGGCATATCTGCAAAAGATCTTCGGGAAGCAGTCGCAGATCGACAACGTTGGCGACCCTGCTACCGACCGATTTTAAATTCGTGCTATCGCAGACGGTCACGGAAGGGTGCGCGCGAATAGCTCTTACAGAAGTCTTCTGAAGAGTCTTGTAGACATCACGCAGGCTTTGAGGCGGTTTGGCGTACGCATCTGGTGGCTCCATCATCATCGCCTTGAAGAATCGATCCAAGCGGTAAAAATGAAGTTGTTGCAGAGAATTGACATTTCGTAGGTAAGCCGACGGCAATCTAGGTATGGATTGGAAGAAGGGTTTGGCTGAGTAAGTCTGACATACGCCAAGCCTTGTTCGATCGGAGTCGCGTTTCCACGCGACGACGCGAGGTCCAGCCCGCCTCGGCAATATAGTGGCATTGTGATAGTGGATGGACGCCACTCAAGTCGTCTACTAGACATCTACGTAGTGTCGCTTTCGTGCGATGAGTCGCCAACATCCAAGACGCTCGAATAGCAATTTGTGGTTGACGTCTTCTGGGCTTGCTCCGAAGCAGCAGCACTTTGACTGTCCGAGCAAGCTGGTCATGAAACGACCGAAGGGCGTCCTTGCAGCCAATCGTGACTCTACCTTGACGCAAATAGGCTTCATCTCGACGCCGTCTCGGAGGGCCCCATCAGATGGAAGTGTGAGTGAGTCTGAGGAACTGGACTCTGGCAACGGTGCTCAAAAGAGGCGGAAAATAGCACGAAGTAAGAGTCATACTGCAAAGCGCAGGAAGTCGGGAAATGAAGTGAATAGCCAGCCTGAGGATGAGGAAGATCGAGAGGATGGGTATATCGTAAATGAGAAGAAGCGATCGTTCAATCGGGCAGGTATCCCAAACACACAGACGTCAGACAACGACGACTTTGAACCACTCAAACGAGAAAGGGTTTCGCCGTCACTAGAGCGAATAAACGATGGCGATCGTGCAGAAACGCGATCAGGAAGGCAGGCTTCTAAACGCCCACGCCAGCGCAAGTCTACTCGTGTGAGCATAACCCAGCTGCCTGCTACTCCGGACTTGGACATTCACGACATCAAACGCAGTGGAAGTGACGACGAGGACTACCAACCTACCCAGATACAGAAGCTGAAACACCGCAAACCCCCGACTCCTGTCTCAACCGATTCAAGCTCTTCAAAACGGAAACAACCTAGGGTCAAACAACAATCGAACACCTTAACACAAATGATTCACCCTCCATTTCCAAAACCACAACCAAAGGTGGAGAAGCAGAGTCAATGGCAGCAGGACTGGGAGAATCAAGGCCAAGCAGCTCCTGTTTCACCAAATAAAACCCCTCGCCGGCAGCAATCAGGCTTCAAACAAGAGCAATCTCCACCTTACATCCTATCATCACAACACTCTAACCTTGGAAAGGGTGATGAATGCTTTCGAACGCCGAAAAGATTCAGCCGCCGCTCGGAAGGGATACCGTCGTCTCAGACGCCCCCCAGTCTCCACTATTCGGTTCGAAGCACCGCCACGCGACCGCCGAGAGACCGGTCGCCGTTGGCTGAAAAAAGTATGAATGCTGAAATGAATGGAATTGGCTCCATAGGCGTGTCCCAGAAGTCGATTGTTGTGGAAGGAATTCCTGGAAACAGATTCCATTGTGACGAGGATTGTGATATCTCACATCATTCGCCTCACACATCCACGACCCAACGAATCATACCAGACTCAGAGACCTCGGAGGACCTCCATCCCCTCGAAAACCACTCGTCAGTGCAACTTTTTGAACAGCCTACAACGTGCGCAAGAGAGATGTCAAGAAATTCATCGGTTAGAGCGAGGGCGACGCAAGAAACCCAGGCTCATGCACATATTCAACGAAGCCGCCTCATACACGGAAACACTCTAGCCGACAACGTCGTAGAAATCGAAGATTCAGATGCCTCTGATATGGACGAGCAAGAAGATTTCCCTGAGCAAGCAACCTACGATCCCGTTTGCAGTGCTCTTGACAGAGACGCTGCTCGAGCTTGGGAAAGTATGCACACACAGCACTTTCCACAATATCATATCGACCCTAGCCAAAGAGTCAGCGGTCCACACCAAAACTCAGATCTCCCTGAATCTGCCGCCACAGCATATTACGCCACAGATGATGATCTCGATCGCCCGACTAAAAGAACACGGGTCAAAGCATATGGGAATCAAAGAAATAAACCAACCGAGACCTCTGCGGTAGACAAACTAGTCATTCCGTCGACTGCAAGCGACAACATCCCAAGTGATCCGCTCGAGATCGCCCAACGAGAGGGTGAACTATCGGGTCATGGCGCACGCAAGGATTCCACTGAGGACCAACACGATGTAATTCCGTGCTCACAGCATAGCAGCGGGCGTAGAACGCCCAGTGGTATCAAGGAAGAGGTAACGTGGTCGTCGCCCCAACCAGAAGTGCTACCCTCCTCACCAGCCAGCACAGTGGTGCCTACCTCGCAAGTCGCACCCCCAAGCCGACAAATAGAGGATGTCGCCAGCAAGCCGAGTCTGCAACAGTTCAGCTCGCTTCCACGCTGGCCGGAGACCTTAGGCAACAGCTCGCCGTTGGTACGTCCTCCCTGGAGTTCGCCCAGATATAACGACGAGTCGGAGATACCGCATCGTCGACCGGATTGGGATGGTACGCTTCAGCACGATAGCCTACCTGACTTCAGTCTTCCGCCGCCACCACCGCTCAGCTTGTTGCGAAAGAAGGAATAGTCATGATATAACCTAGAGAAGATTTAGGTATAGATGAGATGTACAGACCCTGGCCGTTCCTTACATACACCGCTGTTGCTATACTTGGGGGTTTACCACCTAGATTTTGCCATTGGACACTGCGCAAGACCTCTAAATTAACGATCAAACAAAACTGCGAAATGAAAGATAACAAGCATTAAATGAGGCATTGTGGAGATTGCAGTCGAGAGATATACTCGTTTCGTGTTCGCTGTACAATTACATATTCGCAGCATGTGGGCAGCTTGGGCGAAGATTACAACCCGAAGCCCATCCATCGTCAGCAGCAAAGTCCAACAGGGTATTAGGATACACATCGTATCGATACGCCGCGCAAGTAGCAACAGATCGAATTCAAAGTCGTGTACATCGTTATCATATCATAACCGTCCGTGTCAACAATGTGTCAAGCAGAACCTCAATGACCACTCAATACCGCCGGTCTCGTCTGTGGTCTTGATGGTGTCGATCGTGGTGTCGATCGTGGTGGCTATCATAGTCATACCCGCGCTCACCTCTGGCGGGCGGATCGTGGCTCTTGGCTCTTCTTTTGCCATACTCATGACCGCCCAAACCGCCCAAGATCGCGCCACCGAGAGTGCCGAGACCAGGGAAGATGGCGTCACCGATAATAGCACCTCCGCCCGCACCCAGGAAGGTATCGATTCCGGATGACGACTTCTTCTGGGAGCGATAGCTGTCGCTGTATTGACGGTACCGCCTGGACGGACGGCTCTTTCGATCACGAGATCTCGACCTAGACCTCGATCCTGATGTCGAGCTGGACCTCGAGCGAGAATACGAGTCAGAACGGTGTGAAGGCTTGGCCAGCGGTGGTGGTCGCAATGATCCAGAGGGCCGTTGTCTGTTGTACGGTGGATACTGCGTTGAAGGGCCGTTTGAAGCAAAGTAACCGTCCTGCGGCCGATTCTGTTGTTGTTGTTGTTGTTGTTGTTGTTGTTGTTGTTGTTGTTGTTGCCGTTTCTCTGGTGGGTATTGATATCCGTGGCCACGAGATGGGTTGTTTATCGGCGGCGGTGCAATGCCGCTATCACCTGTGTGCGGCCGGCTGTATCCCTGTGGCGGCGGTTGGCTGTATGGTCGCGATGGCTCTGAAGCAGGAGAATACGGCGGAGGAGGCCCGTCGAAGACTGGATATGGAGGAATGACGCCTTGCGGGTGCGACTGCGGCTGATGCTGTTGCTGAGGCCTTTGCTGAGCTTGCTGCTGCGAATATGAAGGCTGATTCGGACCATAAGACGGCGGTTGCTGTGCTGGCTGTGCTGACTGTGGTGCTTGAGGTAGATATGAGGGTCCACCTGGCCCTTGATAATACTCTGCAGCGGCCATTTGCCACGAGTTCACCAGACTTTGCCTGTTGATAGTGCTGTCGCAGGTCCTGTTCAGCTCCCCAAGTCCCTCTCAAATAAAGTTCACAGCGTCTCACAGTCGTCGCCTTGGTAGCTGGAGGTCTCACAGCTTTATAAGCCCAGCTCCAAGCTGGTTCACCCGACGAATGCAGTACAATGACTGTCAGATTGCCCACTCTGCTCGAAGTCTACAAGGATCATCCAACTGGCGAAAGCAAACAACCGTGTCAAGATGTCGTGAATCGTGGTATTGAAGGATTGTATGGGATGTAAGAGACTGGAGGTGTAGATTCTACAAAGACTTTCTAGGTATACCTAAGCAGGGAGCTCCGGCCTGTAGGGCTCGGCCTCTTATTATTGCTATGCTATCGCCCATTGTCCGGTCACAGAGAGGGTCAGCTGAGGTAACGGGTGGGACGGCGACAAGAAATGACGGGATGACGCTATTTGAAACTGATCAATTCATCTGCCTCGGAGGGTCATGACAGCCTGCACATAGGTAGGTGGGTTGGTGGGCTGGTGTGTGGGTGCTGGCGGACATTCCACCAGCAGCGGATGACCCGGCAGCGGTGGCGCATGATCGTATGTGAGGCAAACGCCAGATGTCGTCGAGGAAACGTCGGAGTTGCAATTACCAAGAAAGACAGAGACACGGTGACATAGTCCGTGGGGCTGAGTGCAAAACCCTGACCCTGGGTCTCGATTCGGCTTGACTCGGCGAAGTTTGTCGCCACATGGATCGTTCTAGTCGACGACATGCATGTGTTAATAATGCTGCTTCTGCAGGTCACACACATCTTGTACTGTGTTGATTCGTCAAGTGTTTACGGGGATCCATTGATAGATACTGGCCGCCAGCCCTTCGAAGGCTGCCGTGGAGTACTACAGTAGAGCTGACAAGAGTTGATACGACCCCAACGCTCACAGTGGCCAACTACAACATACCCTCCGATTTCGCCAGCATGCCTTCAGATTCGTTCTCGTTTGCTGGTGATGCTGGTGATTGACAGTCGCTTCTGGTCCATTACCGCATTGGCACGTAGCCTGGCCTCCTCATCAGCTTTGCTTGCACGAACGACACGAGTGGCATCCTTGTCGAGACCCAGCAGGATCTTTTGCTTGTTCATGAACAGAAGATCGATCTCCTCGAGAGTTTTGCCTGCCGTCTCGACACCAAAGAACCAGGTCAGCGGCACAAAGGAGGCGCAGACCCCTCCCCAAATGATGAAGTAGAACGACCCAATATTAGCCAGGCCGATTGGAGTGACCATTACGACCACGAAATTACTGAGCCAGTGACTGAACACGCCTACCGCGGTCGATTTATTGCGTACCCTGAGAGGTTGGATTTCCGCTGAGTATGACCACGAAACCGGCAAGATGCCAAGCGTGAAGCAGTCCAAATACAGGAACATAAATGCAACTGCAGCCGCTGCTCCAGCGTAGGTGAAGGCTTGCAAAGAACCGGCAATTATGAACATGCAGACTGCACAGCCGATTGAGGACAGAATAACTGTCCATCGCCGGCCGATTCTGTCGATGTACAACATCGGTGGCCAAGAGAAGATGGCGTACTGCGTGAAAGCAACCGATGCGAGGATCAACGACATCTGAGTCGAAAAGCCTAGGTAGTGCTCAAGAATGTAGGCCAGGTAGTAGCATAGTGCATTGATTCTGTCTCTCGTCAGTGGGCTACTCTCGGTGCTGGATGCTGGAAAGGACGGCCGACTACTGACCCACTCCATTGGTTCATCATGTATGGACCCATGCCGAGCAGTACGCGTTGCAGGTTCCTCCCTCTATTCTTGTTGCTGAACACCTCCGTCCATGATGCCTCACCGACAGCCTCTTCTGCTGCAACCACTTCTAAGATCTCATTCAGCTGGCCAGTGACTTCTACATCATCTATCGGTTTGTCTAGCAGACGGCTAATGACTGTGCGAGCCTTCTCATCATCACCACGCTTGGCAAGCCATCTGGGGGTGCTGTAAGAAAATCAGCAGTTTATCTTCAATTCTAGATATTGAGTTTTGATACTGACTCAGGCAGGAATGGGCAGCAAATCAGAACTAGAGCTGAGAACAGCATTTGACATGCAATCGGGAATCGCCACTGAAAGCTGGTGTTCGAGAATAAAGTTGCAAAGCATAACCAAGATGCGATCGCCACACCAATAATGATCAATGCGCTCTGAACGACCAAAAGACTTCCGCGATTATGGGACGGTAGCGTTTCGGATTGTAGAATCGGAACGGCTACGGTACTGAAGCCGACGCCAATACCGGCGATGATGCGGGAAGCAACCATCTGAGCGTAGGAAAAGCATGCCGTTTGTATAGCCGCACCAACGATGACGACCACGTTCGCATAGATGATACTCTTCTTGCGGCCGATACGCTCTCCAAACACGAAGGCTATGATGGCGCCAATAGCGCAGCCGATGTCGTAGATAGCCGTCACCAATCCTGGGACAAAGGATGTCAGCCACACTCGACTCTTCCATATCTCCTGCAAGCTGGTCAAGCTGCATACCTGTCAGAGTCGCGGACGGATTCCCAAGCATGTCGTTAAAGCCTCGACCAGCTAGTATGCCACCGAATAATCCTTGATCATAGCCGAAGAGCAAGAAATCTAATGAACTCGCTGTAAGGATGACTGCAATCAGAGCGTTGCCTCGAAGGTCGAAAACCCCCATGGTGCTTCAACTAGTGTAGTATCTGTTACTCTAGGCAAAATGAACGTGCTAGATAAACTGTAGCTCTCAAGTCAAGGAGTAAACCGGCTATTATAAAAAGCAGTTACTCGCCCATGTTGAACCGACATCCTGGACGTATTATATATAGTGCAACCAAGCAATGACTCGCCTATCCTACCTTACCTTATGCTCACCAATCGATGCAAGATTTCCTGCATAAGACCACACGATGGCGGACGACGAAGATGAGACAACTGAAAACAAGGACAATAGCGATAACCGAGGGCGAGGGCGAGGGTCTCTCTTCCCCAGGTTCTCTTTCCCCAGATTTATCCAATCCTTCGCGTTCGCCGTGGTAGGACAGCATGCATGCTCGTCTACCTAGCTACCAACCTAGATGATATAAGTACCTTATGCCAAAGTTCTGGGCTTCGTGAATGGATATCGAAGGGTTGGCCGGAAGTCCAAATCCGGCCTTGAGGAGGGGTGGAGGCTTGAACCCGAGAAGCTGGCATGTAGTTTCTGCTTGATTTACGCCTCTAGGGCGACCATGACCCTCATCATTGACACCCTGTCCTATCGATCTCTCTAGGTAATAGTCAAACTTGAGGGTGAACAGCAAGGGATGTCTTGTATCACAGGTCGTCAACCCCTCACACAGCACATACCGCACACTACACGCACACAATCCTACAGCTGAACCAAGCGATGCAGTACTTGGCGTGGAGTGCAACGGTACAGGGTCTCTTGATGCCGAGGGGACCACGTGCCTATGGACAATCGCTGTGCTCGTCTTCGTTCAAGGCCGTGTTTCATGATATACTCATCTATAGTGGATGGTTGTTTAGACATGTGGATCAGACTGAAGTCGACGATCAACTTCCAGGACATTGGCGAGAAAGCCGTCATGCTTCGGGATCCAGATGTCTCTATCTCAATGACGAGTGGGTCACGTCCATCAACGAATCTCTCTTCACCTCACTTCCGTCCGTATGACCGGCATTGGGGGCAACTCTAGAATGGATGCGCCGCCGGGAATACCCAGACTTGTAGCCATGCTAGGTATCGGCTTCAGTCAAGAGCCACATAATTGCTTGCCCAGTCCTACCGGATTTTTCATCTGAACCTTCCGAGACAATGCGAGGCCGTTCGTGGCGTACGGTACATGCGGAGACTCTTGACAAAAGTCGACTAAGTAACACGGCCCATCACCAATCGTGTTCAAACCTCGAAGGGTGAGATGGCGTATAACAAACCAACAGAACGGGAATTGTCAAACTGACAACGAGACCCAGCGGTCTTCTTGGTGGCTCTCATACCCAGTTTGGTTGGACATTCGATTTCTAACCTGGAGCATGGTCTGAGTTGGCTAGTCAGATTGCCCTAGAGCACTGATTACGGGGAGGTGTTCTTCTTTGATTGTTGATGTTTAGCTGTTGAATTTCCGACCTACGGCGATGAGGCCTCAACGCCATTAATGTTACACACTGTCTTCTGGATCGTCACCGATGGAAGATTTCTCTCGTGATCGCTTCGAGCAGATCACACAGATGCAAGTAGCTCTCGACAATGATGTCCTGCTGGTCTTGTGACTGTCGAAGCATCAACATCAATAGTTGATGAAAGACACTACCGTATATGAAATCAATTCGGGCAATGCAGTCTTGGCTTGGCAGTGAAAGGGAGAAGCGAAAGGGAAAGCGAAGTCGACGGTTGATGGTCCGTGCCTGGCCCGTCGCAGCTTCCTCCAAACAGAGCAGAAAGACCAAACCACAGCCAAACCAGACCAGACCAGATCAAATCAGATCAGACAAGCCTCACTCTTGCAATCTTTCCCACTTCCCACCACTGCACACTTCTATTGCCGCTACTACTACTACTGCTGCTGCTGCTGCTTCACGGCCTCTCTCCTTCAAAACTCCACCTCATCCTTTGCCGCACACATTCGGCCTTCAGCGACTACAGCTCCGTAATAGCCAACACCCTCCGCCCCCCATTTTCGACTCCTGCAGCTCAGGCAGGCCCAGCGCGTCATCTATTTTAAACTTGGGAAAACCTCCCGGATACACCTCATCCTGAGCCACCACCTCCGCCGCATCAGCAACTCCCACAGCACCTTTCCGCATCGATGGCTGTGAGTCTCCCACACGCCGTGCCCAGTTGCAGACCCTTATGCGCTGTCTCCAAGCTTCCATCCGCGGCCGCAGGCTGACTAGATTATCCAGCAACCACCTACACAGCCGCGTGCCTACTCCCAAGCCTATCTTCCGAACGGCGCTCCTCCACCTACTCACCCCAGCGGCCCTGTCCCTGGCGCTCGCCCTCTCGAACCAAACCAGGGCCGTGTGCTTCCTGTCGGCCATGCCCGTGTGCTCTGTATTGCCGATGTTAGAGGTATGCTACCTCTAGGATATGCTGTGGCAGTGGCGGCGTTGGTAAACAGCACACTGACGTGAAACTCAAGGCAACCTGAGACAACTGAACGAGCTGGCGCGCAATGCTAAGGCGGACTACATCATTCACACCGGTGACTTCGGATTTTATGACGAATCATCAATCGACAGGATCGCAGAGAAGTAAGTGGTGTTGTGGCGGGATGGTCCCCGTCTGGACTTTGTGCTGATACTCTACCTCTCAGGACCCTTCGTCACGTAGCACAATACTCGCCGCTCCTTCCTGATCCTATCAAGCAAGAGATCGCGCGTGGAGGTCCTCAGTTGTCAGTAAAAGAGCGATTCCAGAAGGATCGCTTGCCTCTGTCTGAACTTCCCGCCTTCCTCAGCAAGCAGTACAAGTTGGAGGTACCGGTGTTCACTGTCTGGGGAGCTTGTGAAGATGTGTCGGTCCTTGAGAAGCTTCGCTCGCAAGAGTACAAGATTGACAACCTCCACGTCATTGACGAATCCCACTCGAGACTTCTTGACGTAGGAGGCATCAAGTTGAGACTGCTGGGTCTTGGTGGTGCTGTCGTCATGCACAAGCTGTTTGACAATGGTGAGGGCAGGACGACGATTGCTGGCGGACAAGGCACTATGTGGACAACACTACTCCAGCTGGGAGAACTGATCGACACTGCCAACCGTGTCTACGATCCCACCGAAACCCGTGTTCTCGTCACCCATGCTTCGCCTGCTAGAGAAGGACTTCTCAACCAGTTGTCCGTCTCTTTGAAGGCTGACTTCTCTATCTCTGCTGGTCTTCATTTCAGATACGGCAGCTCATACAACGAATTCTCTGTCAACCCATCTCTGGATCACTACCGTGGCAAGCTATCCGCTTCCAAGGCGTCGTTCAACGATGTTTGGGAGACAGTGAGGCACGAAGTCGAGCCAGCCGTTGCCGACAATGAGGCCCAAAGCAAGCTATTGCAGTACGCCATTGAGTTAGTGAACAAAATGCCATCTGTCGCAAGCGGTGGAAACCCGTTTGGAGGCGGCCCACCTAATGGCCAAGTCGATGAATCTGCTTTCAAGAATATGTGGAACTTCAACCTGGCGGATGCTGCTTTCGGTTGGCTCGTCCTGGATATCGACCAGGGCCGTATTGGCACCGAGATGCGTGCACAGGGCTTCAATTTCTCACACCGTGGCACTAAGGGCCCACAGCGTCCCAACCCTGCTCCCAATGCCGTTGGCGCCAGTGCACCAGCCCAACAACCCGCCCCAACTCAACAACCAAACAGGCCCGTACAGCTTCCAGTAGTGAACCAAGCACCTCCACAGCAGAGGGCACAGCAACCTCTAGCCCAGCAACAATTACAGCAAGCTGCCCAGCCCAAGCCAGCGCCACAGCAGAACCCGGCCACTGGTCCAGCTGCAGTCAAGCCCGAGACGCCGCAAGTGAATTCGGCGCCATTGACTGCGAACGGAACCACAGCCCCAACTGCGACCGTTCCTTCTCGAGATGCGACACAAGCTAACGGCAGTGGCGACAACACAAGAAGCCCTCAGCAGCCCCAGGAGCCCAGTAAATCGATCTACATCGGGAATGCTGGACTAGTCAACACACCTGAAGAAGCGAAGTCACTGTTTACGTCAGAAGACGCTGCAAAGATCACTCACCTCGAGCGCCATGGACGAGGCGCATGGGCTGCTACTTTCGAGAATCCTGAGGTTATGAATGAAATTCTCAAAAAGGGTCTCGCTGAAGGCGTGTCTGAGAAGTTCAAGAACGTTCGATTTGCAGTCTTCCGCACAAGAGGGACTTACGTTGGGGGTGCAGGCCAATGGGGTCGTGGTGGTGCCTCTAGCAGAGGAGGCGCCGGCGATGCTCGTGGTGGATATCAGTCTACCGGAGGTGCCACCACTGGTAGCGACAGTGAGGGAGGCCGCGGAGGCCGTGGAAGAGGTCGTGGAGGATTCAGGGGTGACCGTGGAAGAGGCGGACGTGGTGGACGTGGAGGCAAGACAGAAGGTAGTGCCCCCACACCGGCAGGTGGCGACGCCTAGAAGGCATCGTCGACCTCGGTTGTCATCAAAGCCGAGATACCTAATGCACACGCAGCTGTGCAAGCCAATGCCAGCATGCCTATGGAGGATAATGGCATCACGAATGCTGTCGCTCAACCTGCCTCCGCCGCTGCCGCCACCGCCGACCAACGTGTCTATGGCACGGCTGGCAGAGGCAGAGACAATTCGAGACTCTGGCATGGCTAGCATTGCCGCGTCGTGAGTGCACCTGTCGACACCCTAAGGTCAAAAGACGGCTCTTGAGCATGTTGCTGCAGATGTAACTACTGTGCGATGCCTGAGTTGCCCTGCTTCGCCTTCTTCTTGCTCGTCTGGCGCAAAGAGCGAAGTTTCCCCCATCCTGTACAAGAGGACATCAAGGCTATGTAACTTTAGAAGATGTGGTAGTTATAAGAAGGTTACGACGCAGGATCAGCAACGCAGTCTCAGATCTTGTGATTGCACAATAATTATCCCTTGCATCACGTTGTCTAACATCCTCTTGCAATTGCGTTAGATAGATCGATATCTAGATGTATGAGTGGCAGAGCGAAAGTCTAATCTTATCTTGAGCGATCTACCGCCTGTAGAGATGGGTATACAAAAGTCTTGGCGGCAGAAAAAGTCGCGAGCCGGGTTTGCGATCTTGGTGTTGATATCAGCTTTGCGATTTTCCAGCATTTTCACTGTCTCAGACAGGATGAAGCTCTCGAATACTTCGACGGTCCCCGTCTACACCATATCAGGCGAGTCCACTGGACGGCCACTTCCTGAATGGCTTGCACGTAAGCGAAAACGATCTCTGAAGCAGGATCCCGACTATGCGAACCGTATCGAACTTCTACAGGATTTCGAGTTCGAGGAGGCGTCGCAATGCGTCAGAGCTAGCGAGGACGGTAACTGGGTGATGAGCACAGGTATGCGCCACCATACCCTTCCACCTTTAACATCAGACCCTTGACCGGCGGCGGCCGACTGATCATTCCCAAACTGACAGGTTGAGTGAAGGGACCTACAAACCCCAGATACACACGCATTATCTCCCTCACCTGTCGTTGTCGTACGCCCGCCATACAAACACCGTCAACGAGACTTTTATCCTTCTGTCGTCCGACTACAGCAAGAGCTTGCATCTCCAGACGGATCGCTCTCTCGAATTCCACACACCAGGCGGCCTGCATTACACGGCACGACTGCCACGATATGGACGAGATCTTAAGTTCAACAAGAGAAACGCAGAAGCTGTGGTTCCGAGTGTTGGTGTGAATGCAGATGGCAATGGAGAGGTGTTCCGTTTGAACCTGGAGCTGGGGAGGTTCATGCGAGGGTACGAAGTGGATGTGGGAGGTGATGACCTTGAGAGCTTCGGTGGCGGTGCTCTGCAGGGCGGCATTCGAACAGGTGCTGTGAACTGTGCCGCCATCGCCGAGGAGAGTCATGGATTGCTTGCGTTTGGTACAAGCATTGGGACGGTCGAGTTCTGGGACAGCAGAAGTCGGAATCGAGTCTCGACCCTCGGCCCGCCAACATCCTTGCTGGATCCTCTTGATGGACTGGATGCCGGACGTCCTGAAATCACTGCACTCGACTTCCACAGATCTGGACTGCAGTTTGCGACAGGAGCTTCGAACGGTATCATCCACACGTATGATCTTCGCTCGCCCACCCCCGTGCAGCGCAGAGATCAGGGATATGGATTTGCTGTCAAAACTTTGAAATACTTGTCTTCTTCATCGAGATCGGCATCCACTACCGCCAGCGAGATGATACTATCGGCAGATAAGCGCGTGATTAAGTTGTGGGAGAGCGTCGATGGGCAACCGGTAGACAGTGTTCCTTGGACCAGCATCGAGCCTACTGTCGATCTCAACAATGTCGAATGGATACGTGATAGCGGTATGCTCCTGACGGCTAACGAAGGACGGCAACAACACGCATTCTTCATCCCTCAGCTTGGACCGGCGCCCAAATGGTGTGCTTTCCTTGACAACGTTGTCGAGGAAATGGCTGAGGACGCAACTGATCCAAACGCATTCAACAGCTCAAGCAAGGCTGGCGAGGTTTACGATAACTACAAGTTCCTGTCTCACCAGCAGCTGCGAGAACTCAACCTCGATCATCTGGTCGGGACTACGAATCTCCTCAGGCCCTACATGCACGGCTTCTTCGTGGCACAGAAACTGTACGAACAAGCTCGTCTCATCTCGAATCCTGAAGTCTTCGAGGAGCAGCGACAGAAGTCGATACAGGAGAAGATTAACAAGGAGCGTGAGAGCCGCATCCGTGGTAACAAGAAGATTGCCGTCAAGGTCAATAGGAGACTGGCAGAAAAATTGGCAGCAAGAGAAGAGGCCAACGAGAGGAGAAAGGCAGCGAGAGTTCTCAGACAAGGTGGTGATGTTCCTCAGGCGAAAGCCAACCAGGAGCAGGACGACACTTTTGCCGATGAAGAAGGTGGAGAAACTACCGCCAAGCCAGCCCGGAAAGGTCTTATGGAAGATGATCGTTTCAAGAATCTGTTCCAAGACGAAGACTTCGAGATCGACGAGACTTCTCGCGAGTTCGCGATGCTCAATCCTTCTACTGTTCCTACATCGAATCTTGACAGGGAGAAGCGTGGCTTGACGGCTGTTGAGGAGGAGGAGCTCGACGAGCACCGTGGCTCGGACGACTCAGATATGGACAGTGACGCAGAAGACTCAGAAGCGGAGAAGAGAGCACTACAAAATCGCCAGCGACCTCAGAACGTCGACAACGCCGTGGATGACAACAAGAGGATCGGTTCGACGAACTACAAGCGTTCCGGCCATCAAACGCAGCAGAAGGGCCGGCAGGCGCCTACGATGACCGTCTCTCGCACAAACGGAAAGCCCAACAGGTTTGGTAAGGCTGGCCAGAACCGTTCTTTTGGCGATCTCGCTGCGTCTATGCCCGCGACCGAGCCTGGGGCGTCCAGAAAGAGGCAGGGAGGTGTCGTTGGAGAGAAGCAGATCAGCTTCGCTCCTGCAAAGAAGGAGAAGAGGTCAGGTGGTTTTGATCGTGCCGGTGGCGATCATGGTCGGCAGACTGGACGAGGCGCGATTAATAAAAAGGACAGACGTTCCGCCAGCGGCAACGTATTCCGTGGGTTGTAGCAATCTTAATTACGGCTGTATTTGAGGGTCCGAGATATCATGATTGTAGATAAAATGAAGTATATCACCATATAACCTCAACTGCAAAAGAAAAGCGAAGCTAAACGTCACATGATAAAATGATAATATATCCACCGTCGAGCTAACTTTACCACCGTGAATGACGCGAATTTGACGCGGCTTTAGTCACGTCTTCCAGGTACTGTACGCGAGACCCGCTGGATCTGATCATTTGCTGTTCCCCGACGACGACTTTTCATAACACTACGCTCGTGGGATCACCTATGCCTTCTAGAATCCGCTCATCTGTTGTGGAAGGTCCACAACAGAGTCCAGCAACTAGAGGAGGAACTAGTAGCGGCAGCGGCGCAGAACTACCACCGTACGAAGCGCCGACATTCCCTCTAAATCTGCCTGCCGTCCGGTCTCTCTCACAGCTTGGAAACGATGCACAGCTCAAAGCACTTCGGAATAGACTGGAAGAGTCGCGCAAGATGTTGGCGAACGATGCGGGTATCATCAACGACTGCCTGACAGCACGTGAGGTCAGAACGCAGAAGCGCAAGAACACAGAGGTTGGCTCGACAAGTGGCAGCAGTGGTCAGGAAGTCGATGAAGAACTATTGGCTTTCAAGGAGAAGGTTGAGCGGATGACGAAGCGTATGGACGAGAGTGTCAGGAAAATGGTAGACAACCAGCACGGCATCGAGGCTATTTTCAGCGGTCTAAGGGGCGTCGTGGATCAGACTAGGGACAGTGCAGCTTTGCAAGGTGGCGGCACGCAGCTGCGAAGCCAAACTCAAGCTGGAAGAAGGCGTCCTCGCTCGAGTGGGGATGCGGCCGATGGCGATGGTGTAGATGGCGAAGATGATGAAGAGTACCAGGACTTTACACCCACAGACCCTTCAGGCGCCACGCAGCAGACACAGCCGCCAGTATTGAGGTTCCGCAATGAAGTTCAGGACGCACAAACTCGATACCAGTCACACAGTTTGTCTGACAGGTACTGCCGCGAGCCGGACTATGTGAACTTCAAGCGCGTAGTGCACGATGCCCGTTATCCAGATGATGAGCAGCCTCTGCCAGACCCCAGCACCTGGTTCCGCGATGCGGAAGGTGGCGGTGCACCAGAACCTGGCGTCACTACTAGGAGCAGACGAAAAGGCGGTGCTGCAGGTAATCAGGACGACGACAGCGGCGACGATGATATCGCCCTGCAGAGGACAAAGATCAGTACCAAGTGTCCTCTCACCCTGACGGAGTTTAGAGAACCCGTGACTTCTAAGACGTGCCACCACAGCTTTGAGAAGGATGCTATCTTTCAGCTGATGGGCCAGAGCGCACAGAGGGGCAAAGTAAAGTGCCCCGTTGGAGGCTGCAATCACGAATTGACCAAGTCAGACCTGTGGCGGGATGAAGTTCTGATGAGGAAGATAAAGCGCATCCAGAGAGCGAGGGAGTTGGAGGAAGAGGAGGAAGGCGAGGAAGGCGCCAGGACGAATGCGCACGTTATTGGTGACGACGACGACGACGACTCAGAGAGTGGCGGGAGTGCGAACGATGCCCATGTCAATTATACCGTGAAGGCTGAACCCACCGCCAGTGGCATGCCAGGTAGCCGTGCCCATACTGTGCTTGGTAGCCAGCCGCCGAGAGGGACTGGCGTGGTCGACTTGGGTGGAGATAGCGATGATGATTGAATGGTGTGCAAGAGCCCAAACCACGACAAATATGAAACAATTTCGATATTTTGGCACGTATTATACGACGGGCAACCAGCCCATCCACTCTGGGAACAATGCAATCCATCGACGCCGAATTCGCCCAATACAATGGTTGGTCCTGATCTCAGATCTCAGGCCCTAAACAATGATCCATGCTGTTCATCATGTCCAAGATTCCTTATCTTCCAGGGTTCCCAGAAGTCTCTCTCACAGGGAGCGGATTCCAGTGAGTCTGATCCGACCTGGCCGCCTGTGCACCAACGAGGCCTTTCTCTGCAGCATCGGTATCCACCACCAACCCACGTTTGGGCCCGAGTTGGTAAGATGCCACCTCCTGCCCATATGACGGTGGCTCAGCAAAATCAATGCGAACCGCACTCCTGCGAGCGGATGCCCTAGCGCGACGATCGCTTGCTGCATAGGCTCGCTGTCGTGTGAAACAGCTGAACCACCCACGCAGCATCTTCCGGATGGTTGTCTGGCGCTTTCTAGCAATAAGGAATAGGATGAGGGTAATCACTACAGGTTCGAGAAGAACCATGGTCAGCCTACCGAACCTAATGAAGGTAAATTCGAGATTTGGGAAAGTGGGCAGAGAACTCACGGCCTGAGATGATCACCGTCGCGACGATGGCAATGATAGCAGCCAGCCCGCCGTTGCTGAGCGAGAACGAGCTTGAATCAGTTCCTGCAGCACCTGCATCCGTCCCGTTCTCCTCTCCGTTATTCCACTCCGCCGGCCCTGTAGGCTGACTGGTGCTAATGCTATCATAAGAGCTTGATGAAGATGTAGTGGTCAGGACGGATGATGTGGTCTGCGCCAGCGTATGCGTCGAAGTTGGGCCATTGCTTGCCACTGTGGTTGAAGCTGTAACGATGTAGGACGAAGCCTCTCCGGTGGAGGCTTCTTGTGCGACGACAATGGCAGCCGCAGCGGTGAGAAGCAGAACAGTCTGCCAGATGGTGTTGCTGCGTCTCATCATTCTGTGTCGTTATCCGTGGTAGACTTGTACTGAATGTTCTTTTCCTAAGAGAGTTGTATCGATACAGGAGGCCAATGCCTAGTGTTTAACAGTTCAAAGAAGCCGACAATCCTCTTCAATGTTCTCCACTGAAAGAATCAAAGGATTTCGATTATTTCTGTTGGCAGATTCCAGATTACAGTAGACAAGAGAAAGCAAATGTAACCCATTCGTCGTACTCGGGAAGATGAGGATGATTTCAAGAAGAGGGAGTGGATGATGAACCATACATTACCTACCTATACAGCCACGGCGGAACTCGACATGAATCCTGCTACTCTCTAGTGCTTCACCCATGCTAGAGCGTAACAACATGGTCCTTTGCAAATGCCAGTGACTGGTCAAAGACACCAGGTAAAGGCGCTTATGTCGATATTTTTAATGTTGGAGGCGACGAAGTAGAGATGGTTGTAGCGGCCGGCGCGTACGGGCTGGCGCGCTTGGCCTGATGATTGGTCTATGATCCCGCGCCAGTGATACAGTTTTGGATTTTTGGCGCGCAAATGTAAGGGACGCTTTCCATTTGTGTCCACACGGCACCCATGAATCGATGTTTGCGAGCGACGTCTATCTATGTCTTGAAATAATGCATGCGTTCTTTTGATTGGATTGTATCGTCGTGAGAGAATATATTAATGGATTTGATAAGGATAAGAAAAAGTCTAGAACGAAGGAGTATGTATCTAGCAGTGGACAACGTGGTACGATGTCACACGGGATGAGCCTATTGTACCGAAAAGAAAAGCCCCATGCGCCTTGAAAATGGGTATCATAGTCTACTTGAAAAATTTGGAATGGGGGAAACCGGTTGCACAGTCAACCAAAGAGCTCTCATATCAGCCAGATGGGGTTGATAAAGTTGGCACGCGCGAGCCCGTGAATTCCTCGGCGGGCCAGCCCTGATAGGTGCAGCCGGCATCAACGACATCACCAGCCATTACCAGGGTGTGCTCGAGCAGGCAGGTGTCGGCCTCCATGCGTGCGCCTGAGAGTAGACGAGAGCCGGAGCGGAGGACGCTGCGGTCTCCGACATACAGCGGGTTGAGATCGAACTTGCCTCGGGTGTTGATGTGACCAACAAGACTGGCATCATCAACCGACACGCGGTCGCCAAGGGTAAGGAGATCAGGCTCGGTGAAGTAGAGACTCGGCAAGCCACCTGCGAAGAGGGCACAGTCTTTGCCGATCGTGGCGCCCATCAGGCGGAAGTACGCGGCGATCCACCACGTACCAGTCAGCAGTCCTAGAATACCATGTCCGCCGTAACAGCCACGACGCAGAGTTTCAATCTTGAGGAAAAGCTGCCAGCGCTGGCAGTATGGCGACTTGTCCCAGTCGTAGTTGCCCTGCTTCCTGCGACCCATCAGGATCCACTTCGATCCGATTACCACAGCCACCGTAATGATTGCTTGGGCGGCCATGATGATCATAATAATAGCGCAGAACATTCCGTACAACACCAATGGTCGCACATTGTAATGCGTCAGAATGCGCAGATGTCTTGTTTCCATCAACGAGATGACCTGGAGCGCTGAGATACTTGCGACATTCCAGAACACGGCTGTGGCGAAAGTGATTACGGTTGAGTAGAAGGAGATGGTGAACTGGCCCCAAACTCTGTATGGCGCCTTACCCTCGTAAAAAGCCCTCCCGAAGGGCGATGACGATGTCGCTTCGCTTCCACGACTCGACTGGTCATCCAGATCGTATTCCTTGGTGGTCAAGTGTGACAGATCTTTCTCGTTGATAGTGGAAGTCTCGGATGCGAATCCCGATGGGCGAAGAGTCGTGCTTGAGGAGTTCATGCTGGAGAAGTTCCCAATCTGCACCCTAGGCACTTTGGGTGTGACTTGGCCTGATGAGAGTGGGGTAATGTCATCCTCCTCAGAAGTTGTCCGGGTAGCAGGTTCTGACGCCAAAGTTGCTGATGGACTGGAGAGACAGATTGCCTCGTTATTCTTGCTACCGACCCAGGTGCTTCCTGCAGGATATCGTTGGTTGCGCTTCGTCAAAGCACCAGAACCCATGATGGTACCGTTGCCTACCTGAACTCCAGGCAGGATAGTAACTCTGTCTGCAATCATAGCTCCTGCTTGAACAACGACCCTTTCCGAGCCTTGCCCGTCAGAGTTGACCAAGTGAGATCTGCTACCAAAGACAACATCATCGCCAATCTCGATCATGTCATAGTCCTGCACCGAAGGTCCGGTGCCAGGCCAATATACACGTCGGCCGATCTTGGAGCCCATCATTCGGTAAAGTACTGAGGTACCTTCGTAATGACTGCCCATCAGCCCAGATACCTCGTGAAGCTTTTTGGCAGGCATAAGTGATCGTATCAGTTCTGACCGGAAGATCGACATTGATGATCGACCGCTCACGCTTGTTGGCTTCAATGGCCCACCACACAAGAAGTCGAATGTCTTCTTCACCAACCAGACAAAGACAAAGAAGAGCACAGGTCCGAGTGTAGCATTTGCGACCAGGGCGAGATAGTGGTAGGCTACACGCTCAGGGCTGGCGAACCAATGGATAACAGCGAGCAGCTCGTCTTTGCCTTGTTCAGCCTGGGTTGCCACCAAGGCAATGAGGGCCAGAAGCCAAGGAACAGCGCGTATGAACCGGGCCACGATGGTGATGGGAACTGCAAGGAAGAGCTGGAGGGCCCAGTGGGCTTTTGGCACTTTGCTGGCGAGGAGATCACGGTTGGCCTCGTCAAAGCTATTGGGCTCCCAGCTTGACGAATTTGGACCCACACAAGCGTTCGCTGGGACAGAAGTTCCTGGTGCTACGATTGATGCCAGGCCGATAGAAGCGTTTGCGCCTATGTGGATCTTGCCCAAGTACATCGATGTATTGCGTTCCGCTCCGAAAGGACGGACAATACAACGTTCCAGGATCGCGTTGTCCTCGATGGTGATCAAGTCGAACTCACCGAAAGTGATGCCTTTGGCGAGACCGACATTCTTGCCAACCTTGGCTCCGAGAAGCCTGAGGTACAGCACCTTAGTGAATGGGGTCCATGCGAAAAAGCCCATACCACCAAGTGCGATGACCTTCTGCGTGATCCACCACCGGCACCAATATGGACCCCACATGGGGTACAGACCCTCACGATATCGTCCAATTACCACCCACTTGAAGATGATAGCAACGATTGGTGTCACTATTTTCGTAACTAAACGACCAATAGTGATCGACAGGACCAAATCAACGAGACGACCAGGAATGGAGCGGTTTGTGTAGAGTCCTTGAGAGAAGGTCAAAAAGTACATGAAGACCGTCCAAGTGAGTGCCCTTTTCATCGGGAAGATAAGTACGATTGGAATTAGCTGCAGCATGAGCACAAACGGGTTGGTAGAGCTGTAAGTCTTGGTGCACCCGTAGACTGCTGTTGGAGCCTGTTCTGCCATTGACTTTTCCGATATATCCTTGGGCATGCGTTCAGCGATAAGGCTGGAAAGACCACCAACCTGGCGGTTGTTGAACAGGACGTCAATGGGCAAGCGAAGTTGAAATTCCTTTCTGAGCAACGACAGAAGCTTCCCGGCTTTCATACTATCACCGCCGAGGTCGAAGAAGTCGGAAGAGGGAGAAATTTCGTCATGATCAAGACCCAGAATCTCAGCAAAGATCGCTGCTACCTTGATCTCGACATCTGACATGTTCTGGGTGTTTCCATTAACACCCTTCTTAGGGTGAAGTAAGGCGATGAGCTCTTCATCGATAATGTTGCCATTGCTGTCGCGAGGGAGAGGTTTGTCCAACTGATGGACCTTAGTTGGGATCTCGTAACCATCTAAAGATTCCGATATCTGCAAAATTAAAGCTTCTTGCGACACTGATGAGATCGAAGGGAAGCCATTCTTAGGGGCAAGTACCAGTTCAGGGTAGAAGCCGCTCGAGTCGTTACGGATGTGAAAATCAACATCATCAGTGAAAGTGCTTGTGCAAGTTGTCTGCAGATGTTCATGCGTGACGTGCAGAGGTGAACTCGGGATCGGCACAGATAAAGCCGTATTCGGGGGTGGACACGCGGCTTCGTAGTAGCGATTGGCTTGGGGAGTATCTTCCGAGATCTCAGGTAGCCCAAGTCTATCGGCGAGCTTAATCCTCAATACTTTGTTGTTATTCGTCGGAACGCCACCATCCATGTAGACGATCATGACTGGAATTTTAACTTTACCAAGTGAAGACTTAACCGACTCGTGGATGCTGCGGAGACAGGCCCGCTTACCACCTGCAGGTGTCAGCACAGCGATACCAACAACCTCCTGCAGGGTCTCGTGGGCGACGGAGAATGCCAAAGCTTTCTCGACACGACCCTCGATAGCAGAGCCTGGGGTTGCCGCAGCCGTGACAATGGCCTCTTCAACTTCGAATGGGCTGATAAGCTCACCACCTCTATTGATGACCTCCTTGCTGCGGCCGGTAATGAAAAGGTAGCCATCTGCATCGAGGTAGCCAAGGTCGCCAGTATCGAAGAAACCATTGGCATTGAAACATGTTGTATCTATGATATCATTCGCCTTGAGGTAACCTCCAAATACTGGTGAACCACGTACGCTGATCCTGCCGATAGTCCCAGTAGGAGCAGGTGCATCATTGCCGTCCAGGATGGCGATTTCAGGACCTACAGATACACCCGAAGTACCAGTGCGATCCAACTCGTAATCAAGTGGTGGTGTTGAAATAGGCATGCACTCAGTCATACCATAACTAGGCAGCACGATGCATCTTTGGTTCTGGTTGGAGAAGGTGTCTCTGATCTGGATTGCAAGACTCGGCAACAAACCACCAGCCGCATTGCACACGAGACTGATCTTACTCTTGGCGACACTTTCTGGTCTGTCTTCACCCACTTGCAAGTAACCTTGGTGCATGGTTGGGGAGGCGTAATACCATGTTGGTGCCCAGTCCTCAACTACGTCCCAGAAAAGGCCAGCATCGTACGCGGAGCAGGCAATGAGTGATCCTCCAGACATGATGGGACCGAAAAGGTTTCGAACAAGTCCACCGACATGGTTAAGAGGCATCTGGTTCAAGCAACGGGATGACTTGTTAAGACCCCACGACTCAATGACCATTGCCACGCCTGACATCAGTGAATGTACTCTCAGTGGCACGAGTTTCTTTGTGCCACTAGTGCCAGAGGTGAAAAGCATGATACCAATGTCGTCGGCGGTATTCGCGACGGGTCTTGTTGATGTGGAGACTTGTTGGCCATAGAGATCCGAAACGATGAGTTGCATGTCCGGGCTTAGAGAGATCAAAAGGACTTTGATGCCATTATCTTTCAACCATGAATCTCTCAATTGTAACCGATCAACGTCTGCCTCTGACGCAAGAACTATGTCAGTCTTAGACTGTAACACATCGGTTTTGAATTGCTGAGGCCCTACACCAGTGCCGTGAGCTAATGGTGCGACAGTGTAATATGTCGTCGTGGCCAGAACGGTCAGAGCAAGAAGAGCACCATTGGGTAATGAAACAGCAACAATCGGCTTATGTCCAGAAACTGGCGTCGTTGGGAGGCTGAAGTCGTCCACCAATTTTGCCAACCTTCTATGAGTGATGGACTTGCCAGATTCTGGGTCGACAATGGCGATGTCGTCGCTTTGCGCCTGGTATGAGTCCCTTAAACTTCGGTAGGCATCCTTGCATTGCCTTTCAACACGTTGGAGGAAAACCTTTGCCTCATCAGAACAGTGTCCGGCTTTGGCTTCCTCCGGCAATAGTTTCCAAAGCTTGGTGTATGTTTGAAGTAGATCGAAAAGCGGCCAGCCGCTGGGTGATTCGAACAGAAGTGCAGAGAGTATGGATAGTGGCGCGTAAGACGAATGATTAGAACAGGGTATAGAGGCCAGTACAGTAGTTAGGTCGAGATGTGGCTGTCGCGTGACCTGGAGTAGGAATGATCGGGCAATGTCTTGCTCAACCTGATTCAGGAGAGATGCCACGAGGGCATTCTCAGTCGCCATTGTGTGTTATTCAGAATGAGGTAGTCCAGAGCAAGACTGAAGGATGTTTGTCGTGAGATCGTTGTCGTTGTCGTTGTTGTTAAGTTCAACCTGTCGTCTGGTTCATTCAGATCAACAAGGTGTTTCGTTGCTCGAAACCTTTGTGTTGATGCAATTAAATAAGTAGGATGGATGCAATGCTGGATATCCCAATCCGTCTTCTGTCCATTCAAGACAACGAATGCTCTATGACCGGTATGGCAAGAGGTATCAACTAGCACATATTAGACGGGAGGAGAAGATGTTATAGCAGAACGAGCGAGCGAGCGACCAGAGGGACGAGAACAAGGTATTGCGAAGGGTTGATGATGGGCAGAGCAATGCTCTGAAACAGATATCTGAGGCGAGTGGTAGGTGACTAGAATGATCGTCCATGCCGCAGAGCGAGAAGATGTGTGAGTGGGTACTGTCTGATAGACAACTCGCAGGACGAGCTGGCCGTGGACACTGCCCCTAAGTTTTCCTTCCAGACTGAAGCAGGCTTCTTACTAACGAGGCAGGGAGGAAGCAGTGGCTGACTGGGAAACATAAACATAGTTCCGGCTGATTTCACAAATTGGGCGATGCAAGAGGTTTGCCTTTTGTTTCCAGACTAGTAGGTGCAGTACACCACTGCATGACGGTCCGGCATTAGTCTATAGACCACCTGTACATGACCCGCTCGGTGGTAGGCATTGGTCTTATTTTGTGCTTGGGTCATTGACAGACTAACTAGCATTGTCAAGGTGGGCTTGGCGGGACTTAGTCGAGAGCGCATCGACAAGGGTGGTAGGAACATTGCACTGGGCAGAGCAGACAGATCCCATCATTGCCCAGTTGGAAAAGCATGCTGTACCTCAGGCTAGAGCACTTTTTATGGCCCGTCAAGTTCTGGTTCCTAATAATAGCGGAATACGGCCAGCCAAGTGGCGTTATACACAGCCGTGCTGCAGGCAAGGCATATGTGGGCGTTGTCTGTCTTCTGATGCCTGGACGTACATGGCCCGCTGCCATGGATCATCCCTCGTCGTCCACGACGGCGGGAGCGTTGGGAGGTGTAAGACGATGCGCACCGTTGCATGAGCTTCAAGGCGATCTATGGCCGAGGGTCGCCTTGGACATGAGGCTCTACGGTGTTATCAATCAAACCATCAGCCTGTTAGATGCTTAGGGGCAGATCTCATCCCACTGGAGCGTGGGTCCCATCCTCACATGTGGCCAGAAGTGCAGCAATCGATCCGCAGAGGGGCTGACAGCCCCTGTAGGGCAAGGCCAATGCGGGACATCAGGCAAGTGGAGCCTGGTCTGGCTTCTGGACAGTGGGAGTTCGAAATGAGGCTTATCTCATTGAGTTTCGGCGAGGATGGGTGGTGGTGACATGGGTTGGGATAATGTAGCATCGTGGAGTTTGTCACCAAGCCAAAACGAGCATCACTTATTTCCATCCCAAGTCTTGCAGGAGAGTTAGGCTGGGTAGCCAATGGTCGCCAGTGCTATTGCTTTCGCTGACCGATGACATTCGAATACGCCCCCAAATGCTCTATGTATGTACTGCGACTTCGCCGCCACCTCGTCTGAGAAGGATCAAAAAAGGAGCGGCAAAAGCAGCGGCTGCAGGGACCCGTCGCCGCGAATGGTGGCCAGGATATCCACGGTTGCGAAGACAAGGACCTTGGATGCTGGCAAAAGCATGGTTCGAATTGTTGAATCTCGATCCCCTTCCCCGCCAACATCACGCTCGAGTGCAGCGCACCGCCATTATGTAAACTCTCCTGCCAGCTGCAAGTCAGATCATCACGATCAACCTCAGCAGGGCACTGAGATGGGAAAGCTGAGGTGAAGTAAAGTAAACGAGAGGAGACGAAAAGACCGGGGGAAATTGATAACCGGATGTTTCCGCGCTAGCCTGAGGCATCTACACAGCTCTTTCCTGATTAGGGAGACGAGGCCAAAAGGGGAAGGCTTGGCGGTCCTGAGATGGGATAGCACGATAGATCGGGCCTTGGCCGTCAGCCTCGTTTTTCCTCACGTAGCAGATAGCGACCTCAACGGCAGAGAGGTCTAGCACGAAGTGGAGGGAAGAAGTGTATGTCGTCCTGTTGTTGACTTGATACTAGGCCAAGCAGGTCATCCACTTCTCGGAGCAGCGACCGGTTTGTTTGCGCGGCCGAAACTCTCCCATGCACTGGAGTCGTTGAACCTGCAACGATCGCCAGCTACTGCTTCACGAGTGAGAAATGTAACGATAGTTGGGGGAAGTTGGGGACGGGCGGAGGGCGTCGACTAGGGTGTCGATGTAAGATCTACACCCGAAACATGTGTCTGCTCTGATTCTGACATCTTCTACCGGGACTTAGGTGAACGGCCTATGAAATCGGCTGCTTGGCCACGTCGATCACAAGGCAAACCGGTGCCTTGGCTTTGTCACGGAACGATTGTTAGCTACCCTGCCGACGCATATCACATGCACCATCGGGTTATCACGGATAGACGATCGGACAGCTGTACTGAATAGGGAGGTGGTTCTGTGCGTGAGACGGCAGTGGATTTGTAGGTTTTGCAAGAGGTGCCCTGCGCGTTGCCCTGCACGTCGATCATAGGTAAGTAAAGTTGAAAGCAGCTGCTGTGCATGTGCCTGCCGAACAATCACCGGGGAGAGGATCACTTATCCATCCGACGATGCAGAGTGGACGGTGATGGACCTTCTAAGTGCTTCCTTTGCATCTTGGTCGTCCGGCGATGGCATAATCATACCATTCTCATGTAACTGCATCATTGGTATGAAGAGCATTTGAAAGCGACAGGGGCTGGCGACGTGTGAGCGGAATATGCAAAGCAAAAAAGTAGGGTAGTCTCTCATCCCCCGACATCAGATGTCGATGCTCCCTATTTTCCACTTGATATGGCTTGCTTGTATTGTGATGGTTGACCAGCATCGCCTGACGTTTGAATCCTTCAGGCCTATGGATTGCGATAGACTCGACTTGACTGGCAGACTGGCAATCTGGATCGATCCAAGGACAAGACAATCGACTGTACATAATGCAAAGTACAGTATGTACTCAGTAACTTCCCTCGAGTAACAAAATTGAAGCGCACAACAAGCTTTGATTGCACTCGAATATAAAAAGCCACAACACCGACACCAGTCGCAAGACAAACTACATGCTGTCGTAGTAAGATGTCATTCGGTCTGGTCAAGCTCGGTCCTAGAAAAGTGGTCAGTCTGCAGCCAAGATAGTGTCTCCTCGTCAACTTTATTGTTGCAGATGTCCACAAACGCATCTCTGGATCATGCGGAGCAGTTACATTTGCATTGACAGGCACGGAATGTTGCAGGTACTGAAGATAAGATGTGGTACCCGCCGTAAACCCTTCACCGGGCTGCATGGTCCTCGATTCACCCTCTTTTAGGGCTGCCTTCTTTAAACCACACCCCTACTTCAGCACCTTGGCTGGTCGAATCCGTCTGTATACAAAGGAAGAGGAGGATACAACACCAAATCCAATCTATCGCATTGCATACACGAGAGCGCTATTCTGGTTGAGGGCTGCTAATACGGATACTGATACCGCTAAGTTTGGGGGGCGACTATTGGGCTTGGCAATAAGTACTGTACATCCGCTTGAACCAGCACAATGAAGTCAGTGCTCATATTTCAGCCCGCCGCAGCGTTATTCGCCAGCAATTCTAGACCTGGAGCCCGCTATTTGAACTCGTAACGATACAGATCAGATCAGATCTCATCTCCCCCGACGCCCTTAGCGAACGTCTTCTCCACTCTTTGCTTCGCACTTTTAGCACACTTTTCGAGCCGAGCGCTCGAAAACGTTGGCGTAGTGTGGAGATGAAGCACATGGGCACGGTCACACGAGCAGTGGCATTCGGAGCAGGGGGTTAGCATCCTCCGTACACCCCGGGATCGTAGGATGACTGGGTCCCCTGGACTCGTATGACGTCCTGGTCTCGACGAGCCTCGATTGTTCTTTGGCCCGAGCCATTGGGACGTCGTTGCGCTGCACTTGGGCCTCAGCCGAAAGGAGTGAGGTCGCCTCGCCATGGTTTCTCAATGGTCGCCGCTGCCTTAGCATTGAAACGCCACACGCCCATGGTAGACGCTGGCTCCAACTTCTGCCCTACTATGCCGAGCAACCTCTCGGCAGTCGGGTAAGCCTCATCCTTGGTGAAAAACAATGGCTTCCAGCCCTCTTCGCTTGTCTCGGGCTTCTTGCGAAGTTCTCGCTGCGCATTCTCCAGTCTGTTCTTGTGTTCAGCCACACCCTGCATGTCACCTTTTCGTATACTATCGATTACGCCCGCCCAGGCCTTTCGAGACTCCCAAGGATCTTGTTGGTCAATTGGAAGAGTATGGAATGGTGCTGACGGCGTAGATGTGACATCGTAGACCTCCAGCTCATCTCCATTTCCGTCTTTGAACGTGATAGTCCCATCAGACCAGCTACCTTCAGCGGTAAACAACGCTCTCTCGTGCTTCTCATTGTCCTTGTGGTAGACTGACGCCTTGACATGGTTTTTGTCACCTCCGAATCCCAAGAATCCCTTACCAGTAAAGTCGACCTCACATACGTAGCCAGACGAGGATACAAGATGATAAACACCAGTCAGCTCGGGGTAAGGCCCACCTGTGAGAACACCCTTGATCTTAACATTGGGTAGAGGCACGAGATAGTCCTCGTCGAACCGGTCAACATGTAGGATGGCGTGCCCGATTTGTTGGACGTTGACGCTACCAGTAAACGTGATTTCCTGCCTTGTGTAGCCTTCTGCGCGAACGCCATACTTCTCGTTCCACAAATAACAAGCCGTCACAGGCGGGTGATGTGACACCTGTTCACTGACGAGTCTGGTGACATCCGTCGGATCGCTATCTCCCACGATCTCTCCCATAAACACTTCAGATAAGAATGCGTTCAGCGGCTTCTTGACGCCATCCTTAGGATTACGCCCAGCGTACTGCTGTCCCTTCAGGCTGCTGAGGAACCACTTCAAGACTGCCAGCGCCCGTCTGGCTGGGTCATCCTCGTTAGCTGGCGCAACAAAGAGATCTGGATGCTCGATCCAGTACCGAGGGAACTCGGTCGTCGACTTGTCTGCTAGGACGAATGGCGGTGCCGTGATGTTGCTGAGATCGCCTTTTATCGTGGCGATGGACTGATACCCTTGTCAACAATCTGGCGCCTATCCCACCCCTTGTATCAAAGCCTTCTGGACATACCGCGAGAAACTCCTTGAGAGTGCTCCGCTGGCCGTCTGTATCGGCCATTCGTTGACTGGAAGAGGTTGATGAACTCTACAGACTTTTAGTGTACAGGATATTATATCGTAAGCCACGTAAACCAACAACTTGTGCAGGTGGGAATGATTTAAGTCTTTGATACGAAGTTGACAAAGTTGATCGACTATTTGCCTTGAGCAATTCTGTGCCACACACATATATATATATATAAATATACACTCATCCATACAGGCACGGCTGCGTAGGCTTTATCCATAGCTTGGCAGGTTGACTTCGCAAACACATCCCATCACGTCTTGACCGTGCGAGATTTTGCATCTGGACTGCGCAGGCGTTGTCCGGGTGAAATGTCGTCATGACGTTCCTGTAGGGTTCCTGACGATCGTCAGACCTACGTACTTATCGATAGCTAAATTTCTGGCCGGATCTCCGTTTCCATCTCTCAGACGGCCGGTAACATCTTGTATTCGTTCCAGCATGTCCGTCAATGCTGTAGCATTTTACAAGGCCGGTACCACTCGCTCCAAGAGTGTTCCCCTGACCGCTCACAACTCAGCATTGGCGCGATAACTCGAAAGTTGTCTGCAAAGATTTCGAGCGAGGCGTGACAAGACGGCTGGGCGCAAACTGGGTCACGCAAAGGGCTCGATAGTATACCTTCGAAACTCTTTCTTCCCGAATGTAGCTTTTTGCAGCCTACCTGGGCCAATTCTGTAGTTTGTGGTTGACCCATCATCAAATCTGCGGTAGAAGGGATGGAGATATTGCACGTCACGTGACATTCACAGAGAGTAGCGGGCGCGAACGCAGCGGACACCTGCAGCCGAAGGTCGTGTAAAATTACCCAATAGGGAGCTTTGCTCGAACATTTTCTTGCGCGCAATTCAAGCTTCACCAGAAGCTGTTTTTACGGACATTGTGTCGGTTCCCAGCAGAACATCAACAGGGAGGAACAGCAAAGGATTTGACAAGATTATAGATTGAGATGGCACAGTCCCTGTTTTGGCTGTAAGGAAAATTCACGATCAAGTTCGAGCCTTCGCTTGAACATACATCTCCAACCCGACAACCAACAACACCACCTCCAATAAGCCAACTTCAAGATGGCAGCACCCGTGCTACCCCTGCCTCAAGTGAAGGCAGCCCCCGGGCCTGCGGTTATGACACCTGATCAGGCCTACTGGCGGTCTTTCAAGAGCCAACTTCAGCTACCATCTCCACACAACAGCGCCATAACTTCCATCACCATAGGCGCCACAGACAATTTTGCCGTGACCGCTGGCGCCCGCATTCAGATATTCTCTAGCAAATCAAGAAAGGTTGTCAAGACAATCAGCCGCTTCGGTGTCGACGATGTGGCACGGAGTGGCGTTTTGCGAAGAGACGGAAGGGTTCTACTTGCTGGCGGTGACACCGGCGTCGTCCAGGCGTTCGACACTAGCAGCCGTGCAATCTTGAAGCAATGGAACAGGAGTATAAGCGCGCAGAAGCGTCAGGCAGTTCACTGCGTTCGCTGGGACCCTAGCGTGTTGACGCAATTCCTGACCTGTGGTGATGACCGTGTAGTGAGAGTGTGGGACCTGACGGAAGACGATCCAAAATGGCAAGGAATTGGGCATGAGGACTATGTGCGTACTGCTTGCTGGTTACCGGGACATGAGGGCATTGCCGTAACAGGCTCGTACGATCAGACGGTCAGAGTTTGGGATACCAAGGTCGAAATGGGTAGGTCGAGCGGTAGCGTGATGGTGTTCAAGCTTCCGGCACCTGTGGAGCAGGTGCTGGCTCTTGACAGCAGTACAGTTGCCGTGGCAGCAGGGAACGAGGTCTCGATTCTGAACATTGCCGCTGCCAAGGTGGAGCACATCATACGCTCCCACCAGAAAACAGTGACTTGCTTAGCGGTGGGCGAGAACGGAAGCAGGATTATCACAGGTGGTCTTGATGGGCACGTTAAGGTGCATACTCGAACAACCTGGCAGGTGGTTGCCGGTTTCAAGTACCAATCGCCAATTCTATCCATGAACGTGGTACAGGGCTCTAACGGCGATGACCGTCATTTGGCGGTCGGCTTACAGAATGGTCTCCTATGCATCCGGACCCGTATTGCTGGACAGGAGAAGGCACGACAGAAAGAAAAGGACGCACGCATGCAGGCTTTGCTAGAAGGTACAGCGGACGAGTATGAACGCAAACAGAAGAAAAAGGATCTGCGACAAGGAATCCGAGCAAGAGACAGGGGAAGAGACTTCCGTGGAGAGGGCGCAGATATTATCATCAATGGACAAGAGAGGCGCAAAGACAAGAGACTGAGTCCATGGCAAAAAGCGCTACGACAAGGTCGGTACGGTGAAGCACTCGATCTGGTCCTGGCGCCGGGCAGCTCACACCCAAAGGCCAAACTCGGTTTCAACGACTCGCGCCCGGGTGCGCTGCGCGCTGGCATCAGCGTTGTGCACGAGGATGTGCTTACGCTGCTGACAGCCCTTAGACACCGCAGCGCACTTCGTGCTGCCCTCTCGCAGCGCCAAGCATCACAGCTCATTCCCATCATGACGTGGATGTTGAAGAACCTACCTGAGCCAACACGCTTCCCTTCCGTCTACGAGGCGCTCCTTCTGGTAATGGACATCTACAGCGATCGTCTATCAGATTGGACAGAAGGTGGTGATGAGGATGAGAGGACTGTCGCGAGCTTGCTCATCCGCATTGGCAGACGTGTGCAACGGTCCATTGATCTCGCCGAGACCTGTCAGCAGATAGAGGGAATGCTCGATTTGCTAGCTGCTGGCTGAATGCGAGGTGATCTGTCCGCCCTTGTCTTTGTCTGATCGGCTGTTCTGGCCGTGTAGCTCAAGTCACACTGCTCATGGGCACGGCGTGTCATGCAGCGATCGCCTGACTTTTACCTCAAGACAGTCGGATAGGGTGTTCTTATCCACAGCGGCAGACGACGGAAATTGGCAAAGGACTAGATGACGTCGAGGTCGGGATTGTCACTGTCACCACTGATTCCAAGGTTGTTTCTCAATTTCAAGCAGCTTCTACGTCTGAAACGATCGGAAGATATCATCCTTGTCAACAACTCTTCCCAACAATCGATGTATCAACAGCTTCTCAACTCTGAAGTTCAGTTTGAACTGGCACTCGCCCTAAGCTAAGCTCTCGCCATTGAATAAAGCATGCTCAAAAGGCAAGAGCTAAGTAGCAAACCTCCAACACAACGGCAGGTCGGTTGTATTGATACCGGTCAAAGCTCCTCGATGCATTAGTGACTGCCCACCCGCAAGACTAGCGAAGCAATTGGACGAGTTCGAGAGTCAATTACGCACTTGTGTAGGGGGAATGAGGTTCATAGAGGGATAATCAAGCACTACTGTCGCTAGACGTTCAGCACGTGCATGCGAAGGATCCAGTGTTACAAAGAGGGAACTGAAGATCAAAGCTCGAAAGGCGCGTGCGAAACATGGGTTTCGCCTGTTGCACGTCTGTACAGATAGAAAGAAATGAGATCCGTCCTCCACCCTGCCTATCGGCGAGACTGCTAGATGCGGCGTTTCAGACCACAACCTCCGGCCTTTAGTTCACAAGAGGATAAGGTATGGCGTGGGTTCCCATGCGCTCAATGGGCCGAACAAGATCCCGTGCTTGGGTGGTGTGCAGCACCAAACAGCAAATCACTTGTAGTAGTCTGGGTCAGACTGCAGCCTACCCACAGTGTTGGAAGATGAGCTGATACAGCACACCGATTCCATTTGGTCACCTCTGGCTTGTCACCTCACTAGAACGCGCGGGAAAATGGTCGTTTAGGATGTAGATCGGTTTCACACTCTATCTCGAAGTGCAGTATTACATACAACAGGCCGGGAGATTTGTATCAAAAGCAGGTATTTGCCGGAAGGAAAAGAAAAAAAAGGGGATTCTGGGTGTCGTGTGGTGTATATCTTACTCGCCTCTCCATCATTTCTACAATTCTGTTTGTTCACGCCTTCGTCCCGCTTTTCACACCATTCGCCCCTTGAGTCTTTGTGAGATTCCTCATCTGCCACTCCACTTTGCGTCTTGATTGGGATGGGCCATATCACTGGAAACGCCGTTTGGTATCGACAGACAAGGTTGATGAATGAATTGCTCCTTGCACACCGGATGCCAGCCCCCTATTGAATAACTCCAAATAGCACTCTCCCTCGAATGGAGAGTGAGAGAGAGAAAAAGAAATAGAAACGGAAAACGCCGATTGGACCGCTTCAGGGGCGCCTAGTCTCTCAGTCATGAAGGAGTCCGGCTTTCTGTAACGCTTCAATGTCGCCACCCGCCTCGGCCACAGCCTTCATAGCTGCTTGACTCAGCCGGCGACGCTTGTCAGCCGCTTCCTTCTCACGCCGTGCCTTTGTCTTTGATGAGCCCGACGGCGCAACACCGGACAAGATCTTACTGCTGTCGTGCGGAGTAAAGTTGACAAAACCACCCTTTTCAAGATGCTGGGCGCTACGGGGAGTGCAATTGAGACTCTTGACGCGGCGGTGGCGGGAGCTGGCCCTACGCGTTCGACTACTATCACGGCGTGTCCTGGTATTGGCTACGCCATTGGAAGGTGGTGGCGGCGTTGATGAGATGGACCGACGATGGTGTGGGGTTGAAGGCTGAGTTTGCGACAGCCGATGCACAGTTGGTGGATTTTGATGTGTGTAATAGTCGCTCTCTCCATCCTGCGACGTTTGGTGTCGGAGCGTTGAGCGCATGGCAGACGGAGGGATATGATACCCATTCACAGGGAGTACTGCGGTCTCGGGATGGGTCGTATAATTGCTTTCGTTGCTTGACAAGGTTGACGTATGACAGTTCAGACCATTGATACCAAGCCCAGAGGCGCTATCGAATCCAGAAGCGACCGATGCTTGCATGCGAGCATCGTGGCTACCCATATCGAGATACTGGTCTTGATTTCCAAAGGAGCTGTACGTGGACTGAGCAGGAGCAGCCGCTTCACCGAACGATGGATTCCAGCCATCAATATCCTCTGATGAGCTGGAGAAGCCAAAATCAAACTGTTGCAATCTGTTGGGAGCCAGCGATGACCCACGTGTAGGATAGACTCCAGCGCCCCCTTCAACCGTGACAGCATGGGGCCCAAACCCACCAGTCTGCGCGTTCAATGCGAGAGGCTCAAAATAACCCTGCTCTGTAGCACCAGAATTTCCAAAAGGAGGACTGGCTTGAGGCGTATGGATCTTGGCCTGCTGGAAGGTATTGGTAAGGGGACTCAGTGGCTCATCGTACGCCGCCAAATGATTGAACACCGGCGGCGGTGGTGGTGGACTATCGAAACAAGAGGAAAAGTCGTCCTGTCTTGAGAAACTGTGATGTCTCGGAACACCATGCAAGGTTGGCGGCATGGTCAACTCGTACTTCTTGGCGTTAAGCTCCAACTTCTCTGCCCAAATGTCCTTGAAACCTGGGCGATAGCGGCTCGGGTTCATCATCTTCTGCGGGCTGAGGCTCGCGTGTCGAACTCGTGATGCATGCGAGGGGCGAATGGTTGCGTATGGGTTGCAAGTGTTGTTGTGAGTTGGGTCGTACGAAGATGCAGTGGCAGCAATGGTAGCAGAAGAAGCGTGAGAGTGGCTTGCAGTGTGCTTTGTGATACCTGTAGGGCGGCCGCGGGAGACTGAACGCCCGGTACTACTGGTTGCTCTGTGTTTACTGCGTGCTCTCTGGGTGGATGTAGATGGTGCCCTTGTTGTATTAGGAGTCTCCAGCGTAGGGGCGGCATGTGGAGTTAAAGGTATGTTGCTTCCGTTTGCGGAAGCATGAGCCCTTCTTCGCTGGACATAGAGAGTCTGCTCAGTCGGAGAAGCTGGCCGTGGCACGGGTGGAGTTGGATAAGCTCCCAATGAGTGGAAGTCTGGGTGCGATTTCGCATTTCTCAGCCTATGCTGTTTGTCTTCGCCTTTAGCCGCGCTCCGCTCGAGAACCCTTAAAGTTCTTCCCCAGAAGCCTAACGATTTTTTAGGCTTAGGATGGTCAGTGATTGCGTTAGCGGCGACAGACCAGTCGCCATGTTGATCATCGTCGCCTCTTGGTAATGTCACCTCACCGTGCAGAGAAGCAGGTTCTACATCGAGCCAAGGAGGGATTGGCGATGTGGCAGTGGTATCGGTGGTGCCGTGGCTTTGTTCCGACTGTCCGGAAAGATCAAAGAAGTCTTGAGAGCCGTCGGAATTAGCGCCGACATGATCCTCTGAAGTGTTCGGTAGCGCAAACAGGTCATCGGCAATCAAGAAGTCTTCAAAGACATTGTTGCACAGACTGGACCAATCCGGTGCCTTGACGCCAGGCGTCGGCCGATTCTGGTCGAGGTCATCCGGATGCTGAGGGAGGAAGTCCATCGGTGGCTGGTGTCGGCACGTCGATTCACGTGACCTTCACCCCAGAGGCGATGCGTTTGCTAGCCAAGACCAAATGCCGAGGAGATGAGGACTCAGGTGGCAGATGATCAGATCCTCGAGGCAACGTTGGAGGGTGAACCCTAGTACCGTTGGTAGCAATTGTGGCCCTTCTACCAAACCAAATCGATCAATGTCTTCAGAGTTATGATTCTGAAGAGAAAAACTGAGCATCACGATGTGGTGGCAGTAATATTTTGTATCTACATCTGTCCATCGACAATCGCATGCCAGATGGTAGTCCTAGAGACGGCTGATGGCCGAGCTGGGACCACAAGTCTCGTCCTCATAGCGACGACCCCAGCCAGAGTTATTAGACTGGTCCTGTCAGTCAATGCCATGGTAGTGTGTATTGCAGGTTCTTAGTGACCTACCTACCTTACATTCCATGCCCCCACCCGGAGCGATGCTGGAATGTAATGTGTGGGTTGTATTGAGAAGATCCAAGATGTAACCCTTGACTCGCGACTGTTTCCCTTTTGGATAACAAAGGTTTGTTTGCGCTAAAGAAGAGGGAAGTGCCGGCGATACTTCGTAGTGTCTTGTAGGTGATGTCAACTCCAGATATCTTATCAAAATAAACCGCTTTTCTGAACGAACTTGCCGCCACTTACCCGGTGCCATGGTCATCATATATTACAGGCTCTTTGTCAGGGTCTGCCGCTATTATTGAACACACAAATCGATCTTGGGGCGCCAATTTGTTGTAGCGCGCGAGATTCAACATCAACGCAGGCCACGAATTTGTGGACTTGGCCGCCAGCTGGGGCTCGGAGATCAACCCGAGCAGTTGACTTGGCAGCGGCTGAAGAAGGGATCAAAATCCATCGAGGCTGAAGAACGTACGATTGAGCCTCGCCACCGATGATTGGTTTCGCGGAACTAGCCTTAGTCTCCAAGATGGCAAGCCGAGCCGTAGGATAGTATACTTGCGAACAAAGCCAGCAGGCCGACTACGCCATGAAGTGGGATGTTGTAAGTGCCGTGTACGTCCGTATGCTGAGCCTACGGGTCTAGCACGAAAGATCTACTGCCGGCCGTCTCTGCTAATCGCATCATCCGGAGCCGGCCTTTCCAGCTGAGAAGCAACTTGAAGCCGAGATATGATAACGGCCACCAGCAGTCCAGGCTTGGGCCAGAAGGTAACTGGATTGCTGATTGCCCGGAAGAAGATTCACTCCTTGCTTCCCTCCTCCTGTTCCCAACAGAACGGCGCGAGAAAGAATAGAGTATGAATTTTAGACGGATCTTGGTCCAATTGGACGAGCATAGCGTTGAAATCCGGTGCAAATTCTTCCTCCGAGTTTGAGATCCATAATGTTCTATCCAAAGGTGTTGATTGAACTACCGACATCGCGGTCATGTATCGCTTGTTCGATGAATCTTACTCTTAAGTGAGCACGCTTCGAAGTGCTTCAGCCTAGTCCAAGTAAATTGAGTTCATAGTTGCTGTGCTCTGCCCAAATTTCGAAGACGGCTGCTTGCGTCGAGAGCCTCAGGCATCCGCGCTCACGTGTGCTGCGGCTGCCGCGTACATTGTACAGCCAATGAAACTATATAATGCAACGAATATCTGCCTTCATATGCGTAGCTTATATATCTACAGTCATTCAGCTTAGGTCCATATACAATAGAGGCTATCTATACGGCTTCAGTATTGAAGCTGGCGTATGACGGTCTCAGAGTTCCAGAATGCACACCGTTGCTTCAACTTCTCGGGCTTTAACGCCTTTCTGGCGGGTCCGTCACTGCTCTCATTCTTCGATCCAGCAAAACCTGGAGTCGGGCCACCAATGACATATACACCTAAGTTGTCATCTTGAAATTGAGCCGAATTCCACCCTTGCAAAGTTCCGTAGCCTTCAACCGATGGCCTCCCGACCGCCGTGAACGAGCTCCAGGAGCGTGATTGTTGATGCGCCAACCTGTGATCCGCCGCCGTCAGATTGACTGGCGAGACATCTGTCTCGTCGGATGTGTAATAAGACAGCTGGCTGAACACATATGCCAAGTCGCTTGTGTGGACGACGCCGTAGCCGTAGTGACCTTCAGCCTCCTGAGAAGGCGTTAGGATGGTCTGATTCTCATGGAACAGGTAGACGCTGTTTCCTGCTTTAGCTACTCCCTCAGCTACATAGACCGCTGAGCAAGTAAACAGTATGTCCCGATAGATCTGTGCAGCGCGATAGACCTCAGCGCGGACCGCGACACTACCATCAGGCTTGTAGCTGGGGGAGAAGTCGGATGCAGGGTACAGTGCAAGAGCCTGCTTGACGTTTGACGCGCTCAGATCCGGTATGTAGGCCGTCAGAAATGTCTCGGCATCGTCGTCTGGACCAAGGGCTTCGTCGGTATATTCCGTCGCATCGTTAGCTGTCCAACCTACGATCAGCGATACGTTGGCCAGACGGCCGTCGCGAACCAACGTTGATGGAGCGGCTGGTAGGAAGGAATTCGGTCCTGCACCATCCACAACAGGCAGCCACTCGTCTCCCTCATTCGCGGTGAAGCAGTCTTGGTCTGAATCCACGTCGCAGGCGGTCTGGAGTTGTGCATCCAGTAGTTTGCGTAGTGGTAGTTGGCGAAGACAATCCACCGCCTCTTCGGAATCATACTCGTGAACGTCGCAGCCGACCTTCTTCAAGATTCGGCCTTGCGCACTCCGCGTTACGTTTCCAGTGATTGCAGGTTGTACTGCTTGACTTTGACAGATCCCAGCGCGGAATGGAACGGGTCGATCTGCACCATATGCCATGACGTGCATGCCGACTGAAAGGCCGCCAGAGGATTGGCCATGGATGGTGATCTTGTTCGGATCGCCGCCAAAGGCATCAATATTGTTCTTTATCCACTCAAGAGCGAGACGCTGGTCGCGAAGGCCTAAGTTTTCATTACCCGAATCCTCAAGCGCTTTCGATTGTGGGAACCCAAATACTAGAATTAAGTCAGTGGTTCGATCGTCAAGTAGGCCCCAGAGTTAATTCCTACCTCCAAGGCGGTAATTGATTGCCACATGCATGATTGGGAATCCATTGGCGATAGACTGTTTTATGATGCCACCGGAGAATGTCTCTGGGTCGTCTTTGTACCCATCGACGAAGCTTCCTACCCGACGCCATATTAGCCTCAGAGTGGCAACAGATTAAATGGGAGAATTGAATATACCGCCATAGATCCAGACAAGCACTGGCAGCTTCGAGGCTGCATTCGTGTTCTCAGGACGCCATATGTTCAGCTTGAGACAATCTTCCGAAATGTCGAGTCCCTCTGAAGTGTCTTGTGGACAGGAGTGACCAGGGTCGGTGGCATTGATCTCGCTGTTAGATGAAGGTAAAAAGGGCACAGGTGCTCTCAGTCGCCTTTCATTGCTGGTGTCCTCTGCAAATCGTATGCCAACAAAACCCTCCACGCCACTGCGGTGGAGGCCCTTGTACGTTACATTGCGGCCGTGAACATTGGTTGCCGTTGGTACTTTAGTCCGTTGGAAATCCAGGCCCAAACCGGCCGGAACAAGTACGTGGAAAAGGAAGTCTTGAAAGAGCATGTCTGTCCTCGTGTGGGTGCGTCGTTGGAGATGCTGTCGAAATCATTGTATATTCTCAATACCTATGTGTAGCGAACGTCGGTTCGAGCAATGTTCGAACTAAATCCGTCCGGTCCGCACAAGAACATTCTTGGCCTAAGATCCGTCTCGGTTCTTACTCACCGGTCAAACATCTCACAATTTGTCTCGTCCTTTTTGGTGCCTGAATCATTTTGTACAGTGTCATTGCATGTTTTGAAGCATTGACCCATCTAGCGTTCAAGGGCAGGCTTCCTTAGCGCGGCCAGCCGTTATGAATCACCCAGTTCTTGACAGCGATGGATACGGGCCGGATGTTCCTGGCCATGCTCTAGAAGTCGCAGGCCTTGTTATGTCACTCGTCTGATGTTCAACCCACGTCTTTTAAGAAGTAAGGATGAATAAAATCACCCTGCTAAGGCCTACTTTGCCGATATCTATTCGAGAACACCATGCCCATACAGGCTACTAGCATCACACAGGGATTGTCCCGGAATTTAATTTCATCCGTAGACGACATGAAGTCTTCTAGAATCCTCAAACCTCGCACTACAAGGTCTTTTTTGAGGAATTCTTGGGCAAGGTCTTTGGTAGTAAGCAAGAAAAGTGTGCCGTGCAATGAATATCTGTGGACTTACCGCTGACCAATAGCAATGAGGCGCGGGATGGAGATGAAGATGGGTGACCATGTTTCCTGCTTGTGTGGTCTGGAGAAACCCGAATGCCTCTTGTTGCCGGCGGTTTGATCATCGCATTGTTCATTGCTCTTGCTACATCCTTCAAGTTTACGTGGTATTGTGCTTTCCCGTTTCCCTCCATTCCGACTGTTAAGCCATATAACTAGCCGATTTATGGCCCTAGTTAATGATCGGGATCTGCTCGCTTTTGAAAAGTCGGTAGATGTCTCCGTCATATTCACCGGATCGAAGTCCGTACTACTGCTTCCGGTTGTGATCTATACGCGTGTTCTGGAAGTCTTAGTGAGTCTCTACTGAAGCTGTCTCGCCGAATCTACGTGCGCTAGGTAGATCAAGCAAGCCATGCTGCGAATGCAAGGAACTTGGTCGATCTCGGCGTGCAATGAGGGTCAATCATTTTTGTAGTATGCAGAGAACCCATGTTTCGTCCTTTAGCCGGATGGTCGACAATCCTGGGGTTGTCATACCTTCGCAGTAAAGGATTGCTCTTCGATCGGCGTTTTCCGAAGTCTGACCTTTGCAATACTCTGCAATGGCCTCCATCACTTATGTGCTTCTAGTAAACTGTTTCTAGTTCGCGGCTCCCTTGGTCGTGCCTGAGATGTGATGACTGCCTTGCATCTGCGATAATTGCACAAGCAATGGATTCATGGAACTCTCTGCAACCCTGCTGGAGCGGTCAGATGGTCAGTAAGAGGACAGGATTGGACGACCTGTCGCCCCATGCTTTGGCTACCATCAAGCTGTGTGAGACATATGAACGCGTTCGGCCGCGATGAACCTGCACTTGCCCATGCTCTATCCGGCTTATATCAGTTTGACTGTCGTCAAGATCTCCTTCGCAGGTGAGGCTCGATATGTCTGCTCTGCGATCGGCATGCCGGTTGGTCAACAATACGCGAACTGCAAAGACGCGCCTACATAGTTCGGATTGCTGTAGGAAGCGCCTCTTCTGATTCGTAACACTGCATCCGCAGACCGCTACACTCGCTACGGCGATTCAGCTAGGACAACATAGCATATTCCATACATTACTGACGGCGTGATAATTTGGCTAGCCAAGCTTGTGAAGTCCGAGGATGAGCGGGAAACGCGAGGAACGCGGGTTGTAGATTCATCGACCTGCATCAAATGCCAGCATCACGTGATGACATTTCCGCCTCCAATCACGTGATGCTCGCTATCTTCGACATCACGTGATGATTCTGACATTGACGCTCGGCCTTCGGCCAGAGCGGAAGGACCGAGGACGGGAGGAGCCGAAATGTAACACGCTAAAATTGAGCGCGTCCAACACGCGAGGAGTCCAATTGAGACGAAAGGAGACGTGACGAAGAAACCTCAGGCAAGGAAGGCTCGGCCCCAGCCCAGCCCCGGCTGAGCGATTGAGAGTAGGTACTGGCTTCCCATCCGATAAACCCCCCTTTCGCATTCACAATCAACGTACATCCCACCTCTCAGCGATTCTCCAAGACATTTCGATAATCGTTCACAGCCGTTTCATTATCAGAATCTTAGAATCGTAGAATCTCACAATTCTTCCAGTGGCAGCACCCATCAAACATCGCATCGTATCCTCACACGATCTATCATCAATGGCCAGCTTACGCAAGAGAAAGCACACTCTGACCACAGTCGATCCTGTGAGTCCACCAAAGGATTTGCAGCAGAACGACATATTCACGTTCAGCAGTGCCACCAAGCCCAACGACATTATAGGACTGGAAAATGGAAGCTTGAAGAAGAGGAAGACAGTCGACAACAGACCTACGACGCCATTCAAGACGTCGGAAGCAGCATCGAAGACTCCATCGAAGAGCAGCAGCAAAAGGAAACGCGACCCCAACGCAGTGGAGGAGGAACCTCAACGGGTAGAGCTGATCAAACCTGCTGGACCCAACATCTTTGCGCGTTTTGCCAGACCACAAATTGTCACATCAGCGCGCAACAAGCGCGTGAGAAACGCGCTTCCGAGCCCCACAGATTGCGCGAGCCCTTCCAAGCTGTTCGGAAAGCTCAATCTCGATGAGGCAAAGCCCACAACCACGAGTGCGAGCCAGCAGCAACATGGGCTCGACACACCTCCAGATACTCCCGAGCCAGAGGAGAGCGCGATCCGAGCACAATGGCCGGCAACTCTGCATGAATTCGTCGATCTACACGGTGCTTTTCTGAGAGCGCTTGGACTGTATTATTCTCACAATGGCACATCATCCCCAGTCGAGGTGAACACATTACTACCTAGTGTAACGAGCTGCTTCAAGAAGAGAGCTGTCAGTCTGGAAGATCTGCAACGGGTTATTGCTCAGAGTAAAGCAACAGAGCGTAGCTTCGCAATTGAAGATTATGGCCGAGCTGGGATCTGCATCAAGAAGCTCGAACAGCAGGATCAATCGACATTGCGACCAGGGACTTACATCGATGAAACGGCTCTTCAAGAGAGCTTCGAGGCTTCCCTGAGCGACAGATGGATGCAGTGGAAGGCCAGCGGCCATACAGATAATGGCGTCGCATTTCTCGAGCAGTTGCTATCAAGCGCAATCAAGCTCAATACTTCCGCGCAGAAAGCATCGGTGTTATTCTCAAGAGGCCAACAGCGACTTGCCGATCTCAAATCCAGTCAAGCGACTGCACATCAGTCACGACAGGAGAGCACAGGATTAGCTCAGAGCTCAGAAACAAAGACGCCGGCTAGTCTGGTAAGCAGAGGCACCTCGTTACTGGAACGTATAGTGGCGAAGCAGAACCACATCGCTTCCCTTCCAGCCGGACCGACAAGAGACCAACTGGAACGCAAGAGTGCATTACAACGAGTCGAGGACATAGCTCGTATTGTCGAGCTCATGGCAGTCGGCAAGCCAAGAGCTAGCTTCAGCATGGCAGCCGTAGTCTCCCGTCTACAGCAATCCCTCAGGAACCCGATCTCAAGAGAACAGGCGGAACTGTGCCTGAGGCTCATGGGTCAGGACGTGTGCCCCAGCTTTCTCCAGTTGATGTCATGGGGAGGCGTAACGGGCGTAGTCATTACTAGGGCTGGAAAGCCAGATCTGTCCTCATTAAGGGCAAAGGTGGCTGCAGCTGGCGCATAGGAGGTATAGTCCAAGTTTGACGTTCATGTCTCTTCTCTGCTGATATTCTCGCTTTTATTCTGTCATATGGCAATTCGAGTTGCGACCATACTGAAGTTTGACGCTGTTTTATTATTGTCATGAGGGCTATGCGACTTCCGCACTTTATTACATTTGATGCATATTACGCGTGGAGAGTATCGAGTCCCACATACGTTCATGTTTTTTTATCTAATGTTTCGTCGTTATACAATACCTACAATACCTATATACATTTCCTAAACCCACATTGCACTGTCTGACCTACCTCTACGGCAACGACGAGAAACGTTCTTCTTCACTCTGTCGAACGCGTATGCCCCTGAAATCGCAGTACGAGCGCAATGTCGCCACATTGCGCCGGTGCCTGTGAGCATTGCCGACGAGAGCACATGTCTTGGATGACGGTATACCCAAGGTCTAGCTTCCGGAAGAGCCGCGAAGGTAGACTGAGATGTACTGTCTGTACATGCAGTGTGTATAGGTAGGTAGGTATGCTCCACTTCCGCCGTCAGAGCCGCAGAATCCCGACCGGTGGACGGTTAATAAGCCATCGTCAAGGTGCATATGGTAACGGTCTGGTAATGGTCTGGTAACGGGTAAGATTCTGTCTGGGGGGATCGTTGGGCACAGATTCCACCCTCTTCACCATCGCGGCCGATCATCCGCAAACGGGAGGAAATGCCAGATCACGTGATTTACCATTGGTAGGTGATAGCCTCGCGGCCAATGCCCAGGTGTCCTTGAGCTCGATCGCAGCCCAAGTCTGGCTAACAATATATGAAAACCAAGTGTGTGTGTGTGTGTGTGTGTGTGTGTGGAAGAGACGGCAGGGAAGCTACCTCCTACAGTACGTGATGCTCGATCGAATAAGGTATCCATGACCGTTTCTCCCCACCATGATGCGATCATTAATCAGGGACCTCGAGTATCTCAAAATCATGATTGCGAGATCACATGACCTCAAGTCCGGAGTGGTGACGTGCCGCTGCTGCCGGTGGAGGAAACGACGTCATACTCATACCACCACCATCGAAAGGCGCCGTCTCAGCAGAGAACAGACGGGAGCAGATGATGATGATGATGATGATGATGATGATGATGGGACGAGAAGAGGATCCAGATTGAGACAGGCAATTGGAAGTCCCCTTGTGTCAATGACATAATGCCGCAAGCTTTTACCTACCTACCTATAACCCTTACATAAAGGCGCCACTGCTGCCCACAACGTCCACACTCGCGATCGCATCCTGTCTACACTGCCATCGTCTTCGTCTCGACTACCGCTTCTCTCAGTCTGACCATCGCCACCTACTACAGCTGTAGCTGCCAGGAGTCAACCGTCGCACTCCCATCACCACCAGAGACCCAACCTCGTTCAAGCTTGTGAAGAAGCAGCTAAGCAAAACTTACAATGGGTCTCGGAAAGATGTTCAACATCGCCTCGAGGGGCTTGCAGGTGAGTTTGCATCGATCGCAACACGGCAGGGACGCTGTGTGCATTGGATCGTACAGGAATGAAGACTGATACGCTTGACTCCAGTTCCTCTGGACCCTGCTCGTCATGGCCCTCATCGGCAACGTCATCGCCGAAGCCTACGGCGGCAACCCAAGCGTGATCAACTACAACATGTTCGTGGCCGCATTCAGCATGTTCACGCTGTTCTACCTCATTCCGGCCACGATCAAGGAGGAGTGGGCCATGCACCCAGTCCTGCCTCTGGTTCTCGACCTCCTCAACACCATCTTCTTTTTCTGCGCCGCTGTTGCGACTGCCGCCGAGCTCAGAGTGCACAGCTGCAGCAACGACGCCTACGTCCTGACCAACAAGCTCACCCGCGGTTCTGGAAACCCACACAAGCGTTGCCGCGAGGAGCAGGCCACCACTGCGTTCCTGTGGTTCGCTTTCGCCTCATACCTCTACAGCACTGTCTACTCTGGCCTCGCTACCCGTGGCGGTGGTGCCAACCTCGGCGCTCGTGGTGTCCGCCGCAGCGGTCCCGCTATGAGCCAGGTCTAGACGTGCGAAGACTCTCAGAGGTGTGGATGTGATAGGGGAGGTTGGCGATGACCTCCCTTGGACTGAAAAGGTGTCAGACTGTGACGAAGGTGATGCTGGGCATTTTGGACCTGCATCAGTCTGAATGATTCCCGAATACGTGCCCTTATGTACGATGACATATGCGTTACGGCGATGGCTCGTTGAAAATCGAGCCTCACTGGTATGACTTAGTTAATGTATATCAACATATGATTCTATCTCCAGAGGTGTTTCTCTAATAGAGGTGTTTCTTTACTACGGTTCTGTCGTCCATAACAAACTTCTTCGCTGAAACTTCTTCGCTTTCACCTAGAACCGCAATTGCAATGTCGTAGCGTAGCATCACGAAACGGGAAAACCCTCCCTACCTGCCAACATGCAGCAAATGACGGGAGCTCGACTTCTCACTCATTTCTGGCGTAAGACGTTAGCTGGAGATCCGCGAACGAAAAGACTCCAGCGAGTAGTATTCATACAGGCGCCCATCTAAGACGTCCGTCTAGACCATCGCATCAATCAAACCCATCAAAACCAACCATGGAAATGATCCCTTGCTGGGAAAAGAGCACAGCAGACACATTGAAATCTTTCCCAATCGGGCAATCCACCGGCGATTAATGACCAGCAGATGATGTCATTTTCCCAATTTTCCACTTGCATTTCCTCTCCACCGTCTTCCACTTCTGCGTCTGATGCTTATGGGACCCCTTTGAACCGCGGGAATTCGGGGTCGAAACGTGACGGGGAATTTCTCACCTGCATCCCCCTCGGATCGGGGTTTAGGAGGTAGGAGAGGCAATATGCACCGCACAGTGACTTCAGCTCCCCTTCCGCCGTCTGCCGGGCCAACCTTTACCTTAGGTAGGTAGCGAATGGCCTTCTAGCGAGATCCATCGAGCCTTGGGTCACCCTACACCACAGTCCACTACGTCAGTCCACCCGCATCGCTCGTCGGGGTTGCAACGCATGGTATGCCCGCCACGGCGGTAGGCACGGGCTCTGCGTGGCCGGATGACCTTGCGGCGATCTGCTGTTCATTGCCAGAAGCGTTGATCTCTAGAGGTATACAACCCACTTGTAGACCGTTCCCTTCGCACACAACCTGTTCTTGGGCAGCTTCCAGCAATCCCTGCCAATCTAGCCTTGGATCCTGTTCTTGAGCAGTTCGTTGGTTTTGCCTTACGCGTGGGTACTTGTGCTTCCTGCCCTCAGGGCCTTTCTCCACAGCAATACCCTTCTGCTTCATCTTGTACAGTCAGAATAGCCACTGCACTGCAGACTGATCATCGATAACCTACCTTTTCGCCAGCACTAGGCCGGCAATGGCTGAAGAGAGCCATCGACAGCTGCGATCATCCACTACACCCACGACAGACGACCCAGCCACCTCCTTCGTCCCCAACGTTGTTCCGCCAACCACCGACTTCGAGGATTTCGGCCAGGACAGCAGCAACAATGGTAGGAGGAGGGCACAGACGGCAGTGGAGGGTTCCACTGTCGAAGAAAGCGAGCATGCACCGGTAGTCCCAAAGGTTAGCCGTCGCCAGACACCACAGCTGATCAGCCGCATGTCTGGACATGGCCGCTTTGACAGACCAGTCGGCAAACGCGCCAGTACCGCCCCTGTGGGCAAAGGTCTCGGAGGAGCCTGGCCTACGGGTTCGATGGTGCTGGACAGGACATCCACCTTGCACAGATTGGGCCGGAGCGCGACGGGTGGCTTTGCAGGTCATTCCACGAGCCCCTTTGCCATTGGCCAGTACAACTTCTACGACAACAGCGATAGTGACTCTTCCAGCTCTGAGGAAGAACAGCGGAAACGACGACGCTGGAGGAAGAAGCAGGTTAAGAAAGGCAACAATTCTGCACGTAACGGTATAGCTACAGACGGTCAAGGTACTAAGGAGGGGAAAAAGGCCCGGTCGTTCTCAAGGTTCGCGATCAAGAACGACCACTTCAACACCCAGGGTCGAGTCTCCAAGAGAGATGGTCGGCTGAAGATATCCGTCAATGAAACGACCAACAACGGTTTCCTCGCCAAGGCACTTGGTGAGAACATCAAACGGCACCTAGACCTCCCCAGCCACCAAAAGCTTGGACAAGAGCAGGAAGAGCGAGAGCAGAAAGCAGCGAATACTTCCCTTCCAGAAACTGACAACGAGTCGATGACGGAATCGCTTCGGTTGACCGTCAAACGTCCACATATGAACATCGTCATCATGGTCATCGGTAGCAGAGGCGACATCCAACCCTTCCTCAAGATCGGCCGGGTCTTGAAGCATGACTATGGTCACCGGGTGCGAATCGCAACTCATCCCGCATTCCGTGACTTTGTAGTCGAAGATTCCGGCTTGGAGTTCTTTAGCGTTGGCGGTAACCCTTCAGAGCTAATGGCTTTCATGGTCAAGAACCCTGGATTGATACCAAACATACAGACCGTCCGTGAGGGCGAGATCCAGAGGCGAAGATCACAGATGGCTGAGATGTTCGATGGGTTCTGGCGGGCCTGCGTGAACGCGACGGATGATGAGAATGACAAGACCAACATGAAGATGATGGGAGAGAAGTCTCCCTTCGTTGCCGATGCCATCATTGCAAACCCTCCCTCGTTCGCCCACGTCCACATAGCTGAGCGGCTTGGCATTCCTCTACATATGATGTTCACCTTCCCCTACAGTCCAACGCAGCAATTCCCCCACCCACTTGCAAACATCAAGCCCCAGAAGAGCAATGTCGACGCGAACTACATCAACTTCATGTCTTACCCTTTGGTGGAGATGATGACGTGGCAGGGTCTTGGTGATCTGATCAACAAATTCAGAGTCAAAACCTTGGGACTAGAGCCAGTTAGTTCCCTGTGGGCGCCTGGTGCTTTGTACCGGATGAAGGTACCGTACAGCTATCTCTTCAGTCCTGGCCTGGTTTCCAAACCGAAAGACTGGGGTTCGGAAATTGACATCTGTGGCTTCACCTTTCTCGAACTTGGTAGTCGTTTCAAACCACCCAAAGAGTTGAAAGAGTTTCTGGAGAATGGAGACCCGCCAATATACATCGGCTTTGGCAGCATTGTCGTGGACGATCCCAAGGCTTTCACAGAGATGATCTACAAAGCTACCAGATTAGCGGGCGTGCGAGCGTTAGTCAACGAAGGTTGGGGTGGATTGGGAGGTGGTGAAATACCAGACAACATCTACATCCTGGGCAACACTCCCCACGATTGGCTGTTCCCAAGGGTCAAGGCAGTCGTCCATCATGGTGGTGCAGGCACAACGGCCATCGGTCTAAAGTGTGCCAAGCCAACCATGATCGTCCCCTTCTTCGGTGATCAGCCTTTCTGGGGGTCGATGGTGGCGGAAGCCAAGGCTGGAGCCCATGAATGCATTCCCTACAAGCGACTCACGGCCGAGCGTTTGGCCGAAGGTATCAAACAATGCCTGACGGAAGAAGCGCAAAGGAATGTGAAGAAGATCGCCGATTCTATCGCGAGAGAAGGTGACGGCGCAGAGAACGCCGTCAAGTCTTTCCATCGCAGTCTACCTCTGACGGGTAGGCGTAGCATGCGCTGCTCAATCTTTGAAGATAGAGTTTCGGTCTGGAAGCTGAGGAATTCGTCTTTACGTCTATCAGCATTGGCGGCAGAGCTCCTAGTTGAGAAGGGCAAGATTCAGTGGTCCGATCTACACCTGATCCGACATCAAGAATGGAACGACTTCGACGGCCCTGGAGAGCCAATCACTGGCGGTGCCGGTGCAATTGCGAAATCGTTCTACGGTATGGGTGAGGGCCTTGGTATGGTTCCAGTGAGGATTGCGAAGCACATCCAACAGCGAGAGAAGTTGGAGCGCAAGAAAGAAGAAGCGCATGAACGTCGCGAAGCTCGAAAGCAACGCAAGATCCAACAAGCTGCTGACCGCGCAGCTGTTGATAAGCGCGTTGCCGAGCAGAGTGGCAGTGGCGATGTTGCTAATCAACTGGCATCAAACGAAGTGCAGGCCAGTGCACGACCACACATGGCACGCAATGACACAGTGTCGAGCGTGGCGTCCTTAGTCCAACCAGATACGCGCGAATTGCGACGGCAAATGGCTAGAGACATTGGCCAGGGGTTGAAGGATAGCGGCAAGGCGTTACTGATGATGCCCAACGACTTGCACGTCGCCATCGCCCAAGGCTTTCACAACGCGCCACGCCTCTGGGGTGATTCGACTGTGCGCAAACCCGTCAGGATCACAGGCTTCAAGACCGGGTGGAAAGCAGCACGACGCGAGTTTGGCTATGGGATCTACGATGGTGTGACCGGTCTCGTCACCCAGCCGATCAACGGCTGGAGAGACGGCGACTCGCTACCCACTAGCCTTTTATCCTTCACCACGGGCGTGGGTAAGGGGTTGGGAGGCTTTGTGCTCAAAGACGTCAGTGCGATCGTTGCGCCACCCGCGTTTCTCTGCAAGGGCATCATCAAGCACGTGGAGCACCGCTTCGGCCGCGAGAGCATCTACGCCTTCATCCGTCGGGCACACATCTTGCAAGGCCGCAGGGATCTCCTATCGCTCAAGCCGGGCGAGTCGATGGGTGGGTCGCACGAGAAAGATCCACCGCTGACGATCCGTCGCGCGCACATGATGGTGGCCGACGGATGGCGCGTGTACGAGGAGATCTGGGAGACGCAGCACCACTACCGCAACGCCGCCGGCAACGGACCCTTCCGCCAGCGACGGCTGGATCGCGAGAAGCGCAAGTGGGCGCGCAACGGTGCACTCGAGAACGTCGACACGGCCCACCGCGCGCTGGCCGCGTACCGGCACGGCGAGGACGTCGAGAAGGTTTTCAGTCGGCGCAGACAAGAGATCCAACTGGCAGAGCAGCCGCGCGCCGGCGCCATGGCCCAGCCGAGGGACCACGAGACCAATCCCGATGTTCTGCCGAACGGCCACACCGTCGACAGCGCGCGCCAGATCCGCGAGCAGCGTCTCGATGCATCTGGCTCACGCTGTGGCAACGACACCACTGCTGCGGCCGCCGACAGCGCCGCCGTCGCAGTGGCCACCGCCGGCGTGGCGCCTCTCGAAAAAGCCGAGTTCGGTGACGCTCGTGACGATGCCTCCTCTTCTTCCGCCACCGCCATCGGCAGCGACGCCGATGACGACGATGAGGGGAAAGACTCCAAGCCGCACCACAAGAGACACAGTGTGAAACACGGCGCCAACTTGCCGACACCACCCAAGGTTGTGGACAAGGCCAGCCTCGTGAGCGACGCCAACACGAGCATCAACAGGGTTGTGAGCGTGTGATGAAGGGATGCGCAAGAATGCACCCAACTCCTTTCACATCATTCATCTTCAACGCATTGATTTCTTCGGTGATGGCATTTTTCGACTCTGTTGTAATTTCTGCCCAGCGTGTATAGTTATATACCCCCTCTTTTTTTCTTTTTTGAGGCATTTCGCTCATCGATTCTTACGTTTCTTTGCGCTGATTTCCTTTCTGGAGTCGTCCTCATTTCTGTATTGCCATATGGTTTACACTTCACCAGATCAGAAGATGATGTTGTACGAATAGAAAGACAATTAGTGGGTCTACTTTCTTGACAGGTAGTCCCAATAAACTCGGAGATGGGCAGATTGTACTACTAAATACAGACACGAATATAACGAGAGTCTACGATTTGAATTCCTTGTCTCCGCGCGTACTTCGAGTTGGGCAATATTTGGATGCTGTCATGCGTGAATGGTTTGGCGTCTTGAGCAGCGGAAACTGGCAACCTTTCATGGATCACACGATGCAATTCTGTGAAGTATCTAACCCGACATGTACTACGCTTACAGCTAAGTATACAGAGAAGCTCGCTCTGCCGCATACAACAGTCGTGCATCGCAGAGCAGAAACTTCAGGTTTCGAGGCGCCGACAATCAATACGACTCGATGGCAGGGCTTGCGTGATCGCCACCAAACACCTGCGGGTTAGAAGGGGGAACATACGTGGAAGCCGAAGCGGAGTCTTCAAGTACGAAGAGCTTGACTTTCCCCTGAAACAGATCCTCCTGGGTGCGCAGAGCGTGCGCGACGTGTCCTGCAGCGATGCGATGAAGTTCTGGATGCGTCAACTCACTCGCTTCTTCCGTTGTTGCTGTTGTTGCCGAAGGAAGGGGGATTCGGCACACCTCGACGGGAACGTCGATATCGATGCTCATGGGTGTCTCGGGGAGTAGCATAGCCGCAGTGCCGAAGGCAAGAATGCAATATCCAATACCGGCTCCGGGCGATTCCTGCGAGCGGAAGTGGCCTAATGCCTTCCTCACTGCCTGGATCTGCTTCGGCTCTATGGCACAAGAAGCGACACGCGACCGTGATGGATGGGAACGATGCGACGATGGAAGTCCCTCTGCGCACTCGACCACCAGGATCTTCTTGACGCCTGCCGCGTACGCGGCCTCTACGACGCGGGTCTCGTTGATGCGGGAAGCGAAACCCGGCGCGGCAACCAGGATCTCCTGGCCGAGAATCGCATGGGTCAACTGGATCCTCGGAAGGTCGGGCTTGAATCTGACGACATGAGCGCCTTCGGGTGCAGGTGGGATGTCGAGCGGGTCTGGCACGATCAGCGTGACATTGTAAGAACCTTCGGCCATCAGAGCTGCGGCAAGATGCAAGCCTGGGTGATCTGTTGTTGCTACGAAGACGCCTATGTTCTGGCGCCGTGGAGGTGCGGCCACCGCGGGAGCATGATTGTGTTGGTGGTGGTGATGATGTTCTTCTATTAACGTCTCAGAGTCATGCTCAGACTTGTTGTGATGTGCATGATGTTGTCGCGCCTTGGAGTCGTTGTTGGCTCGTGATCGGCTCGACAGCAGTCGACGCATTTTGAAGGCCGGTCATATTATCGATCCGGTGGAGAGACGGGGGGTCTCTGGCAAAGTGTGTGGATATAAGTGTTTGCCGCCCCTCTATCGAAATGCTGAAGTCAGGCGGAGGAGTGTAGTTAGACTGGCTTAGTCAGGGACGTGGCTTGCCGTGCATGAGGGTTCAAGAGAACCATCGCACGTCATCGGACGAAGAACGCATCACGTTCGACCGGTTATCATCGACTCGGCAGACATTGAACAGTCTGTCCCGAAAGCTCTGGTGTAGATCCGCTGGTATAGTCGCGCTTGGGCTTCGATATCGGATGACGACGGATCTTGTGTGAGGGCTCGAAGGATCGAATTGACCCTGCTGACACGGAACTCTGCCACATGAAGTATCAAGTCGCCACAACCCTACCTAGGTAGGCATACTGGCAACATTACTTTCCTGGCCCATCACATTGGCGGTTCTAGCGTAGTGCTCTAGTGTTAATTGGTCTTTGCATGTACACAAAGGCCGATTCCACCCAAAGCCAATGCCATTCCTATCCATGTATCTGCAAGGAAGCGCACCGAGAATTTAGCAATGTGCTCAACTATCAAATCCTGCCAGTGATGATGCAGTACATACCTCTAGAAATGACCTTTCCCTCAGCCCACCACTCGCCTAAGACGGTGAAGAGGAAGGCTAGCGAGTTGGTGATTGGTACAGTCAAGCTCAGCTCTACAGCAAGTCAGCCTGAGCACACACACAACGCAAGGCGCTCATCTAGCCAGCCGTCGATAGCGACAGTGCGCGACGGTCGCTTGACAGTGCAATTTCTGGTGGTAGAGGGGCGAGATCTCACCAGCCTGGCCGATGAGCAGGAAGAACCAGACACTGCCCGTGACATTCAGCAGCAGCGGAACGGCATATCGCGGGTTCCTCAATAGATCCGCAACGGCATAGAGCACTCCATAGAACTTCCGCTTCACAATCGAGGCGTTGGGATCGTCAAGTATCGGCCGGGAGGGTTTCGGTTGTGCATCTCGGGCGATGGCGGCCTTCCTCATGAAAGGGGTGGTGAGTCCCCAAGCTGCACCGACGAGCAGAAACCCAACGACCCAGCGCCAGATTGCCGGCTTAGGGTCTTCATGCTGGACTGGTGGATCGGGGTCCATTTTATTCTATTTTGCGGTGAGGAACTGGTTGTGTTTCGTCGTCGTTGCCGTCCTTGTAGCATTGGAATTGGTTCCTTTTGGTAGGGACCTCGGGAAGTACTGGATTTACCTACCTCGGTAGAGGTCTGCCCAGGTGCTGGCGTCGGGCAGTCCTAGGATCTCGGAGTTTGCGGGGTTATGCCAGTTGCGTCTGACAGCTGCTACAGGTCCACAGGTATGACGAGTGGATCTCATCAATCTAGATATCCTGATATGGAGGTTTGCGATATCTCATTGACAGGGTTTGGATTATACAGCCGACTGGTGTTGTTTAATTACATTCAAACAGTCAATCCAGGCAACTTGAGGTGTTTGGGTTCGTAGAAGTCCTGCAGCGTTGTGGGCGACTTCACCACCATCTAGCAACAAAATGGCTCCGTCACGCATCTCGCCACCACCAACATCGCCCAATCCATCAGAAGGTCTTACACAGGAGCAACTCGATTTCTGGGACAGAAATGGATATCTCCTCATTCCGGGTGCACTGTCTCAAGAGACGACCAAGACTTTACTGAACGAGTCATTTCAAATGCTTACCGATTTCAGCCTGGAAGATCATCCAATGACCAAATTCAGCACTGGTGAGAGCAGCCAACACGTTGGAGATGACTACTTTCTCAGCAGTGGCGACAAGATTCGATTCTTTTTCGAAGAGGGTATGTTGCGAATTTCAAATCTTGAACTCCGTCGAATGTTGGCTAATCAAACGATCTAGATGCCTTCAACCAGGAAGGTGAACTCATGAAACCAAAGAACCTCGCAATCAACAAGATCGGACATTACCTTCACGAGCTGTCCCCATCATTCAACAAAGCCTCGATATCCGCACAGAACGCACGTATCGCCAAGCAACTGGGGTTTACTGACCCTCGGGTGCTACAGTCCATGGTCATCTGTAAGCAGCCGGAGATAGGTGGCCGAGTGCCTCCGCACCAGGACAGCGTCTTCCTGTACACCGATCCACCGAGCGCCGTGGGTTTCTGGTATGCACTCGAGGACGCGACGGTGGAGAACGGTTGTCTTTCTTTCGCGGCCGGGTCACATCGACGGGCGCCCGTACGAGACCGATTCGTGCGGAACGAAGAGGGTACCGGCACGACCTTCGCAGCCAATACCGGTTCTCAGTGGCCCAAAGGTCTGCAGGAGGATGGGGAGGTGAAGAAGGAGGTGTACGAGCTCGGAGAGGTCAAAGCTGGGACTCTGGTGTTGATCCATGGCAACCTGCTGCACAAGAGCGAGAAGAACACAAGCAAAAAGGGGAGGATGATCTACACTTTCCATGTGATCGAGGGCGAAAATGACTACGATGCCAGGAATTGGTTGCAACCGCCTACTCAAGGATTTACAAGGCTGAACAATTCGGTTCAGGCCTGATGATCTCATGATGGATTATGGGATCGAATACCCAAGCTGGTTGACAGCTGCGGGAATGTAGTCTGTTACATCAGGGATGTTCGGTTCCGTTCTTTAGGCGTGATTGGCAATGGAGTGTTGTCAGGATCGATATTTCGTTCAATGTTTCGAGAGTGATTGTCAAGACATATGTAGCTTGTGAGGCACCGAGGAGACAATGCTGATGTACTACAGACCTACTGGCCAAACCTATATTGACGATGGAACGGCCCTCGAGTAGCCAGCATTCGATTCCGAACACAATGGAGACCGAAACAGTCATCTAGCGTGTGTCAATCAGTTTCACCACATTGGTCCAAAGTACAAGCACCGAACCGTGTATTGCCACATGTAAAACCATTACCGCGGTTCGCCATGTCGCCAGTACCAAGGTGAACATGCATCGTCTGACTACGGGTCCGCTTTTCCGAGACGCACACATTGGTTCCATTGTCGATACATGCTACTTGGGCACAGATGACCATTGAAGCAGGTACCGCAGAAACTTCGTCAACGGTCACGATGGATGAAGGAGTTTGCTTCCATCTGCCACAGACATCGCACATACCCCTTCCAATCATCTCGCGCTCTACCAAGGCGAATACTTGCCCTGTTGAGAAACAATCTCCATCGACTACAGCTGCTGCGTGTCGTAGAAGGGAATCACATCCTGATGAACTCGAATCTTTCATGAAAGGAGCCTGATGCCCAATGCTGCAGGTCTCACATCCCGACTATCCAAAGTACCAGGTTGGAAAAGGTTATTCGATGATCGTCAAACCGAAAGTAGCTTGCTTGCCAATTGTCCGTCCCTGAGATCCGCAATCACCAGCAGTAAAGTCCGGTGCCCCTCTGACATCACCCCTCGTTGCTTGCACATCTGCACCAGCAGGTCATGCCACTTTGACGAGACATTGAAAGCCGCAGCACAACGTCTGGATAGGGTAAATAAGGATACCCAGCCCCTAGTTTCTGTTTGCCGTCTGTTATTGAACGGAAATTTTAGGCAACGTGATCTATGTTCAGCGGTCGTCACCTCCCAAGCTGGTTATACCGTACCTCTTCCTCCCAAAAACTTACCTAGGTATAGACTTCCATCTCACATTCACACCATAAACACGCGAAAGCAGCCGCGGCTCGACAAACTACCTTTACCGTAAGATATTGGCCTCGTATGTTTGGTCCTGTCCCTGTCAGAGCATGAGCACGCAGAGATCGACAATCCCGCCAAACCCATCTGCGAAGAGAGTTTCGACAGATCTCAGTCCTTTTGCACCGACTGCTGAATACTACGCGAGAGAGGCGAATGCCTCTCAAACTCGCACCGGCAAGGGTAGAACCTTCTCAGACGTAGGTTAGATCTTCATGAGAGAGGTAGGGACACAATTGACACATCGCGCAGAATGCCCAGAACTGGACCTCGAACGAATGGAGGCGGCGCAGGAGATTGAGCGCAGGTAAGTATGAGCAAGTCTCTAGCCACTGTCTGTGCACATGCTGAGACTCCTCTCTTTTCAGACGACACTGGCAAACCTCGGCGGTACATAGTCGATGTCAAAGAGACCCTTGAATCCCTCCTCTCGCGCGAAGACACCGATCACAACGTCCAAATCACGATCGAAGATGAAGGCCCAAAGACCCTTTCCCTCGGCACGGCGGCATCTAACGGGTTCCGTCGGTTCGATGTCCGTGGCACATACATGCTCAGCAACCTCCTGCAGGAGTTGACATTGGCAGACAGGTTGGGGCGAAAGCAAATCGTGTTGGACGAGGCTAGGCTGAGCGAGAATCCCGTCCACAGGCTGTCGCGGCTCATCAAGGATCAGTTCTGGCCCAACCTGACGAGAAAGATCGATGGAGATAACATTGCAATGGTAGCGAGGGATCCCAAGGATTGGACGGACGATCCTCGCCCTCGAGTCTACGTCCCAGTTGGAGCCCCAGAGCAATACCAGTACTACACATACATCGCAAAGAAGCACCCGGAATACAGACTCGATGTCCGTTGGCTTGCAAAGGATCCCAGCGATCCTGACTACGTACGCGACTTAAACGCTGCTCCTGGTCTCCTCGCAGTTGCCATGATGGACAATGGGGTGATGGAGGATGGAAAGACGCCGAACCTGCGAGGATATCCATTCGTGGTACCGGGTGGTCGGTTCAATGAGCTGTACGGTTGGGATAGTTACATGTCGACGCTGGGATTGCTGGTAAATGACCAATTGGACACGTGTGAAGGCATGGTGAAGCATTTCTGCTTCTGTATCAAGCACTATGGCAAGATCCTCAACGCCAACCGGTCCTACTACCTCTGCAGATCACAACCTCCCTTCCTCACAGACATGGCTCTCAGAGTGTACGATCGAATCAAACACAGGAGCGACAGCAAGCAGTTCCTGAAAGACAGCATCCTCGCTGCGATCAAGGAGTATTACGACACTTGGATGTCTGCACCTCGAATCGATGAGGCTAGTGGCCTCTCACGATACAGACCTGGCGGCAGGGGCATCCCACCTGAGACAGAAGCAGACCATTTCTACCAAGTGATAAAACCACTGGCAGACAAGCATGGCCTGAGTTTCAAGGAATACATTGATGCGTACAACCATGGCAGGCTCAGTGAGCCTCAGCTGGACGAATTCCTGCTACATGATCGAGCAGTCCGAGAGTCTGGACACGATACCTCTTACCGATTAGAGGGAGTTTGCGCCGACCTAGCTACCGTCGACCTGAATAGTCTGCTATATAAGTATGAGGTGGACATAGCCAGAACTATTCGCAACTTCTTCGGGGACAAGCTGGAGATACCTGCAGAATGGCAAGGCGCAGCGCATCGGACCGTAGACGGATCAGTCTACGTCGAGACATCGGCCTCATGGGACCGTCGAGCTCGCAAACGACGTCAAATGATGTCACGTCTGATGTGGGATGAGACGGCCGGCATGTTCTTCGACTACAACACTGTGACCAAACAACCGCATAAATACGAGTCGGCGACAACCTTTTGGGCCATGTGGGCAGGCGCTTGCGCACCCGCACAGGCATCATCTATGGTAGCAAAGGCGCTACCACGTTTCGAAGTGCATGGAGGCTTGGTGGCTGGTACAGAGGAGTCTCGTGGTGAGGTTTCGATGAACAGGCCCAACCGACAATGGGACTACCCCTTTGGCTGGGCGCCGCAGCAGATCCTAGCCTGGGTCGGTCTCCAGCGCTTTGGCTTTGAGGAAGAGGCTCAGAGATTGGCCTACCGCTGGATTTACATGGTGACAAAGGCGTTTGTGGATTTCAACGGCGTCGTTGTCGAAAAGTACAACGTCACCAGGCAGATTGATCCCCACCGAGTGACGGCCGAGTATGGGAACCAAGGGGCTGACTTCAAGGGTGTTGCTACGGAAGGGTAAGTCTTGCAAGTACTGTAATGTTTTTTTACGTGTTACACTGATTTGGGGTTTTTCGCTGACGAATTGTCTCTTTACTTGCAGATTCGGGTGGGTCAATGCCTCGTATGTGCTGGCGCTGGAGATCGTCAATGCCCATATGAAACGTGCACTCGGCGCCGTCACGCCGTGGGAGGTCTTCTCGGCAAAGGCGATGGACGACAGTGCAGTAGCTTAACGATACCTGTTCGCTTGTCGGCGACGGACGACGGCGAGCGACGAGTGTATGGCCGATGGGCTCGGAGGTGGATGAAGGGTGGCCTCGTCCAATAGGTGACGCGACGAGCCTAGACGAGAGCAACGGTGATTACTGACGGTGGGCATGAAAGACAGACATCTCATAGAATCTCAATGCTAGCGACGCTTACAACATACACTTTTTCCATGACAGCCTCCCCACATCGTTCCCCAGTTTCCACGGCCCCCAGTTCAACCACGATCAAAACTGTAAAATATATCCAGGGACTTTCAGTACCTAGTGAGTGTCACATAGTACCTACCTACCTACCTACCTACCTACCTTCGTATACATCATAACTCCCGGGAGGTCAGTATATACCTACCCACATGCCTCAAGATGGAAGGGCTGATGTGTGTGAATCACGTGATACAGGGACAGTCTGGAAAGCAGGCGCGAATTACGTTAGAGAGAAATGTCAGAATGGGGTAGAGGATCCTTAGTGCCTGAGGCTGTGATTGGCTGCACTTCGCCTTATCAACCGCTCCTGCATTAGCCCGGACGAGACGAGACGAGACGAGACGAAAGGTCTGTCTGTTGCTTTAAGCACGGCTTCAATCGGTTGATGATTGATTGATCCTCTTCCTGTTGTCCGCTTCTACCAGCGACTCGTGTTTGGTCTTTGTAAGGAGGAAAAGATACAGCGGACGTAAGTGTATCTACGTCTCTCGCATGTTGAACTCACTGGTACGAGGTGGCGATGACGGTTGGGGTGTAGAGAGATCCCATCGTCTGGAATGGTTGGCCATTTCTCTCGTAATTAGTGTCGTGTCTCGGTCTTGTCTGCCTTTCCCTCATTTGCTCATCAGGTACGATGCTAAGATGTGGGATGGACGGTGTGTTGCCTTGCCCCTGCTTTGCCTTGCCATGGCCATCGGCCCGGGAAACACATACCGTATCTATACTTTACGACGACCACTCCACTTCACAGCCGCCCGTTCCCCTTTCCTGATGGAGAGATTGTGCTCGCATACCGGCTAGCAGTGGCATAAACCAACGTGTCCACGGACGGGTAGGTACAGTGGGAACCCTTGGGGATCGAGAGTGCATCCGGAAGGGTCTTTTCCTTTTACTCGAATGGATCAGGTACAGCCGTGTGCAGTACAACGCACAGAGTCCCGCAATCTCGTGTCTCGAGTGTCTCGAGTCGTGTCGGTGTTAGGTTCATCGTTGGTAGATGTCCAGTTCCGGCCCGGGTCAGCTGGGGCCCAGTCCCTGCAAGGTACCGCCCCTCAAGCGTCTGGACAGATTCTCGCGAATCGCAATGTATCGGCGCATGTTTGGAAGGAGGGTGCGCGTGTGGGATTCGTGGCCCAAGAAGGTATGTGCTGTGCTGTGCTGTGTCGTGCTGCACTGCCATTTGCACAGACTGTACCACTCAACCCACTCATACTCCATGCGAGATAAGGGAGGTTTGGTCTCAGGGCCCCACGGATCTTGGTTGGTAGGTGGTGTGTCGGTGGTAAGTGATACAGGGCTCGCTCTTATCTATCAAACCTCCCTCGTGCCCGCCATGGCGTCCGCCGCTATCCTTTCTCTGTCGTCCAGGCCTTGCGTTCGTTCGTCTGCCAGTCTGTCGCTTGCCTGCTGCCGCTGTAGCTCGACTTTGATGTATGGTGACGCTATGATGAGGGGTAATCACAGGCAAATCGATAGGTAGACCCTTCTGCTCTGTTTACCTTGCCTTGCCTTGCCTTGCTTCGCCTGGTAATCTGGCAGCATTGATTTTTTTTTCTGCTTCCTTCCCATCTCCGTTGCCGTGCATACATACACACATGCATGCATGGTGGTGCCGATAGGAGATGGCCACCTATAGTAGGGCGTGCTAGCACCGACAGCTCTATCAGGGATTGTAGTGGGATGTGGTGTACTCATATGGTAAGGGATAGTAAAGGCAAGAGGATTGGTTGTGTATCACACAGTTCGATCTTGTGCGGGATGATGCGCGACAACGAAATAGGTGACGAGCGCAAAGGGCAAATCGCTTCTACGTCTTGGGTTTTGTTTTTCTTGGTAGATGATAATGAAGATCGTCGTGGTCGTGTATTGGTTGCCGCCGTTGTCGTCGCCGTCACGAGGTTGGCTGAACATGTTCGTGTTGCAAGCACCCTTGTCCAGACCGTTGATTGTGCAACATCGTCAGATGCTACTACGCCTTAAAAGCAAAGACACCCAGTTCCCAACTCTATCCACAGAACAGAACAGGTAACGCACACCTTGGAGGCCAGATACACGGCAGACGATGAACCGTACGCATTCTGAGACCTGGTGTCCGCCAATCTCCACCCATCCCATTTCCCCTCCCCATACATGCCCTTTCGAAGCACAGAGAGACGGTGTCGACGGGGGATGAAGGTATAGTACAACGGAATATACAGTACAACACGGTATACAGCACAACAGATCCAGAATGGCAAATCGAAGCAAAGCGAAGCAAAGCAGAGCATAGCAATGCACAACAGCACAGTGCAGAGTAGAGGAACATTAGACGATGCTCATTGGTGGGGCGCAGGGATGCGTAGTCGGCCATAGTGAGGTCGAGTAGTTATTATTATTAGGTAGAGACTTCCAGGCCGGCGAAGATGGATGGGACGGACGGGGGATGGGTGAATGGATGGATGGTGAATGGATGGGAACGAGTGTGTACTGTACATACATCCAATGTAGCCGAATTAAATCAGTCTGTGAGACGGTGACCTGTGTGAGGCCGAATAAAGGCTTCTGCTGTGACTGGTTGGTGCTTGCGTATAATAACAATATCATCTTCCCTTTCCACCTTATCTTTCCCTTCGACTTCACTGACCCCTCCATCCTCTCTCTCTCTATCGCCTGTACCCACTTTGCATTCTTCCTTGTCCTACTTCTTCCTCTTCCTCCCCTTCCACATCTTCTGCATTCCCACTCCAGTGGACTTCTCTCAATCGCCTCCCTTCTACATCCACCGGCTCGTCTTGTCACATCTCTCACAATGGTGCGTACTGCCGCCGCTGCCGTTATCGGCGCCAATCCGGGCTGCGAAAGCGTTCGCATTCTCGGTTCAAACATACTGATCCGGTTCTGTGTCATAGGGTGAAGCTTCAATTCTCTCCAACACTGCCAATGTGAGTCTATCCAATGCGCTTCTACTCTACTCCTCTCTGTCCGTCACTTACTGACATTCCTACAGCTGCAGAAATACCTCGCTCTCCCTCAGAAGGGCAAGGTGATCGCAGAGTACGTCTGGATCGACGCAAATGGCGGCACTCGCTCCAAGTGCAAGGTATGCTGATTCTTCCACACGTCCCCTTCTGATTCCCGTCGTCTGCTATTGCATCTACAACCTCGCCATGCCATTGTTGGGAACGCCGCAAAACAAAATGCCTCATCTAGAGGTACATACAACCGCACGATCTACTGCCGGCATTTTACGGGTTCCGTTGGGCAACCAAGGCACCAATGACTCAGTGGCAATCCCTCTTTGGCTACGACCCCATATACCTTGGCTGTAGTACCTACAATACCGAGAAATCGCGCATTGGCTGACTCGTGCGCTGTTGTGTACAGACCCTAGAGAAGGCTCCGTCCTCGGTAAAGGACCTCCCAGAATGGAACTTCGACGGTTCCTCCACCGGCCAGGCTCCTGGCGACAACTCAGATGTCTACCTTCGCCCAGTCGCCTACTACCCTGATCCATTCAGACAAGAGCCGAACATCCTCGTCATGTGCGAGACCTGGATGAGCGATGGGACACCAAACCCTTACAACTTCCGCCACGACGCTGCCGTCCTTATGGAACAGAATGCCTCGCACGAGTTCTGGTTCGGCTTGGAGCAGGAGTACACCTTCCTCGACAAGAACGGCTGGCCTTACGGCTGGCCCACAAACGGCTTCCCAGCCCCACAGGGTCCTTACTACTGTGGTAACGGCACTGGCAAGGTCGTCTGCAGAGATATTGTCGAGGCTCACTACAAGGCATGCCTCTACGCCGAGATCAACATCTCAGGCACAAACGCCGAGGTCATGCCAGCTCAGTGGGAATACCAGGTCGGTCCATGCACTGGCATCGAGCTCGGTGACCAGCTCTGGATGTCTCGTTTCCTCCTTCACCGTGTCGCCGAGGAATTCGGCGCCAAGGTCACCTTCCACCCCAAGCCAATCCCAGGTGACTGGAACGGTGCTGGTCTCCACACCAACGTTTCTACCAAGGAGATGCGTGCCGAAGGTGGCATCAAGCACATCGAGAAGGCTATGGAGTCTCTCGGCAAGCGCCACGTTGAGCACATGAAGATCTACGGTGAGGGTAACGAGGCTAGAATGACTGGCAAGCACGAGACTGCCAGCTACGACAAGTTCAGCTGGGGTGTCGCCAACCGTGGTGCCTCGGTCCGTGTCAACCGTGCCTGCGCTGAGGAGGGCAAGGGCTACTTCGAGGACCGCAGGCCCGCTTCCAACGCCGACCCATACCAGATCACCGGCATGATTGTCGAGACCCTCTGCGGAAAGGTCGACGGTCACGATGTTGCTAGCAAGGCCCTGAACGCAGAGGCCCCAGAGCAGGAGATGGTTGTCGGCGTCGCCAAGCCATAAGCAATTAGCAGCTTGTTGTAACAACCTGCTTTTGCTTTTGGAAAGAGTATGGAAGAGATATGGACACAAATACCTTCGAGTTGTCACTGCCGCGATGAAGCGCCTTCCTCTCTTCACGATGCGATTTAGCTACAAGGCTGCTCGAAGGACGACGGCATGATTTAAGTTTGAACAATAGAGGTCGTGATGTTATTGATACCTCTTTTATTTCTTAGCGTTTGCATCTTGCATCCGGGTTCTTGTAGTTCCCTTCTAATGCACTCGAACTGCTCGACTCTCCGTCATGTGTGGGGTTCATGTGGACGTTTTCTCGACGCTTTTGTCCCTCATCAATCCCATTGGATGTTGTGAAGATTTAATTGTACCTGACTCACGTGCTCCGGCTCCATTTTCGTGTTCGTGGGGAAATGAAAGGACAGCGAAGCTGCGACCCACCGTCGGCGTAGCTTCATCCGTCCGCTGCGCCAAGCTATGGGTACCCATCGAAGCTCTCGTAGCATCATTCAGGTCGTTTACTAGAGGTTCAGTTCGAGCCTATCAGAACCTTCTCGCATCTCGACTGCGCTTGTTGAGCGATCCGCAGGCATGTCTACCCCTACGCCTGGCTCAGCATCTAAGAAAGCCAGCGGTACGTTGCTGCCTCAGGTTCGAATCGCACAACCGGACCACCGAAACTTACTGACAATCCACAAACAGGACATGCCTCCACGCCGTCGCATACATCTCCAGCGCCTAGGAGTGTACCCTCCCCTGCGATGACCCGGAAGGACCAGGCAAGCAAGACGCCTGTGAATCACCCGACCACCGGCTCGTCGCAAGGCACCAAGACCGTGGGCGGCACACCGATGGTGCAGCAGCTCAGTAGGGATGCGCCTAGCAATCCTTCACCCAGCGGAGGCAGCGTCGGCGCCAACAACATGCTCAGTTTTGGTACGCCGGCCGGCCTCGGAGTCGATCTCGGTACGCCTGGCCAGCTCAACATGCCAACGCCTGCAGGTATGAGCGCGCCCGCGATGAACCTCTCGATGAGCGATATGGGCCTCAGCCTGGGCGCGGCCATGGGAAACGTGGCGGCGACGAAGAGAAATGAAGACGAAGAGCGAAGGACCAGGATGAGGAGGGTTCTGCAGAACATCGGCAGATCGAAGGGTAGAGTAAGCGAGGAAGGCGTCGCCCGTGTCGCTAGGAGGGTCGGTTTCGCCAGCGATATCGATGGCGAGTCGCTCACGAAGGAGGAGCGCGAGCGCAAGGTCGGTAATAGGATGTTCTCCATAGCAGGAAACACCGTTCAGATCGACGTCGCGATGGCAAGACACGTCCCGCGCAGTGTCGATGTCGCTTTCAGCGTTGAGAGCGAACCCATGAAAGAGCACGGCCTGCAGGCTGGTAGAGTGCTCCTGGACGATCTCACCAATGCGCACGGCATGAGCGACAAATCCACCGCTGCCATCTCATTAGGTGCTTTCGCTGCAAACCTTGACTCGCTCGCTAGGCTGGATAGGCTCAGCTCCGACCGAATCAATTGCTTCGAGGCTATCACCGGTGTGTACTCTAGTCTCTCGAGACTGTACCAGCAACAGAAACAAGCTCTGAAGGTTGCTTTGGGTGATAAGGTTTCCGAAGAGAAGCTCGAAGATGGAGTCATGACAGAAAAGAGTGGCAGACCTACAACGAATGCGAACGGAAAGATAGGCACAGGGGTGGAATATTGGAGAGCCGGTCCAGCGCCGCCTGCCTACTCATCGTCAGACGCCATGGATATCGACGGTGTGTCCGTGTCGGATGCAGCACCAGCGAGCGATACGTTTGCCGTCAGGATCGAAGTGGAAGCCTCATTTGCTTCCCTGTTCCCACCTATCCGCGTGACGGATGGCTGGCTACCGGCGGATCTCGACTTTTCCGCGAGCAACTCAGATGTCATCCCCTGGCTGGACCCGCCTGCGACGTATCTAGCACCGGCAGAAGGACAAGGGGAGGACATGGCCGTGAACAATGCCAATCAGCAGAAGTTACCTGACTTGCGTTTCGTCGGCCGACTGGACCCCTCCATCGTGATGCCATGGCAGACTGCAGTCAACCTGCTTTCCTCCTTCGGCTGTCCGCAACCTCCTCTGATCCATGCGCCGTACCACCACCTGCTTCTGACTCCACAACTCCCATACTCGAGCCTGCTCGACTCGACCAGTGCCAGCCTTACCGCTCAGTCTATCGTCCTCGGCTGCAATGCCGACGGCGAGGAGACCACATCAACACACATATACAGGCTCTTCGCCTCTCGCCTCGACTACGCCTTCACGCTAGAAGACCTACCTTTCTCCCACCCGCGCCAGATCGTCCAGGCGCTGCCCACCTTACGCCAGTGGGCAATGGTAGGCGCTCTGCTGAAATCGGCATTTGCCGTGGGGCTGCAGACCGACAGCTCATCTCTCGAGATCCCGGCCTCCGTTCTCAGTACGACTACCGGCACGAACGCTCAGACAAGAAATCAGCCAGCTCTCTCACCGGCCGAATTCGACGCCCTACCCGACGCTGACCCAGCTGCATCATCTGGCAGCAAGAAAACCGTCGACATCAATTTCGCCACGTCGCCCGTTCCCTCCTTCGCAATTACCTTCCCCTCCACCACCGGCACTGCCCTATCAAAGATCGCCTTCCAGATCCTACCCAACGCTAAGCTTGAGGTCTACTCCCAGAACCTAGTATCGAACGACGAGGATGGTGCTAAGGCTAGAGAGATGGCAAGAGCCTTGACCATCTCGGCAGATCTGGGTGTTTGGGTTGAGTGGTTGCGATTTAGATATAAAAGTTAGAATTGCATAGTGTTACCACATTCCCCTCTGAGAAGGACCAGCGATATGTATCAAAGCATGCGTATTGTTATCGATAAGACGCCAACGAACGGTATACCTCGGCTTAGTCTTTACCGAGGCATCTCGAGCTTCATCTTCATCTTCATATCGCTATTGAGGCATAATCAATGGCGCATCCGATATCTTTATCTGGCACTGCCATGCTTTCATGAACTGGACCATAGATATCCAAATCAAGATTGCTGAGTCTATTGACTTTTGAGGCAACCCCCCTGACACCCAACAGCTTCCGGATTGTACCGAAGGCCCTCACTGGGGTAGAAATAAAAGCAACGATCGAAGCTCACCAACATCATGGGTTCAGCAGCGGCAGACGTGCAACTCAACGACTTCTCCTCACTCTTCTCCCTCAACGGCAAAGTCGCCGTGGTAACAGGAGGATCGCGAGGTCTGGGCCTGCACGCTGCTTCGGGCCTGCTTCACGCAGGCTGCTCCACCATCTTCATCACCTCGCGCAAGGAGAAGGCGTGTCGAGAGGCCGCAGATGCACTCAACGCTTTGAAGAGCAGCAACGCCGCAATCACCGGCACCGCAATCCCCATCGCTGCAGACCTCGCCAAGGGCGGTGTTGAGCTGGACAGGCTGGTCGCCGAGGTCCGCAAGCATGTCGACCATGTGGACATCCTGCTTGCCAATGCCGGCGCCACGTGGGGCGCGCCCTTCGACAAGCATCCTGAGGAGGCCTTCCAGAAGGTCATGCAGTTGAATGTCAACTCCGTCTTCCTCAGCATCCAAAGGTGAGTGAGATTCTGAACTTGCAGCATCGTACGCGACCTCTTCCTAACAGCTCAACCCATCAGATTCGCACCCCTCCTCTCAGCACGAGCAACGCGCGAGCAGCCCAGCAGGGTGATATGCACGGCATCCATCGCTGGCATCGGCCTGGGCTCGCTGGGCGATCACTCCACACCGGCGTACTCTGCCTCCAAGGCCGCCGTGATGCACCTGGCCCGCAACCTCGCCGTCGAGTTGGGCCCGCGTCACATCCTCGTCAACAGCATCGCTCCCGGCTTCTTCCCTACCAAGATGGCGAACGGCCTCATGGAAGCCAGCGGCGGCGCTGAAACCCTCGCTTCTGCTAACCCAAATGGTAGATTAGGTCTGCCCGAGGATATCGCAGGCACCATCGTTTATTTGTGCTCTCGCGCCGCTAGCCATGTGAACGGCGACTACATCAGGCTGGACGGCGGTGCTGTTCTTGCGAGGTCCAGGTTGTGATCACCGCGGTGGACATTGAGAAGACCAGTTGGATGTTTTGGCGTTGGTCGGCTGGGTTACTGTTGAGCCATTTACCATGTCTCGCAGTATATCCCTGTAAGTAACTGGTTCTGAGTTTGGCCTGCACTTGAGGATCAAGGATTTCCTAATCAACGAGCAATGGAGATCAGCTGATTCGGGATCGAGAAGCCATCTTTGGCCGTTACTCCAGCCTCACAGCTTGCCAGTTCAAAGCCAGTGACCATGAAGAGCAGTATAGAATGTGTCAACGTCACATGGAGCCGATACGTGAGACCGGCCACTATATATTCTTTGTATCAAAGAGTCAATCTAGTCAAGCATGAAAATCTATCCAGCTACATTCTCCGCCTTTTTAGCCCCATCAGCACCCACTTTCGCCTCTGCACGCTCGCCAATCTTGGCTGCCTCAGAGGCGAAGATCTTCGCAATGGCGTCCACGGTGGTGTTGCCACCAGAAAGGACGACTCCAATGTTCCAACCGTCCGGGCCAGCCTCTCGCTGAACCAATTTGCGGAACTCCTCGTTGTACAGGACGACGGCCAGGCCGACGACCGCAGTGGGCTCGACGAAGAACTTAGCCCTCTCGAGGGCGAGGCGGAGGGCAGACTTGATCTGGTCCTCGCTGACGCTGTAGATGCCCGTCAGCTTGGTCGGGTCGGCGATGACGGACCAGGGGATCTCGCCCACGGGCGTGCGCACGCCGTCGGCGATCGTCAGCGTCGACACTTTGTCGATCCGCCGCCCCTGCTTCAGGCCCATCTCCGCGTCGTTGGCCCCTTCGAACCACGGCTCGGCCCCAAACACCTTGATTCCCGTTCCTGCCAACGCCGTGGCAATCCCGCTGAGCATCCCGCCGCCTCCGCAGGGTGCGATCACTGCGTCGAGGCCTGTTTTCTTGCCATCCCCGGATTGAGAGGCTAGCAGTTCAATCACCTGATCCTCCAGTTCCAGTGCCTGCGTTCCCTGTCCCAAAATGATGTCTGGGTGGTCGTACGGTGGTACTAGCGTCGCTCCCGTCTTTGCTATTATATCCGCCACCACCGCCTCCCGCTCATCTGCTGTCGAGCCTGAGAACGTTACTTCCGCCCCATGCGACTGCGTGCCGGCGATCTTCGACGGTGTCGAGATGGCTGGCATCACGATCCTTGCGGGTATGCCATAGGTCTTTGCTGCGAGAGCTAGTGCTTGCGCGTGGTTGCCTGTTTTGTTGAAAGTCCCGTCAGTATATAATAGCAAACAATTCAGCTGCTTCCCTACTCAATTTCATCTCCAAAATTCCTCGTGGAGACATGATTTTCGCCAAAGCTGAGTCTCAAGGGGATCCATACCGCTGGAATGAGTAACGACACCCTTTCTTCTAACCTCTTCCAAGCCCTCCTCCTCGATCAATCTGCCAAGCGCATGAAAGGCGCCTCTAGCCTTGAATGCGCCAATTCGTTGCTGGTTCTCGCATTTGAAAAACAGTCGTATTTTAGGGTCGGCAGATTGAGACGAGACTTTGGCAGGGTCTTCGCCACCAGATCCTCCCAATGTAGGAACGCGTTGGGAGATGGGCGTTGAGGCTACCAGGTCAAGGGTCTTGCATGTCGCAACGGGTGTCAGATGGATGTGCGATTTGATCTTCTCGTGAGCCGCTTTGACCGACTCCCTCGTCAACGGGGCGCAGGTCTTGAGATCGGCCATTGTCGAATAAATGCTGCGGCGATTGGTGCCCTCCCTTTTGGTCTTTTTCTACCAATGAGATTCTTTCTTTCTTAGAGTAGGAGTTTGCAATTAGATTGTAGGACGTACTATCGTCTGACTCTACCACGTTATAGCTAGATATCGTTGTTCTGTACGAGATCAATGAGTCAGCTTTACAGAAATAAGAGAAACTACTCGAGTAGAGTAGTTACTGTGTATGGATCGAGCAACCCAGAAAAAATCAATTCTGCTGTCAAGTAAAATGCACAAATATGATTCAGATGATGAGGCCAGAAGGTTCTAATCTACTCTATGTGTCGTGATCATCATAGCGGATCAGATTGCCCCGACTTCGGGCAGCAGGTCTGTAGCCACTACCAAATGCAAGCCCAGAAGTATCTTATCTAGACTATGAACACCATACAGAACATGTCAGCGCTCAAACTCAGCAAAGATCGCAACAATTCAGTCGACAAGTATGTTAGGAATGAAGGCTGTCAACCAGTAAATACTTCGATTCTCATTTCTCGTCTTGATCCCGTCCACCAAAAAAAGACGGGAACAACACCTCCTATCTTCGCTTTTGCTCCAATGGCATATTTATGGTATCACATATCATGAGACAAGCCGTGAAGAAAAAACAAGAAAGAAAACCGAAAATGTAGCCCTCTAATCGCCGGACTCAGCCAACTGGATAATGAGCCTGCTCGCGACATCCAGGAAAGGGAAAGGGCTGGAGATATCCTTCTCATCCACGCTCCTGCCCAGTCCCTCGTAGACCTCCTGTTCTTCATCTTCCTCATCTGTGTCATCCCCAGAGTCGTCATCGTAATCGTCGTTGTCATCTTCATCGCCTTCGTTGCTTTCATCGCCGCCGTTAGACCTGTGACTTCTGCTGTGTCGACCTATAAAACGTCTGCGCCTCAACCGCTCATAGCCGGCACACTTGAAGTCTACTAGATAGAAATCCTTCTCGATGCTATACAGCTGGATTGTCACATAGACCCAAACGCTCTCTTCCGGCCTCGGCCAGCCCTCCATGTTGGATATGGCTGCAGCATTGCCCGGCCCTGTGGCGGAGACATTCTCTGTGCTTGCGGCTGCCGAAGCAAGCTGACTGATTGTTGCCGCGGACAGAGTCGAACTGCGACGTCTTTCTTCCGCTAAGGTCAAGTCCACGCGGCTGCTGTGAGCGGACGAAGGGTGTACCACACCAGGAGGGTACATGCCATGTTTCCGGAACCGTGCTTGAATGACCCATGGGTCTTCAGGTATCGTGTAGCCATAGTCATTCCACTTTCCGAGATGCTCTCTTCCCCTCCCTCTGTGATCCTGGCGGCGTTGCCGCCTAGTCTCTTGCTCCTCTTCGTTGGCATATTCCGGATCAGTCCCTGGGTCTGGATCCGAGTCGCTATACTCGGGACTCTCGTCACGGCCAGAACCTGAACCAGATCCAGGACTTGGACTGACATCTGCACTACGTTGATCTGGATTTCTCGGCTTTGGGGCTTCCCATACTGCACCCATCTTTTGCAATGCCTTGTAAATTGCGAGCATGGCCTCAGCGGGGGTGTTCCTGCTTCGTATACCGAATTGCCACTTTGTAGGTCTTGACTTCTTGGATGACTTATCTGGAAGGCTTGTCATTGGTTCGGGTTTGTCGGCATGTCGATGTAGACTGGCAGAGCTCCTGCTATGGGGCTTCAATCGCTTAGCAGTAGCTTCCTGTTCTTCTTTCGAACGCGGCCCATCTGCAGCATCGTAGGGCTTTAAATCATCAGGATGTGTTGGCTGTGTTGATTTGCTCGATTGGCCTCTCATGTAAGCAACATGGTAATCCGTGAGGGATGAAGGGAGGATTCCAATAGTTGAACCAGGGCTGCGTGCTTCAATGATCGATGAGCCCGTAGAGCCGTGGCGTGGGTGATCTATACCTGACAGGTTTGAAGGTGGACGCTTCCCGGTTGACATCGTTGTCTTTGGAGTTGATGGCATCTTTGAGTCATATGCTGGTGGGGATTGCGCGACGAAGTTTGGTTGATCCGTCATTAAGGATGGGTTAGCTTTCATCAGCTGATTCTCTCGTACGATGAGATAGGCATCTTTGATAGCGCTAGGCTCGTCTCTGGACAAAGCTTCTTGGACATCATCTGGTGCATATCCCATTGTCTTTCCAAGCTTATCGACCACAACGGTATGCATCCTCTCTTGAAAGGCAGCAGGCTTGCCCCTGCCAAGAGCACTGGGGTCAATGGCCTTATTTGGGTCTACACCAGTATCGATGAATTCTTCCACTGGTGGCTGCAAATATTCAGCCAGATCCTTCATGAACCAAGGGTCCTGGCGGATATCCTGAACCGTTACCCTGTTCACCGGATTGACCTGCAGCATCTTCTTAATGAGTCGTTGTGCACCCGATGAGAGATAGTGAGGGATGTTGTAGTTGCCCTGTGCGATCTTCTTGAAGAGAGCAGGGATGTATTCATCGTCGAACGGTAGTCGACCGACAAGCAAAACGTAAAGAATGACACCACAGCTCCAAACATCGACTTCAGGACCAGCGTACAGTTTACCGCTGATGACCTCTGGTGCTGCATAATTTGGGCTACCGCAACTCGTCTTGAGGAAATTACCATCAGTCATGATATTGCTGAGGCCGAAGTCGGCGATCTTGACGTTGAGTTGGTCATCCAACAGGAGGTTCTCTGGTTTGAGATCTCGATGAACGATCTTGTGTCTGTGGCAATATTCGACCGCACAGACAATCTGCTGGAAGAACTTCCTTGCCTTGTCTTCTGCCATCTTGCCATTCTGCACAATGTAATCAAACAGCTCTCCCCCAGCATATTCCAACACCATAATGATCTCGTTGGGGGTGGTGATTACAGTGTACAGCTTTATGATGTGAGGGTGCCGTAGAAGCTGTAGATACTGGATTTCCCTCTCTATACGGCCAGCCATATCTCGAGTTACCAACTTGCGCCGATTGATGATTTTCAAAGCCACCTTCTGCCCACTTATCTGATGTATGGCCAACTTCACCTTTCCAAACGAACCCTCGCCCAACGTCTTGATGATGTTGTATTGCCCAAGTCGTTGCTGAGTGCGAGGAGCTTGAGTCTGCCTCGGTACTTGAGTTGTATTAGATTGTGGAGTAACATTGGCTCCATTTGGACCTGCTTCGGCGTCTTTGGAGCTACGCCGAGCACCAGACATGGACATTGACAGGTCCTCGTCATCTAGAGCGGACGACATTCTGAGCAGGTGAGTCTGTTTGTCTGAGACACAGAGGAGGTCGCGTGTGTTAGGTGGCGGTAAGGCTAGGGCTTATCGAGGTCGTAGACGGCGTTGAAGAACAGATCGTTAGGGTGAAACTACGCTAGCTGTAGCCATAAAAGGTGTTATTGCGAGGCAGCAATGATACAATCCACACGTTCGTGTCCTGCGCCTACTCCCGTAGCGTATCGAGGCCGCTGTATGTAGGGTTGAATTGCGGGTTCTGAGAGTATGTGAGGAGTAGCTCGTGCGGCAAAGGATCGAGATAACCTCAGACAGGACTGGCAAAAGACTGAGGGGCGACAAGTAAGACAGAGGTTACGGGTCAGGCGACGAGGGTGGAATGGGCAGACGTCTCGGCTTAGGGCACTGCAGGTCGTGAATAAGCAAATAGGTCATAGCACAACTTGCGGATGCAGGTGAAATCTATGTCAAGTTGAAGTGGTGAGAATGGATGCTGGGTTGGGTTGAGTTGAGGTGAGTTGAATTGGGTTGGGTTGGAGTTTGCGTGCATCTCGCACTTGAGGTGTGGTGGGCTGGACTTACTTGACTAAAGCAAGTCTCGGTGTCTAATCGCGTTCGCTACTCTCGGCCAGACAACGGCACCAGCAAAAGAAAGCGCAAGAACTGCCCTCGACTTAATTGAAAAAGACTCGTTGGCTCTCGCTGGTCTGCAGGCATCGTATCCTGGAGAATAGAGGCATGGTGGAGCAATGCAGGCACCGTGAACGAGCGAGGAGTGATGGACGGCGGGTGATGGGGTGACGTTGTGCCAAGACCGTACCGTGACTAAGCTACGTATATTACCGCTTTTGCTGTATGGGCCTCGTGACTGCCCAAGTGGGTAACGCGTTCGTAAGTCCGTATATACACACTACAGCCATTGCGTTCGGGCTTCTTCCGACAGTCTCGAGCTCCCAGGACTGAGCGTTCAAGAGGAATAAGACGACTTTTACAGTCTGCGTGCCAGCATCAGCAACGCGAATATCTCTTATATCATCCACTGTGTACGAGGTGGGGTTATGCCAAGGAACCTGCAAGCGGGATGTTGTAGTTGCGGGGATATCTCCCGTGTCGTTCTATTTACGTCCTAGCGGGTCTACTCTCTGCTATCCCCAGCCATTATCAAGCTACCTAGGTATCAAAGCATCGTGCAGCTGAGACGGGTCGGCAAATGTCTCTCGTTCACAGAGCCGTAACGATCGATGGCAGGAGGCATATCGAGGTTCGCTTAGCACAATTGCGTTGATTGGATTGCCCGCAAGTATCGACAGGTTCTCTCCGTTCAGGTGATCACTGCTATTATCTGGTTTCATTTCTTGAAGAAACTAGTAATCTTGCGGTTGCCCTCCTTCACAGGCGTCGACGCTTTTGCTTTTCGAGTGCTGAGATTGGTCGTTGCACTTCTTTTTCTACCTAGGGGAGAGCCTTGGAATGTGTTTATCTTCTCGTCCGAGTCAGGCTTGCTATAAGAATCGGCATCCGGATCCTCATGTTTCGTCTCCTCGCTCGACAGTGTTACCTCCTCTTTTTTAATTTGGGCCTCGTCTGTGGCATCCTCCGCCTTGAGGAGGGCACTGTCATCTACTTCTGCCTCCTCTTCCTTGATAGCTTGTTCGAGATGCTGTGTCGATTCGTCACTATACTTTGGTAAAGGAGCGTTATCTTCTGTTCCCTCGTTCCTCTGCACAGTCTTGCGTGGCTCCTGTTCTTGCCGTTTTGCTTTTCCTGGACTTGATTTGACAGCTTGATTGTCGAAGAAGTTGGCAATGTTGCTCTTGTTCTCTTTGCTGTCAATGGGCACCAGGAATTGCGGACTGTTGTTCCCTACCTTGCCCACCGCTTTGTCTACAGGGTAGCATTCTAGCTCTCCATCGAAAGGCTTCAACATCTGCTGTAGATCCTTGTCCCAGCCGATCCGATTCGGATCCAACCACTGTCTCATCTCTACACTCCCAGGTTCGAGTATGACCGGCATGCGATCGTGGAGGAAATTCAGTTGTCTGTTCGAATTAGTCGTTATGATGGTATATGTGTAGAGTCTTTCACCCTCAGGAGCATCCTCGTAATGCACGGAATCCCACAAGCCAGCCATGCACATCAACCCACCGTCCTTACGCTTGACGAAGTGAGGAATCTTCTCCTTGCCACCGTTCTTCTTCAGCCATTCGTAGAATCCCTCGGCCACCACTATGCATCGCTTGCGCTGCTTCATAGTGGTCCACATCCCTCCACTCTGGGCTAAAGAGTCATCCCGGCAATTGATCGTACGCAGCTGTGACCCATAGTCTGGAGGTCGCTTAGTCCAGAAAGGAATCAGTCCCCATTTGGCCGCCTGTAGCTTGTATTTGGTCTCGGCAGTCATTCGACCATCGACAGCAGAAGTTCGAGTTGTGGCTTTGCCTACTGGATGCGCTCGCTTTACGCGCTTTGGGGAAGGCTCGGCGTCATCGTGGTCTTTATCAGTCTCACCATTATTGAACCTGTCAGACTGAGTTTGCGCACGATATATCAGGCCATGGTATCCAGGCGCAAAGTTGTAGCTCTGCCGCACTTCGTCACCATCGTCGTCTGGAGCTTCTTCAGCAGGCATGTTTTGCTCTTCCAGACGATGGCGTACGACCGATGGTCGCAAAGATAGAGCGTATCGACCGCACATATTGAACGTCGAGAAATCAGTGTCTTATTACTACCAATGAGAGGTGGGTTGTATTGTTGCAAATCATAGAAGCTCAATCGCAGGCGCCAGCAGCGCAAGTTTGCGTCATTCTACCCCAGAGAGAATCTAAGCTTTGGTCGCAGGACGGTTGAAGCTTCAAGATTTACTTTCCTATTGTTGCTTCATGTCTTTCGAATAGTAACCAATCACCATCAACGCCGCAAACATGGCATCACCAGCCAGCTCGTCAATACGGCAGGCATTGCATCAGGCGATCCGCCAAACCTCACAACGTTCGCGACAGACTCGATCGCTTCACTACCAGCAGTTCTCACCACACAATAATCACCGTCCCAGATCGTTTCAGAATGCACTTCCGAGACAGCAACGGCGCAGCAAAGGCAATACGTCTTTCTTGCAGAACACCAAGACGTTGTTCAGTACATATCCCTTCTCGATGACGCTCGCGACTGCGGCAATTCTATTCGGTATTGGCACATTGGCCTACGTTAACTACGCCTATGTACACTACATCCTCATGCCCTACCACAATTACCCAGAGCCAGTAGCAGTCAAGCTGCGACGAGCGATTCATTACAACAACCTGATCAAGCAAGGATACGGTACGAAGGAGGATGCGAAAAATGCGCTGAAATACTACAGACAGGCGGTCGAGGTGTCAAAAGAGCTGGGCATGGATCCCTTCAGTGACGAGGTGATGGGAATCAAGATCCAGGTCAGTGCACTGATGGAGCATGCCGAACAGATCCAGAAAGCTGCTCAGGTGCTGGAGATCATCAAGCGCGACTCTCTCACCTGGCTCGCTCGATACGGCGACAACCCTGGCCAGGAGGTCAAGCGTACACGTCTGCTGGCGAAGTGCGTCGCATTGTCCGTCAAGTTGGGCGAACTGTACGGCCATGTCAACCTATATGACAGAGATGCTGCGCTTGATAGACTAGTCTGGGCCGTAGAGACTTCTTTGAAAGAGTCACAGCGCAGGGCCAGTCTCGGTCTTACGCCTGAGGAGCTGGACGAGAAGCAAGGAAAGTGGTTAACACCTTCGGAAATCGGCGCTGCGCTTGAGGATCTGGCGCATCGATATGAGGAGCGCGACCAGCACTATCTGGCCACTCCTCTATTCCTACAGGCGCTCTCGCTCAACGACAAGCAAGGCTGCCACCAGGTCATTCTGATGAACAACCTCGCCACCTCGATCGCGCAGCAGAGTCCTAAAGCTGCTGCCGAGGCGCAAGCCTTCGCCCTCTCTCGCACGATTGCATCCCCTCCGAGCAGCACAGACGGCGTCTCGGCACCGCAACAGCCTGACCGCACGCCACCGGCAGCGACGAAAGAGACTCTTGTGCAGAACGGCATCACATGGGCGCAGAAGGCGTTAGATGTTGCTGCAGGCATTAGGCCTCCCATTAGGGACGAGGAGTGTGATATCGGCTGCGCTGTCGCCCTTCACAATTTGGGAGAGTTCGCTGAAATGCAGAAGGATGTCGCGACGGCGAGGCGGAAGTACACAGAGGCTGTTGGTATCGCCAGAGCCATTGGCTTTGTGGATGGTGTAGAGGCAAGCACAGCTAGACTGAACGCTCTCAGGGTTTGAACGATACCGAGTATCTTTGATCCATTACTCAGTGGTATCTGCCTACGGATATCGGGTAATACTACCTGGTCCGTCTTTTGACATCTCCATGTCGGTGTAACATGGCCGCCTCCATGTACGCATGACGACACCTGGAACTGCTGTCCTCCCAGCATATGCAGTGTCACTACCTCGTAACCGATGCATCACGCGCGGAACGGATATGGCACATCCGCCCCAATCGCTAGCGTTCTTGACATCAATTCAAGCGGCACAATTAAGCAGAGTACCCAGCGGGATGATCAGAAGGTGCAGAAGTACAGCGATGTGCTGCTGACTTCCGTGCCATGAATTTACAACGGAGTGACTGCTTCTTATGGCCGAGGTCGTAGCCAATCTGTGAATTCCACGTGTTGAGGGTTTGATACCTTGTAAGAAACCGCATGTATTATTATAGATTCACGACAAATCTATCTCAACTTCTTCAAAGCTTCTAGCGGAAATCCTGCATCGATACCCTCCGGTTACAATCTATATCGTGTTTGACTCTGGCCGGAGCATATTGGCAGTTCGGCTGACGCTATGCAGTTTGATGATTCTCGATACGACTATTTAGCAAAGCACCCTCGAGAGCACAATGGCTTCAAGTGCAAGGTCTACCCCAAACGGGACAATAATGCAGAAGTAACCCAGCAGCCTTGCATCTAGTACCGGACAAATCCCAGTGGTAATTTGGAAACAGCAACGTGTTTTTGCTATCGATCTGGAGGTACTCTTCTGTGAACTTTGTCTAGCTGTAGAGAAACTCCTTTCGGTGCAGCGCAGTATCCAGCAGCGTATGAGGCCTTCCTCGCTTATTGCTAAGGTCATGACTGTTCCGGAACGATCGTCATGATTTCTTAGGCTATATCAATTTCGTAGCCGGATAGTTTTGGCGAACATGTTTCCTTCGAATGCTCAGAGGAGCCTTTCTGTAGTAGCTACAATACAGTATGATACATCGGACAGGGTGCAGCTTGCATTCCACTGTACTGGCCATATCTTGCCTTCTCGTATTTGCCCGTCGTAGAATATTTCTGTGAATATATTCTGTTCGGCATGCTAATTAACCCAAACCTTTCGGCCGAATCTTTTAAGAAATGTCGTCCTTTAGCAGCTAGAGGTTAACGGATGTTGATAATCCAGTGTTGATCCTGAAGTATGGGGGATGAAGGCCAAGTCTGGTCCCAATGCAAGCGCATCTAACCCAAGCGCCACGATAGTTGTCTTACTCAGGTAAGAATTCTCAACTGGCGAAGATGTCTGTCGGATATGGCCACAAGTTGCGGAGCATGCCGCCGGGTTGCTTGAAACGACTTTTTCATCACTTGAATCCATAATCGGTGCTATTCTCGTTGTCACGGAAGAGATCGATGTAGTCCGTGTCACCGTTGATCAATTTTTGGAGGTTTAGACGAGTGCTCCACCTGATGTTTCTCGTAAAGGCAACTTTATTTTCCTCGTCTGCGTGGCTGCTGACATCGCTAAAGGAAGTCTTCTTGCCAACCGGCCGATGATGTTGAAACAATTGAGGTTGAACCGTCAGACATCTCAGGTTCTGCCTTCCCTCTTCGCCGTCACACATGAAGCGTAGAGCAAGGTCGGTATTGCTGTCTAGTTTGTGGAGGCCGAGCTCGTACAATATTCGCCGAGCGCCGATCTGGGAGACGCCATAGCCTAACGTACAGGTGGCGATCCGAGGGGCCGACACCACACGAGCGTGTGGTGGATATTGTTTCACGAGGTCATCACTTCCGAACTGCATTTGGATGTGTTGAGGTTCCGGCACTGTCTCATCATTTGGGATGACCACTCTACCAAGTGGGGAAGTCCTGTCTTCTGCCCGTGGGAATTGAGTGCCACAGTGTCCAATCCAGAGCAGGTCCCAGCGGTTCACATCGCCATATGGAGAAGTTGTTGCAGGTGTTATACGGTTGCTTCCCACGAAGAAGTTTTGATGCTCTTGTTCGGGAGAGGGATGAGGATATGTTGGGTCAAGGCGATCATCCAGTGTGCCTCTCAACGGTTGTAAGAGCATCTGCGAGGCCCTTGCAAAGTCCTGGAGTTGTGATTTTATTCGAAGATCCCAGTCTGCATCGTCTTCGAGGACAAGAGCTGAGGCGATATTCTCTTCAACGATCCTACGCTTAAAAGTCAGCAACATGATGTCGCAAGAGATGGCCAGTAGGTAGTACAAAATATGCGAGCCTTCAGAAGCATGTACAGTATATCTCAAAGCAATAGACTTACCTTCTGGCGATGTTCATGTGAGCTCTCCAGTTACCCAGACCGCCTTGGCTGAGTTTAGCATCGACAGCGCCTGGTGGCAGGGCTTTTTCAGATACATCAGTAACGCCATCCACATACTCAACATCAAATCCCGTCATGGTTGCCGCGAGAGACATGGCATCCCGGTGGTCAGTCCGCGAAGGCAGGTTGATAACGAATATCTTTTGAAACTATGCTAGGTATTAGCTCCACCCGTTTATTGCCAGATATGAGAACGAACCCCAAGTGTGCGATTGAAAACATCGTGAACAATACTCTCGCCACCCTTGCTCTTCCAGGAACTTCCGGCTAGATGCAACGCTGGTGAGTTGGATCTTGTGAAGCCAAAGAAAAGAACGAAAAGCAGCAAGATAGTACAGCCGGCTACTGCTGCTGTGCGCGTGGACGTGTGGACGCTGGAGGGTGAAAACATTCTCTCAAGGCTTTATGTTCGCCTTGTTGTATCGGACTCTTGCCTTCCGTCACCCACAAACACGACGAACATACAGGCCTCGTAGGGGCTGGACGGGTGGTTGTCTATAGCCATTTTTAAGGCCGTACAGCGACAAGTGACAGACGGCGCAGGTAAGGGGACGTGATAGTCGCCAATTTCGGTGGGTCGCTTGCATGACCCGTAGCCAGCCTCAGAACATACTAAGGCGTTGCGAAACAATCACTGGGCCGTGTCGTAAAAAGCAGCGGCGTCTACAACTGGGCCGTCTGGTGCCCCTGATGATCTGTTTGGTCAATGGGATAAGCGGAGCGCCTGCGACATGGGGGCTGAATGCCGGGCGGCAAGGAAAGCCGTCTCGTTGGCTCTTGCAATGCGTCTGCCGTTCAATCCGTTCGACAGAAATGTGAATCTCGGTATATTTCCACCAATGTGCGATATTCTTGGTTCATTCACATCAAGGGAGGCTCTGCAGAACCGCCTACTGAGCACGAGTTGCGAATTGTCGTCTCGTGCCGTGTCGCTTATCAATATGCCAAATTTGGGAGAGGGCGGGCTGTCAATGGCGAAACATCATCTCGAGACGGGTAGAAAGAAGTCAAGAGTGTTGATCGTGGCACCTTTTCGATGGCTTGGTCCTCACAGTCGTCCATTGCCTCCCTGAAAAGACGAAGTGGACGTTTTTGAGGACTATTGACCGGCATACATCTAATGATCAGAAGCCCTAGCTATGAGGGTAGCTTCATTGTTCATACCGTATATCGCTTCGCTTGCAGCTGCCACCGATACACCTGATACCTTCATATACCCACCAGCATCTGGTCCGACGCAGAACTTTCAAGCAAATCCAGCATGGGGACTTGATACCACAGAGAACATTACCTGGAACACTAATTACTCCACCTATGCGATAGATCTTTGGCAACAGAACATTTCTTCGTCTTCCGCGATCCATTTGGGGACCATCTACAGTGGTACGGGCATACATCGTTCTCAAGTATAGCAGGAACAAAGGTGCTGATTGATGGTGTCGACAGGTCCAAGTCCGCACGCCACAGGCGATCAATGGTATGAGTGGACGGTGCAGACTTTAGGGTCAGACCTCGAAGAATCGCCAATATATTTCTTCTGGTTATATTCGTTGGAAAAGGGTAGCACGAATGCCTTCACCAGTCACTACTTCAACATTACGGCCTTGAGAAGAGACGTATCTAGTACCAGCGTGGCTTCGAGCCTGACATCAGCATCGACTTCGACGTTCGCGAGCCGTACAATATCGACCTCGACATCTCCAACTGGTACAATACCAATTTCAGCATCCACGACTAGCACAATATCAACCTCGTGGCCAGCCTCAAGCCATCACAGCACCGTTCTCAGCTCTGACAGTGCCGTAACTAACGCTGCCACTCCCAATCCTACCAACACTGCAAGCAGCAAGACGGCCTTATCAGTAGGCTTAGGGGTCGGGCTTGGAATTGGGATTCCTCTCGTTCTGATCGCGGGTATATTGGCAGGGATGAAGGTGGTGCGACAACGACGGAAACATTTCGAAGAACAATACGACTTAGGTGCACCTTACCCCCATGATCAAAAGCAGTACCCGGCCTTCCCACCGCCCAACAATCCTTTCCATGATGCGTATGAACGACACGATCATAAAACACTCGACGTGCATCCATACCATGAAGTGCATGAAGCCCCTGCGGAGCAAGCGCAACGCGCAGAACTAGGGTGAAATGGCTAACTTATTTACCACCTGGCGCGGCAAGACTGGCAAGTTGACTGCGAGGCCTGGCGTCAGATGTCAGGGTTATGTAGCCACGAAACCCATGAGATTCCTTCGTTTTTACCAGGTCCAGCAATGAAACACTTCAGCCGATGCACGCTTTTTACACGGCTTGTTGCTTCCGGCTCCACCGCTGGGCGGTAGGGATGTTGTCAAATAGCTTTCTCGTATATACCTTGTCTTGACTGCGCCATGCCCTGAATAACAGCGAGCTTTATGCGATAATGCACATCCTGGACAATGAGGCTGCCGACAGGAGCAGATGCGGTGTATTTTGCCACAGCTTCAATCTCGAGCTTGGAACTACGTCTGGAGGGCAGTGGTGTGTGAGGGTATGCGGTATGCTGCAAATGGTTGCTTATTAGAAGAGCGGGAAACTGCATACTTCAGAACCCGCACACCTCTCGCTGCCAGTGGATGGCGGATGGGTTACAGAAATCCGGGAGACGAGGACTTTTACATGTGATGGCAACGAGGCTGTCAGCAGAGGTCTTTAGAGGGGTATTACTGCTCGTAGAATCTGGGTGTAGGGTTGCGTTAATCTCTCAAGGCTGCAGATCGACAACGACTACATTAGCCTTTCGGGTGCTCTTCTATATATGTTCCTCAGGTTGCTGCACTCCATGGACTTGGTTTAAGTCCTGGGATATAAGGACTCAAAGATCATATTACCACTGCCGCCGTGCTTGTACGTTTCCATTTCCGTGATGGCGGATAATGACTACAACTTTTTTGTCAATCCTCAGCCTTCTCAATCAGTTCAGGACCTCAGTTTAAATCCAGTATGGCAGGTGGGATCGGATGCGAACATGGCCTACTACACCAACGTCACGGACTGCCAGCTGCAGCTTCATCAACTTGATCCGGTGAACAATCATAATAAATCTGTCTTCACAATCTGTCGCAGTAAAAGAGATGCTATGTGTTCCAAACGTTGTACACAGATGTACTGACCCAAGTCTTAGGTTCGTTATGCGACCAGGACTTGAATTATTGCAGTTGGACGGTAAATCCCTCCTCAAACAACCTATTCAATTCTTCCGTGTACTATTTCACGGTGGAAAGCGTTGATAATGGTACCAACGAAACCATGATCACGAGCCAGCTCTTTAATATATCGGATCCGCACGCACCAGGTCCCGTAGCGAGTGCAGCCACCAGTTTTATCACCAGTGCTGTCACAGCCACAGCCACATCTATCGATCCGAACATTCCAGATACATCGACGGGAAGCAGAGCTGCCACTGGGAACGATAATTTGGCTCCTGTAGGGCTTGGTGTGGGCCTGGGCATTGGACTTCCTCTACTGCTCATCGCGGCAGGTTGGTTAGGATTCAGCGTGATCCAATGGCGGAGGAAAGGCCAATCAGCCAATACGCCCAAAAGGATGTCCAGCCCCCTACACGAACAGCAAGGCCCCATACTCCCACCATTCCAACATACCTTTGGCAATCAGGGCCAGGAAGGATATGATGAAGTTTTGAATCCTTATCAGACTTGGTCGCATGGAAATCCAGGAGTTGGACAAGCTCTAGTTTCAGGCCTTCATGAGTGCCCTACCACTCCAGGTACACCTCCAGAGTTGGGAGATGGCCGCTAAAAGCCATGAACCAGCCTTGACTACCATTGATGACCAAAGATGTCGAGGCCCGTAATTGTTCACTTCGTTCAGCCAAGGATCAAGATTTGGCGATAATGCTGGATAGCACGGGTGCGTCTGTATATCAAGCACCATGTCACGTCTGCGCCAGCTACGTTCAACGTTGATCATTCCAGCATGAGAGCTTCGATCTATGAGACGACGCTGGCTTTGAAAGCATAGCTGTACACTTCGTCCAACGAGGTCACCCACGAGGCTGACGATGACAGCCAACCAAAGCGGTCACCTTGTTTCTGTAGTAACTTTCCAGGGTTGGGGTCAACATTGGCATGTCTCTCTGGACAACTCGTACCATGGCGAGGCCAGTGCGTTCATAAGGACAGAAGGTTAGGTGGAAAGGAACATCCTAATTGAAGAACATAATGTATGAGGCTTCAAGAGATCCAAATCGTTTCAATTTTGTTTTGCAAACCAAGATCAGCACAGCGGGTCAGAGGCAAGAGAAAGGAAAGAATGATTGTCTCAAACGATGGCGATATCGTGATTGGAAGCTACCGAACTGCCTAACCGAAACAAATTTACTATGATAAAGGAAAATGAATCGCCGGAAATATATCCATCAAGCGATCTGCTTGAGCGTCAATCCGATGTGGTCTAGTGGCTAGGATTTGTCGCTCTCATCTCGAGGACCGACAAGGCCGGGGTTCAATTCCCCGCATCGGAATCTTCTTTTGTCGTTTCGTGTTCCACGGTTCTTTTTGCTCCCTGAACGTAAACTTTAACCGGGTGTCTCTGTTTTTATCATGGGCGGTGATGGACACTATGGATTTGGTTCGTAACTCTCAAACCATCCTGCCACTGTGGTCATCTCACGGATCAAGAGTTGGCTTCCCCAATTTGATCCTCGTTTGCTGACGCTAAGATGCAATCGTAAGGGGTCTACCTACACATATATCCATTACACTATACAGAAATTGCGATTTCCTATTTCCAGCTCAAAGACCCACAGCCACGTTGAGCCAGAAATAGGCTGGCAAAACTTTGGAAGTATACCTATAGGCGGCTCAGCTGGTGGCAAATGCCTTGGGTTCGGCAGTATCATCCGGCCAACTACGGGAGAATTCGGCAAATAGACTGGATATAGCATAAATGATACAGCGCTGACTCACGTTCTGGCTAACTTGGGCTTTGTAATGGCGTGCGGGAAATCCTGGAAGGGAGTTTTTGGTGAACAAACCCGGCTTGCTGGCCTGGCATTGCTCTTTTGGTTTAATTTGAGGAACTGAGACTCTCAAGACGTAAAAACCCGTGGCCATGTGTCTGTGGAGTTTGGTGAAACATAGGTAGGTGATAGACCAACCAAGTCAGAATCCACGATCAGCCTAGAAAGGGGTCAAGGCAGGATCTGCGTTTCATCTCGTTGCACTAGATGTTTACTAAGGTGCCCTATGCGCCACGGCCACATTTCTCTCCAGTGTGGCGCCTCCGTGGTTAGATCTGTCTCTCTCACTTGCGCAGTCTTCCGAATGGAAAGGATGGGTATTGAACGCAGTATCCATCAGGCAATAGTCAGCAGGCCGCCACACAGGTAGACCAACCACCAAGATGACATCCAGAGGCTTGAGATTCCCTGGCCTGTTCCATCTACTGTTAGTATGGGAACAAGCAGCAGGGTGACTACATACTTGTGTGACAATGTCGTCTTACGAATGAACGTATGTCAAGCCCAGGAAAAGACTGTCAAGACCGAGAGAGCTGGTCATCGCCATGATGGGATGGATCGATTCCTCTCCCCCTTTTCCTTCTCACTTGCGACAGGAGCAGCGAGAGAAAGAGAGGACCGGTTTATTAGGAATAGCTAGACTGATGTAGGCAGCTGGTGGCAAGTAATGCTGATTCCCTTCGACACCGGTAACCATACCACCGGTGGTAGCGGCGGCGAGGACTGCGGCGGTGGAAACGGCGATGACGAACCTCCGTCAAACGGTGAATTTGTCTGTCTGTACATGCATATGCCTGCTAGATCGGGCGACGGTGGTTTGCCATCAGCAGCGGCTCAGCTGGACTGGCGAAATGGAACCGCTCTGTCGGTATGGTGGAAAACCCGGCCGCTTAATGGTTGGCGATAGCAATGCGGAAGGATATGGGTAGGTAAGGCTGACAGGACGCCATTTTCTGCCGCCTTCGCCATCAGTAGGTAATTCTCTTCCTATCCCACTTCATAAACAGCGTCAAGCTTCCGCTGCCCCCAAGTCGAGCAAAAACAACATCCATGCCATCCGACCCCACCAGCGTTGAGCAGAAGAGCCCCTCACCCGCATCTGGAACCTGGATCACAGCTTCCTCACCGAAATAAAAAAAAAGGCCGGAAAGCCCAAAGGTGCACATCAACAGCATGGCTGCGCCTCTCCTCAGCATGCTATCGTCCAAGACACCAAACCTACAGATGAGGAAAGGTCTGATCGTGCTCGGCCTGCAGAACGATTTCATCGCCATCGACGGAATCCTGCCAGTCAGCACCGAATCTGGCTTTCTGGACCGCATCCGTGACCTTGTGCCGGCTTTCCGCGGCTTCGGCGATGTGATATGGGTTCGGACAGAGTATGACGACGAGGGCTACGTTCATGCCGAAGATCGTAGGGCCGTCATCGCAGGTAAAAGGCGGCTTTCTGGCAGTGATGCGGAGCAGCACCCCAGGAAAAAGTGCAACACAAGCACGGACAACAACAACAACAGCAAACGAGAGATTGCTAGCAGTTCTGCTCGTGATGTCATTAATAACAACCCAACAACACTGCCAGATGATGACTCTGAAGACGAGGAATTCTTCCTCTCTCGTGCCAACGCCCGTGGCCCGGCCTGTATCAAGGGCACTAGAGGAGCAGACTATGCAGAGGAAATCAAGGACCTAGTCGACGAAGGTGACATCCAAGCTGTCAAGCCTCGTTATTCTGCCTTTGGACAGACTGCACTGCTTTCAACTCTCCGATCGAAGTTGATCACTGAGCTTTACGTCTGCGGCTGCAATACTAATCTTTCCGTCTATGCGTCTGCCATGGACGCTGCACGTCACGGTATTCCCATCACTATACTGAGTGATTGCTTGGGTTTTAGAAAGAAGGAGCGCCATGATCTGGCCATCAAGAAGCTGGTCGACTTGATGGACGCAAGGGTGATGACTAGCTCACAGGCATTGCACGAGCTCGCTCACCCTGAACAGGAACTACACGAATACAAGAGCAGCGACGAGGAGGAGGAAGGCGCCTCGCCCCATGTATCTACCGACGACGACGACGACGACGACGATGACAGTGATGAGACGCCAGGCGCTGTCACTATAGCAGATGTAAGTTGTGCAAGCTTAGTAATATTGTACAGATCTTGGGATCATCCATCGTTGACAGCACCCAGGTTTCACTCCCCTTGAGTGTTCAGAATTTGAAGGCTCTAGAACTACAGATCGATGGTTCCGCTAAAAAGCCAAACTCCAAGTCAGCACTTGACGTCGAAAAAGTGTCTGACAAATGAAGTTATAACAGCGATGCGACTGTCGGTGTCAAAGAACCGCCTACAGTGTAGCAGTGTGAATGCCGGTGTAGCCAGCCTGAAGCTGCAAATACTCAACAAAACCTCATATACTTAAAGACGCCACCTGCAGTCATCCATAGCTCCCGCTTTCCGATGACTCATACCGTCTTGGACTGAAGATCGAGACGACTTCAATACCACTGCGGTCCAACAGGTGCGAAGTGAACAGCAATTACAACACACAGAATGCAGCGTCACAAAACCAATCGAAGGCCACTGTTCAGTGATGCCGCGTACGAAGAGAGCAGTGGGTCTGAGATTATGCTAGACCTTCTACCGAGCCAAGAATCCGAGGTCATATTTGACGAGATTGACTCTGAAGTAAAGTGGCAAAGGATGTTGCATCAAACAGGCGAGGTACCACGGCTGGTATGCTGTCAAGGCTCTATCGGTGCTGACGGCAGCATGCCAGTATATCGTCACCCGTCAGACGAGTCGCCAGCGCTTCACCCCTGGACGCCAGCAGTGGAACGGGTGCGTAAAGCGGCGGAAAAGGTGGTAGGACATCCTCTCAACCATGCTTTGATCCAGCTGTACCGTGGCAGCACCGATTTCATATCCGAGCACTCTGACAAGACGCTGGATATCGCACGTGGGACAAATATAGTCAATGTGTCTTTTGGTGCACAGAGGACGATGCGTCTACGTGCGAAGCGAGATGTCGACATCGCGCCAGGTCAGCGACGCACGACACACAGAGTGCCCATGCCACACAATTCCCTATTACTGATGTCCCTTCGCACCAACGAGAAGTACTTGCATGGTATTAATGCAGATAAACGCCCTCGGTGTGAATTGTCGAGCGAAGAGATGGCGTTTGATAGCAAGCGCATCAGCCTAACCTTCCGTCAAATCGCCACCTATCTTACAGCTGACCAGAGCCATATCTGGGGTCAGGGTGCCACGGGCAAGGAGAAAGAGAACGCACAGCCGACGATCAACGGCGATGCGATCCAGAGCGATCAACTAGTGAGAGCATTTGGCGCTGAGAATCAAGCGACGAACTTTGACTGGGAAGGCGTGTATGGTAGAGGCTTTGATGTGTTGCATCTTAAGTAGATGTTCACAGATGAGGACGTCGTCCACATCCGCTACAGGCAAAAGTCAATTTCAATATTACTATTTACTAATGCCGTACGCCAGCCGGATTTCGGACTGCCAGGCGTCATGCAACGAGATGCTCATGATGTCAAAACGCAAGGTACTTTTACTTTTAAACCCTCTCCAGGAAACGCCAAATACAACAGAGTTAAAAACAATATCCTTGGTCCACGTCGACTAAAGGTAGAAATCAAGAGAAGCTGAATAGATTCATCAACCTTCCACTGTAGCGCCATGCTAGAAAGTGATGGAAGAGGATGCCAAGGCTAATCCGCGAGTGTCAACTCGAAGTGGAAATCGTGAGCCACAGAGGCTAAGGAAATTCGTTTCGTCGTGGTCATACATGCAGGCCAAACAACATCCCTGGTGTTGAAAAAACTCTGAGAGCTTCCCATTCAATCTTCAATCAAGGAGAGGGCTATGGCCTTGCGGAAAGCTTGCGAGAGAATCTCCCGAATGCGTTCTCGAGGCTGCGTCGAACACTGGAATCACTACCAGCACTGCTGATGGAAGCACTCGAGTCGGCGCTGCCGAGGCGTGATGATTGACGTGCGGCAACCGCAGCCACTTCGTGGCTACCGGCACCAGCAGTGTTGCCGAAGGTGTTTCCAGCACCGCCGCGGCCGACGCGGTAGACTGGTGCGGCATTGTCGGCGTCTCTGAAGCTGCGGCGAGAAATTTCCTCATCGAACTTAAACATCGCCTCGTCGCCACTGTCGCTGGTGTTGGGCCGGCGGACCATGTTGCCTGCTCCACCGCGGCCTGCGGGTACAGCCTGGTGGTAGGTGGATGATGACGATGATGATGACCTACGGCCGGCGGCGAATGAAGACAACGCAATGCGAGATGCTGGTCCGGAGGCGTCAGGGCCCTTGGAAAGTTGCTCTGGCCTGTAATGCTTGAAGTTGCCAGCCCCTCCTCTGCCGCCGCCGATGTAGGCTCCTGTGTTGGGCACAGTCGGGTGCGGTTCTGTGACGCTGAACGCGGGGGACATGATGGTTATCTGTGGTGATCGATATGCTATGATTTGTTTTGAATGATTTGGGGCCTTGGTTCTGGGCAAGATGATGCGTTTGATCGATCAAGTGAACGGGATCGAAGAGTGGGTGCGGTGTCTTTGTTATAATAATAGGCAGTGAGAGGGGAGAAGGCGAGGCTGCGTGCTGTGGCTACCCGAGGGTACTTATAGAGAGACAGTTCTACACGCAAGAGGTACGACAAAACGTGTCTAGCACATCACCTTCAGGAACAAGTAACCCTGAATCACATCACATAACGGCCAAGAGGCGAGCGCATAAAGATGACAAAAAGCGAGCCCAATGAGCAAAATTTCCCGCAACCGTGCAAATTTGCAACGGCATACTCGAGATCGCGCAAGGGCATCGTCACCCCGTTCGCCTTTCCACCGCCTGGTCGACCAAGCCTTTGGACCACGGAACGGCGGTAGTCACACAGGTTCGACCCATGTTGGCCAGGTGGAGAGGTGGAGAGGTGGCGAGTGCAAAGCGCGCGTGATGAATCGTCGCAAGACCACAGGCCGAGAGAACCCAAGCCCGAGACCGAAAGAAACGTACACTTGCGCTTTGCAGTTAACTGCTAAGTGCATTCCCCTAGAGGTAGGTGTAAGAGAACGAGACGCAACGTAACCTCTTGGACGTGCTCTCGGTTAGTCCTAATGTATTTTTTTTCTCCCTCTTCTACTGCTCTCTGTGTCCGTCTGTACCTGGCCTGGGCTTTGACCGCTGTGCCATGCGATCTGGGCGAGCAGATCATTTTCTGATTTTGCGGGGCCGATTTTTCTATTGTTTACTATGGAGAGTCATTTCTGTCAGTTTTACACTATTGCCTACCTGTGTGTTGGTAGGCATGTTTTTTTATTTCCCAATTGGCAATGAAACCATGTTCTTTGCAAAGAGCTTTTCTTTCCAATCGGACTGCTGTGTCACTTCACGTTTCCGATGGCGACAGTCATGGGGGGCCTGCACCGTCCGAAACCTCCGGATTGTAGATCGCGAATCGCGGATTGCGGATCGCGAATCATCATAGACACGTTGTGTCATCATCGCCATCTCGACTGATGTAACTCGAATGACTTGCGTGATGGTTGTTGTGTGGTGTCGTAATGGCAGAGCGAATGCGCAAGATGAGTGCCTTCTTTCAGCGACTGATGGCCCCAAGGCACGCTTGCATTCATCATTATGATTAGACAGCGGATAATAAATTCCTGCCAACGATCGCGCGATGTTGTTTCCGCGAAATCATTGCAATGAGAAACGGGAACAGTGGGTGAGAGGTACCGCATCCCCCAGTTCGCAACTCCCTGTACAGGCATGGTCTATCCATCAATGAAAGGGTTTCCCCAGTTTTCCCCCCTCTGCGGTACAATATTTTACGTACGTTGCGCATCGCAGTTCTTACATCAGCCTCACCGTCAGATCCCGATTTATTTACAGTACTTGCAGAAGTAGGAGTGCAAAATACGGCGGTAAACAAGCTAAGATCGGATCACGATCAACCTCATCTGCCGCATCCACCACGTGGTTTGAACTAACGAGATCACCGGGACATAGTTACGGCGAAGATGAGTTCTAGAGTCGCCTCATACTCTTCCAAGCTATTGCTAGTGTAGGCGTGTGATGAAGAAAAACCGGCAAGATGCTGGTCAAGTGGACAAAACCAGATGCAGACAGACACAAACGCCAGCCAAAGCAGACCACAGGCGTCCCCGGTTTTCGACAGAATACGGTACTCGCGAGGGCGCACCATTGGCAGAAACGATACGTCGCTCCTCACACCGCAGTCGTACATGACGAGATGAAGCCCAATTGCGCAGTACCTTACAGCGGTCTACTTACAGCGGTCTAGTACTCATCACCGTATAGTAGAGACTGCTCCCTTGGCTTAGCCGAGCAGGCGCTAGGAGGATTTCCTGGGGGTAACAGAAACTCCCGAATTGGATTCAATTACCCCCAGATTTCTTTATAGAAACGACGAAGCCACCGGCACACCGCAGATTGATCGAGGACTAGGCTTCTTTTGAAACCATCCGTAGCCTCTTGCGTGCTTTCAATGGACTGCTACATGGCGCTGCGTCGAGAACAGCTGCGCTTCTGGTGCCAGTGAGGCGTTGACACGTCTGCTTTGCTTGTGGAAGCTCTTCACTCTCTCATGCATTGCTTCCAGTCGTTCATTGATATGCTTGGGGATCTGCCCAGCACTACTAGAAACAGTGTGCTTTCGGCTCATCTGGCTAAATTTGGGTATCATTGTGCCTCTCCTCCCCTAGCACTGCGCCGAGGTACAGCAGCAGTAGCCACCCCAGGTACCTGATCGTCACTTCTAGACCAACCCCCCTTCCCCCGCATTCTCCTCGTCTAGCGTTCTCTATATCCTCGTGACGGAATCCGTGGTTGGATGGGAGACTCAGCCGCTCGATTGTGGCCATGCGGTACGCCACATACGATCATGTTTTCAATCTCCTCGGAATAGGTTGGTAGAGGTTATTCACCTGTGACGGTCGCCACCACACCATTCGGCCTTGTCTGGAATTGAGTGCGACAAGAGGTACAAGAACCTCCCAATCCAGTAGCTCGATTCGACAGTGCTTGGTTGTTGGGTGCGACTCTTTCATCCCAGTGGTATGGTCGTCAGCGGTTACGACTCGCCAAGGAACTTCCTTCTTTCTTGCTCTCTCTTACGCCATTTCTCCACATAGCACATAGTGCCGTAACGGTTAGAATGGATATCAAGCGAATTTTGTGTGTATGATTTCCGGGTCTGTATAGGGTATTCTGTCAGCTGACTGGCCTTGCGTAAACGGGGATACATGCTATTTGGGAATGGACACTCACTCTCATGCCAGTCATCGATGGTGACATACATCTTGCGGAAGGTGCTCAGACCGGCAAGAATGCTGCCACCAATCCAGGTACTGTAAAGCCTCTCCGGCGGTGCGAAGATCTTGATCCGCATGTCTCTCACCGCCAACCGTTGCACTTCGTTCAACAACCTGTCTCCGAAACCCTTCGTCATGGTTGACCCACCAGACAGAACGATGTTTCCAAACAGCGACTTCCGAAGATCCATGTCTGTCCGGTTAATCGCATCGACCACGATTTGATGCAGACCCGGCCATTCCGACCCGATTATCTCGGGATCGAAAAGAATCTCTGGCGCTCTGAACCGCTCGGGGCCAATCTTCAGCTTACGACCGTCAGGTAGGGTGTATTCGACATGTCTGCCTTCTGTTCCTCTCGCACTCGCATTCAGCCAGTCCTTCTCTTCTTTCTTTGGGTCAATGGCGATATATGAAGTCTTCTCCTTGATCTGTTTGACGATCTCCTTTTCGGCACTGGTATGGAAAACGCTCCCGCTTTTTCGCAGCAGTGTCTGCAAATGCTCAGTGACGTCTCTTCCGGCGACGTCTATCCGCCTAATGCTGCTGGGTATAGCAAAACCCTCATACACTGGTACAGCATGTGAGACACCGTCTCCTGCGTCCAATACAATGCCAGTCGTCCTGCCCGATGCATACAATGAGAGCACAGCTTGGATGGAAGTATAGAGCGCCGGTACGTTGAAGGTCTCGAACAGGATTTGAGCTGCAGTATCACGATTTTGTCGTGGATTGAGTGGTGCTTCGGTCAAGAGTACTGGATGCTGTGCGCGAATAATCATGAAATCGTCAGCATATCCACACATTTTCCAGTTGTTCGTTCTACGCAGCTAAATGGACTGCCACAACAACCGCATCCTCAACCCCACATAACATTCCCATATCCCATCCATGTACATACCTCTTCGCTCAACGTCTTCAATTCATCAGTGTAGACATAATGCCATATCTTCTCCATATCATCCCAATCCGTTACAATGCCATGCTGTAGGGGGTATTTAATCTTCAATAGACCTCTTAATTCCTGTGCACGATTTCCAATAAATGTATCCCCTTCCAAGCCACCTGCCAGAACTCTGAGGTGTTTTGGTCGGCCGACAAAGGATGGGAAGAAGCATTTTGGCAAGTCTTCACCAGCGTAGCCAGCACGGATGGTACCGCTACCATTGTCGATCACGATAGGGGTGTTGTGTAGGTCAGCCATCTTAGCAGCGTTCGAACTGGTGTTGCTGGTACTGCGGAGTGTTTCGTCTCTTGCGATCGTTGAACCCGTGAAGCTGCGGTGGGCGGCGGCAATAGCGGTGTTCGAGAGGGCCGAATATGGGCGCCAGCTAACGCTTTCCTAAGACGCGCTCGGCGACATCGATATTCGCAGACTCAATATGTACGGTTTTGTTATTGCTGACTGCCGGACGTTACGCTGGGAATGGGTTATTTCAGTTTGTCTCGATCCAACGGAGCATTCTCATTCCCCTTAGGCTTGGAACGATGATCGACGCCGGGAAACGCGCTTTTCTTGGCATCTCTCCCCAGGCGTGCTTTCCTTTTCTGGTAGGGCGCAGCTTAACTCCTCTTCACCATTTTTTATAACATCGTCAATTGAATCTACAGCAGACTATAACAAAGCCTACAGAAGGGGTCTCATGTTTCAGCTCACGATGAGTTACTACGCGAGTGCCGCCTCGTGAGACACTGCAGATACTTGAGGATTGACACCGTTTTGGAAAGCAAGTTCACGATCTCATTAAATAACCACTGAAAACCAAAAGATATCTCGTACAGATGTGTAGCCATGTTACAACGTTGTCCGGAACTTGGAAGAAGCCAAAAAGTCCAACGATATTCCCTGACGCCACATTCAAAAAGACTATCAAGCGAACGCCCTCTTCAAAACACCCATGAAGGACTTCGGCTTCTCTTCTTTCACAGGAACAAGCCTCTCGTGGTGGTGTCTGTGACGCCTCTCACGATCTTTTCTTTCCGTATCTTTGATTTTCGTGCGTTCACTCTCTTCACCATGGTCACGATCGCGTCTCTGATCACGACCTTCGGTCTTTTCTCGCCGGTGTTCTCGTTCCTTACCTGGACGCTTATCGCGGTCCTTTCGTTCTTTCTCCTTCTCTCTTTCCTTTTCCTTCGTCCTTTCTCTTTCTCTTTCTCTTTCTCTTTCTCTTTCTCTTTCTCTTTGCCGTTGTCTTTCTTCTTTCTCCCTTTGTCTTTCCTTGTCACGGAGCCTGTCCTCTCTCAATCTATCACGCTCTCGTTGTTTTTCTTTGTCCCTCGGTCTGTCGCGATCATTTGTCTCTTTACTACTGCGGGGTACTTTCTCGTGAACTCTGTGAGAACGATGCCGACGGGGTTCGTCGACCTTTCGATCCGATGCTGATGATGGCAAAGAAGCTTTCGGCTCAGCCCCAGCAGTTTCTGTAGTCCTGTGGTGGCGACGTGCTCTTGGTGTCTCATTGGAATTGGACGCGCTGACTGTACGTTCCAGTAAGGGGGAGTTGGGATTGGATTTAGGGGGCAGTACCACATCCTCATCGTGCTTCGTCCGTACTATCAAACCAGCCTTGGTGATAGACTCTGCGTTTCCCCCCACAGTCAACGCTTTGGCTAGCAATGGCCGCTTATTCTCGTTCGATTCTCCAGAATCCCTCGAATTCCGGTGCGCACGATGCTCAGTCCGGCGCTCTCTTGAATCTCGGCTATCAATCCTTTCAATACGACGACCTATCCCGCCTTTGGTCAAGCTTTCCTCATCAATGCGGGCCATTTTAGCCTCTTCCTCGAGAAATGCAGCTCGAACTGCTCTCCTTGCTTGTCTCCTGATACTTCGACTCATTTCTTCTTCGTAAGCCTCACGCTGCTTTTCGGAGATTCGAGCCGCTCGATCGTGTCTGCTCTCCGATTTCCGATCCGCGCGCGTTCTATCTTCTTCCGGCGAGCTTGATGAATGCTTATCCCTGTCAACAACGCGTAGTGAATTCCCTCGGCGTTCAAGTACCTTTCCAGAGTGACCACGGTCTTGAGTGTGACCTTTCGATCTGGAGCTGCTCTTACTGAGGGTGGGAGATGGAGGTTCGCGATTCGATAAGCCATCAGCCGCAGCGGCAGCAACAGCACCTGTTGCCAGAGCAGCAGCAGCGCCTTCTGCGACATGCTCATGCTCAGTTTGTGTGCTAATACCTTCGATGGGATTCGAATCTGTGGTGGCTTCTGCTGGTTCTCCAACTTTTGGAGCGTCTCCAGGTTCAGCGGGTGCTTCAGGTTCAATAGGTGGTTCAGGTTCAACAGGTGCTTCAGGTTCAGCAGGTGGTTCGGGTTCAGCAGGTGGTTCGGGTTCAACAGGTGGTTCGGGTTCAACAGGTGCTTCAGGTTCAACGGGTGCTTCAGGTTCAGCAGGTGGTTCGGGTTCAGCAGGTGGTTCGGGTTCAGTAGGTGGTTCGGGTTCAACAGGTGCTTCAGGCTCAGCAGGTGGTTCGGGTTCAACAGGTGCTTCAGGCTCAGCAGGTGGTTCGGGTTCAGTAGGTGGTTCGGGTTCAACAGGTGCTTCAGGCTCAGCAGGTGGTTCGGGTTCAACGGGTGGTTCGGGTTCAACAGAAGCTTCAGGTTCAGCAGGTGGTTCAGGTTCAACAGGTGCTTCAGGCTCAGTGGCAGCATTGGACTCCAGAGGAGCAGTTTCGGCCTGCTGGTCGTTATTTTCCGCAGACTTAGAGGCTGGCGCAACCTCTTCTTCAACACCGTCACCGGACGTGACAGGAGGTTGACTTTCAGCAGTATGATCTTCTACAGCTGTCGATGCAGGCTCTTCAGACTGGGTAGGCACTTCAGGCTGCACTTGTGTCTCAGACTCAGCAGGCGCTTCAACGTCCGTAGGTGCTGTCTGTTGGGCTGGTTCTTCAACCTTTGCTGGAACTTCAGGTTCTGGGGATACTTCAGATCCAGTAGGCGGTACAGAGTTCACGTCAGGTTCACGTGCAGTGCTGGTTTCGGCTTCGGACGGATCTTCACTTTCTCCAGATGATTCGGTCTTGCCAGCTACGTCAGCGCCAGCTGATTCCTGACCGATGGCGGCTTCGACAACATTAAGCTCGGCCGTTGCGGCGTCTTCTAGTTGTTCATTCGGTGCGGATGGCTCATTGTTCGTCGCAGAGGTAGGATCTGTAACGGTCTCAGCTTGGGCGGTGTCAGCAGACTGGGGAGGTTCTTCATTCTCGGAAGCGGAAGCTTCTTTGGCGGAAGCATGCGAGTCTGTCTCAGTCACTAGCGGAGGTGCTTGGTCCTTGCTGTGTTCTTCAGCAGTTGCTTTCTCTGTTGTATCTGCTAGAGCCTCTGGAGGTCCTGTATCACCGCTCGGCGCATCCTCAGGCACAGAAACTCCCTCCACCTGCTGGTCCGCTTTCTGCTCTGAATCGGCAGCTCTCTCCGAGACATCACCCTCTGTAGGCGCTACTTCATCCGTCTTTTCAGGTGTATCGACTTCAGTGACGTTATTGTTGAGTGCATTCTGCGCATCAGGCAGGATTTCCTGTATGGCGTCGTCTTTGACGGGCTCCTCCTGTGGTGCTTCTTCCCCTGATGCAGTTGTTTCAGTGCTTGGAGCCTGTTCGGACTCCTGACTCGAAGCGGATTCAGGTTCTTTGACAGGTTCAGTATCTGGAGCCAGTACTGGCTCCGCAGCTGGCTCTGTATTTATGGATCCAGTCGCTGTGGCGTTATCTGTGGGTTGCTGCGACTCTGTTACAGGCTCGACGCCCTCGTCCTGTTCACCTGGACCATCACTGAGAGGCTGTTCATCAGACTCATGTCCGACAGATGGCAGCTGTTCAAGAGGGGCGTCATTTTCACTGGCACTCTCCTCATTAGGCCCCTCTTGTTCTTCACTGTTCAGTGGATGCTGTTCAGGTCCGTCGGCCGGGGTCTCAGGTACCGAAGCATACTGCGATTTGCCTTCGTCTTCAGACTCAGAGACGTTTGCTTTAGCACTGTTCTCGCTGGAAGCAGAATCTTCTTTTGTAGGCTCCACGGTGTGTTGTAGGTCTTCTGTAGACGCTTCTCCGTCGGTGGGTGTCTGCACAGGTGCACTGTCTGTTGTTGTTGGGGTATCGCCAACAGTTTGACCATCTGCTGAGGTATTATCTTCTGTAGTAGATGACGGTGTTGTTTCTATCTCTGCTGCCTCATCGTGACCGTCAGGTACGGTTTCTATCACTGGCAACACATTACCTGCAGACTGTCCTTCGTCTTCACTCTTGTCGCCCAATTTGTCTTCCTTGCTTTCATCTTCAGTATTGTTGTCTTCTCCTGGAGTGTCTCCAACTGTGTCCTCAGATGCGTCCGCTTCTGGAGAAATCTTAGTTGCATCAGTCGCTGGTTCTTCAGGTGATGGGTCTTTGCTCGAAGTCTCATCAGTGTCGCTTTTGTCCGTGATGACCTCTCGAGTTTCTGTGGCCTTTTCGCTAGCTTCCTCAGGATTTGAAGTAGATTCCGGGAGATTTCCTTCGCTCGCAGAATCATCTATTGAATCTTTGTCTGTTTTCTCGCCTGGAGCGGTACCGTTTTCTGCGGCGTTTTCTTCCTCGGTTTGAGACCCTCCGACATCGGGTGGATCAGAGGCAGCAACAGCTGGAGTTGGGATTGGTACTGCTTCTGCCACTAACGGTTCGACAGCAAGATGACTGTCAGTCTCAGATTTGGACAAATTTTCTGGCTCACTTTCACTGTTCTTTTCTGGCGACTCGTCACCAGGATGTGATGTATTATCTTTGGATGCATCTTCAGTGCCTGTGGCTGGCTCTTCAACTATACCTTGATCTGGTGCAGATTCTGCAGAAGAAGCATCCTTAATGACGGGTGGCTCTACTTGAGCCTCATTTTCTGTATCTTTGATGAGAGCTTCATCTAGCATATGTTGAGACTCCTCAAGAGATTGTGCTTTGTCAATACTCTCGTCGGCTTTGTCATCTGCCCTGATTTCAGTGGCATCTGTTGCTTCTGACGAAAGCTCTGGCGCTGGGACTGTGGGAGTCGTTGTTTCGTTGGGAGGCGTCTCCTTGGTAGCCTCGGGATCATCGGGTGCGCCTGTGGTTGGCGTGTGGTCTGCTGACTCTTGTCCAGCAATCGGGGCTGGTGCGCCGTCGTCTGAAGAGTTTGTAGGCTCGGCTTCCACTTCTGGATCAGATAAGGAAGGTTTGTCCAAATTTGATTGACCTGTTTCTTCATCGTGTTTCACAACGTTCTCAACGCTAGTGTCTGCCTGTGACGATTCTTGTGATGCTGCTTCGTCTGCCATAGGCTCTTGGGCAGCGTTTGAAGGAGGCAGCTCCGCGGTTGCTGTTTTCTCCGCTGCTTCTGGCTCGTCTTCCGTCTTCGCATCCGCAGCAGCTTCAGTCACAGTTTGCTCGGTCGAGGAATCCTCAGTTGGAGCCTGCTCCGCCAGCGAGTTCTCAGGTGACGATTCTTGAAGCGGAGGCTCTTCAGATGATGGTGTTTCTCCCGGTGGTGCGTCGGTAGACGTGTTCCCAGCGGACAGATCCTCAGTAGCTGGGGTTTCAGTGGGTTGGTTATCAGCCGGTGAGTTGTCTGTTAAAGAATCCTCAGCTGAAGGCGATTCCACAGGAGAAGCCGCCTCAGTTGAAAGAGGTTCTTCGTTAAGAGCTTCCTCAGCAACAGTCTTCTCAGAGTCAAGGTCTTGTTTAGATTCTGGCGGAACCTCCTCGGAAGCTATGGCCGGCTGATCTTCAACATCAGCTACAGCGACTTCTTCAGTTGCATCCCCTTCAGGTTCTGCTTCGTCAGCGGCAGTGGCATTCTCTTCAGCTGGTGGAAGTTGCTCAACAACCGGTGCTGGAGGTGGAGGATCCGGCAAAGCAGCAACGTCTTTCTTATTCTTATCTATCTTTGCCAACTTTTTCGCTGCTTTCTTTGCCGACTTAGAAGAGCTGCTTGCGGATTTCGCTGAGGGGGGATCATTGACCTTCTCAGGGACATCCGAGGGAGATGGGACAACTTCATCATCAGGGTCAGGTGTGTCCTCCTCCGAGACTGGATCCGTCAGTGGCGATGAAGTCGTGTCTTCTGCTGACGACGCTTCGGTTGATATGTCTTCTGCTGCTCCAGCTTTTTGGGCGCTCTCGTCAGTAGCAGATTTCTTCTTTTTCTTTGCGTGCTTGGACTTCGAGCTTGTTTGTTTCTTCTTACTTGAACTACTTGACTTGCTTGAGGAATTGGATTTGTTGATTGAGAACGTGACTGATTTGGAAGACGATTTCGATGGTGGTGGGTCGGGTTTTGCAGAAGGCTTGTCTGATTCTACTGCTGCCGATGAAGGTTCCTCCTTGACAGGCGTTTCTTTGTCAGCTTCCTGTGGCAGTACCTCTGCTGCCGTGGAAGCGTCCTCGGCGTGAGGATTTGATTCGTCAACAGTATCCTTAGCAGGAGTAATTGGGGTTTCTTGATCCTCTAGGATGGGTGCAGCATCTGAAGCGGCCACTGGCACAGGAGTTGCGCCATCTGGGACGGCATCGTCCGGAGAGGCCTCGGCTGCAACAGAATTGTCTGGGGTGGAGTCTCCTGGGTTGGTATTTCCTGCGCCAGTATCATCGGATGAGGCATTTTCAGGTGAAGAATCCGCAGATGGCGCTGAGTCTGCAGAGGCTGTCGCAGCTGATGTCTCGTCGTTGGCGCTAGATGGGGTCTTATTAGCATCAATGCTCTCATCTGCTGAATTTGGTGCAGACTCGGCTGCAGGAGGTTCGACTTCTTGATCAGTGCTGTCATGCTTGTCTACGCTTCCTTCCGCATTCTCAGGCTTGTTCGATGAACTTTCATCTTCAGCAGCCTCCGGTGGTGGTTGCGATGGCGGTGGAACAGCACCATCAGCTCCAACTTGCGAATTGTCTATCGCTTGCTCCTCAGTCGGAGAGGTTCCCACAGGATCATTGGTAGCTGTAATCAGTCAGCACTTCTATTTAAGTAAAATTCATTTCAACGAGGTCTGACAACGACATCATGGTTTGACATACGTTCGGGCTCAGTTACAGGATCGGGAGCGGCGGCAGGGGCAGTGACATTTTTGACTTGGTTGGCAAGAGGCATAGGGTACATATAGACAGGAGCCTCGGGTACCCGCTGGTAAGACCGTGTGGGGGCTGGTGCCGGTGCAGGTATGTATTTCGACGAGGCATTGATTTTGCTGTTGTTGTAGGGGTCTCTCCATGCTGCAACGTTGTATTCTTTGAAGCCATGTTGTTGTATTACTCTCTGGATGCTCGCACTGGGCCTGTTGCCAGTGTTCGCCATGGCTTGAATTGATGCGGAATTGCTCTTCGTTTGACGGTCCTCGGGTGAAGCGGCCGCCCGCTAGGGCTATGGTTCAAATCTACTCTGTACGATTAGGGTGTTTTGTGGGATAGCGTTGGGACGATTAGGCATGTTATGTGGTTTGAGGTCTTGCGTGGTCACCGGCTGGCGAGATGAGGTGCTCTTGGGAGATAGACCTGTGCAACGGGAAGGCGTCTACTCTTTGAACAAGGATGGAAGGATACGGGTGGGTGTCTGTGTGCGTATATCGAGCCAACAGTAGGGAGATGGGCGAGCAGGTATAGATATGTTGTAGAGCAGAGGGAGAGCGAGCTCGACCAAGACAGCAAAGATGAATGGAGTTGGTCTGATGTGATTCGTGCGGTTACTTTCTTGCGCTGCTACCCGAAGAGAACCACAAGGGCTTTGATGAAGATATGAGATACAAAGATACAGGACAGGCTTCTGCGTCAAGCGGCAGCAGATGTCAGGAGGGACTAGGGTACACGTGTAAATCCAGAAATGGGGCAGCAGAGAGACGGCCAGTGAGATGATATGACGCGAGGAATCACATTGAGCCTGTCGTTTTGACGCAAGAGAATTATGAGAATTGTCAAAGGTTATTTGTGCGTAGGTGGTAGCACGATAGCAAGGTATGCTTGTAGGTTGTAGGAGTGGGATAGAACATCATTCGTAGCTCGGACGACATATCGGGCGGATCTTGGGCCTCACGTCAGGGACCCGACAGACGCCCTGTGGTACCTTGTAGGGAGGCGAGTGAGTTGTTCTGCTGATCAAATGGATCCATTATCTCATGGGAAAGTGGGAGGATGGATAGACAAGAGCAGCCATGTAGTGTCGTGTGCAATCGAGATGTTGGGCTCCTATGCATCAGCGGCAGAGGGTCGCTCAGAATTCTGATAGGCGACTGTGGGCTGTATTTCGTGGGGAATGAACGCCTCATCTTTTTCTATTTTCCCTCCAATTTTCCTTTTGGGAAGGGAGTGAGCGGACCTGAACATGACTTGACTGTCAATGTGAACTTGCGGTTTCTTTTGGGCATTCGTCATGTCTGCAACGTGCATGTATACAGCCGTATTTCCCGATGATAGAAAGGTCAATGTTAGAATAATTGCTCCCAAGACGTGCAGCAAGACCAGCCCATTGGCCAAGTCAAACCAGACCATACCAGACCAGGCATTGTGCACAGCTTTCTTGCATGTTGCATGAAGTTGGGTGTAGGCATTGGGTGAGGAATAAAAAGGTGAAGTGACGTGGCAATGCGAGGAAGAGTCGGGAGGTGGTGGCCGACGGTACGCCCCGATCCTCCCGTTCCACTCATTGGCTCCTCATACTGTTGACAACCTTAGAGGCGTTGACAGACAGCCCTTTGACGTCTTCACGTACGACAAGATCGAGGCCAGCACAGCTTGTGCGCTGTAATGCAGCCCGTGTTATGCTTTTGGATGTCTGTTGGAGACCTATCGGAAGGCAGTCTCACCCTACATTGTGTCGCTGGATCGATGAAGTCAACTTGCCGACTTCCTGTCCTGGGCTTCGACTTGCTCAGCCGGGTAGTGATGCGGCATGGTCATGTGCGGCCGAGTGGGATGCGAAGCTACATGGACTGAGTTCAGGCGGTGCGTGATAACTGAGGGGATTAGCTGTTCGGCATACCGTTCGCCTGGCCCCACGAGGGCGTATGACCGGCAACATCGGCGGCACGGTCCGGCGGCGATGATCCAGCGATGAGAGAAATATGGCTGTCCTGTGATGAGACCCGAATGTTTTTTGAGGGTGTGCTGTCACGAGCAGGTAGCATTAGAGTAAGCAAGTTATCTAACGAAGAGTACAGAGGCAGTTCTCAGAGATTCAATTATGCTACGAAGAAATGCAGAGGAGAACGAGACTTAACGCCTTTTGTAATATACATCTCGATTCCAACCCACCGTCATCAGTCTGAACAGTCATAATATTTAGGGGAAGGGGAATGATAACGCGCCAAGAAGGTCTCCCGGCGGATGTGGGAATGGGCTTCTTCCTTGTCGTGGAATTGGGGTTCGACCGGAAGACTGTTGTAGACGGCATCATTGCACTCATAGTGTGTCTGGAATCCACCCTTCAGCAGCCTCTTGAGGGCCTTAGCGACATGGAGCTTTACCCACTCATCCACTACTACACGCACGCGGTTGGTCAGAGCGAGCTTCATCCTGTTTCCGTAGTTGGCCTCTGATCCAACCCGGGCCATAGAGTAACGAGGGCCGCGCTCTGGGTTTTCCAAGGAAGTACGGATATCTGAGAAAACCCGATGGAGAGCCTTACGATTCTTCTTCGACACGTGCTTGTTGGATTCATTGGCAAGTTCATCGAGCCTGGCGAGGACAGCGCTTTTGTTCTTGAAGATGGGATACATCTCGATATGGCCGCCACCGTATTCCTCGTCGACGACAGTTCCATGCTCACGGATGCTGGCCGGACGCGTCCCCTTCTCATACAACAGCGCGATGGTCTCGCCTGCTGCAATTTGGATATCTGAGTTGTTGTTGTCGAGCTGGTCCACAAAAGTTTCCGAGGAATTGGCGGTGATCTCCCTCATTTCGCCGACGTCGTCATGCATAGCGGCCAAGAAACCCCACTCCTGGATGGCAGAGACAATTATACTGCTATCGTCCGGCTCGGTAACCAGCTCGCCGTAAGAGGATACGATCTCCAGCAAGAAGTCCATGACTTCAACGACTTCATCGTTCATGGCACCGCCATAGATGGCAGCGATACTGAGGGTATTAATGGCGACAACTTTGGTAGCAGTGTGCTGTCCCTTCAAAAGGACCGCCTTGATAGACGGCTCAACCATGGCAAACTGTGAAGACGAAGGGACAGTGATGATAATTAGAGCAAGAGCTCTGAGAGCCAGGGCAATCTCCTTCTCGGTGGCCCCAGACTTCACGATCTTCAGTAGGTTCGCGAGCAGCTCTTCACATCTTGGCTCAATGACCTCGTTGGCATAATGCATGCTTGCTTCGAACACAAAACTGCGAAGTGTATCCTCACGGCCTTGAGCAGAGCTCTTCCTGCGGTCGCAGATCATGTCCATACGCTCGTTCAGAACGCTGATCCAGTGGTCCGAAGTATCAATTTTCCCACGGTGCTCGAGGTCGTCAAGCCAATTGTCGGTGTCGTTCCACTGGAGGATGTTGCCAACCTGTTCGTCCTCGTCCGATACCGTCTCACCCCTAGGACGAGAAGCATTGCGGGACGGCACTGGTGAGGCATGCTGGCTAGATGATGGAGTGGACTGCCTAGAGCGGGCCTTTCTGGATACGGTCTTCTTGCTCTCGAGCAAAACTTGCTTGCGCAGGTCGTGCATGTTGGAGGACAGGTAGGTCAGCTGGGCTGTAAGTTTCTGGTGTGGGCAATATGGTGGATCGTAAGACTGAGCCGAACAACCAAGGCAGTCTTCTGCAATCACTGTATTGGTGGATGGGAATACCGGTAGATGGAGGGTGAGGGTGGCAGGGTGCCTGTCGACATGAATCTCAGGTTGTCAGAGCCTGTTTATATAACTATCCTAGAAAACGATGAACTCGGGTCTGAAGGACAAGTCAATATCACGATGTTTCTAACGTCGTTACCATGGGCAGACTGGGAGGTTTCCACGGTGTTTACGGAAAGAGTGGTAATCCATGGATGGAAACAGTGTTTCGACCAGTGTGCGTACTCCAATATAGGTAGGTAGGTAGGTTTTCATACACTCCCTTCCACTGTGCGAGTACCACTGCTGGAGTACCATCTAAATCCTTCCCGGCTCACATGATCCGCGTGCAGTCCAGTAACTTCATCACCGTCATATAGCTTGAAGAGGCGGTTACGGGACTCCAGCTTCACTTTGAATGGTCTTCAGCACAAGCAGGACCTCGGGACTGACTCCAGCAAGCCACGACGTCATGTGTGAGGGAGGGGTAACGGCCTCGGCGACGCTATTGTTTGCCTCAGGCAAGATTCTCTCCTTCCGTCTTCCCTTCCGTCTTCCCTTCCGCCGTCCCTTCCGCCGTCACTTCCGCCCGTGTTTCCGTCTGGGAAACATTCGTATCTAGTACTTTGCATAAATGCCTGAGGCAGCACATCAACTCCTGATTTGTTTGCTGCCTTAGGCTCTTCGAAGAGGCCCGGATCAGATATCATCACCCTCTGAAAAGCATCCCGAGGTCAATGTATCAGGGAGTCAATGTCATGCGAGTTTCCTCCCTTCCTTTATCCCGCCCTCATTGGTCCCGAGTTTGATGATATTAGTTTCAACCCTCTGTCGCCCAGCTGCTGTGTACTGTGATGTGCAGGTTTGCATTTTGTGTCTGGAGCCAGTCCAAGCCAATAGATGACAAGAACCAATACCACCTTCCTGGCTTGTTCAAGCCTCCTCTGCGTACCTGCGTCGATATTACAGGGTGCAGTGGGATTTGGTGATACCCTTTGTTTTGTCCATGTCGATCACCTACTCAAAGCTCCCTAAACTTGCGCCAATAAAAATAAGCCCGACGATGATTCCCAGACAGAGAACTCCACCGGGATCTGCGCCTCGCCCCGTTGCTATGCGGTAACGGGTACTCGCACAATAAGCACAGAAGTCACATTCTCTATCGCAGGAATCCACTTCGAGGCTGATTTTGTGGAGGTAGGTGCTACATGGCAGTGATTACAAGGGTAATCAATGGATCGACAGATGGGTGGCCTTGCATTTCGTCTTATGGCATTGCGTGGCACTGCTAGGCGAAGACAACTGGGAAGGTAGGTGTCGTGATTGACATATACCAGCATCTCCTTCCCCAATTCCTGTTCCTCTCGACTTTCATCCGCCTTTCCTTCGTTTCTTGCTTCACTCACTCGTGCCAATACTCTTCTGGAAAGGTTCCACAGTACAACAGCGATAGCATATCATTTCTCAACATCTGGAGAGGTAGCCCTCGCATTTCCACTGGTATCGAGAACACAGCAGGGGTTTCAACATGCGGCTCATCAGCCTTGCCTCTCTTCTGGGAGTGGCAGCCGCGGCTGCAACGACTTCGAAGATGAACCTCATGGAGATGACGGACCACGCGCCGAGAGATTGGGTCCAAGTGGGAAGGCCGTCTTCATCTACCCGACTCAGCCTTCGCATCGCAATGAACTCGCCGAACGAGGACCTCTTCGAACAGGCCTTGTACGATATGTCCACGCCAAGCAGTCCAAACTACGGCAAACACATGAAGAGGGAGGAGTTGAAGGCCATGCTGCGGCCGCTACCAGAAGCCAACGAAGCCGTCCTGGCGTGGCTGAAACAGACGGGGATAAGCAGCGACAGCATAGTGGACGATGGCGACTGGATCAACTTTGTCGCTACGGTGGAGCAGGCAGAGCTGCTGCTGGACACTAAATTCGAGATCTATCGCAACAAAGCCCAGAGAGTCGATAAAATCCGGACCCTGCAGTATTCCGTGCCAGGTCAGCTCCACAAATATATCGACATGATACAGCCTACCACCCGCTTCGATACCTTCCGACCTGAGCGTGCTCTGCCCTTTGAGGTTAAGAAGCTCGGGCCTGCCGGAAACGTATCAAAGGCGATCGATGCTTCGTGCGACGACTTCATCACGCCAGCTTGTCTACACGACCTCTACAACATCAAGGGTCAAGTCAAGCTACAGAACTCCTCTGTCGGATTTGCCGCGTTCAACAACTTTCTCAAGCAGTACCCCAGGTACGCCGACTTGGCCGCGTTCGAGAAGGAATATGCTACTTACGCTGTTGGCGAGAACTTCACCTGGACCAGCATCAACGGTGGCAAGCTGAGTCAACATTATCAGGGCGGTAGCAGCGAGGCGAACCTCGATACCCAGTATCTGCTCTCCACCGGCTACCCTGTACCGATTCACGCCTATTCGACTGGTGGAATTGGGCCTTTGAAGCCTGACCTGGACCAGCCTACCGCCCCAGGACAGAACGAGCCTTATCTTGATATGCTTAACTACATCCTCGCTCAGCCTGACGACGAGCTGCCGCACACGTTGACAACCTCCTATGGTGAAGATGAGCAATCGGTCCCGCTCAAGTACCGTAAGAAGGTATGTAACATGTTCGGCCAGCTGGGCGCTCGCGGCGTCAGCGTCATCTTCAGTTCCGGCGACACTGGCGTCGGTAGCGCCTGCCAGAGCAATGACGGAAAGAACACTACGGAATTCCTACCAATCTTTCCAGCCGCCTGCCCGTACGTGACCAGCGTTGGCGCAACATACGACGTCGGGCCGGAACGCGCCATCTACTTTTCCTCTGGTGGCTTTTCCAACACCTGGGCACGACCAGCGTACCAGGAGAAAGCCGTGAGCGACTATCTCAACAAGTTGGGTGACCAGTGGGACGGGCTCTACAACCGCTCTGGTAGAGGATTCCCTGATGTGGCCGCTCAGGGTCACTCCTTCAATGTCATCGATCAGGGGTCTGAGTCGATAGTTTCTGGCACCTCTGCTGCCGCGCCCGTCTTTGCCGGCGTTGTAGCTCTGCTCAACGGCGCCCGTATCCAGGCTGGTAAGCAGCCGCTGGGTTTTCTCAACCCTTGGATCTACAGTTCTGGCTTCACCGGCCTCAATGACATCGTCGAAGGTGGCAGCACTGGATGCACTGGTACGGACATCTACTCAGGCCAGCCAGCTCCTCTGATCCCCTACGCTTCGTGGAATGCCACCAAGGGCTGGGATCCAGTCACCGGCTACGGCACTCCCAACTTCGGCAAACTCCTACCTCTTGCCCTGAATGCTACGAGCTATAAGCCGTAGGGGTTTGCGACGAGCTTTGATCCATACGCTGGCATGCATACCAGCCTGGCTGTCAGCGGCGCTCTGCTCATCGTCGCCCTTGGTTTGATAGCTGGAGTTTACATTTTTCCTACGCGATAAAAGTAGAGTTAAGCACTATTGGCTACGAATTGAAGAATTACATTCCCTGTGGATACGATCAGGCTTTTTGAAATCTTGTGTCCTCTTGTTTTGGTGAATATCACAATTCACACTTCCAGTGTAGTTCATGATGTCTATTAGTCATAGGCCGTGATTCAGAGTAATGCCACGAGCAGAGTAAGTAAGACCACAACTGATAAGACTGCCGCGCCGGACGATTTTTCCTCGAGATCGATTTGTTAAAGAAGCACGATCACGTTTGTCTCTTGACGATAGTTGGAAGCCCCATAGAGAATTTGAAGCTCAGGGCTGGGTGGTACAGCGTTGGCACTTCGTGTATGAAGAAAGGGACAGCTTTTGACGAACAGCCTAGGTATCTCGGCGGGAGTTCGCTCGCCCACTTCAATAGCCTGCTGGGCTAGGACGCTCGTTCTCCTTCAAATCTGGGCTTGCGCATCACGTAGATTGGCCTCTGCCAAGGGTACTGGGATTATACCCATGTGGCACGTCGAGCAGTCCAACAACAGATCCTGACAGGCAGGAAGTTGTCACCTTGCCAGTGGACTAGCGAAGCTCATCTTCTCCGTGGTCATGTCACATAGGGAAAGCTGCAGTGAGCGTAACAGCTCTATTCCTTGTCGGAACCAGATTCCTCAGCCTCTCTGACGGTATCTGCAAGTTCCTATTCACACGAAATCAGCAATGAGTAGGGGGCCAAGTAGCAACAAGAGTGACATGACAGATTGGACTTACCTGCTTCAGCAACACCTTGAGCTCCTCGTATCTAGCATTCTTGATCAGAAGATGGTCGTCATCGACTTCTTCAGAGATGATTTGGTTGTCATGGGCGTGGTCTATCTTCATCAGGATGGCGCGGATTGACGGATCGCATTTGACCAAAACGCCTATGGTTGAGATCAGTCTGAGGACAAGTTGCTAGTCAAAGAGCAGGTGGTTGCAAGCATACCAGCTGTTGCAGTCGGCATTTTCTTGATGTTATGGGCGTTATCATACACTTTGCTGTCTCAAACGCTCGACACTGCCCAATGCCACCTCACCTCTAGGTCTGCAGTGATCTAGGTACCGCACGTGAGTTGAGGACAAGCTTCACAGTGGATCCGGATCGCAGCGGTTCGGACAGTGCGAGTGCATTAGGCTGGGCTGAACTTTACATAAAAGCACGGGCCACGTACTCCCGGAATGCTGACAACTCTTAACGCCGGCTTCAATCCGTTCCCTTGCACTTCAACCTGAACTCCCACCCCTCGTCGCCCTTCCTGACTGTCTCTGCTACGCCTATGGGCTCGCCCCAGTTCGTATAGCCATATCGCCTATTTCAACTCGACGACCCTTTGGACTTCGCTACTCTTCTCTCCTGGGCTTTCCGTATTCCTCGATGATGGCGTAAACACTGGCTATTGGGAAGCACGTGCGACCCGCCGGCCCTGAATGGATTACGTGTGTTTCCAGCAGGCTCAGGCAACACAATAACCACACATTCTCTTGATTGCTTCTGGATCTATTTGCCTTCGCGCCAGATACCTCAACCCGTAAAGTTCTCGTGCGGAAACGCTCCAATAGCACTTCATCTTCACAATCGTGCCAGTCGATATGTCATACGTCTGGCTTGTCGCCGCACTGGGTGCTGCCGTGGCAGCGCAGGACAGCACCACAAATGGCGGCAGCAAAACGAATTCGGACATTTCCACGACTCGCTCTCCTTCATCGTCTCCATCATCTCTCATTTCAGCCTCTGCTGCAACTTCTTCTTCAGCCACAACCCACCCACCCTACAATGACACCGCTCCGGGTGGTGACGGCAACGACGGTGACAGCCCCCCTGCTCACAGCGACAGCCTCATCAACTACTACTTCATCTTCCTTGCGTTTATTCTCTGCTTCATTGGTCTAGCCGCGTTTTTCATCTTGAGGAGACGGAAGAGGGCCCTGATCCACTCCTCTCTCTCACGTCAGGACGCTCTCGCTAGGGATGTCTCCGGATGGGGTCGTGCAGGCGTTTCTTCGACAGCGTGGGGTGGACGAAGGTACTGGCCTGGTCATCGCTGGAGAGAGGACGAAGAGGCCAGGCACGAGGAGGGTCTCAATGAGCATGGAGAGGCACCACCTCCATACATGCCCAAGCCGGACCAAGAGGGCGGCAGTGGCCACGAGGGAGTAGAAGCATTCGACGGTGCTCCCGCTATACCGTTGCAAGCTCTCGATCGTGAACATGCTACCTTAGCCAAACCTCCTGACTACACGCGTACTGAGGTGCGCCAAGAGAGTGTTGGGTCAGAAGACGGCGAACCTAGCAATGCAACACCAGGCGACCGGATCTCTTCTGGCTCGCATCCACCACCGGCGAATCCCCAACCCTGATAGATGTTCTACACACTTCCGTTGATTAGCATGGTGTTTGGCGCGATGGGGCTTCTTGTATCACATAGCACTGGGATTCGAAGGGACAAAGGACGAGATCGACAGTATGGCATCATCTAACAGACAAGACAGGTCGAATCGTCATCACAATACGTAGCATTTCGAAAGTATGAAAGGAGACTTTGATCAGGCAGTCCGTCGAACTATTGCTCAATTCTTTCTTCTCAGACAATCATCATGATGCGATCGGGAGACTGGTGTGTGCAAAGATGAATTGAGGAGTTGATTTTTCGGGAAACGTTTGGTTGTTGTCGCACTGAAAATCGAGGCAATTCAGTCCCACAAAGATATTGTTCTCTTTGCAGTACGATAGCGGATCATGTTTCACATCAGATCGGAATAAGCTACACACGCTTCAGATCTGCTGCCGACCCCGCGCACGTGGATTCGCGTTTAGAGCATTGCGTGACGTCATTCCACGCAACCTCTAGGGCTCTAGGTAGGTAGGTAGGTTCTTTGGGTAGGTACGGTCTGGGTAGGTAGGTAGCTTGCAAGGTGTCCTGGATACCTTATGATGATACCTTGGAAGCTATGTTTATATCTAGGTAAAACGACACGCGCTGTCGCGTATGCTCATCACCAACGAATCTGCTCCGTCAACGACGTCTGCTTTCATCTGTATCGTCTTCATTCCAAAATCCTTATTTCCTTGATCACGCTGGTAGCATTGTATTGTTGACACAACCCAAACTTACGCGCTAGCTGCGCAACAATGGCGGACACCTTCTCGATGACACCGTGGACATCCGATGTGCTCCCAAGCGATCTCCCTCCAGCAGCAGGTAGTCTGAGCTTCCTGCTGGATAAGGAGAACGAGCCTCCCTCGTTGCCAGGCACGAAGCGCAAGCAAGACGAGCTGGACCCTGAGCAACAGCGGAAGCTGGACTGGATCGACCTGGGGAAAACCATCACGGAAAGTCCCCAGGCCGTTCGTGGCAAGATCCACAGGCTGCTGGATTCGGGCGCGATGACCAGAGAGGGCTTCGCCAACGAAATCGGCGTCAGTACCGCCAGCCTCAGGAATTTCCTGTCGCAGCACGGTCGCGACAAGGGCTTGCAGAGCATGTGCTACACTGCCGCCTGGGAGTATTTCAAGAGGCGCGAGGTGGCAGGCGTCCAACTACCACAGAAGAAGAAGGCAAAGACGTCGGGCACTGGCGCCGATGCAGGCCCCACTGACGGCGCCGCCACAGCAGAGGTTTCGGCAAAAGGTAAGGGCAAACAGAAGACCGCTGCTGCGCCAGACATCAGTTCGGTCCATCTCGACGGTGAGGATGGCGATGCCGTGCCTGTCTATGAAACCTGCGACGAGGTGCGCAGGAAGATCAACGCGCATCTAAAGAAACCTGGGGTCACCCAGGCGCAGTTCTGCCGCGACTGCCACGCACAGTACCACGGCTCGAAGAAGCCGGCTGGTATCAAGCCTGCCGCGCTGGCCCGCTTTCGTGAGCAGAAGGGACCTCGTAATGGAGCTACCAGCACCGTATTCTATGCTGCATATGTGTTCTTCGAGAAGCTCAGGGTAGCCGAGGGGAAGCCCAAGACGAAGCATCGGCAGGAGATGGAGGGCCATCACCCTGAAGGGTTTGATACGACATTTGACGGACGTAGAGGGTAAGTTGATTTGGCTCGTAGGCCTGGATCGAGTGTTAGGTGAGAAGACTGACGCCAATGGTATGATTAGTATTGCTTGTACTGCTGATAACGTCCCCTATATGGACAAATATGGAGTCTACCACTTCCCAAAGGACGAAATTCGAAAGGTTCTTGGGAAGGTTTGAGTGAACTCGACTGATTTCGGTGCTTCCTCACGAATTTTCAACTCTGGCTTCAACAATCTCTTCAAGGACTGGTATCTGGCCACACTGCTAATTTTCCAATGATGTATTTCTATAAGATTGGTTAAGAATTGTTTGAAAGCTTGGTGATCGACACTGACCCAACTGAGTAATGTCGCATGGGGCGTAGGTAGGGTTCTCCTGTTTTGTGTGGAATGTCTTGCTATAATTTTGAGAACTTCGGCTTCCGTTTCTGTATCCCAGCTAACATTGCGTTTTTCACATCTCGAGTCTGTAACATCGCCATGTTGACGTTTGCGACGTAGTTAAGACCTGTGATTGACAATCAGCAACAGGTATGCTGCGAGTCTCGAGTGGGCGGGTACTCACCATCTTGTACAGAATGATCTCTCGAGAAGTTCAAGACGTCTTTGGTCGCCTGCACCGCGACAGGACTCTTGGCGGCGATCGAGCGGGCCATCTCAAGCGCCTTGTCCAGTGTCGCCGCTTTGTTCTCATACACAGCAGACACAAAGCCGACTCTGAGCGCCTCCTCAGCGCCGAACTCCCTCGCGGACAGACAGACGTCCTTGGCCCAGCCCATGGGCACACCGGCAGCGGGCAGGCGGCTGAGCGTGCCGATGTCAGCGGCCAGGCCGACGTCGACCTCGCGCACTGAGAACCTAGCATCGGCAGCGCTGAGGCGGATGTCGCACGCGAGACAGATGTCGACAGCCAAGCCGAAGGCCACGCCATGCAGCGCCGCAATCACCGGCTTCTCGCACCGCTCGATGCTGCTGATGTCGGCCTGGAAGGCGAGGATGTGGCGGCGAAGGCGGACTGCCGTCCGCGCTGCATCATCGTCCTCCTCCTCGCCATCCGTCTGCTTGCTTGATTGCGCCAGACCGCCATCCGATGCCGTTGCCGCCTGCAGGTCCAGACCCGATGTGAAGGCCTTGTCGCCGGCGCCCGTCAGCACGACGGCGCGGATGGCCGGGTCTGTAGATATCTGGTCGAAGATGGCGCCCAGCTCACGCCACATGGGCTCTATGAAGGCATTGAGCTTTTTGGATCGGTCGATCTCTACCTGTGCCACGTATTCATGTGGTGAGGTGATGTTGAAATATCGGAATCCTGTGTAATCTGGTAGTTGCATCTCGCAGTCGCGTGAGGGCGTGGATTGCTGATTGAGAGCGACTGGCTTTTTGCAACAGCAGAGTTCATCGTGGGCGAGAGCATTGTGTGAGGGAGTCGCAATATGAAGAGAGGTAGAAACGTTAGCCGGTTGTGACCTTCGGGTTGACACATGAAGACGACCAGGCGCTTTACCGAGGTACAACATTAGACTGCCGAACGAGATCTTGAGGTACTGCGTGTTCGTAGCCCTAACCGCGTTTGGAACAGAACTCTTCTCTACGCGCACGGGGCACGAGGTCGGCTACCTAATCGAGTTGCGGCATCGTGCTACGTTACCAACGGTTCGTACCGTACTCTAACAAACCTACGGTGGTACAAGGCGAGGCTACCTAAATCCAACGTTACGTCGCCCTATGGATCCGTCTCTCACCGGCATTACCTTCAAACCGACTGTGGACGACAACTACGTATTGATATGATTTCCCTACGCTGTGGTAGAGAGCCAGTGACAAGTCGTGACTATCGACACGCCAATACGTCGCAGCAGCGAAGTTTTCCCACGACTATGATGTATAAGGCCTACCATCTTGCAAGGATGTAGTAGTTAAATGCCGTATGCCCGATCGCACGATAGGGTATGGGTTGATGGGACAAAGTCCTATCTGCTTCACACCCTCGAAACTGCCAGTCAAGTCACAGCCAAAGCGTGATCCGGTAACGTGCAGGGGTTGAAATCAACGACTATAGCATTCACACGGTGCGCTGTCTTGCGAATCTTGCCGATCTTGCCGATCTTGCCGATCTTGCCGATCTTGCCGAATCAAGCCTGCTAACGACGAGACTGAGAAAGCAATAAAGGTATTCTCAGAATTGAGCAGCGTATTGAGTATTGGAAGCGAGAACATCGAGCGTCACGACAGTAAGGCTGCCACCATACTTCGCGTTTAATTTCAATTCAGGATGTAGCGTGAAACGTTGATTCCGCTTCTCCTGCCGTCAAGATCCCATCTTTCGTCATGCCGTAACGCTACTGCACCTCAGTAATGCGTCGAAATTTGCCACTCGTTGCCTCTCTCCCAGCGGCGTTTGTCTTGAATCGCGATATTCTTGGCAATACAATGCGCGGCAAACGTTCCCAGACGCCGATCGGACCCATTGTAAACCAACCCGGCGGCGTCTATGCCTCTAGACACAGCTACAGCAGCGAGAAGACGGCTGATTCCCTTCAGATAACGTGGTTACAACCCAAGGTTACTGTACAGAAGGGCAGGATGATGTAGAACGTAGATGGTGATTATCACCATCAAACCACAGATCCTCGCTGTGCTGTCAGGGAATATATGGCGGCGGTCACCAGTTCACAACAACGGCAGTAGGGCAGTCAGTGTGGAGACCACCGAAAGAGGGTGTCCGACATGCAAGCACAGTAGAGGAGGTAGGTGTCTTGCCCCCATTCTGCTGCTTTTGCCGCATCCACCGCCAAGCTCGCACTCGATGTAGATCGGATGACGAGTATTTCCAGCTGACTCCAGCTAGAAAGCAAACACAAAGACCCGTGACTTCTGGTAGACGTGGACTGGGAGGCCGTGACGACACTACCCTGGCAGTCTGACCGGTCAAGATCAAGGAGAGACGACCAATTAGATTCGTTGTGAGCATTGCTTATCCATCGTCAGACGCCCATAGCTAGGTAGGTATTCTTGGTGAGAGCCTGGAAACGAATGATCTGCTGGCATGGTACGGTGGATGGGTATGGCATGTCGCGTATGCGGTTTCACTCAATATTACCACACTCCCTGGCATCCGCTAGTCCTTGTACTGTTCACACACCCTCCAGAACGGTGCTGTCTGCCTTCACTCAGTATGCACCGGCCGGCCTGGCCGCTATGTCCAAAGACCATCCTAGCGTGTCCCGTCATGCCAGCCACACTTTACCCAACATGGCGAGGTAGATACTGTACCTGGGTACTAAATTCTGCGGCACCCCTGTTCGAACCCTGCCAGCGTGGGTGCGACCTACAGCTGTCAATGTCGATCCGTGGTGGACAAGATCATGCTCCAATCTTCTCATCATTCTCCGTTTTTGTTGTCTTGCCGGACGCCTCCAAGACCATACCTAATAGACATCTGGACTTTCGATTTCATAGCATGTGGGATGACTATTGGGGGCTTTTCAGGAATGTCACGCTCCATGGCATGATGGGTAAGACGAGCAACTGAGTGCTTCGATCACGCAGAAACAGATGAGTTCGATATCTCCAAGCCCATATTTCAAACCCTTACCCTGGGCCGCTGCACGACTGGCACTTACCTGCAGTAGGTACCTTCGATGCATCGAGCCGTCAATTTGGCCCCTAACCAGATCCAAGTATGATCGGTGTGAGGTCGTTCATTCAACAACCACCTGGATCACTTGCGCGGACAAAAAATGGGCTGACTTGACATGGGTCGCAAATAGGCAGCTATCTAGATTCTGCATTGTAAAAAACCCCGCCTCAGCCTACCTGCACCTTACAGGGAGAACCGCTATGCATATACCTACCACACCATACGTGTGCCTGGCTTATACCCGTGCCGCGTACCTGTACCTGGGGCTGCATATCCAATGGTGCAAAAGCCCTTCTCGACTGGAAATTGGCATTTGATAGGTAAAGACCACGCAAAGCTTTGGCGATTCCATCGAAGTCGTGCTTTCACGCCCTGCTCAACACATCTGGGTATTGGGAAAGACAATCTGCAGCACGTCACCAAGTTCCCATTTGCCCAGGTCGCCTTGCCTAGGTATGACGTATCTGCTGTCTTCATTTCCACCTGGGTGACGGTGCGCCTCGTCGATCCGGGACTGGCCTCTGCCAGGTGGAGTTTCGCACGCACGCACGCACGCACGCATGAGGTATGCTGCAAGGAACATGGCTCTCAGTGTTAGCTGCGGCGCTGTATCCACCTGTGTACACTTTTGGAGCTGGACTGCTTCAACCGTTTCAATAGCCTGTAGAAACATACTGATGGATTGATGGATGCCCGGATGCGGACTGCCTTATGCCAAGTCTGCCGGCATACCGACCTGGTGCTGTGGTCACCACGGTGTTTGGCTCGAACGCGACACTTGTCACGGCACATCGTCACTGCTTCCGAAGTCCAGCTTCGGCCTACTCCCTGAGTACCCACACATGCTGCAGTATCTGTTCGATGGTCGTTTCAAAGTCGCCACTGGCTGTTGTCGTGTCGGCGCACGATTCGTTCCATCGTCAACCTCGTTACCGGAATCAGGGCTAGCGTGCAATAGTGCTACAGAGTCGCAATTTCCAAGTATCGTCCGAGGATATACTCTGACCAGCCGAGAACATATGCCTCTCAGGCGGAAAGAGAGAATTCGCCAACAATGTGAATCCCCCTGAGTTTCCCCAATTCCACCATACGACAAGCTGCTCGGTCCGAAGTTCGGCTCCTGAGCCCTCGACCTCTCTCCAACCTGGATGCTAAGCGATCATCGTCTCATGGAAGCAATGCGAAGCAATGCGAAGCAATATCAGGCAACGCATGGAGGTACCGGAGAGACTGTCTTTGGCCCCCTGCCCCAGCATCGTTGAAGACTTCCAAATACTTACGCCCTCTTATCTCTACCACCCACACATGGATGAACCCTCGTTATCCATTACCTTTCCGCTCTGCAGACATCAGCAGACTCATCTATCCCTGCTTTTTCATGGATAACCAGACACTCCCAGCAGTGAGTCTAGCCGTGTGAATGTAGACCGCAGATCCGCACCACCGCTCACATCCCCCCTGCCAGCTGAGGCTCTCGACTGCCCGTTGTCTACCGTACTCTCTGTGCCGTCTGGCGGTGTGCTGCTGGCGACTGTTCAGTGAGAGGGTGAGAAGAACAGATAAAAAGGGCGGTGCTGGCACGTTGTTCTCCTTCATCTGTCCCAAACATCTTCCACTTCTCACTGACAATAAGCCCCAGCTCGAGCTACAACATCGTGTCCAAGGAACAAGCATGGCGAACATAAACTCCACACGCAATAGCCTGAACGCCAACGGCGCTTCCCTTCGTAATGGTCAAGCCAAGGAGGTAAGATCGTAGAGCAGCAACGCTTGTCGACGCCGTCGCATGGCACATACAGGCTGACCTCTACTCCAGCGAGTCACCAATGACCAGCCTATCGTCGCCGTCGTGCAGGACGCCCTCAGAAGCGAACAAAGGCTGGAGTGCGAGAGGGCGCTATTTTCTCATGGGTACGTGTCCGGAATGGTCAGCACCGCCGGCGGGTTCCCAGGTAGGAAAATGTATGACACAACCGTCTCGTCGAATGCCACGCCAAAGGAGCGTTACGCTGCCGTCAACTTCGCCGACGATCCATTTCCATTATATGCGAAGCTTCACATGCAAGCTCACGGTATCAAGCTCAAGCCGGGTTGTATGCAGGACCTCGACCAGAGAGCCACCGCTACAAGAGACGTCCTGGCGGAAAACAGCGAACAGGACAATGAAGACACCACCAGCTCCATGTACGGTCAAGTCTCACAGGGATGATTGTGTTCATGTATGTTGGCGATTGAACTGTATCGATATCAGATCAGATGCTTGCGGTTGGCAGGGTGGACTTGAAGCCATGTGGCTTGGTAAGGATGATGTACTATTAGGCTTTTCGGTATTCTGAGACATTTTAGCACTGATCATAGCGATGCAAGGCGCAGATCCGACATTAAAATCTCAATGTTTCAATGGCATTGCCCAATCGTATCGTCAACCTAGATCGGCGACCTATATCGTCAACCTATATCGTCAACCTAGATCTTCAACCTAGATGGTCAGCCCAGCTACAGGCTCAACCGGACTTCCTGGACTGGCAGAGCACCTGCCACTCTTCACAACGTCAGCCGATGCGTATGCCCATCTAGAATACACGCCTGACCACCGTGGGACACAGCGCTGCTCCGTATTCATTCGACACGGCCGTATGGGACTGTTTCGCAACTGCTGCCGGCCAAGGTGAGGTCTTGGATCGAGTAGAGGTGAGGCTGCATCAAAGTTGAAACGGCCGACAGGCTATTTGTAACCGCCGGGTAGGGATGGGGGGAACCATGGAACAAGACGGCGTAGGCATGCTCTGGAGAAAAACATGGGTAGCCTTACGTAGTGTCTAACGGCTTTGTACCCATGACTGCACATCATTGCACACGACTTTGGCCCGCTCCACTGGACCATCGGCCGTGCCCCCAGTTACCAGAGCATATCCACCCGGCATTGAGGGACGGAATGTCGTGACCCTCCAGATGGTTCTGGCAGGTTACACGATCAACCACAACGGTTCACGATCGAAACCACCGTTCCCGGCGGGACAGGTATGGGTTATCACAGCACATCCTTCTGGGAATACAAAGCCAGCCAGCATGTCAGGATCTGCTGGGCAAGGCTGCGTTGGATCGTGGCGAAGCAGGCAAGGGGGTCGCTCAAGCATGTGGGCTCTCATTGGCGCGGGCTATATGGATATAGTCAGTCCTACCTTAACGCGACAGACGATGCTAGAAGACAGGCCATGATGTAAAACTGGAGTGAAGTCCAGAATAGCGCCCGCTAGCGCTGCTTTTTGCTCCCATAGCTATTGAGATCACTGAATACCTGGGTACAGTACTTACCTAGATATGATACTTCTCAACACCTAGCACTCTCATGGAGAAGGGATCTGGAAGGTCATGGCCACAAACAAAGCTCTTCCTAATGGGGATAGGAACGATAGCCGGGATGAATTATACGTGTAGTCGTAGGTATTGATTATACAAGCGGACAGGAAGCGAACAGTGTGTCGTGCACACTAAGCTATAGGTAGGTACCTACTTACCTAGGCACCTACCCACCTCGACACTGTTATTGTAATGCGTACCTTCTTGCCTAGGTAGGCCGGTCCCTTGTTCATGTAAAGGTATGTTAGAGACATGAATATGTCACAAATAATCACAGAGAATGAAGACGGGAATTCCGATGGGCGGAAGTGGCAGTGGAAGTGGCAGGGGAAGTGGCAAGTGATGGCGACAGATCAGAGAAGTGGCATTGGTCGGGTAGGGACTGCGCTAGGAGGTACAAAGGCACTTACGACTCGTGTAGGCCACGTGATTAGCCGCATCTCGGTCAATGAGGGGTACAATTCTACGCTATTCGTCCGGCCCGCCGCCCGCCACGTGGAAGTACCCGTATATAGAAGCTGGCTGCCCAGGCGTGGACTTCGGGAGCCTCCGTCCCGCCTATGTATAGCACGCTGCAGGCGTTCTGGAAGCCGGTCATCTGGAAGGTGTCAAAGCAAATACAGTAGTCAGGGGCAGGTGCAGGTTGGTGAGAGACTCAGGAAATTTGCATAACCACCACCAGCGGCCCGCCGCTTCCGCCATGCAAGTTGACAGCGTGCTCCTGTTTTGCGTGCGCGCGTTTGGATGGGTCTTGGGCTTTTAAACTGAAGATCTATGCAGTACAAGGAGCGCTGGATCGCTGTAGCGAACGGCCGTGCTATGTCGTATTGCTTGGAAACGGCTGATCTCGGCGGACGTGCCGACTGGATCGACGTCGATCCCGCACGAACCGGCTATGAGAGGGACAATGTGGCTCGGCGACACCTGTGTATACTACCCCACCCAGCCTGTATCCAACACAGAGACTCAGGACACATCGAGTTCTTGAAGATGGAACACCAGGGGCAGACAAGCGCCAGCTGGATTCAGAAGACCTGATTTCGGTTCTGGTAGCAGAGGATTGCGCATTGCTCTAGATGCTTAGCGATCACAGTGTGCTTGCCGTAAGTGGGGGTATAGTTCATCATAAGCAGCGTTTAAAGCATAGGGTGATAGAGCACAGGGCACGTTAGAGAGCAAGGTGAAGAAGAGTACAAAAAGACATGATATACAATGTAGTATAAAGTTCAGCATAGTATAGTAGGGTTGGATTGAATCCGGTCGAGTTAAGTCGAGTAATAAAGCAATGCAGCGTCCAGTTCAGCGTGTCTCAGAGATGGAAAGGAAATTAAAGTCAAGACGATACCTGGAAACCATCTATGCCGGTTTGTGGATGTGCCAACTCATCAACTCGTCAACTCGTCAACTTGTCAACTTGTCAACTTGTCAACTCATCAACTTCTCACTCGCTCACTTGAGAACCTTCTTCTCCTACCTTAAACTTTTATAGATTGTTATTGGATCTACGCTAAGGATCAGTTAGAGGCTATCTAGTTAATGCGCCTAGATACATGGCCAAAGGCTGTAGTCGAAACTTCACTCGCCCACTCTCTCACCCTCTTACCTGCTGAATCCTGCCGACTCGTGCGTACAACGCTAGCGACGCCGCCAGCAGCGCTACGCTGCGAGGGAGCGCTACTTATTATGCATTCCTTACGTGCGGTAGCGCATGGCATAGAATCGGACGTTGCGTACAGGTCGAGGGTGGGACCGGTGAGGGCAACCTGTCCACACCGTACTGCTGCCAGTAGCTTGAGCCATCGGACACTTTCTTCTGGCCGTTGCCGCCATGTACTGAGGTGGCTGACAATCTGCAATCGAATGCGACCAGGTTGTCTTTGGGGCCATGCACATGGTTCAGTTATGAATTGGCAGCCGCACACCAACGGTAGCATCTCGTCGTTTCACCGTGCTTTTCCCATACGACTCTTGCACTGATATGATGCTGGTGTGGCGGCTTTCGGTAGTGTAGATTTCATCCCTACAAGTTCGCGCCCTACATGTCATGTGTGCATGTGAGTGATCGAGAGATATTCGCCAGTGGCCTTCGACACGCACATCCCTGTATTCGGCGACGACCACGAACTATGTGGCTTCAGGTCCTCGGTTGCCTTCGATACATGGCATCGGCCTAATACCGTAACAGAATGAGCCACTTCTCCCCGTGTAGTAGCGAGTCTTCCAGCTAAACTGAAAGCATAGGCGTGCTAATGGATGATGCAGTAGATCTGCAATGAGGTTGGGTAGACGAATTGAAAGATGGGTGCCGGCACTGGAACACTTGACGCATACCCCTGGAAAGATTTGCAAAGCCTTCTGGTACTAACGGGTTACTATCCGCGTGGGAGGCCGTAGGTTGGACTCGACATGGCAGGACGCAAGAGCGGCTCATGACCTGGTCTACAACGCCTGTCTACCATGCCTTTCGTCCTGCCCCGAAACTCTCTTTCTCTCTCGTCTAGTCTCACTGCTTCACAAGACCTATAGTATGCCATCGATCTGGACACATCCCAAGTGAACGACATCCGATCGGAAGATACTCTCGTCCGAAGTACGCCTACTATCCTTGTCCTTTCAGCAGTCCCACACAGGCCCACTTACCGCGTTGCCTGGGTGTTCACCAACTTCCAATCCACCAAACGGGTCACAGCCGTCTGCACAGCTGTTTGTCTGGTGCAGCAGCTCATCGTCGAGACCACGAGGGCCGCTGCTGCAAGTCGGACGAAGGATAGACAACCATCTGCCTCAGCCAACCCATTCCAAGTTTGACGGGTCGCGTAGATGCTGCAACCCCCATTCTCCACCGGCACTTTTCAGGTCAATGAGAGATGCGATGTGATTCCCACAAACTGTGACGGCCATGACCCTTGTAACCCGACTCTGGGGGGTGAGGTACGGCGAATAGGTCTTCCTGTGGTTTCACCGCCCCTTTTCCATGCCTTGCTCTGGGCTCGTTGGACCGCTGGCGACTGGATTACGCTTGCCATGCAGCTCCAACTGACTGTGCGAATGTTTGCGCTGTCGATAGCACTGTCGCCTCGCCCTGTGCGTGCCTTGGGCATCAACGTTGCAGTCTACACTTCACTCTACTCTTATTGTATAGCGAGACCGTAAGCGATTTGAAGGATATAAGAAGGGTCTCTCGACACGCTTGATTCCACTTTCCGCTCACCCCAACCTTACTTGGCAGTATTTATATCCAGTGTACACCCTCGTCAGATCTTCCAACCACTAAAGTATGGCGGTGCCAGGCTCCACCAATCTCCACCCGAATGGAGACGAGCCGTCTGCTAGCAGCAGCAGAGACAGCGGCGTAAGTCTTTAGTGTGGCAGTGCCTCTCCAGGGCAAAAGATGAAACTAACAACAACTCAAGTGTCGACCCGAAGATGACCAGCCCCTCGTCGACCATGTCAGAAGTATCATTCAATGGGAGACTGCACAAGAGCAAGAGCGCGTGATGAAGGAGAGGCTAGGGAGGGAACAGTCAGGCCATCCTTCTGCTCATCCCGATACTTGTGGCCAAGGCTCAGCAATAGGCCTTCAGAGATGGGCCAGTGCCTCATCCGCCTTGTCTATGGAGCGATTCGCCGTCATCAGTCCTTGCACTGATGTCTACCCAGAAGTTGCTTGGCAGTTTTTGGTCCAGAGGGGCATCACGCCTGGATCAATGGCTTTTCTCGATCTAAGGGTGTATCTCGCAAAGAAAGTGCTTGAATAGGAGACAATTTGGTGGCGCTCTGTGGCAAAAGGGTGTTGAGTAGAAGTCGCATTGATTCTTTAGGTCTAGACTAAAAGTTGGTCTACATTGCATGTACTATTAGATTTCGGTTGTTGAGCTAGTCGAGGCTTGAATGGCAGCTATGTAATTATCACATGTCTATCCATAGTGGACGGTATCATAGTCGTCTGTAATGGGAGTTCCGATCTCGTTAAAAGTGCAGCATTTCATTAACGGGCGATATTGAGACTGGACATACAGGCTGTAGTTATGGAACAGTGGAACCTGTGGGTACGACTTGTCAGCTGGAAGGTGTACAGGCATTCATGCATGTCTTTCCTGTGCCCACATCTACAAAAGGCTGCTAGCATTGTTAGATCTACCGCAGTTCAGCCTTCGGCATCAGGAAGTCTCAGATACCCGAGCCGTGAACGCCTGGGTGCTGCCCATCATCCACGGCTGGAAGAAATTTTGGCAGTTGTATGGAAACGGGGTGTCTATCTGACTTGACATGGAAGCATGGGTCTATCGCATGGATCGTGCTGGCAGCCTCGACCCTCCCTTCCCGTCCATTACGCCCAAGTGCGTCTAGGGTAACCCTGCTACACATCCCCAAGAAGTGTATGTCATCCTAGACCCCTGCAAATCTCACTCGCCGCCACTCCTCCTTTCCCGGACCCAGCCCCAGCTCATGCCCATGATGCATTGCATTGCACCACATTGCATCGCATCACATCACGTCGCATTTCTTCGACTCGTACCGCGCCGTCGGAAGGAAAGGCGTCCAGAGACACAGCGCTACGATAGCTGGAGATTCGGCAAGTGGGTCGCAGGATGGCAATCCAGGTCGGAAGCGTTTTCAAATACACCAAGTGGAAGTGATAGATGAGACTGATCGGTTGTGGCGAATGATGAGACGGGTGGCAGGCCATTACAGACTACCCACGTAGCATCGCCCAGACCGCCAATCAACCGAGAAGGTTAAAAATCATGACTATGGCTGGCACACAACTCGTCCCGCCCGCCCGCCTGCGGCATCCATTTGCACAACACACATCCCGTGTACGATATTGCACGCACGTGCGAAAAACAACATCGAGCGCTGCCCCCGCGTTCTTGGCGCACGATGATTGATAGCTATGGTATTGGAAGCAGTCTAAGGGTAGCTATCGTCGGTCATATGCAGGTACATGACATCCATAGCTGCCGAAATGCAATTCGCGCCCGACGGAGAGCACTTAGCATCTGAAGGGGAAAAATGTCACGAATGGAATGGGTGCACCACCCTCGCGGCCTTCGTCCAGGACCTGAGCGAACCGTTGCCTGTTGACCTGAACTCTCTAGTGATTCACACTGATGCGAGATTGTTGTCCTTGATTCACTAATGCGGATTTGTTGACCTCAACTCGCTAGTGATCCATCCTGATGCGAGATTATTGTCCTTGATTCACTAATGCGAGTTTGTTGACCACAGCTCGCTAAATTTCCAGATTGTTGTCCTTGATTCACTAATGCGGGTTTGTTGACCACAGCTCGCTAAATTCCAGATTGTTGCCCTCTACTGGCTAATGCGATATGCTTGTCATCGTCTCGGCCATTCCACTTTGGCAATTCGCAATGCTGGCGAGGAATCTGTCCGGCTTTGATAGCTACACGCACGGGTCGGTCGGACGGTTTGAGGTGAGGGTGACTCTAGAGGATGCCCCCCACCGTTGCCAGCACACAAGTCCTCACCCTGTCGATCGGCACAAGTACACCGTATTCTCGATGCACGATTATGGCCCTTGACTTATAGTGCGGCGTCAGACCGCGGCACACAGCGAAATCATCTCTGGAGCACGATGCGCGGCCTCTGTATCCAGACTATGGCTTACAGCCTTTCCAACGTGGTCTGCTCACTGAGCCTACCTATTATAGACTTTCGCTAGCAGAGACCACCCTTGCCATCTTGTGTCGAAACTTCAGTCCCGGATTCACTCTTTAATAACATTTGGCTCTGACCACACATTACGTGTGGGATCATCTACTTCCCAATCAGGAGGGGAATCCTCGGTAACACTCCAAAGTCTCTTACAATTCGTGGATTTCCTGGCAAACGCCAAATCTTCCACATGGTTTCCATCTGGCCTGAAGGTCAGCCCCGGAGTGTTCGATATCTTTTCAAGCTAGTGGTGAGATCGATCGTCAACTCGCGAAGCGACATGAAGCGGTATGAATCCCTACGGAGGCCGCCACCCTATAACATGTCTGATACATCCCTTTGCTTCTGATCAGCGATACAGCTAGCGGATTGAAGGTACCGACAACTTGTACCATGAGACAATCCAGACCAACAGACAATAGTCGGTGGAGTCGCCGGTTGTCCTGACGGCCTGATGGTCTATACGTAGGTTGTGCTGAAAGGTCCGCTTTCACCAACACCGAAGCCAGCCCATCACCAGACCTGGCTACCTACCTCTGCCATGCCGCCAGGGCGGCACACCCACGTCTCTTTTCATGGTGAACTGCATGTGCTAAACCGTCTACCCCTGAGATTATCATCAAGGTCTCAACTGCCCACTGCATGTGCACGAGTAAAGCTCCAAGTCGTCGTGGCTACATGCTTCACTGGACTTTTTAGGCTAAACTCAACATTCGACATTTCCACCCGGTCTTTGCATCTTTTGGCCTGCGTTAGAGACTATCGGCGGTGTGTTAGTGTCGCTAGTTCCTTGTCGCATTTTCAAATTGTGGGAACGCATATCGCAGGGGCAACACTTGTCGCATCCCTGTGACGTGGACGACTTCAGATACCGATTTGCCAGTCTACCGTCCTTGAATTCTGGCGGCGGTGTACTGCTTGCAATGGATTGGCGAGATGATGAGAGAGTCGTATATCAGGATGGATGTCGTACGACGAAGTCACAGGGCATTTGCTTTCTTCCATCTTTCTCAAACATCCTTAACTCTTCATTAACAATAGGCCCAGCCTGAGCCAGAAGTTCGTGTCCACAGTATGGGCATGGTGAATACAGACCACAGGCAGAACGACCTGAATGCCATCGACGCTTCTCCGCCCCACGGTCACAATGTAAGACTATCAAGCGATAATGCTTCTCAGTATCGACCCCTGAGGCATACATACTAACGTTCACACCAGCGAGATACCAATGATCAGCCGATTATCGCCTTGGTAGAGGAAACAATCAGACGTGAAGCAAGACAGGAGTTCGAGCAGGCACTGTCTCTTTACAGTGGCCCATTTGACCCGGCCACTACCCCCATCAGCTCTAGCAACGTCAACGAATTCCCAGGTGCAGCTCTGTATCGTTCAGCCGGCTCGTCTGGTGCTTCGCCAATGGAGCGGCTCGCTGTAGTCAGCCTGGTCGACGACCCATTCCCACTGTATGCGAAGCAACACTTTCGAGATCTCGGTATCGACGCGGGTTCTATGCAAGCTCGTGCTCAGAGGGTCAGGGCGGCGAAGGAATGTCTAAAGGACAACAGCAAGGACCGCAATGAAGATACTGCCAGCTCGATGGCTGGTCAAGCTTCTAGGGCCTGAGGTTTATTGGGATTACATCAAAAGTTTGTGGTTGGAAGGGTATACTTGGACGTTTGGACTTCAGGCCTTGGTAAGGGTGATGTAATGTTAGCCTTTCGTTGTTTCAGGGTTTGATGGAAAGCGATATACGCATACATTTTCGGTTACTAGCTAACGCTGTGATGGATTGTAGCCATGCAATTGACAAATCCATCATCAAATCCCAAAGCATCAATGGCATTGATCGATGAAGTCGAGGACGGACAAGGGAACGGGAGATTCGATTGTCTGTCTACCTACCTACCTAGGTTCAGGTATCATACCTGCAGCAGCGTCCAGGGTAAGCTCCCACTCTCCACAGCGTCGGTCAATGCCGTTTATACATGGATGATCTCTGTACGGCACAGCGCCGTACCATACATTGACACATTGGCCGGCACCGTACCGGACAGTCCCCCAGCTGTCGTGAGCCTTTACCCAGATCTAGGCTGGGCAGGGCAGGGCTGGGCAGGGCAGAGCAGACGCTCAAATAAGGTTCGAGCGTCTACCGGGCCACGTTTCACTGCCGCGTGGGGAGTGGGAAGAGCGTGGCAGCCTCTGTGCATACCTAGGTAGGTGTTTCGTACAGGTCAGATGCAGCACATCGTTGCGTCGACGGGACAAAGCACAGCGCGGAAACGCACAGGAGAAATGGAAGACTCTACTGCAACGTGCTGTGCGTCGCATCTTCGCTGGTAGACGCGAGGCGATAGTGCGGTCTCGGTAGATGCAACGCTGGGACCCATCTATGTACGGTACGCTCGTCACGCACATCACAACCCAAACCAACCTCACGGTATCGATACGCTACCTACATCACAATCGACGTGGGTTCCCCAGGCCTTGTGATGGCCCTGCCGGCAGTGCTGGAGCAGATTGCGACAAAAGCGAAAGTGAGGCGAGCGGTATGTATAAAAGTTGGTGTCGGTGGCTTGGCCCTTGAAAAACATACCTCCCTGGCCCGGTTGGGCGGGCTGTAGGCATGTGGTTCCGTTGATCAGGCATGTAGTCGATTCTACCTTTTCCCACCAGACGATGCTAGGAAGTGGAGGCTGCCGTAGTGAAATTCAATTGAAGTCTAGCACAACGCACGTTAGCGACTGCTTTTTGCTCCATGGTTCTATTGCTGATGACCTAGTACTCATGAAGAAGAGATCCTTGAGGCCACCGATGACCTTCCTGATCAGGAAAGAGTTCGCGGGTCGTACCGAGGTGAGAAGCGAGACGCGCATTGGATGCCAAGCTGACGTAGGTATTATTATATACGTATTGTTGTCGGTATGCTTACCTAGATATGTAGGTATTATTACATATTGTTGTCGGTATGCCTACCTACCTAGATATAGGTACGTAGGTGGGTAGGTACCTGCCTTTGCCTACCTACCTATCCATCCGGTTGACCAGGTCGAGCCATTCTGCATTGTATGGGTGAGAGAGACAGATATTACAAGCAACGCCAGCGACTGGAGCAGCCCAATAGGTGGAAAGTGGCAGGAGAGATACGGTGGTAGCGCAGATCACAGCGATGGCATGGCAATCGAATCGGCAATAATGATTAAGGAGGGAATGGGCTAATACTGTAGGTACTAGGTAGCTAGCTAGGTAGTTACTGTAGGTAGGGAATGATACCTACCTTACCTGGCGATGGCTGGAGAAAGTGCCCGTGGGCAAAGATCGGGCGATGATGTGATGCATCCGGGACGGGAGGGGGCGAGGGGCGGTGAGATCACGTGACGAGCAAGCTCGCCAGAAGAAAAAAAGATTTCAAGTCTTCTTTACCCCCCGTCTCTGTCTCCGCCTGCGTCATCCTGCTTTTCCTTGACGTAGTAGGTAGCCTCTTTTGCCCTCTCGCGCTTTGAGCAACTACATCATCATTTCCGCCCTCTTCTCGGGACAGCATCACCATCATCATCATCATCATCATCATCATCATCGCCGCCATCACCACCACCACCACCACCAGCAACAGCAACGCGAACTCCAGCATTCGCACACAGCTACGCCTGACGGTACATCCCTTGGCCAGCCAGCATCCGTCGCGTTGTACCCAGGCAACTTTCGCCTGTGTCTCTCTCACTGTCACTGTCTGTGTGTTGCTGCCTGACGGCCGCACTCACGGTCAACCTCTGCAGACTCAGGCATCAATTGCTGCCTGACCTGACCTGCACGCCCACGCATCACGGACACGCGTGACTTCCCGTCTTGCCTCCATCCCGCCCGTCCCGCTCCGCTCCGCTCTTCCGTCGCTGTTTACCTCACTGACCTGATCGGGAGTGAGCGAGCGGATTGCGTCACTCATCGCACCGCATCCAATCTTTCCTCCTCTCCTCTCTCAAGTCACAGCCACAGTCGAGGTTACGGTCACGGTCACGGTCACGGTCACGACCTCACCCAACGCCCTCGCTCTGTTGAGGACGACGTCATTCGTCAATCCATTCAGGTCTCCGGTAAGTCTGGTGCATCTCCAGTCTGTCGTCGCCGCTGCGTCGCGTCACTGCTCGTATCTGCGTCGCGCCGTCCATGTGTTTGCCACGTCTTCCTCACAGAAGGTGGGAAGATGAGGTCGAGACAGACTTGTCTCTGGCGCGCCGCGACAACGATGTAGATCGGCCGTAACGCGCACGACTTCATCCTGGAGTATGCCATGTAACGCGCATTGCAATGGACACCCGAGCTGACTCTCGTATGCCGATAGATTCAGCACAGCTGTTAATAGTAATATCTTGAGATCGTGAAGTCCATCTGCTCGTAACGTGCGGAACAGACAATTTGCAGAACACAGAAGCTGAAGAAGGACGAGATCGAGATCGAGAAAGGTCAAGGAGCAAAAAGAACAAAAGAACAGCTCCTACGCTATCCTCCAAGCCTGACGTTACCTGACGTTGTTGACTTTCTTCCGTTCGCACCGAACCACACGCCAACCCACTTACCTGCCTACCTACCTCTACCTACCTACCCACCTGCACCCAACCTGCACTCGAGCCCCTACGTCATACCTAACCATGTCTGCCGCTGTTGCGTCAAGACAGGCCGACAACAACAACTCGCCTCATCTGAGTTCCAAAGCAATGACATCGTCACCTCGCTCAAATCGAACTTCTTCTCAGGCTCCAGGTATGTCGTCGCGCCTTTGTTGACATTTGCACTGCACGATACCTCGCCGTCACTTTCGTCTCTCGACACCATCTACACCCTTTCTGTCTGCCATTGGCTCGATGTCGTCATGCCCATCCACCTCCTTCGCCGCTTGGCCTCGTCTCGGTGGTTCGACGCGTGATTTACTGACAGCTGCCAGACTCGGTAAAGAAGGAAGGGAGCGAAGCAGTGCCAGGTATGTTCTAATCATAGCGCTTCCCCATGTCGGCCGCTAGTGAGATCATGCTCATGCTGACATCTGATAGCTTCATCCGTGCCGACAATCAATCCACCCGAAGAAACCCAGAACGGTGACAAGGCAGGATCGACAACCAATGCCCCTCTTGCACCTCCACCAAAGCCAGGTCAAAACAACGACCACTCAGACTACTTCGGCACTGCCAGCAATCAGAGTCAACACTCCAAGGAGCCAAACCCTTTTGAGAACGCTTTCAGCAATCCAGCAGAGACTCCAGGCAAACCATCTCTCCCTGGTGTCACCAGTTTGACCTCCCCTGCGCCACTGCTTCCTGGAAATACACCAGGTTGGCCTGGTTCCCTTCGTTCAGGGCCTCTCAGTCCAGCTATGCTTACAGGGCCTACCAACAGCGATTACTTCAACAGCGATCATCACTTCTCTGGAAGTTTCCCCACACCTAACGAGTCTTCTCTACGTACTGGTCTGACGCCTGGTGGTGGTGGTTCCATGTTCCCACAGCCATCGCCTAACTCTCAAGCTATATACAACCAGCTTCAGAACGGCGGCGCAACACCTGGAACTCTCGACTTCCACCGTACAGCCATGGCCGCTCGTGCGCATAGTCAGTCCCATCACTTTGGTCCTGCGCACCAACCGAACAACGCCACCTCTCAACCTCAGCAGAATCCTAATATCCAACCGGATCTTGATAGCCAGACTTACAACGGACAACAAGCCCAACAACAACAACAGCAACAGCAACAGCAACAGCAACAGCAGCAGCAGCAGCAGCAGCAGCAGCGAGCTCAACAGCATCAAGATCAGCAACAGCAACAACAACAGCAACAACAACAGCAACAGCAGCAACAACAACAAGAAGGCCAGGATCTTCTCAGCGCCCATCAGACCAACGACGCTGCCAATGGCCTGTTCATGCTCGCGCAAGCTGGAGGTCAGCAACGTAATGGACAGCACGGCTATAACATGGCTCAGCAACAACAGAGACAGTACAGCCATCCGTCACAGCAGATGAACAGCACACCTGACGCCGACAAACGCGCGCAGAAAGGCAGCATCGGTAGTATCGGCTCTGGAGGTACTGATGCAGCTTCCCCCACGTACTCTGACGAAGGTGAAGACAGCAAACCTCAAGCAAAGCGTGGCAAGAAGGGCGCTGCTCCTACTAAGAATGCTGTCAACGGCAAGAGGAAGAGCGACGACCCACCGGCACGGACCCCAGCCAATAAGAAGCAACGCAATAGTATTGCTACTGAAGACGACTTTGACGAGGACATGAGTCCTGAGACAGAGCCTACAACAACAGACAACAGGAAAATGACCGACGAGGAGAAGCGGAAGAACTTTCTGGAAAGGAACAGAGTTGCTGCTCTCAAATGTCGTCAGCGAAAGAAGCAATGGCTGTCCAACCTCCAACAAAAGGTCGAGATCTTCAGTACTGAAAATGATGCACTGGCTGCGACAGTAACTCAACTCAGAGAGGAGATTGTTGGCTTAAAAACTCTCCTGTTGGCCCATAAGGAATGCCCTGTCTCCCAAGCACAGGGCATTTCTGGCATGGCGATGCAGCAGATTGCAAGTGACAACCACCAATACAACCACCCATATGCGATGGCTGTCGGTCAACACGGCATGCAACCGGGTCAAATCCCACAACCTAATATGCAAAGAAGGTAGGGCGATATCCCATCCTCTGTTAGGTGATTAAACCTCCGGGCGTCCTAGTCTTCCATTCTCACCCATAGTGGCTGACATTGGTTATAGTTATCACTTGACGACTTGAACGTGTGTCGATCGCCACTTTTCCAGGAAGCTTGCTTTCGATGCTTTCTGCCATTTGGCTTCCACGGTGGTCGTTTGATCTAAGCGCTGATTGCTCTGGATCTGCGACAATGTTTGACCTTCGTTGGGGCCGAGGGGGTAGATTTTACTCTTCTTGTACTGTACATGCCCATTCTCACCAAAAAAGACTCTTTAACTGGCGTTTTAGGATGGTTGACGAGTACACGTTTTGCGCATAAACTTCCTTCAGGCATTGGCGTTTTAGGCGGCCTGGTGGACGTTGAAATGCGTTGCGGCAGTGGTCATCTGATAAGATTAGGGACGCAGAATGAATACTTACTATTTACGTACCGATAGTTCATTTCTACTAGATCGCAACCATTATCTTCAGTGTTTGATGTGATGAGTACTGTACATGATCTTCGTTGGATTGCTTGCGTCGTGATTGTCATACCCCATGTACGAAACCAGATTGCCCCACCAAATACCGTATTGCGCATGCATGCATGTACAGTATACCCATATTGTGGCAGTGGAAACGTCGCGCGCGTCTTGGGGCTAGCTAATTTAAATCGGTAAACACGTCCCCCACTACACAGATCAATCCATGTCTGAGCACCACCACCTCTCGACGCCTCCAGATCTGCCCTTCCGCCAGATCCTCCCACACGATGCGACCGCGGCCGGTCCGCAATGAGCACAATACAGGAAGAGCGCATGGAGAATGCGCTGCAGTCGCTGCTCCAGAAACTTGTCCCTGCCGCGACTGCCACCAACACTGGCCAGGACGACGACGATGATGAGGAAGAGTTTAACGAGGAGGAGGAAGAGGCTGCAGACCGCCGCTGGGATGAGACAAACGACCTCGCACATGCCATCCTCGCCGACCGCTCTCGCCTGCCCTCAGACTCTGCCGCCATTGCAGAGGACGTCAACCATGCCGCCGACCTGATCAAGAGGAGGTTCATCCGTGACCTGGCCAGCCCTGAGAAAGCTACTCGCTTCGGCAACCTATACTCTAGACTCCTCAGCCAGCCTATCCTCAACCAGAAATGGGGCATTCTCTACTTTCTCTACAGACTCGCGGATGGTGGTGCCGATGCTGGTGCCGGAGCCGCTGGCTATGATGGGGACAACCCGCTCTTCAATGAAGCCTTTTCCCGCAACGGCCTCCCTCGCATCTCCCAAGCTGTCAGCCCCGATAGAGACGTCAGATCACCGTCGTTCCCACGCGATCGGCCGGTCGCGTCAGGCCGACCGCATGCCAGCGCCCAACACAGTCCCCAGCCTGCCGTTTCGCCCGCCAGGTCGGATAGCCAGCAAGATAGACCAAAGGTGGCTGGTCCGCCGGAGCAGGCTCTGTTGCGCGATCTGCCCTTCACCCTACAGGGTCTATCTTCGACGAATCTCTCCTTCACCTCGAGGGATTCCCTCAAGCTGCCGACTGGTTTGCCAGTCCCCATGATTGCCCTGCTGCATTCTCTCGCCGAACCCTCCCTTCTTTATAAGAGCCTTGCTGAGTTCGTGGAGTCCTCTGAGGGTGGGCTTGTTGGACAGAGTCTGAGGTCGGCTATCAGCCTTGAGCTGCGCTCCTACCTTGGCCTCGTTGCTACGCTGGAGGGCCAGATCAGACGTGCAATCTCTCAGATAGAGGAGAACGCCGATGAGGGTGGATTGGGAAAGGCTGGCGTCACTCTCAAGCGATGTGTCGTCTGGACCCGCGAAGCTACCCTTGGTCTGCGTCTGATGAGCACCATAGTGGAGTCTGCCAAGGGGAAGAAGGGTGGTGAGCTGATCAGTCTCATCCACGGCTTTTCGTCTTCCCATGGAGATCCCTTCGTTCATGCTTTCGCCGAGCGGCTGCTCGGTCATGTCACCAAACCCTTCTACAACATGCTACGTGCTTGGATTTACGATGGAGAACTCGAAGATCCATTTCGAGAGTTCTTCGTTTACGAAAGCCAGGACTATGAAGACAGCGGCGCCACAAGTGTGTGGGAACACAAGTACCAAATAAACAAGACGATGATCCCCAGTATCATCGATGAGGACTTCGCCAACAGGGTGTTCTTGATAGGGAAATCCCTCAATTTCATTCGATATGGATGTGGCGATGGTGGCTGGGTGGAGAAATACAGCAAACAGGCCAGCAAGCAGTTGACCTACGGCGACACGGCGACGTTGTCGAGGAGCATCGACGAGGCTTACAAGACGGTAATGGCAAGGCTGATTTCGCTGGTCGAGGGCAAATTCGCGCTGCTATCACATCTACAGGCGCTCAAGAAATATCTACTCCTGGGTGCAGGTGACTTCATTGCTCTACTGATGGAATCCCTCGCGGCAAACCTCGACCGGCCAGCTAACAGCCAGTACCGCCACACTCTGACTGCACAGCTAGAACATGCAATCCGCAATAGCAACGCGCAGCACGACCCACCCGATGTCCTTCGCCGTCTCGACGCTCGAATGTTGGAGCTTTCCCATGGCGAGATTGGCTGGGACGTGTTCACGCTCGAGTACCGCATCGACTCTCCCCTCGACGTCATAATAACACCTTGGGCATCTAAGCAGTACCTCAAGGTATTCAACTTCCTGTGGCGTGTCAAGCGTGTCGAGTTCGCCTTGGGCTCGACCTGGCGACGCTGCATGACCGGCGCGCGTGGCGTATTGGCCCACGTTGGCGGGTCAGATAACGACACCACAGCGGCAGACTGGAAAGGTGCCCGTGCTGGCCTGGCCGAGATGGTCCACTTCGTCGACCAGCTTCAGTACTACATCCTGTTCGAGGTGATCGGAGCCGGTTGGGAGGGTCTTCTCACTGCCATCCGCCGGCCCGACGCCACACTGGACACGCTCATATCTGCCCACACTGCGTATCTGCGCAGCATCACACGCAAGGGCCTACTAGGCGGTGCGGGCGCCAGCTCCTCGATCGATTTTACGGCGCAGCTGCACGAGCTGCTCAAGCTGATGCTCGCGTACCGCGATGCCGTCGACGCCCTCTACAGCCACAGCGTCGCTTCCTTCACCCGCGCCCAGGAGGTCGTCGCCCGCATCGAAACCAGGACCAAAGCTGGCACCTGGGGTTCCACCGATGCCGACCTCTCGCGTGCGCGTGCCAGGAGCACGCCGCTGGGCAGATCGGACGGCGCAGATTCGCCCTTCCCTCCTCCTCTCCTCCCGCTCTCTGGCGACACATCTGGTGCGGCTGGTGATGCCGCCTTGCTCGACCATCTCCGGACCAGACTCAGCTCCCTGCGCCAAGACTTTCAGGCCAGAGTCAACATTCTCCTCGGCGACCTTGCCCACCAACCCGACACAGACATGCGTTTCCTCGGCGTGGTCATGAACTTCAACGACGTCTACTCGCCCGCCAGGAAGAAGCGTGGTGCTGCTTCCGGCACGGGTGCGGGGAACGTAAGTTCTGCTCAAGCTGGCCCGGGAGCTGGTCTGGGAGCTGGTGCAGCCACCACGGGTGCAGACGCGAAGGCTAGACCCAGGAGCTGAGATGCATTCGGCTGTGCTGCGTATGTACGTGCAGTGCGATGTATTGCCATCCGTGCGATGCGGTGGCCTTTTTACTTTGGATGGTATCAAGCGGGATATTCAGTGTCGTATAGATACCCCTGGGATGTGAAATGGTTTTCGTTCTCTTTCCCTTTCCAATACAACTCGAATGAAATGAAATGAAGTCATGTGCAACGCTTAGCATTCGCAAAGCGTCGGTATGGATACGGGTAGATAGTGGCTAGTCCTAAGCTGTTGATCTACACGAATGGAGAATGTCACCCTGCTCTGGACAGCCCCGGTCGATTGTCGTGCTATCTAGATGTCTACAGTGTTCCTCTCAGGTCGACGGTGCATGGCGCCGACCATGTAAGAGCTCACGCACGGAAGTCGGCCTGCCTTGTCGCGGACGAGCAATGCTACCGCGCAAATCCAATCACCTCCTCCTCGCCCTGTGTCGGTTCTTGTGCAGCAGATACATCTCTAAGAATTGACGGTCAAACACCTCGCCTCGGCTCTGCTCACAACCAGTCCGGCTAGAAGACCCATTGCTGCGTCGCTCTCTCCCGGCCAGTCCGCCGTGTGAAGGGTTGTTTTTACGTCGTCGGATGAGAGACGGCTGGCGTCGCACAGTATTGAGAGACGGTGGATTGTAATTGGAGAGGTGTTGGAAGTCACCTCTGTGGTTGTGGTTGCTCCTGCCACGTTGTTGGAGCTGTTGCTGTTGTAGGTACTGCTGTTGTAGGTCTAGGGGGTGGCAAACGACCGGCTCTGCGGCTGGGGATGGGCCTGACTTCTAATCAGAATCCGAGTCCGAGTCGCTGTCGCTGTCACTGTCACTGGATGAAGAGTCGCTTGAGGAAGAGTCGCTGTCGCTGTCGCTGTCGCTACTGGAGTCTACCATTTGCGTCCTGGCCTTGCGGCTCTTCTTTGTAGGCGGCGCTGGCGCACCGTTGGAAAGTGTCTTGCTGTCTACCGTTGTGCCTGCTGCATTGTTGGCGACGTTCGCATCCTCCAACTCGCCGAAGACGTCACGCAGGAGTTTGGTTATGCCGAGAGCGCGGCGACCCCTCGCTATGCTCTGTCGAAGCTCTTCCAACTTCGCCAGCTCGGTGTCCATTTGCTCGCCCCTGCCAGCGCCGGACGCTTCATACTCTTCGATCTGCCTTTGCAATGCTGCCTCAGCCGCGGCCTCTCTCTCGGCTGCAGTGCTAAACCGCATCTTGCTCTCGCCGCCTGCTCCCTGCTGCGCCTTGCAAAGTTCCTCCAGCACGTTTGCCGCACCCTCATGCAACCGCTTCGCTGCAGACACGCCCTGTAACCCGCGCAGATAGCTGTATAGTGCTTCGTCGTGTACGGCTGGAATCCGGTACGTGTTCCACAAGTTCTTCAAGACGTCGTTTTGCTTCGACTTGTTGAACTTCCAGTTGCCCTTGTCACTATGGAAGGTGACGAGGTACTTCACATATGAGGGCTCAGGAACGTTAGCCGGTGATGATGCGGCCGCTCCTTTGCTGGCCTTTTTCTTCTTTTGCTTTTTCGCTTCCGAGGGTGCTCCAACATCGGTTCCGTTGCCATGTGATGGTGGCTGTTTCTTCGTTTCGGTCGTTACTTTCACGGGACTTGGCTCGTCATGTGATGGCGTAGTAGGCTGGTTTTGATCCTGATTCTGGCTGAAATATGCCTTGGACATTCTGGACGCGCTGAATCCATCTTCTCCCTTAGTCTCTGCTGTGAAGCTCACTGACTTCTTGCGTGAGCTTCGGTCTTGAGGGCTTGTCTCCCGAGCCTCTGATGGTTGGTCGTCTATGCCTTCTGGCTCTAGTGCCGCTTTCGATTTTGATTTTGATTTCGACTTTTTGGCTGGTGGCACATCTTCTTTAGAATCCTTACTAGACTTCTTCCTTTTCTTAGATTCAGTGGTGGTCACAGTTACGGGATCCTGTGCTGGTTCTATTTGGTCTGCCTTAGATTCGGTAGACGCCAGAACATCGTCCTGTACAATAGGATTTACATCTGGAATGTCTTTCGCATATTTCAATTTCAGTCCCAGTCTTTTCCATGCCGGCACATGAGCTGACGCTGGCCCGTCTTTGACTGGAACGGCCATAAGATCGATGTAGATATCGCAAATTTTTTTTGGATTTCAGTTTATACAGTTTTGGATCGTTCCCCAAATACAAGAACTAAATAAACATCAACCAACTTTCGCCTCGGAATTTTTGCCCTGCGACTGGCGATCGGTCAGGGTCGACCAATGCGGCAGCTTATGTAAGTCCGTCTTGGCGTGTCCGAGCTTCATCAGACGCGCATCTGTTGGTCGCCTGGATCAAGATGGAGCTCATAGACGAGACATTCGGCACTCCCTGGGCAACGATACTTCGTGATCACTTACCCTACCTTTCGCCGTCATATACCTCTACACGCTGAAGAATTAAGGATCTTGTTTGAGATTCAAGGGCTGCTTTTCCATTGATCCTGCTCACAATACTTCATCATGTCGGGCAAGTACAGTCTAGCTACCTGTTCCGGAGTCAACTACTGACTGGATATACATCATGCAGGCAGCGCAGGTTTCGATAGACACATCACTATCTTCTCAGATCAAGGACGTCTGTACCAAGTCGGTCAGTGGAGTTCGACCCTCAACGAAAGCCAAAGACGTTCGGCCGCTGACACACGATCCCTGCCTCAGAATATGCTTTCAAGGCGATCACTGCAGCGAACATCACGTCCATTGGAATCAGGGGGAAAAGCTGTGCTGTTGTGATTACGCAAAAGAAGGTGCCGGTATGTTGCTGTTGAATATTGGGCCAGAGTGGATGGGAGGTCGTACCGACTTGCGATGCTCACGAATTATGCTCTTCAGGATAAACTCATCGATCCGGCTTCCGTATCCTATGTCTTCAGGATCTCGCCTTCGATCGGATGCGTCATGACGGGCGCAATACCGGATGCGCGCAACTCAGTGCAAAGGGCCCAGGCGGAAGCTGCCGAGTTCAGATACAAGTACGGCTACGATATGCCTTGTGACGTCCTTGCCAAACGCATAGCGAATATCTCACAAGTTTACACGCAGAAGGTAAGAGAGCTGAAGAGATTGGGTCGGAAATTGGGATAGCCATGTCTGACAAGAGATCTTAGGCGTACATGCGTCCCTTGGGTGTTGCAGCGACATATATCTCGGTAGATTCCGAGAATGGACCACAATTGTACAAAAGCGATCCAGCCGGTTACTACACAGGATACAAGGCAACTGCATCAGGGCCGAAGGCACAGGAAGCGCAGAACTACCTCGAGAAGAAGCTGAAGAACAAGGATTACGCTGAGGGCAGTTGGGAGGATGTGGTGGAATTGGCCATTACGACGCTAAGCACAACTCTGAGCGTGGATTTCAAGAAGGGCGAACTTGAGATCGGTATCGTTGGTGGGCCAAACGCAGACGGGAGTGAAGGGACAAACCCCAATTTCCGCGCCTTGACAGAGGACGAGATTGACGAACGGCTGCAGAGCATCGCCGACAAGGATTGATGACGAGACATAGACGAACTGCTTTGAATCCTAGCGTCGTGCATAGGCCAGCCATGATACATGAGTTTACATCAGCCGCTACCTCCGAGGGAAAATCCCATGTTTCATTGATACGTAGACGTTCCACTTTGTCAGTGGTCGGTACTGTGGTGTCGGCGCGGAAATCGTCTGCTGCCTCTTCCGTTACTGGCTATTGAACACAGGTGCCATTGGGTCGATGCTGGACATCGACATGGATTTTGTAGCATCAATGCCAAACTATTGTATTGTTGTGACTGTTGGTCCACAATGCCCTCAGGCTATGACCGGTGATTGGCTGCTCAATCTATTTGACACGAGCCCACGTGCAGTTCAGCTGTGCAGGCTGTGAATGACGACAGTCACAACTACAACTACCACGGCGTCCCCGACGTATATCACGCGGTCACACCCATAAATACTGATTGTGGCTTGACTGACCAGGCCAGCAATGGCCATATCTCGGCCGAAAAGGTGATGGTGCTGTATGCAGAGCTGGGAGGTTCAGCGCTACAGCGAAATGTTTCGCTTAAGATACCGGCGTGCTCTAAACTTCGGCTGCCGCGGGACGCAAGCCTCATCCGCGCCGGCGACGTGATTGATACACAAGATCCAAACGAGGCGTTCCGGCAGGTCTATGATTGGCACTCAATACGAAAATGACGGCGTAGCAAACCGCAGTCCTCTCTCCTTCCTACCAAACAACACGCTGGGCTACCCGTTGAGGCTTTTCCTTCATGCAGACCAGTCCTTGCTCCGGCACGCATTGTTACCATGCTTTTTCCATCGCCAGCACGGTATCGTACAGAACCTGCCAAGCTGAACAATTTGACCTTGCCGCAGACCAGGCCTGTTCAGCCTGAAGCGTCACAGCCATTTCAGTGAAATATCTGTCTCCAATTGTTGTTGGTGTCTCCTTCATGCGGTCGTTGGCTTTCTGGGCCTGGCATAATTTGACTTGGCCTTGCGTCGTAGCCACTGTTTCTCTACGACTGGTCCATCAATCCATGGTCTAACGACTTCAATTGGAGCTCAAACTTTCTCTACGGGTGCCTCACCATGCATTCCCGCCAGCCTTCTGCATCAAGCCTCAAATCTTGGCTCTGCGCTGCAAGTCAAATAGACATGTGGACAGACAAACACATTCTCCACAAGCACATGTGGTAACCTATCTGGTATTGCCGTTGGAGCAAAGTTACATCTGTCACGCGGAGGTAGAGTAGTCTCCCAAACCTTAGTACCCACTTCTACATGACCCAAGGACTATCTCCATCCTTGAGCTCTTGATCGATGTTCTATGATGCTCTCTGGAAGTTTCGAACATCTGCACCCTAATCCCGGAAGCTGAAAAGACGCCTGGAGACCCACAATGAGTGCTGCTAGTTGGCAAATTGTCAATGGAGTTGTCCTTGTCCTGTTCAACGCTGTCGTTACAGCTGCACAGGCATCAGCTAGAGCATGCATATGCCTAGAGGGGTTCCTGCGCTGCCATCTATCTGCGACTGCTATCCATCCCTTCTCCGTCCACTTCGTGATGTTCGATCTACTGTTTGTTCTTGTTCTTCCTTCTCCATACCACCATTTCTTCAGCAGCCAGTCGGTAGGCTTCCTTTGCCATTGTTGAATCGAGCTGAGGTCTGTGCCTGACTTCAACCCTCCGTTGGCTTCTTCGTCATCGACCTATCAAATTCTCCCCTTACCGTTCTGTCTGTATTCATACCAGTCCAACACTCTACAGTGGCCCATGAGCTAATCCCTTTGTCCGACTTTCCCTCTCTGGCTTCATGTATGATTCGTCCATAATTCAGATTCGAAGTCACACTATTCAGAATTCTGGCTGCATAGGAGAATCCCTCCCTGGGTCCATTACATTGCGGATGCTTGATTGGTATGGGATTGTTGAAGGAAACTCATTTTCAATGCTCGGCCTTCAAAAGGCTGTTGCCACCCTCTCCTACAGGACATCTGTTCTGCCTCGACGTTTACACCAATCATTCTAACAGCAAGACCCGGAAAAAAGCACCGTTCTCTGCTTCGAGAAAGGTATCCGTCGATCACTAATCAAGCACCTTCCAACTTTGGGTATTCCATATCGTCGTCATTGGACAAATATTCCCAAGCAACTACATCCTTGTTGTTATTTGAGAATATCAAAACGGGGCACCCCTGTTACTTTCTTGTCTTGCCACCAGGCTAGAACACTATGTCGGATGGTCGTAAGTACTGTTTGAGTTCACACTTTTTCGGCTCAAAGTTCCCACCCTCTGCATTGAAAGGCTATCACGGTGCGATATCGACACGCCTGACAAGAGTTTTCAATAGTCAATCAGGTCCGCGCCATGCGCATTACCGAGATCATGAGTGACTTTCGTCGACTTCTACAACACATAGCCAACATGAAGGTCAATCCTTCCCCCGAAGAGCAGAACGAAGAAGGCATCATCGTCCTTCAACAATGCCGTACCGATGCACTTGCTCTCCTCTCTCAGCCTTTCAACTTCACTCCGCCAACCAAAGGTGATGCTGAGACAGATGGGTCACTGAGAAGGTACCTTACCTCCCCCAAACCGTCTAGTCTGCCAACCTATGAAACCTAATCGCTGTCACATTCATTATATTAAAATCTAATCCGCTGACTTCGCTTCGGTTACAGGATAATCTACGACGCTTCGACCAGGAGGTTCAAAGCTCAGCAGATTTACCTCCGTGCGAATGCCGCGTTAAGATGGGTCAATTCTCGGGCCTCAATCCTCCAAGGGCAAAGACCTGATGCCCGGCATACTCCTGCGTTGCGGCAGATTGGGTCAACCTTGCGACAAGTGAGTCATAAATAGTTAAAGGAATGAAAGGCATTGCTACGATAGATACCACGGGACACAATCCCGATCAGAACGACAGGAGGAATAGGAGATCAATGATCATTTTACTAACTGCAGACCAGGAACTCGCTTCAGTCACCGATCAACGGGTCGAAATGTCCCTCAGGAGCGCCGATGTCGCCGCAGGTAAATGGCTTCAAGAGGACCCAAATCTACAGGAGATCCAACGCCTCATGGCTTCAGGAAGATATGGACGCGAATAGGAACATGGAGCTGCTGGCCAGCTCTCAGTATCCAGTAACTGTACCAATATTGAGATACCCCTTCATGTCATAATATTGGACGACAGAAATATGTATAACACTCACTGCCGCAAATTGACTGGCCTTAGTGCCACTTGGACTCGACACAACTGAATGTCTTCAACTCCAGATTGCTAGTAGCAAAGGTGGTAACTCTACCAAGGCCGGATATTGTTGGAACCTCCAAAATGCAGCCTCATAACACGGTGCCATGCCTCCCAAAAGAATCTGGCCACTCTTGACTAATGCAATAAGTACCACTTTTGGTGATTGCTCTTGGACTTTCCACTCGACTTACAGTAATTACTTATCTACAGTATACGTTTACTATCAGCTGTCAAACGTTACCAAAACATGCCCAAAAGTGCGAAATTTCATCAATACTTTTGAAGATCGATTCACTTCACGGCTCAGATCAATTCATGGAGAAAGAGACAAAGGAACCAAATCACTTTCCAATCAAGAGCTGTTGGTCTATTGAGGACGGAGAGAGTTAAGCTCAATTACATCGAACGAGCAAACCCTTGCGGTCTTTCCAAGAATCCCCTATTTCAGTCCTATCGATCGCCTTCTGGCGAAATTTGCATGCAAATGGATTTACCTTTATCGTTGACATCATGATCGCAATTTCTAACATCAACAAGAACACCGTACGGAGATCTAAACCCACAAACAGCGTTGGGACCGATACGGTTAAGTCATGATTCAGACGGGTTCGAACACTGCCCAACCACTGCTCTGTCATTCAACTGCCTTTGACAGTGTACGAGCAGGTATTTCCTTACAAACAAAGACGTAAAGGAACCAACTGAGGCTACGTTCTGCTCATCACCTGAGATTGTACCTATGAACATTGATCAATGTCTCTCACCGTTCACCTGATGAGGCTATCAACGACTCATCTATGAAACCTACGCGATAGCGACAGGCTTGACATCATTCGGATCCTCATTGATATCTTTACCACGGGACATCCAACTAGTTGCAATCTGAGTTCTACTTACCACCTTCCTCATCGTTCATACCTTGTATCCGAAAGGTATAAAGCCGATTTACACAGAATGAGTGATGTTTCGTACCTGGTGAGTCTCACCAGCTTCTTTGCATGATGCTCAAGGCTATCATGTCGGCATTCGGGGTTGCTCAAGCGGCCCTTCTGCTTGAGTATTATCTTAGCTATGCCAGAGCTGCTGGACAGCATATTATCACGTCAAGTCCCTTGTCCTCCATGACTCCTCGCGCCCGGGCGTATCTGCATTTATGGCCATTGACTAACTTGATTGACAGGTATGAGGTCATCATGCAAATGCATGCGATCCCGCTCTCTGTCAGTTCTTGGTCACTACCGGTAACCTCTTCATCTATATCTTCCCCGCCTTCCTGCCTTGTAAGTCACTTCGGTAGCGCAAATCGTCCGGCGATTTTGAGACAAATCTGACATCGATCCAATGGGTCTATTTCCAGCCAGTAAAGCTCCACGGTATAAATACGGCTACCAGACCTTTGTCTTGCTTGTTGGCCTCGCGATCCTAGGAGCGGTTTTAATGGATTACTTCCACAAGCATTGTCGGCTCCGGCATGGGAGCCCCTCGATAAGCCTACGGAGAAATCGCGAGACTTCATAGCGCCGCGGTACACTTCAACCAGTCATGCCCGTACGAGCGAAGAATTTCTCCAAAAATATAGAACAGAAAGTGGATGTAGTAGAGGGTGCTGCGGTTGGCTCACAGCTGAATACTTGGCCTATTTTGTCCTTCTAAGCATGCAACTACTTTTCATAAGCGTCATTTCATCCCTGACTTTCTAATCTCGCCTCTTCTTGCTTGATCGATTCGTCAACAGAGTACTCGATGCTCTTCCTCCTTCACTTTATTTAGCAAGGGCACAAAACAAGGTATTAACGGAAATCCAATGAGCTTACAATTCCAATTTTTACGGAGGGACGGCCAAATTGAGTATATCCCCTTCCATAATCCACGACCTCAAGCGGTAACTTTTCGCTATGAGCGTGTTTGTTATCCCGCATGCAGATAGCAAAGCTTCAGTAGGTAAGGGCCAGCAGAGTGATGAAACATCTCGAAACCTTATAGATCTGAGGAAAGACTAAAATTGAGAGGTATCTTGGTTGATATGTAATGGCGAGTATGTCGCTCTGTATTTCGGCTTCTATAGCGTTTTCGATGTGGGGCCGGAATTTGTTTATTATGAACCTCGTTCACAAACCTCATAGAACTGCACAGAGTTCATTTCACCTCTGGACGGTCCATCACTCAAAGCCACCATGGCCTCCTAAGCCACGGGCCAAAGATCCTCCAGCGCTACCACTACCGACCGTAGCAGCACGCCTGAGCTCGGCGATTTTCCTTGTGTTCTCCTCCCTACGCCTTGTGCTCGCCTCAACAATTGCTCGCTTCTCCTCAGCACGGGCCTGAGCAGCCAGACTCGACCTTCCACCGCCTGTGGTGGGTTTGTTCCCAACGCTGACCTTGCTACCACTTGCGCCAGAGACAGCGAGATTAGACCGCGCACTGAACGTGTTGCTCGTGGTAACGCCCCTGCTATTACTGGTAGCTGCAGAGGTGGTGGCACGACGAAGCAGCGATGGAACACGTGAGGCATTTATACCGGTCGTTGCCCACGCAGACTTTGTGGCTGCGTCGCTGCTAGCGCCTGTTGACGAATGAGAGCTGCTGGCGTTGCGCCGGATGCTCAATCTGTCTACCACAGCGGTAGATGGTTTAGTGCGCCTCTCTGCCGCTGGTGGTCTTGGAGGAGGAGGCATGCGTACACTATCGAGAGGCGGATCTGGGGCAGCGAAGCCACCATCGTTGGCTCTAGCCGCCTCTTCCATCACCTCATCTTCTGCTTCGTCTTCCATGTCTTGTTGGGAAAGTGGGCCGTCGTATTCTTCGTCTGAGGCCTCGCTGATGTCTAGAACCGTGGGCCCTTCGAGCTCCACTGGACCGGATGGGTCATCGAGCAGAAAAGAGAGAGATTCGCGCACTTCAAGAAGTGAACCAGGGCGTTTGGATAGTGTCGAGCCGGCTTTGAGTTTGGTACGGCGGAGATGTGCGACAGGGCGATCTTGCGCCTTTTCGTATTTTGTCTTATCATTGTCGTTGCTTTTCGCTGGATCCGCTAGTACAATGTCAGATGTCTCCAAAGCGGGCTGCTGTTGCGACTGAGACTGTGATTCACTGTCTTGCGTCGTGTTGGCATCGAAAGTATCATTGGCAAGCACTTCATCATCGTCGGAGAAGTTTTCATCGTCATCATCAGCGATTGCCTTCAAGAAAGCGTCCTTGCCTTTGCTTGGCTTGCCTTCAGCCAGTCCTGCCAGACTTTGATCTTCAAGCAGTAATCTGCGCTTCTTGGCCTCTTCCCGCAGCTTCATCTGTCTTCGACGTGCGGCAACCTCGTCTTCATCATCTTCGAGGCCCCAATCATCTCTTCCTCCGCCTCTTCTTCTCAGGGCACCAGTAGTCAGGTCTTTGAGCAGCTGGTTCGTCTCTTGTTCTTGTCTCGAGCGTTCCCTCTCGGCATAGAGGGCTGCAAGCTCACTTTCGTTTACGTCGACATGGCTGGAATCGATCATATCTAGGTCCTCAGCAGTCTCTGGCGCAACAAAGTCATCTCCTCCCAAGCCTGCATACTCGTCTTCTGACTCCTCTGCCTGGTCGTCCATCATCTCGCGCATTTCTTTTTTTGCCTCTGCCATCTCAGCTGTGGTGAGGGCTTCACGCCTTTTCTTCGCCATTGCAGCAAAGGCATCCTTCTTCAGCATTTTGCGTGGACCAACATCCACATTTTCATCCGCATCACTGTCGGACGCTTCAGAAACCATTCTCCGACGTTTTGATAGTCTGCCCCGACGTGCTTCTTGCTGTAGATCGGGCTCAAAAGCCGGACTTTCACTTATCCGCAATCGAACTGTGGACTGTGATTGGTGTTCTGAAGATTTTGAGAAATCCTGAGTCTCCAGCTGCCTGCCCATCCAAGGACTCTGTAGGCCTTGATCCTGTGATGGGTCCCATCCTGGGGTTTCTAAAGCAGACAAAGCACTGTCTTCTCTCGTTATTGATGCTGGTACCGGAGTTTCTGGTGTTTCTAACGCAAGCTCGACCTTCTGACTTTCTGCGACTTGTGATTCCGCCTCAGCATTTCGCATGTAAGAGTCATCTTCCATTGCATCTAGGGCTGCTGATATGGTTGGCGGAAACGTTGACATTGTGGGTGCAGGCGCATATCGGCCAAAAACATCCATGGAATCTTCGTGTGTCAGTTGTGTGGGAGTCTGCATGGTTGCATTGAACGCCTGGGTAGGACTCATCAGGTTGCCGTCATTGCCGCCACCAAAGTTGAATGCAGCGAAAGGGTCTTCATCACTCTCAGCAACATTAGTCGGCTTTGGAGTACCTGGTAGGGTGGTGTACGTTTCATCTTCGTCGTCGCTGACAATGCGTGTTCTTCGTGCAGTTCGAGATTTTGGTTTGAGTGAAGGTGAACCCAGTCTCGAGGGACTCGTAACTGCAGGTGACTGAAGGTTGTTTTCAATTTGTGTGTCGTCTCTAGTGTCCTCCTCTACGTGCTGGACGTCCTCAGCATTCTCATCGTCAACAGCTTCGCTCTCAGCTGATTCGTCAACAAGTTCATCAAGCTCTTCATTGTCGGATTCAGAGCCGACATAGTCTTCATCTTCGCTTTCATCTGAACTTGCTATGCCGTCATCATCGTCTTTAAGCTGGTTAGAGGCTTCTTTCCGCGCAGCCTTCTCAGCCTTCCGCAATGACACAGCTTCATTCCTTGCCTTTTCAAGCAAATTCTCGAACTCTTCAGCCTCTCTTTCCTTTTCTTCTGCTGTTTGTATTGTGATGCCCTTGGCTTTCAACTCACTCAAGCGCTCCTCTTGCGCTTGCCTTGCTTGTAGCAAGGCACGCCTCCTCAATTTCACCTCCAGCGCTTTTGCGGTGATAGAGTTGACATGAGTGCCTTTCTTACGATCGTTGCGAGGAGCGTCACTGCCAATACTGGAAAGATAGCGTAGATGATGTATTGCAGTAGGATCGGAATGCTTCGAGTTCTTTGTACCACGTGCATTTTGAAAGACTTTCAGATGCCGTGGTAATGGAGGTTCAATTTCGAGATCGTCATCGCTATCGTTCTCAGCATTTAAATTTGCAGATGCTTGTTTGCTCCATTTGGCGATTTTTGATTCTTTCTGTGGTAGCTCAACCTTTTTTGTATTTTCAGACAGCTCTTTGTTCGCCGCCTTAACAGGTTGGGCATTAAGCACATCTCGAACATCTAGAAGATCTCGGTCGTCATCCTCGTCTTCCTCAATCAGAGTTTCCAGTGTATCTTCTCTTATTGGTATCAGCTTGCTGAGCGCACCCTGTTCTACCTTCTCTCGAATGTGATCAAGAGGCGAAGGGGGGCTTGATGGCGGAGTTGAATGAAGCTGTGGCCCGCGGGTCAAGGCTGATGCAGAGTCGTCCGAATGTATGGCCGTAGCATCACTATTCAGCGTGGAACTGACAGTCTGGCTTACCCCTCCCTCGTTGTTGAGCGAAGACGGTGGTCCTGGCTGTCGGAAATTGAATTTCGCGAGAAGATCAGCTGTAGTGAATTTCTTCCTGACTTCCATTCGGTGTGCCAATGCTTGCTGTCTAGCAAGACGCTGAGTTTCGCGTTCCATCTCAGCCAGAGCCTTCCTGCTAGCCTTTCGCGCAGGTCTCGTAGCGTCAGACATGATACGTTCGATATCGAAGTCCTGTTCGTTCTCTGCGTCTTCTGTGATCGGATGGTGTAAGTCCGAGGATGATTTCTTAGCTTTATTGCTGCGAGCTTTTTCAAGATCCCTTTTTGGTTTAATCTCTGCTTCTTTTGCGAGACGCTCTTTCTTCTTTTGAGCGACGAGGAGAGCAAGTCTATTGTGGTTGCGTAGTGGGTTGGATGGTAAGTCATCGTCGCTAGCTTTGTCGCTGTGGTTCGTTTCGCTGTTCCTTCCAGGACTGACAAAAAGGCCACTACCACTGCGATCACTTCCAGCAGGCGAGTGTGAAAAGCGTGATAAAGCCTTTCGCCTCGATATGAGAGGAGTTGATCCATAGAGATCTTCTTCTTCGTTGTCGAACAGGCGGCTACGGTTGCTGCTGGGCAAAGCTGGAGACCCAATCCGCAAAGGCGTTGATTTGCTGGTCGCGAGGTCGGCTGGAGCAGGTGATTGGTGACGTGCAGCCAACATACGCCTGGCAGCTCTCCCAGTGGGCAAAGCGATGTCATCATCGTCGGTCTCCTCCTCGTTATTCTCGTCACCCCCAATCTTGCTAGCCGAATCGTCCTGCTCCGTGTGTGACGTGTATGGTCGCATTGAAGCGTTGGTACTGTTCTTTGACGGCCTGGTGATCTGCTCTGCAACATCGTCTGGAGATCCTGGCAGCGAACCACTTTCAAGAGGAATGTCGCCGTTGTCTATGCCATTGTCAATGTCTGCAAGCATCTTTGCAACACGACTCCTTGGTGAGAGGAAGACCTCTCCTTGCTGGGAAGGAGAAGACATCGTGCGGAACTCTTCAGAAGTAATGCACTCAATTTGATAGAGGAATTACAAGAGCTCGCTATTCATGGCGGACTATTGAAAAACGTAAAAACGGAGGTATATCATCCTTGTGTAGCTCATCAAGAGTAGGACGGTCAAGGTGTAGATGATGGCTGGCGGCTAACTCACGTTTCGCGTTGCTATGACGCGCCGGAGTAACGCGTCGCTCACGTCCTCTCAATTAGCGCGTTTGGCAAGCCGCTGATGTTCCTGCCTGAGGCGCTCCGGCCGGCAAAATCTCGGAACCTTAGGCCGGCATTGGCCGCGGCATCTCGGGGGTTCATGTCCATTCCGATAGTGGTTATTGGCAATTCGATCATTTGTATAGATCTCAAGAAAGTGCTACTGTCCGGCGATGCGACATCAACACGGACGAAGCGTTGCAAAAGTTAATGAATCCTTGTCGACCTCTTCAAGAGCGACTATGGCTTACCCTCAAAGACATAGGTCATGGTCAACACAGGCCATACAACCAGTTTGTTGGCGTCAGGAGGGTTCATTATAGTGGACTTTCCCAAAACCAGCAGGACCATAGCCGCCCTCAGATCATTGAGCCTGAAAATCCTCTTCAAGGCACATCCTATCTACATAGTGAACCTACGACACCGGCGACAACTTTTCATCCGAATTCCCAGCCCTCCCAGATCGCAACCAGTCCTGAGAATGAGACCGAAACAAACGGTGTATACTCGGCGGCGCCTTTCTTGAACAATGAGACGGACGGAAAATGTGCTCAATCCAAAAGCTCGCTAAAATTGTCGTTCATGAGACGAGTGGAGTCGAAAACTCGTCATAGAAATATCCAGCAAGGGCATAGGCTTGAGTACCAAAAGCGTCAGCCTATTGATGTCGATACTATCGATTGGCGAATGACTTTGCGTCTACTGGAACAATCCACATCTGCCGTTGATATGGAGAATTCCGTGAAACGGACCATCACACTCACAGCTCTGGATGGGGAAGCGATTGTTTTCAAAGGCAATCTCGGTTCTAGTATACTGGACATCTGGCAACGCACTGGGGCGACAGTTCAAGTCATGGCTCATGATGAGAAACGAAAAATGGTGTTCCAGAGTTTCGCAATTTGGGGTGATCGATTCCAACAAGAAAGAGCAGCTGCTATACTGCCAGACTACATTCGTTACGTACGGCGTCAAGAGGCTGATGAGTATGGCTGGCAAGAAGCTGACGGGCCAGCCGAGATACCTGAACCTTCCGGAGGGGATGATCTTACGAAATCCAGCCAAGATCAACGCCCTAATGGCAGTGCTATCGAGGCAGCAGGCTTGGATACTCCAAAACGTGATGGTACAAAGGATTTGCCTAAAGGTTTGCGCTGTCGAGCTGTTTGGTCATCCAGCCATCTTCAACCCACACCTGAGATAGATGTGGGTCCCATAGAATTGGAGGGCAGCACCTTCAGTCTCAACCGGAAAATCCAACAGCTTAGTTCCAGCGCTTCGATATTCGGGTCGCGAAGTGCCCGGCTTAATCCTTCAACATTCGATATGTCTATACATCCCAACAAAGTCGCAAACTTTTTGGAAAAGCTCTTGACAAAAAAGAAAAATACAAGTGTGTTAGCTCCGGAAACACTGGATCATGCATTGAGGTTCTTGTTCACAAGCCATCATCATCCGTCCGCTATCAAGATTTTGATAGCCCTCAACCGACACGGATACAAGTTGACGCCTTCAAACTACGCCTGCCTTTGCAGTCTCGCTGTCCAGGATGGTAACATTCGGAATTTCCACAAGATCGTTGAATCGATGATCAAGCAAGGCCTTCCACCGACGCCTGAAATATGGATCCAATTCCTAGCGTTGATATCACAGCAATGCCAACCGGAAGTGGTGCAAACGGTGCGATCGCATATGCGCAATACTGGACTTGCGGTTAACAAAAGTCATGCTGTTGCCATCCTTAATTACACCCTTCCAGTAGACCTTGCAATGCACTTGGAACAGCAAGGTACGGATATTGAATCATTCATCCGATGGAGGGACTTGATGGCAAAGAGAGACTTCAACGTGGACCGATGGTTGACGAAAACATCACTAAACAAGATCCTTGGATCTCTCCTCGCAAAGCATTCTGAAGTAGATGAGGCATATGCGCTGATGAAACATGCTGAAGACCGTGGCGTTCTCCCGGTCACTTTGACGCTGAATGTGTTCCTCACCCACGGAAAACTACATTCCAGCATGGCTAGAGCGATTCGATATCTGAAACAATTTGCAATGGCGCCAGTTGGTCCTTACGTAACTCCCGATGGGCACACCCGCATCGGACCACGTCGCAAACTGAGGATGCCATTGACTTTCGATAGCATCAGTTATACACTTCTGTTCCGTATTGCATGGGAGAACAAACTTTGGAACTGTGTGAGAGTGCTGTGGGCGTACGCATGTATGAGTGGGAAGGTGGATAAGAGCCAGATGATGAAAGCGATCAGATTCAGCCTCATATCGAATCAACAACCATTTGACGAAGGCTCTCTCTCGACTGTCCGGAAAGCCTCCCGCGCTGTGAAGAATCCCGGACTGTGGCGTGCATGGGCTGGCAAGTTTGCGCTTGCATGGCATGAACCATCTGCGGGAAAGCCAGAAAGTGCGGAAGCGACATCATCACAGAGCAATCATGGCGCACAAACCCGATCTGAGCAGCTAACGGCCAGCATCAGCCAGCCCGTTAGACTGGACACGCCGTTCCACGTGCCAAACCCAGTGCACCTAAATCTAGTTCCGATGCTGAAACAGGACATTGCGCAAGCCGGGAAATCCACTCCAACACGCTCGCTGATAGAGATGCTAGAGGATGCTTACGTGATGGACAAGCAGTGGCACAGCTGGAAGGGCGAGGATAACCATCCGCTCTTCAGCAGCTCACCGGACGTTGCCTGCACCCCGGCTGTTCTCTTCACTCGAATGATGCATGCTGGTGTACAGATCCCCATCGAATCCGGCGACGGCAGGAAGTTCTGGTCCATGGCTTGCAGTGTTGTGGACTCTCGCCTGCTCCCCGGAGACGAGCAGCCATCACGAGCACCCAGTATCCCTGACGAGTTGAAGTAAAGACGTATTGATAAAGCCTGGGGGATGACAAGGCACATGCTCGATATGCATAAAAATGTACAGATATATTTCAATGTAGCAATAATTGACTGCGCGAATGGATCGAGAGTGTCCCCACTTCCACCCTTGGCATAATTGGTTCACTGATGCAACTCCATCTCCGTCGTAAATACTGGCAGGTAACATTCTGTGTAGAATACATTCGTTATTGTAACATGTTTCCCATCGAGCACTACCGGCCATGCTGCTTGTCTTCGTTCGCCTTCGTGTGTATCACCACGACCTTAGATACGGACTACATAGCAGTGGCACATGTACAACATCGTTCAAAGCCCATAGAGACGGGCACCTGCCCAATCTAGTATGTGAGATGACCTAAGATTGACAATCATAATGAACACGTATTTTGGCATACGTACAGCGACACTCTCGCCAAATGCAATGTATTTTGGCATACGTACAGCGACACTCTCGCCAAATGCAATGTATCATCTACAAACCCCATTAGCCAAGCATGGCACTAACACTCTCGCCGGTGACAGCTTCGATGATCTTGACCCAGCGGAGGGTCTCGCGCTCGACACGCTCATCATCGTCCTCGAGCAGCTCGCTGATGGCAGGCAGGGTTTCAGGGAGGAGCTCGAGGAACTCCTCATCGCGAGCCTCAGTAATGCCGGCGAGTGCACGCACGGCGGCGAGCCTGATGGCCGGATCGCGGCCGTCACGCACATGTGCCAACAGGCTTTGGCAGACGATGCGAACTTGCTCCATGGAGGCAGTGGAGGCGAGAGCCACTACCGCGGCAACGGTGCGGTCAGCCAAGGTTGTAGACTCAGCACTGGATGAAAGCGGCTTGGCGATGGCAAAGAGGCCCAGTAGCGGTGTGGCTACAGCGGAGAAGTGCGATGGGTTCGCCCACCAGTTGTCCGCGTCGTGTGTAAAGGAGCTGGTGAGGAATTGGAGCAGCAGGTCCAGAAGCTTTTGCTCTTGGAGGTGCGATTTTGAAGGAGTGTCGGTGTCCAAGGTCGTACTGAGCGCCGCAAGTGTTTGGGGGATGGGCTCGAGCAAGTAGCTTGCGTAGCCAGTGACTAGACTGCGCAACTGCTCGGACAGGGTGAGAGAAAAGTTGTATAGGCTCTGTTGACGGACAACGTCGAGCTGAACTCCAGCTTCTCTAGACCAATCCACAAAGCGGATGTAAAAAGGTCTGAAGGTGGTATCGTTGAGCTTAAACACAACATCCATTGCGGCCTGGTTGATCTGAATAATCGCCTCCTGCACATCCATGGACGGGCTGCTGGGAGACGACTCTGCTTGTAGGGCCCATTTCCGTGGTGAGTCAAAGGCTGCCAAGACGATTGGGAAGACACGCTGAGCGTTCGCACTGATTGCCTTCTTTGGGTGGTGCTTAACTGTGGTAGTGAAGACCTCCAACACCATCAAAAAGTGATCGATTGAGCCGGAATTGCAAACGTGAGGGAGAATGTTGTTTAGGGCTGCAAAGCTGACAGCGGGATCAACCTTCTTACCAATGAGCGCGAAGAAGCTAGCCGCACTCTCAGACCCAAATGGAGTCTTCAAAATGTCATTCACCGCCCGTTCAATATCGCTCTGGCTGAACAACCATGGTAGGTTGTCTAGGGCAGCGGCAAGGAAGGACGCCGCAGCCTTGCATATCGCCTCTGCAGTCTGGTCGCCATCATCTTCAATCGCTGATTGTGTATTCAGCGCACTTTTAATGAAATGATCCAATACAATTCCAAGAACACTGGGGAAGAGAGGGGTGAACGTCTCACCCAACGACTCCAGGAGAGTAGCCATAGCCAATATTGAGATGACCGAGAGCTCTCGGTTCTGGCTTTGAAGTGCCTGTGGGCTCGCCACGGCTTGAGCTGCCTCCAAAGTCTTGTCTGGGTACGCCTTACCAAACTTCTCACACATAGTATCAATGCAAGATATGGCGGCGTGCGCAGTCTCTGGCTCGACTTCTTGGGCACGAATACCTTCAAGCCAAGTGCAACAGAATTGCAAGCCTTGGTCCATGAAGATGGCCGCATCACCAGCATTTGGTTTAGAGAATGCTGCGCGTTGCTCAAGCATGCGAATGAGGGACTGTTGTGTACCTGCAGTACCCTTGACAGAAAGCTGGTTAGAAACTTCCAAGAAGTGTGAAGTTGGCAGAGGTGCGGTAAGAGCCACCACCAGGTCCTGGGCTGCTGCAAGTATGACGGCATCGGTGGCTCCGTCTTCAAATGCAGACAATGACAAGGCTTGCTGCAAAAGGGTTGCAAATGAGGTCTTGACCTTGGCAGTGCGATCTTCGTCCTTTCTGAATACTCTATTGAGCTTCTTGTCGAGTGAAGAATGCATACGGAGAATGGCAGACAACCCCTCCAGAAGAGCCTTGACCTTCGAGTCAAGGCTTTGACCTTTGGAGGTGTCGTCAAGGCTCAACAAAGCGACGACAGAATCACTGCTGGACTTGATCTTCTCTTGGCCCAAAGCCTGGAAGATCAAATCCAAATACTGGCGCAGAGCTAGGATTTGAGTATCTATCTCGTGCAAGGCAAGAAGGTCGACTGCGAATCGAGCTACTCTATCGCTATGGTGTCCGGCAATTTGGTATCTGCCAACTAGAGCAGCGATAAGACCTCCTAGAACGTCGCTTGCTCCGAGAGTCTCGGCAAGTTTTGCGAACAATGCGTCACGCCTATGGAGCGGAATGTGCTCCCAGGCTGCAACAAATGAGAGAAGCAACTCGCTCGCGCCCTCCAACACTGAAGAGCCCTTCTTGTTCCGCAGACTTGCTGCGAGAGCACCGACGATGGTCTCAACAGCGTCTTCACCAACACTGCCGCTGAGATCATCACTTCTTGTCATGACGGAATTCGTGGCAAACGTGAAGAGTGGCATGACCGAATGTAAAACAATGTCAGGTTTCCATGAGGCCAGGGAGCTCATAAGCTGTAAAGAAGCGGTATGGATGATAGGAGACGAAGTGTTCCTAATGAGATCGACGACAAGGTCTGGGCGAATAGCGCTCTCGTCAATCAAATCGTTGGCAGGATTAGCCGCGTGGGTGGGGAGTGAGGAGACGATAGAGTTGAGTGCCGTCAACAACAGCTGGATGTTGTAAACAAGTTCGCTTCCAGTGACATCCATGATCCGACGGATCTCGCTCAGAAGCCGAAACATAGGCTTAAGTAGTTTTGCATCTCGTCCTTGCTTGTTTGATTCGACCAGCTCGAGGATTTGTGCCACAAATGCCAGAGTCGTCTTTGCAGTTGAGGCATCCTCGCTTGAGAGCTCCACATGTTGACCCGAGCTTGTTCGTCGCTTCTTTGTGGGTGGTTGGGTTGCAGGCTGGACATTGTGGGTTGAAGATACCGCCTTCTCAAGGAGATGAGCGAGCGATTCTGCGGAGAGCGAGACGCGTCGAGCAGTCTCCAAAGCCTCGCCTTGTACATCTGCATTCTTGGAATCATCGTTGGCAGCTTCCAATAAGAAGTCCAAGAGCGATTCCTGCCCGCTTTCTTTCATGAATTCAAACAGCCGCACCAATTGGCCAAATGCAAGCACGGACAAACCAGCACGCTTGCCTACTTCGCCCACGGCAAGTTGTTTGAGAAGGGTAACTTCATCGCCAGAACGGTGGCTGATTGAACGGATGTAAGCTTCGTCTATCTGCTGCAGCTTGACTTGTGTGGTCTGAGCTGCCTTTTGCAAAACCACATCAGAAGAGAGAGCCCAACTCTTGAGTCCAGGAAGTAGGATCAACTTCCTCGCCTCACTCGCTGTCTTTCCAACAGCTTTGAAGATGTCAAGCAATGTCACTTTCGTATCGAAGCTTGACGACGATACGGCGTGATAGGCAAGCGATGAGCAAATGGAAGATCTAAGAGCAGACTTCAGGGATCTCTGGTCTTCACCGTTCAAGATGTTGTGAATATGACGGATCAGGAAAGTGGGGTCTAAGACACAATCCTCCAGAACCGGTGTGATTGCTGTGTTGAGGAAAGTGAAAGCATCTTGAGACGAAAGCTGGGCCGTTGGTGGAGACTTGGTACCATACCAGTTCGCTTTAGCGATGAGGCTGATCTTGGGCGAAACTTTGTCTTTTGAACCCTCGGGAACACGATACAGATGACCCACAGTGCGAGCCAGTTCAGAAGCGGCCTGGCGAACTTCCTGTGTTGTAGACGAGAGAGCTGTTATGATGTAAGGAAGAAGTAGCTGGGCATCAAGAGGCCCTACCGACTCCTCTATATTGGAGAACGAATCATTAATGGCGCGTAACGCGGTAACACACAGCGGTGTAGGAACATCTGAGGCAGTACCCAGTCTTACCAGGAGACTAAGGAAGCGTACATCGTCCCAAATAGGTTGACTTCTGTCGAGCTTTGGCGGAGACAAAAGCAGCGTTGACAGGAGAGTTGACGATTTCAATTCGCTGAACGCCAGGGCATATGTTGTGAAGTGTTTTGGATCCGCAGACGAATCCAGGAAAGATGAAAACCCTTTGGGAAGTGGATGCAGTAGATGTTCTAGTCGTTCTTTAGCTTCTACAGCAGTTGGCTCGATCGGCTTGTCTGACTGGTCAATGTCCATCGCATCGTCTTCATTCGACAAGTCCTCTTCAACGTGTGCAGAAACGTCTGCGAGAATAGCTTGAGCGACATCCGGTGTGATAACATCAGCGAGTGGGAGCTCACTGTCAGTCAAAGCTTTCGATACGATTTGTCGGGAACGAGCATCAAGTATGGACAAATTTAGAACGTCTTTGATAAAAGCAGATGCAGAGCCCTGCTGTCCGCCAGCCTTCTTGGTACGGCTGATCAGAGTCAAGGCAGCTTTGCGGGCGAGAGACTGCATGCTCTGGCCACGAGCTTGCAACGTTTGCATAGTTCGCACCGTAGCTGGGCTCTCGCACAGCTTGGTGACTAAGTTTGTAGGAAGCAAAGCAGCATCATCTAAGTCTGTTGCTAGGATGGCAAGACACGAGAGCGCCTCCTCATGGGTATTTTCCGACCATGACGACGTGACTGTGGTCATGAGAGCATGTATCGCAGATGCGGACAGCTGTGCCTTCGAAGCGATTATAGTGACGAGCAAAAGAGCGCCAACGCAAAGTTCGTCGTTGGCCTTGCTCTTGCTGATCTGAAAGGCTTCTTGGACTGTAGGCAACACTCTAACAAGCACCTGTTCAGACTTCTCCTCTCTCACACTGACCCTGCTGCTGTTGGCATTGTCTAATTGGGCAGCGACGCCTTGTGCACCAATGCCAGTCCAGAAGCCGATCAAATTTGCGCCTGCGAATGATCGGCCGGCAGAATCCAACACCCATCTGGACAACGCAGAGAGGAGCGTTGGAGTCTTTGTCACCGCGGCGACGAGGGCATGACGAGGGACAACATGCCCGGTGCCGATATATGGCCTCAGAAACGCAAAGTCAGCGGGTAGTTTGGCAGGCGCCACGAGCGAGAGAGCAGTGGCGAAGACGTCGGAGCCGTGGTATGGTAAAAATGCGAGCAGGAGATCTTGAGGCGCTGTCTCGTGTACGCGCCAGCGACGTACTATCCACTCAACAGCTCTTATCGCGGGTAAGAGTTGGAGCCTCGATTGAATGAGTTGTAGAAAGGTCCTGATCAAGCCATCCAAATTCTCGTTCTCGGCCTTTGTCAAGCTTTCTCTTTCTATGTTGACGCTTTCTCCAGCGAACAAGTTGGAGGTGAATTGATTGAAGCGGCTGTCAAGCTGGCAAAGATCTTCGAAGGCACCCTCGCCTGCGCAGAGATGGTAGAGGTGGTCGAATGACTGTCGCGACGCTTCCCAGTGGGGAAAGAGCAAACTCTTGCTATGGCGCTGCTTCTGGGCCTTGAGGTCGAGCTGGCGGGTGGAATTCTGGGCGATTGCAGCCAATTGCTGGCTAAGTGAGGTCGCCATGGTATAAGCTAGTCGGGTGCCAGGCCTTGTCAGCTCGAGCAAATTAGGCCATGGAGGGCGCAAAGAATAATCGCAAGACAATGCCAACGAGCAGACCGACGCACGCGAGACAAGAAGCTGTCGGCAAAAAATCTCGAGAGCTTAGGTAAGGATGGGCAGTGAGTTGGTAGATGCGTCTAATCTAATCGTATCTAATCTGTCTGGCCAAACCCGTCCAGAATCACGTCGATGCAGGGATCGGAACGGACCGTGCAGGCGTGGGGCGCCCGCCGCCTTCCGAAACCTTGCTTGGACCGATCAGTATTACCTCATCACCAGCCACTCGTAATATCCTTGGAAGTTTGGAAGATAAAGGAAACGAAAGGTCTACACTTGGGCTGGCGCTGTGTTGGATGCAGTCTATGAAGGTCTAAATATGGGAGCGAAGCAATTCTATCAGGCAGTCAAGGGCCGTCCTTCCACTGCAAGTCATACCAAAGCCGTCAAGCGTCGTTACACGCAGATTATGTAGGTAATTTGCAGCGGTGATCTGTCCAGTGGCTAGCTCGAGGTTCATGTAGTCTACCTTATTACCTAGTACCGAAGAACTAGACCAATCCGGCGCTTATCTGGACTGCACGTTGCGGATGCGATGGCCACCAGCATCACGTCTCAACAAAAAAGGATCCATGATCTGCTACGTCTCTGTCGCTTTGAGCCGGAAAAGGGTGCAGTGGCTAGCGGTAGCGACAGGTGACGGTGATGTATGATGGCTGATGGCTGATGGATAGCCGCATTGGGTGCCCACCGGGAGGGAAGAAAAAGCAAAAGCACACGATGTGACGATATCTGATGGGGGTTATTATTGTATCCATAGGTAGCTGTCTTATCATCACACAACACACCCATCCACGATAGAAGCACCGGCTTGGCTGTGAAGCTGACCTCTGACCCGATCAGAAATGAGGCCAACGGGCGTAATTTAAAAGGCGCTACCACCCATTCCCTTCCTTGGGGCGTGCTGGGGCGCATCCCGCTAGCTGGCTGGCGAACCTTACAGGCTCAGGTCTGCCCAAGTCTAGGTGTTGTCCACCTGCGCCCTCGGATCTTTGCTATCTATCTTTTGTCTAGGATTGATGGACCTGACTGGATCATAGTCTGACTGCGATCCCGTCCTGTATTAGTATTGCCATCTGACCTTATTATATCTCTATTCCCACCTTGGTTCTCCTCTTTGGTCTTCTCCATTTTGTCTTCCCAGCTGGAGGTCGATATCCGGCGGCGCTGTCTGGCTCGACTCTTTACTATTGCCGCTAAAATCAGAGATCCACCATCTTCCACATTACGTAGCTGATATATACATTTCCTACCCACAGCACACACACCAGAACTTCTCCAGCAACCACAGCCGCTTATGTGTGTACGTGTGTGTGCGCAGGCAAAGCAGTAAAGTACCGTCTTCGATGGAGTCTTCACCCATGACCATCCGGAAGAGGCGCGAGCGGCCAGAGTCTGGCAGGACGCACAGCCAACCCTACGTGCAAATACCGGAACATTCCCAGACGCTCAGCCGGTCACATTCGCGACGCAAATCCACCCAGCACACTCAGCACGCACTGACGCCACTGAGAACGCGAAGGAAGGACCCGTCCGAATTCTCCTGGAGTTTGCAAACCTCCTCACCACCCAGCACGAGGTCGAGTCTGGATGCGCAACGGCATCAGCAACACTACCATGGCGATCTGGCAAACTTCACTTTCCCGGCCGAGCTCACGCCACCGGTGTCGCCAACGACCGTAAGGACGCCCGCGGTTGAGGGAGAGGGTGGCGAAGTAGCGCCGGAGATTGCAAGTTACGACTTCACCCATCTCGACTATGAACTCGAGAGGGCGAAGGTGCTGGGGACGGGGCTGTGGAGCACGGTGTATCTAGCCTACTCGTCGCCGGCATCTTCCCCAGCGTCGCTTACGCAGCCCAGCAGGTTCACGCCGCCAACGACACCGTCGAAGCCTGCGTCGCACCCGTCATCGTCACCGTCGTCGTCATTCCCCTCGTCGTCCCTATATGCGGTCAAAGTGCCTGCTCGGCCAGACGCAAGGGACGTGCTAGAGCACGAGGCACGGGTGCTGACTAGGCTGCAAACGATAGCGAAGACGAGGGTGGCGACGACGATGTATAGCGATGCATCGCAATACACCGTCTGGTTCGAAGGGCTGGACGCGCGCAATTCAGCGCTGGTATTCGAGGCGGCGCTTGGGGGATCATTGGAGGCGATGAACAGTCGGCTTCGGCAACTACCGGAGGTAGCCCGGCACCGAGAGTTGGTCCAATCGTTCCCGCGCCTGGCTCTGGACCTGATCAGTGGCCTGGACTTTCTGTACAGTGCCGGTGTTGTGCATGCAGACATCAAACCCGCCAACATCCTGCTCGACATCGACCCGCACGGCGACGTCAGTGCGGCCGGGATGCCGATCGCGGTCGTCAGGGCGCGGTATATCGATTTCTCTGCCGCCTTCTTCCCCACTAACGACGAGTACGAGAGCGACCAAGATCAGCGTCCGATGCACATTGGCGCTGGCGGCGGCACGTGGGATTTCATGGCTCCAGAGCAGATGCGGATCCAGCGAGAACTCAACACGCCGACGTTCGCCAGTGACGTCTGGAGCCTAGGCATTACGCTGCTGACGCTCATCGTCGGTAGTTCGCCCTATGCCGGCGTCGTCGCGCCTGGCAATATCTTCATGCTGAGAGAAGCGGTCAAGACGGGCGATCCGATAGGCTTCGCTCGGGCGGACGCTGCGGCCCAGAAACGCATGGCCGCCTGTCAGGATTTCATCGATTGCTGTCGTCTCGCGTTGAAGAAGGACCGGGAGAACCGAACCAGCGCTGCGGCTTGGAAGAGCTGGCTCACGAGCCATGCGATGTGGGATTAGCCTGCTTTACGATTTTGCGACTGTGGGAAAGGTCTGCCTGCCTTTCTTTGTATTGATACCTGTAACCTGTAGAAACAGATGAAAGCTGTGATTCGCGAATCGAGGATCGCGCCTGTGGGTCATGTTGTCATGTTGTCATTTCATATCTCGTCAGCAACTTCTTTCCCAGGGACGACCTCACGCACGGTGTCTTTCCTACTTGGAATCACCCTGGAGCACCATGAACACCAGCTACGGTTGACGCCCTGGCGCTCGTAGTCTAGGAAGCGACCATGAGCCCTCTCATCCTCGTACTCTTTGACCACCTCGCCAACTAACACACGGCGTTTGACCTTCCTCTTAACCCTTCCACCAATCCCCACAATCTCCTGGGTAGTGTAGCTGGTACCGGATGTCAAGTCACGGGTCGCGTTACCGCCGTCAACAAACTGTCCATCAGCCTCAGCATCCAGGGGGAGATCTTCCCAGTCGTACTCGACCTCCTTGAATACCTCTCTCGCTACGAGACAGTCGGTATCACGACCGCACTCGACGCCTTCATTCCCCTCGCCTAGACCTGCACCAATGCCACCACAGACAGAATATCGTGATCGCCAGGTCCAGCCGCGGATGTATGTGATGTCGTCCTTTTTCCGGGTCAGCAGGTGGTTCTGGTAAGTTGGAGACTCTGCATCCATCTTCGCGAGACTCACCGTGCGTAGCGTTAGGCCACATGGCGCGCAGAGCCAGACATCCTGCTCACATGAACAAGGTAGACGAGCGAAGGCGGGGTATGTGAAGGAGGTATTTTCGCTGCAGCAGTCGGTCAGCTCTGCTGTCCCTGTGAGAGAGCCTCGACAGTGACTGGGGTGACTTGCTCTTGGAGTTGTGATGCATCTGCTGGAGACGAGCTGGTGAGCAGGCTCAGGTCGCACTTCATGCAAGTTCTGCAGAGTCGCCTGTGGCGGCCCTCCAGCGTCGATGCAGGTGGTGGTTTGATCACGCAGTTCTACTGGGCATCAGCCAAAGCCGTTCATTCGCCCACACCGGGATTGCAATTCCCGCATAGGATGTGCAGGTTGGATTTGATGGCTCACCCTGCAGACCGCTTGGCCACACTTTCTGCATTCACCCACCAGATCCCTGGGTGTCAAAGTCAGCGTGTGCATTCATGCAGGAACCTTCTTTGCGATGTGGCCTGACCTTGCGCAGGCGCCAATCCTACCGCTTGTAAGGCGGCCGGTCTTGATGCCATTCCTCGAATTCATCCGCCATGTTGCATGGCTTGCACGCAGGTGGTCGCCCAGTCTCTTGCCTATGTCAACCCTTTCGTTGGTGCAGCGAAGAGTGGCTCTCATGAGCAGACTTCGATGCTGCAGCAACAACGCGCGGAACTGGCGGCATGTCCGTGAGAGCTGGTCGAGAGAATTGAGATCCAACAAGGTTGCGACTCCATGGACAAAGCTGGCTGGAGCATTAGCGTACCAGGCCCTGGTGCGTTTTACGTGGTGATGTTGCACCGTGTCGGAATAGAGGCAAACAACAAGGAGAGCCAATCGCGTCGTAAGGATCGGCCTCGCCAAGGGAGATGGATAGGGATCGAAACCGAGCCAACGGCCGTAAGACTTACGGATAGCATGCCAGAGCGGCAGAGAATTTATGTTGGAGGTTGGGATCTGATCTCGACTCCTCAACATGGCCGTTCTTGAAAGATGATTCGCCACCTCTACTGTCAGGATCAGACGGGTCATCTTCCCCAAGATCCAACAGCTTCACCATCTTCGACAGCCAAGCACAGCCGCGTCGGCATCGAAAGGATGCACAGATGGATTGGAATCGTTGCACGCCTATCGTTTACGGCAATGGATCCATAGAAGAGCCAAACGTAATAGGCGACACGCAATTGGAAGCGTCATTCATAGATTCTATCTAATCATCATCCAAGAGGTGAAGCCGTCAGGTATCCGACTGCGATACCGGTCTGATAAGACGGGAGCAGCCGAGTGGTAAGAAGGAATCCACTTTTTGATACTGCAGACCAGCCCCTCTCCTCTTCGCCAGCCAGTCAACATCACGTTAACGTTCTCTTGCCTTATGCGATGCTATGGGGATGTGTCACAGGGGATAGCATGCTCCATGGTCCTGTCCCAATGTTCAGGAAGGCAAAGCACGATAACGTCTCTGGTGTAACTCATGTTGCGTGGAATCCTACCACTAAGGCAACGTGGTTCAGCATCTTATTGGCCACTGAAAGAGATGACGGACTCGAAAAAGAAAGGAAGAACGCTTCAGATCCAGGCCACCAGCACTCTCCCACGTGTTCCATGGGTGTGAAGCTGGGGGAGATTGGGAGGGATTCTGGTGCATGTACCTGACAGAAATACCACCTTCTGCAGGGGGATGGACGCGCAACGTGGTGTATGATACCATGGTGCCCGTATAGATGATAAATAGGCCGTAACTTGTGTCCAGCATGTGTGCCTGCCCGAGCGACAGAGCGAGAGGGTGTGTGAGTATGGTATGTTGCATGCATGCATGCATGCATCGGCCAAATGATAACACCCTGTGTATCAGTATCCCGCTTGTGCCTACAGGCTCGGATGCGTTGCCATCACCAGGCACATGTATGGTACGCAAAAGCGGCTGCAGACGCAAACCCAAATGGGGAAGGTGAAGGTGATTGTTGTGAATGCACAACAGACGCGGACAGCCGCGACTACCGCTGTACGAATGCGGCAATGATTGCGACTGCGAATGCGAATGCGAATGCGAACGCGAGGTAGACACAACATCTAACTGGAGGAATAGAGGAGAGTTGAAGCGGTTGAATGAGATGTTGCCACGCAAAGCACGCTAAGGAGACAATCCAACAGCTCCTGCCGCTTTGTCATTAAACTCCGTCTGAGATGAAACCGCTGCCCGTTTGCTAGAGAGATTATCGCGCCCTCACTACACACCTCAACGCAAGACCGCCTTTGCTTTGCTTGTCGCCGCTGATTCCGAGGGCCGATGCGGTCCATCATGCTGACCCAGTGCTAAGCGAATGATACTGCCATGGCGACATGAACATATGGCCTTGTCGTGTGGGGTGCAGCAGGCGTATCTGCGCAAATAGGTATATATAGCCATACATGTACAGGTAAATAAGTCATCGCCGTGGGCGTACTATTTGGAGAGGAACGTCGTTACGATGCTTTGTGTTGTAGATCAGCATGATCTATGTCACGTTCGTCGAGAGATGAGATGGAAGAACCATGGTTATAAATAGAAAAGCCACATGGCACCGCACATGGCTGGTTGTGTGTCGCAGCATGGCCATCACGTGCATCGCAGTACATTGATTACACTTCACAAAACCTGCATCTTTCATCTTGATCAGTGCCAGCACGAACATGAATCGCAACCACATGTCACTGCCGTGCCTCGAGACTGAACTTGCGCCATGTGTATTTTTGGGCCATAGGCAAGTCTGCATACTGGACGCGAACTTGCGGGAAGAGATCTTGGTCTATTAAAGCAGATTTTCACTGGCCAAACTCAAGCCGATATTGTATGTGTCAGCATATTTACAAAGCACAAGGGAACCGTGTCACTAGCCAACCGGCATGCCGGCGCCGCGGATGGCTGCAGCAGTACATACTAATAACAGTAGTCTCCTGCTCTAGCGAGACGGCGTCCGCCTTGCTTGTGTCCCCTGATCTTTTTCCATTGGCTAGTTCGACGGGGAAGGCAGCTAGTCTAATTCAGATCATATCAGATTTTCCGTGGCTACGGCGACTTCCAATTATACTGGCCACTACATTATCGTCCCTCAAATAACAAAGAGTGAGAAAAAGCAGAGGACAGCACGACATACCAAAAATAATAGCTGGCAACCATGTCGATCGGCAGCAGAGTACAGCGGCCACGAGGGCTAATGTTGGTAGAGTCAGGTCCTGCAGGTGGCTTGGGCCCGCTGAATCCTTCGAATCCCTCGAAGCATTGCCCGTCCAGCCGTCTGGTCTTCCCTTCCCGTCTGGTATGGTAAGTCGTTGGTAGGGTGGCAGTGGCAGTGGCAGTGGCAGTGAGGTGGATGGCGATGTCCACTGTACCGCGCCGTATGCCTCCAATGCGCGCAAGTCTTCCACGGCCGAAGGAAATTATGGGCCCGTGACTCCCGTCCTTCCCCATCTCCTCTCCCACTCTCTGGCCGTACGTTCCGACCTGGTTCCGACCTCATCCCTAGGAGACCGGTGTGATGTCGGACATCATCTCTTCCAAGTCCAAACCGATCCAGTCCAGTCCCCTCCAGTCCACCCACCACATCCATCCACCCAATCTCCTCGCTACGTCCTTCGTCTCGTTTCACATCTCTCGCTATTTCCTGCCGCAGCTCCTGCCTCTGTTGCTGTTTCTGGAGTCGTTCTGTGCTGGTCTCTGTTCCTGTGCCCGTGCTGTACCTGAACCCTGTGCCCGGGATTCTATTCCTGTTGATGTCAGATTGCAACCCCAGAACGACGGCCTCCACTTGCTAATCGTCATGCTCTGAACCAACACCGGTCTTGGACTTGCTTAGGCCAATCTATCCCCTTCTGCGCCATCTGTCCCAGAACCATCGATTCCCTCCTGCGTGTTTGCCGAACCAGGGTAGGCCTGTTCCTTTTCCGATCGACATATCCATCTGCCAAACTCCACTGGCGGAGGCAGTGTGGATGCCCTTCTGCCCTGCCGCACTCCCCCCGAACTGTACTGCCTGTCAAACATCTACTGCTGCTCCTACTGTTGTTCCCGCTGCAGCTTCTAATCCTGCCACCGGGTCTGGTCAAAGCTCGACATCGACTGGGATCCGCCCTGTCCAGTCTCAGTCTGGGACGAAACCTAGAGTCTCGAACTTTCCCATCGCGCCATCTATAGTACATATATCCACCCTCTCCGATCCTTCTGTCTCGCCATCATGAACGAGGATCTATCCACCGGCCAAAGCGATTCCTTCGACTCAAACCGAGAAAATCCGTTGTCATCAACGGCCGTACCCAAACATCAAGCCACATCTTCCCCAGTCTCTCCTCGTTCGGGTGGTCAGCAGCACTTCGATCAAGGACTTCCAAACCCACCACGCTCTCTGCCTGAGGCTGCTTCCGACTATCTTACGAGGCTGGAGGGTGATGCATCTTCGGCTCTCTCTACTAGTCGGACGTCTTCAAAAACACGCCCCCATCTCGACCAGTCCGGTCAGACTGCCGTCATGCAGCGCAATGTTTCGCCCGACGAAGGTGGCAGTGGTCTTAGGTATACCCGCACTGGTAGAGTCAGTAGGGCTTTGAAAGGTCAAAGGGTCCATACTTGTGATCAATGCGGAAATGTACGTCTCGTCGTCATATCTTGTTCTAGACACGACAGCAATCGTTTGATCAATCACATACTGATATCTTTTAGACATACACAAGAAAAGAGCACCTCAAGTATGTCTCTTTATCCGCCGCATCTCACGGGTTCTACTGACATCACTTTACAGGCGACATCAACAGAACCACACACCCAATGCTTTCACTTGCGATCAACCCGGTTGCAATAGGACTTTCAACCGTGAGGATCTACTATTGCGGCATAGAGCTCGACAGTAAGTCCATAGTATTACTCACCCTCAAACAGATGCTAAACTAACAAATCGCAGCAACGATCCTCAAGACCCGCCAACACGAAGACCTTCCGTAGGAAGTCCAAGTTCTGCACCCGAAGATGGAGCTACGCTTACAGCTCCTTTGCCACCATCTCAATCTCACGTTGAGCAGCCCACTCCCAATAGCGCTGCTATGCCCAGCCTGACAACAGTGGCATCTACGCCCCAGCAGATGCAAAGAAGGTATGTTTTACGCCTGCACAAAGATGTAATTCCCTACGTGCCATTTTGCGTTTTCTATTTTCTTCGACTATCACGGTACAAGGCTATCTCTTCAACGAGGATAAACCACATGGGGATAGCATAGAAGACTTTATATCGAAGCGTCTTGAAAGGTTAATTCATGATATACTGACTTTGCATAACAGCACATCTCGCAAACAGTACTTGAACATCAACGAATTACGGACAGCACCGACCGGCGTTTCAGTCATCATGAGCGACTCAGTACAGAACGCTCCTTTCGTTGGCGAACCGGTCGAGTATTCAACCGCAGAAATGACACCCTACGGTTACGCATACGATCACACTAATTTGCAGCCCGCCGGCTATCTTGCTTATGACAATCTCAACCAACAAACATACCAAACATACCAAAACACTCGATCTCCCTTGTCCGTTGGATCGTCGTCAGTAGCTGCAACGGGACCATACTGCGATCCCCTATATGGGACGTCGCAGCCCTACGGTCTGCAAACTAGCATGTACCCTCAGCTAGATCCCTATGCCGAACTATTCGATAACCCTCAACTCACTATCAGGACGGTAGAGGGGATCAGAGCGGATCTCCGTGACCTACTAGAACGCGACGATCTCTCCACACCGACCACTGGACCCCAGACAAATCACGAGATCGATACAAGTCTCGACGAGAGTACCCTAATGACAGAACAACGCTATCTAGAAGCATACCGCAATCAGCTACATCCTCAATATCCAATAATACGCAAGCCGTACTCCAGTTTGTCAAGGTCGCCTCTCCTCAAGGCTGCGATTCTTGCGCTGGGTGCTCAAACTCAAGGGAATGTAGTAGATTTGCAAAATGCTAAAATCCTCCACGACCGTTGTATGAAGGTGATCAAGAAGCGGACGGCCAACTCAGAGCACACCTTCCGCATTGTCGATATGCAGGCCCTTTTCCTTGTCGAGCTATATGCAGTCTTCAAGGCCAGAAGATTTCCAATGTCTTATACTAAGCCATTTGAGGATATGCTCCAGGTACTGGCCGAAGCTTGCTCACAGCCACTGCCTGCTCAGAACAATACATATGTCGAGGAGCTCGGTGGTACAGACTTCCAGCATTTGTTCATGGAAGAGTGGGAGACTAAGCAACGGCTGCTATCTGCGTGTTATGTTCTTGATACGCAGATCACTTTGCTGTTTGGCCGAGCGGAAAGGCACTATCTGAACAACGGTGCATCGAACCTGATCTTTCCACGCTCGCTTAGGAGCTGGGATGACGACAACGATGCTGAAATCCCAAACCTGACTGTCGAAAAGTCGGCACATCTCGCCTCGTACTGTTCCGAGGGGCCCAATCCTCAGCTCGACATGTTCCAGTCTATGCTCCTTCTGATGAATGCCATCGAGGGAATGGACGAATTATCTGGCATTCCTTTAGAATTGGCAGCTCATCTCAGTAGTCATGGTCAGCAGCCTCGTCTACGGCTCGCCTTCCATACCCTGATGCTTTGCAAGCTTGCTCCGATGCGAGATCTTCTAGCCGTCGCGGGTGAGAGTTGGGTTGTCACTGAGAAATTGTCAAGCAAAGCCGACTTCACACAGGCACAACTGGAGACACGCAGCTGGGTAGTGAACCAATCAAGTCAGTCTACCCACGGAATGCGAAGATCTGAGAGTCACGTCTGCATCCATTTGGCGCTCTTCCATGCTTTCGAGATCCTCAAAATGCATACCACGGCCCAGATGCGGACCTCTCTCGTCTTCCAGGAGTGGTCGATCTACCTTGCCGCTCTCGTTACCTGGGCCAGGTCTTACCCGGCAGTGCTTACATCTTCTCCCACAGAAGATGCGCTCCACCCAAGCACTCTTCTCGACTTACATTCGTCGTCAGATGATGCTCGGGCTCCATCCTCTGCTTTCGACCACAATCTGGCGTTACTGCTTCACGCTGGCCCAGTGCTCCCATTTACCTGGAGAGACACTAAAGCCATGGTGCTATGGGCCAAAGCTAAAATATACTCTGTAAGATTATCGCATTACTCGGGACTTTCTACCATGGCGCATGATGTTCTAGGGAAGCTTGCTGCAAGAGGGCATGAGGAGGGTTGGTTCTGAGGCGAAGACCAGCACACATAGCGCAGTTGCTACCGTGTTGGTCAATTAACGAGCATGAGATTGGAGTTCAGACGGATTCACCTTGGCTTGGGCAGTTGCATGTGATACCCTTTTGATTTATGGTTCAGCACATTTGCCGCGTTGTTATAGACTACATGTACGATGAGAACCTGAAAGCTTCCAATGTGTTATTACATCGTTCCAACCGACTGCCCGCGCAACACATGCCCGGTAAGCATAGTCACGTGATAGCGCGATGTCGAAGGTGATGGAAACACCGCAAACCGCCAAGTACGGGCGACCAACACCGTTCTTCCCCGATCGGGATGGAAAGTGGGATACGTCACAGCCTCACTGAGAGGGTCAGTCACTCTTCTACTTTAGGCTTTTCGCTGCGTGCCTTTAAGACTGGTAACTCTCCACGACACACGACCATCACCATCCCAACAGCTTGACAGCTACAAAGCTCTCCATACGATCAGTCATCCACTCGAATCTATCTTCATACCAGATTTCAACCACATCTTCCAACATGAGCGACTGGGATACCGTCACCAAGATCGGCAGCAGGGCGCACGGCGGAGGTGCCGCCCCTCGCGAGACCACTATCAGGGGCAAGAGTGCGCTCAACGCAGCCCAACGCAGTGGAGCTATCGTGGGTACCGAGAAGAAGTTTGCCACTGCGAATGTAAGATCCGAACAGCTCCCACTTCCCTACATAGTCTACCCATAGACATCCACTTGCTCTGAAGTCGAGCGCTGTCCATTGCCCTGGTGACTGACACGTATCAAACAACAGGCAGCTGCGAGCGGTACGGAGGGCCAACGCCTGACCAAGATTGACCGAGCAGACGGGCCCGTGGCGACAAAGAAGGTGCCGGAAGAAGTGGCCAAAGCCCTGGCCCAAGCCCGCAACAAGCTGAAGAACCAGAAGGGTGCTACAATGACCCAGAAGGATCTTGCCTCGAAGGCTAACGTCGACGTCAAGGCCGTAGCCGACCTCGAGAGGACTGGTGCCGACTTCCCCAGCATGGACGTCGTGCTCAAGCTCCAAAAAGCCGCCAATGTAAGACTTACGGGTGCGAACATTGGTGAGCCAATGCTGGGGCCGAAGAAGAAGGCTTAAACAAGGGAGGCACGACACCTGGGGAAATATTGATTCTTTGGGGGAAATGTAAGGGAGCACGTCCTTCTCCCTTGACACTCTGACCGGTTGATTTCTGCCAAAATGGCGTCTCTTTCTATTGCTTATTTCCCTTCTCAAGGGATACGGTCAATCCGACTTGGATAGGCTCTGTCCAGTTCGGCTGGGCTTGTGCATGCTAGACCGATAATTGTACGATTGATGCTCCAATGAGTAACGACTATTTGATCTCTCATGTCCACGTGAAGAAATCAGGTTTACGTCCGAGAGATCCGCAGATCTACAAGCCCACTGTCAAACCGTTATGGTGTTTTTCTAATAATCAGAGCCAGAGCTGGCTTGAATGACAGATGCAACATGCTTACGATGCTCCTTCGAAGCGAGACTTAGCATCCCTGAGCTCTTGCAAACTATGAAAAGTTCTATCTTCGCTTTGGACTCTGGATAAGGATATTGGTTGTTTACTAAGTATATGGCCGATGTGAATCCATTCATATACATCATCAAGAAATGCGGTCACCTGACGTTCGACAACAATGTCCGTAGGGCAATGTTCGTTCACGTAGGTGGGACAGTGGATCTAACGTTGATTTGTATCTTTAATCGTATCTGATTAGCTTCCGACTCTAAGGGAAGAGATCGACATTCCTTGGTGACCAGCTCATACCGTTTTATGCATGATACAGTAAGTCGATTCGCATGAAATGGCAGCATCACAGGTTTTTGATCGCTCGATCATCCTCACACGCGGCTGTGGGGTGAGTATGAAATTTGACCGTTCCGCTAAGTGAACTCAGTGCACCATTTTTCCGTGAATGATTCACTTCTCTTGGTTTGCAAGCTTCGTCTACTTGAGAGCAATGGTAACGTAGATGTCATAGAAGGCGTTGCATCTCTTCGTCACAATGTCCCGGTCCAAATTTCTCCACGTGCGCTCACCGTTTTGATCACGTTATAGGGATCGTAGGATGTGACGAGTGGTGGCAAGCATCGGATACTTGATCACTGGGATAAGTGCCACTCTTGGGATAGTGTTGCGTTGTATGTGTAGCGACGGCCTTGTCACAACGCACCATCTGAATTCCATTAGGGACGAGCCATCAAACCCTTTGGGTCTCCAGTTCAACCGCTGCAGAACCAGAGTTTATGCATGCTATTATAGCACACACACTATGATAAAGGTAGGATTATTGGAGAATCAATCTCTGTCTCCAAAGACAATATTGTTCTCATGAGAGGGCGTCACGCAGATGGGCTGCGACAGCGTCATCGTCTTCGAGCTCGATGATACTTCCAGAGGTGCGCTGAACAGATGGAGTAAGACGCCTTCGTTTTCTCACTGTACCAATCGTGGTTGCAGCCTGGTCCCTCGCGGACTGTTGTTCAGACCATTTCTTTATCACGGCATCGTCTGTGGGGTTGTCCATGGTGTGGAACGAAGCATGATGACCACAGCCGTCACATTCGAAACTGGTCGCCGCCTGCCATCTCCTTCGTGAGCAACACCAGTCAATATGACAAGATTACGCTCAAACACTACATACTTTGACAGGGTGCAACATGAAGCGCAGACAGGAGCATGTGGCGGACATCATTCCAGTTTTGTGGTTGCATCGTCCGCGAGGAGGGGTGTAGTTCATGGATGACCATACGCTATCTCTTGGAACATTGTTCGCCATGGTCTTGACATCTCGAGGCATCCGTACAGATGTTGTAATATATGATCATTCCGCCCGAAGAGTATGTGTCGAGTACTACTTTTTTTCATGGTTCGAGTTGCAGGCACACACTTTCACTCGAAGCGCGCCTCATCAGGTCGGGAAGCGTGGGAATCGCCCCAGGCACGCGAGGTCCCGTGACCTGATCCGTGCTTTACTTCAATTCATGCTGAAGTTTGAAGTTCCATGCCTTGAGATGCTTTGCTGAGTAGGATAATCGACTGTCGAATATATTTACCAACGAAACCTGTTCAGACCCGCGCGCTGACGTTGACCGCCCAAGATGCCGAAATATAAGTCTTCCTTCCTTGTGTTCGATGAGATCTTTATGAGAACCCTACTGACTGTCCCTTACTCTTTTGTAGGTTGCGCCCCATGGAAACCGCTGTCTTGACCCTAGGTGGTTTGAGAATTCGGACAGGAAAGACGTCACGACTGACAGCTGATTCAAGGCGACTACTGCGATGTTTACCTCACCCACGATTCGATGAGCGTACGAAAAGCGCACAACAGTGGACGGAATCACCTTCGAAATGTTGTTGATTACTACCAACGTACGTCGCGTTCAAAATGCAGGGTCACCGTCTGAAAGAGGAAGTGTAACTGGACCATAAGCTGATACAGCATCCTCAGAAATCGGCCACGAAAAGGCGCAGTCAGTCATCGACTCTATCACATCCAGCTATGCAGACGAGGGAACGGCCAACCCATTGCTGCAACAGGCTCCGGGCTTTATGGCACCCGGCATAAGCGCTCCTCCAGGTTTCGGTCCTCCTGGAGGACTGGGTGCACCGGGAGCGCCCGGCGCAATGCCGCTGCCACCTCCTGGGATGCCCTTACCAAACCTCCCACCTGGAGGTCCTGGTGGTCGTGGCATGCCCCCCCTTCCCTTTCCTCCACCAGGATTCAACGGGCCACCCCCCAATTTTCCAGTACCGTTCGGTGGGCAATTGCCTCCATCACTGGCTTCTCCTGGTGCTGGTGCAGCAGGCTCGCCGCCTCAAGGCATGCCTCCATTCAATGCTCCACCGGGCTTACACGGTGTGCCACCTCCGGGAATGCCAGGTCTTCCTGGGCAACACAGCAGCCCACCAGGCCAGCAGGGTTTTCGAGGGCCCCCAGGTCTAGGCAGATGATTGCGATGTCGTTCAAAAGGTTTAATCCCCTACGACGACACTGAGATGATCGTTTTCCCTGGGTTAAAAGCAACATTAGGTGTCTGGTATGATTTGCTTCTGCGATTGGGTCGGTTATGGCTCATGCGGGTATCACGGGTTACATTAGGGTTGCTTGTGCAGTTCACGCAGCAAAGAGCGTGTACTTTTGTCCGAGCGCTAACGAGGAGTGACGGCGATTGCTGGTGTAGGTATTCCACGAAGACCCATGTTCTATAAAGCTGAAGTGCTAAACGATTTCAGATTGATGACTATTTGACACCCCAATCATCATCCGTACAAAACGGCCAAATGCAAAGTCATCATGACAATGGAATGCGTAAATCAATGCTGGAGTTCCATTCACAGGTTGCGACCACCCGCAGCGAAACGGTCGACTGTGAAAGCTACCTCTCCGCAGTGAAGCCCAGCTCGAATCAGCTACCCGTTGACCTAGGCCAGGTACAGCTCGGCTTGCGCTCATCGGCTTCTCCCGCAAATCTTGGCGCGCACCCGAAATCTCACCTCCTTCTCCAAATTTATTCCGCGTTGGACGTTGTTACTTTTTACCACTTCGTTCGTTACCTCCCACCTTAAGTCTTCCAGGTACGCTTGATTGGCATTGCTCTCAACCGTTAAATACAACCAGCCCTCTAACATTTCAGCAGATAGCATCCTCTCGAAACAATGGCTGAGCAACTCGTCCTCCGCGGCACCCTTGAGGGCCACTCCGGCTGGGTCACCTCCCTCGCTACCTCCCTCGAGAACCCAAACATGCTCCTGTCCGCTTCGCGTGACAAGACTTTGATCATCTGGAACTTGACTCGCGATGACACCTCTTACGGTTACCCTAAGCGCTCTCTCCACGGTCACTCTCACATCGTTTCCGACTGTGTTATCTCCTCCGATGGCGCCTACGCTCTGTCCTCTTCTTGGGACAAGACCCTGCGCTTGTGGGAGCTCAGCACTGGTGTCACCACCCGCCGTTTCGTCGGCCACACCAACGACGTCCTGAGCGTCAGCTTCAGCGCCGACAACAGGCAGATCGTTTCTGGCAGCAGAGACAGGACCATCAAGCTGTGGAACACTCTCGGTGACTGCAAGTACACCATCACCGACAAGGGCCACACCGAGTGGGTCAGCACCGTCAGGTTCAGCCCTAACCCACAGAACCCTGTCATCGTCTCTGCTGGTTGGGACAAGGTTGTCAAGGTAAGCATTGATCGTCTTTCTTCCGCTTCCTCTTTCCTCCACATGATGTTTTTAAAAGTATTTGCTACTTCAGAGCCTCTGGGCTATGAGACACATTTCGCCTTTGTTGGCGCGCTGATATATCCCCCAAATATCTACTCGAATCGCCTCAATGCTGTAGGTCAACGGGCATTAGCTAATGGAATCGCAATAGGTTTGGGAGCTTGCTACCTGCCGCATTCAGACTGACCACATTGGTCACACTGGTTACATCAACACTGTCACCATTTCTCCTGACGGCTCTCTCTGCGCTTCTGGTGGCAAGGACGGTACCACCATGCTCTGGGATCTGAACGAGTCCAAGCACCTGTACTCTCTTACTGCCGGTGACGAGATCCACGCCCTTGTTTTCTCGCCAAACCGCTACTGGCTGTGCGCCGCCACCTCTTCCAGCATCATCATCTTTGACCTGGAGAAGAAGAGCAAGGTTGACGAGCTCAAGCCTGAGTACGTCGAGGTTGGCAAGAAGAGCCGTGAGCCAGAGTGTGTCTCGCTCGCCTGGAGCGCCGATGGCCAGACCCTGTTCGCCGGCTACACCGACAACAAGATCCGTGCCTGGGGTGTCATGAGCCGTGCTTAGATACTCTCTCTCGGCTAAGGGGATGTTCTCGGCGGATGGCGGCGGCACGATGATGCTCGATACGAGGATTACTGGCTTTTTTCGAGCAGTATTGGCTGGGGCTAGTGACTTCCGATGAAAGGTCGAAGCGGTGCACGTGCCTTTCAAAATTACTCTTCTAAGTAGCACGAATCAAATGAAGACCATGAGGATGCATGCATTTGTGTCAAACCAGTCTCGAAGCGATGTCAGCTCTGGTCATGCAGTCAGGCTGACCAGTACCAAAATTCTTGTAGTCTTCGATTTTCATTTCATGATAAGGAGCAGTGGACTTGCACAGTCCTTGTCATTTGGATGCAATAGTGGCTAGTGCCGCATACGATATAGACCTGCTACAGGCGGCCTATCGTTGCCACGCCGGTAGTGGGTTTGTGTTTATCTGTAGATATGCTAAGGCCGCTGGCTAACGTCCCTGGCCAGCCTATCGCCAGTCACGTAACAGACGCCAGCTTATCGACAATTCTGCCAACTGCAACCTTCCCCAAGCAGCCATTTGTCGATAGCGCTGTGGGGTAAATGCCATGGGGAATGGAGTTTCGCTTGACAGGATTAGGCTTGATCTACTTCGCTGCAGGTCTGTTAGCACGAAAGCCGTCACAGGGCCAGGTTGTTGAGATGTCGACTACTGGGCGGTATGTGATGTGATGATCCTCTCCAGCAGTCTATAAAGGTATGATGCACAATGTCACTATTCAAACAAACTCTTGGTTTGAGTTTGTATCACACTCGTTTCAGCAGTGGATCATGATGTTACCAACGAGCCGTTTAGCGGCTTTGCTTTCAGTCTGGACATGCGTATATCCACGAACCTCTCTCGCTTTTCAATCGACTGGACAGACTGTTGAGCTCGACGGTAAATACTTCTATGTTCCTCCTTCGCCTGTGGGATCTATCCCTCAACACCATGATTCATTTTGGAATGCCAACACTCAAACGCATGACGGTGTTGGCTTGACACCTTTAACGGTTGTCGAAGCCAACGGCACTGTCACGGGCGTCTTCGATGTTCATGAGCTCCTATCTACCGTTAGCAGATTTGAAGCCGTAGACGATGTCTTCACTTCTGGCTTCCTCGACTCGGTCTACATCCAATTTCCTGTAGAGAGCTCACGAAAGAGATCGTTCAGATCGCCCCAGACAGGAGGCTTCAATGACACCAGACATGTTTACAGCTCCTCTGTCCCTAAAACCTCCATTCTCCCAGCAGGGCCATACTTTTTGGGCGGCAATGGGGCCATCTACCAGGCTTGGAGATTGTATAGTGACTTCGCCGATGCATTCGCCGAGACGATCTTCAGCGATGGACAAGGAGGATTCAGGGTGCTACCTGCCAATATACCTGGGCAGGCGCTTGCAGTTGCTGTCCCTTCGCGTTTATACCACACTCCAACTGCTGAAAACCCGTTGGCTGGCGTGCGACTTGGCATTAAGGATATCTACGATGTCGAAGGGATTCGCACCAGTGATGGTAATAGGGCTTGGTATCATTTCTATCCTCCAGCCTCCAAGAGCGCGGTGGTCGTACAGCGTCTGATAGATGCAGGTGCAATCGTTGTCGGAAAGATGAAGACCTCGCAATTCGCCAATGGAGAAGAAGCCACTGCTGACTGGGTTGACCAGCTCGCACCTTTTAATCCTCGTGGTGATGGCTATCAGCAGCCTTCATCATCCTCGTCTGGCCCAGGCGCTGGTGCTGGTAGCTATGACTGGTTAGATCTGACAGTTGGCAGTGACACTGGCGGCTCTATCAGAGGTCCTAGTGGCGTGCAAGGCTTGTTTGGCAATCGTCCATCACACGATCTTGTGTCTCTGGAAGGAGTCATGCCCCTCTCGCCGGAGATGGATACTGCAGGATTCCTCACGAGAAAGCCTGATGTGTGGGTCGAAGCCGCGAAGGTGCTTTATCAAGATAATATTACGGTCGAGCACGAGTATCCCACTGAGATCCTATTATATGGCTTCCCCGAAAGCGCAGAGAGCGAGAGCGATGGCGTTCTTCTGGATTTCGTATCTAAGCTGAGTGACTTCATAGGGGCGAAAGTGACCGAATACGACATCCTTACGGACTGGGCAAGTTCCCACTCGAATTCGACGCCTCCGTTGACCGAGATTGGGGGTTTAGTCTATCCGATTCTAATCGCACAGGAACAGTCTAAGCTGGTTCGCGACCCCTTTTACGCAGACTATGCCGCGAAATACGACGGCCGCAGGCCATTTATCGATCCGGCACCACTCGCACGTTGGGCGTTTGGAGACGCTTTCCCAGCGTCAGCTACGGATGAGGCACTTCAAAACAAGACCATTATCTCAGATTGGTTTGCATCGCATGTGCTCGTTGCATCTAGCGGGTCGTTCAATACCACGAATGGTAGTACTGCTTCTGGGTCCTGTACAAACCGCTTCTTGCTCTATCCAGGCTCAGGCTCGGATGCTTCGCCAAGCTACCGCGACCTCTACCTTGACCCACCAGTCGCGCCCGTCGGCTTCGGTGTGTCGAGGCTTTCACCTTTCTGGGGAGGTCCTGACTTTGTCCTTCCAATTGGCCAGGCGGCATACTTCAGCAACATCACCCTCCACGAGGAGTATTTACCCGTTACTGTCGATATCCTGGCCGCTAGGGGCTGCGATGGCACGATATTTGGCCTGGCCCAGGACCTCGTCCAGGCTGGTATTCTACACCCAAGTGTGGCTGGTAGGAGTATCGTCACGGGAGGAGATGTTTTGTTCAAGAGAGGCCAATGAGGCAGTTCTGGATCAGGGATGCAAGGGATGTCCCTTCACTGTGTATAAATTGCTGGGACTTACATGATATACTGCGTCAAGATACATAAATACTTATATACGATCCTGGCAGAGGGCATTGATTTAACGAATCGTTCTTCCTTCCTTGACCCAGCAAAGATAATTGTTGAAAACATTTGCGTACAATGTAAGCGTGAAGCATGTGATGTGGGAAGAAGTCTCGCCTGCAAACAAAAAACCCTTGTCCATTATGCAATGGCTAAACAGCTCAACATTTTTTTCTTCCATTCTATTCGAACGAATGTATCACTTCCGATGTTCAGACCGCAGACTTGCTGTATACCTATCTTTTATTGGTAGACCCGAAATGGAGCGTAGACACGTGACCTTCCTGTACAGAATGCGTGCCATTTCTCAACGTACTGTCCACAAGTCGAGATCCGGGACTGTTGTGATGTGACCTCATTCCTCTCAGCTTAGGCCATCTGCACGCTGCATACATACATTTGGGACCTCTTTATATTCTTCAGGTTACTGCCTTGAAAGAAAGGCCGGACTTCTCGAAATTTTGTAAGGCTGGTCGCGTAAGCCTCAAAATGCCATCCCATACTTCTTCACCGGCTCTGGCTGCGCTATTCAGGGTTGTGTTCGACCAAAAGGTAGGGTGCGTCCCATGAATGGTATCAGTAGAACATTTGGAAAGCAACGCTCACGCGATATCAGATATACCTTTGCATGGCGACGATCGCATCACAAGGACCAGGAGCTTGATACACAACTCTACGATGGCGTCGAGTTCAAATGTCTACCTTCGGGTCTTCATCAGGTGGATGAAGACACGATCTACTTCATCCAGCCCATAGAGGGATCAGTCAGGTATGCTGGTATCTCGGTCTTCCTACAGCGAGAGGCCGACGAGTCCCGTCGACATGCGGACTTCACTGCTGTGGGAGCGCTTGTGAGACTCGATGAGACCAATGGACGACTAGGCCGCATTTGGGAACTTCGTCAAGGCCTGATGGCCTTGGCTGAAGAGGTCGTCAAGAAAGACAGTGAGGGTGCAAATGCAATCATGGAGGAGTACTGGGACAATGGCAAGCATGAGGATGGAACACAGCCACATACTCCGGAAGTACATCAGGCGTCAGACACGTCGGCCTCTAGTGCCCATCATCCTCCAAAGAGAAAGAGCATCCAGTCGGAGGCAAGCGGCCATCATTTCGAAGATGAAGATCACCCTTCTCTCTCACTGCCTAGGTTATGGTATCTTTTCGGACCTCTGATATTCCCATTATATCGCGCTCTCTTAACGAGGCAGCGAATTCTGATACTCGGCTCTCCTCCGGTTTTGGACAGCTGCAACTTCGTTTACGCCCTCTCTGTGCTCAGTGCTCTACCACCGGACGCTCGATCGCTGGTAGCCGGGTATGACAGAAAACGCTTCTCTGCAATACCAACTCTGTACTCGGTCGGCGTTCACGACATTCCCGACCTAGAGCATCTCAATCGGCATGTCCAGTCGCTCGAAAAGGGATGGATAGCCACAAGCACAGACGGCATAATAGCTACAAAATCGAAATTGTACGACTTCTGCCTAGAGCTCCCGTCTCACCAACCTCCTCTGGACCCCACAACGCCACCTGGTCGCACGAGGCCCATTTTTCGAACGAACGATGGCACACGTATCAGGGCAAGCGCTCGCGACTACCAACGATGGCGGACGGTTGAGCGAGGGCTTAGGCAGACGTTACAAACTCGCACGCCGCACCACCAAGATGAACCGGCGGCTGCTCCAGCAGAAAACGATACAGACACACAGCCCCTGATATCCTCGATGGAAGACCAAGTCAACGAAGGAGAACAGGATGGGGACAGTGTTGAACTTAGCGAAGAAGACCGAGCGGTATTGGTAGAGCCACGAGGATGGACACAAGCGGCTTTCGACTCACTGCGATGGTTCACATCACCAGACGAGATTTCACGCTGCCAGCAAGCCGAGCACGATCTCGACCATTCGCTGCTGCCCCAGCCGGTCAAGCCCTCGCTGCACGAGAGCTCAAATGCTACAGACGAAGCCTCGGCCCACGACCGCTCGATCCGGGTGGCCAAATACCTCATTCGCTACTTCCACAACCTGGCCTCCTTCCAGCTGCACCGTTTGCACGGGGCCGTCCAGGAGGCGGAACGTCACGCCTACGACGATTCCGAGTCCGAGTCCGATCCGCCGCTGGACGGCCATGTCCTTCTCACAGAAGAGGTGCTGGCCCAGTGCGGTCTACATCCTGGCCGCGATGCCGACTGCCTCTTCGCCGTCGCGATGGTCGAGAAATTCTTCGCCCGCTCGGCTCAGGTCCAGGCGCCTGAGACGTGGGAAATCTGCGGCGTCAGGGTTTGCTGAGTTGGGGAGGGGCCCGTTCGTGGTGGCCGTGGAAATGCACTTGCAATCGTTGGTAACGGTGCTTCTATCAAACTTAATACCCTCATTTCTCTTCCAGTGTATACTTTGGCGCTTCAAAGATAGGTCTGTTGGTAGCACCATGAACTTAATGCTTGACATTAGAAACACATCGTCTCATGTTCGACTACTGGCACGTGTAACGTGTGGAATCAAGGCATGCGATTGTGTGAGCGCCTGACCTGGACGAAGACAGTCATATCCCGATACAGGCGCTGGCTCTAGTGGGGAACAAACCCAAAATACACCCTGCGTGTACGGCTATGCACCAATTTCGGTCCGCGAGACTGCCCCGCAAAGGATGTTAACGATGTTGCGACGGTGGCAAGGATCGATCGCCAGGGGATCGACAGCGATACGTGCAAACAGGGTCTATCATCAGAGAGCAGGGAGGGTTGCAAAATCAAGCACTGTGATGGGAAGCAGCTACGGCACCTACATACAAGTGCAAGTAGAGCAAGTAGAGCAAGTATCCAGGCCAGCTCCAAACCGCTGCTGCAGCTTCCCGATGTGTGTCCAATCCAGTGGACAATTATCATTCGTATGCAGTCCTTCCGATCCGTTCCATTTCATTCTATTCCATTACCGTGTCCATACCGTATGTGCTTCGGAAGGGGAGTGGTCCTGCTCGAGGTGTTGTTCATAAGAGACTCTGTCGGAACTATAGGAAACCTCTGTTGTTGTGTGGATGTCTGCTTGACATGATGGCTGGTCGAAGGTCTGCCATAATCATGTCGTATGTAGTATGCTGTGCTGGGGCAAGTTCTGGGGCAAATGCAATTCTCGAGAACCATTGTGGGAACAGTTCATTTGCAAGGAGAAACTGAGTAAAAGTGTCTGAAGTTGAGTTCAGACGACCTCGGTACACGCAGTGATTGGGTATGAGATTACCATAAGGAGAAGTAGAGTGCTTCCAAACGTAACGCAGTCGCTTTTGCGTCCATGGTACGGTGGCTGCTTTCGCTATGGAGTGCCTCCAGCAGGCTTACTGAGCGCTCTGGCTTTGACAGAGTCCCTTTCTGTTCGAAGGACTTTCTGCGCCCCCACCTACCTTGAATAAAAGCATGCTCAGTTTGGGGATGACGGATTGAAGCTATCGGTAGAGAAGTTCTTGCGCAACGATGGACGAGCTGGAATCTGATTTCTCGGGTGTCTTCCTCCTCGAGAAGCACCAGGAGGCCTCTGAGCTGGGCTCGATGGGAAAGTAGTGATACCTGGATCGGTGGGACCGGCGACCCTTTGAGTGACTTTGTTCATTGGCACGGTGCCACGGCCAGGGCCAGGCTTCCTAGCGGGTGTGGCTGCGATGGGAGGCGAGGAGGCGACGGCATCACGATTGCCGGTCCTCTGAGAACGAGATGACTTTGCTTTCTTTGATGGTGTTGACATGGAGAGGCCGGCGAGGTCTGGCCCGGATTCAGACCTTGCATGCTTGATTGGTGGGGAGGAGGCCACATGAATAGGCTGTCCGGTAATACGCGAGATCAGTGGACGTGGGCGAACGTCGCGAATACGAGCCTGAGCACGTGTTGGACCTTCAACAGAGCGAGGAGGCTCAGGGGTACGTTCATCTTCAGCCTGGATCTTCATGTCGACAACATTGTACATGTAATCCCTGTAATTGTTCTGGATGTCTCCCTCAGCCTCTCCGTCTTCTTTTGGTGAAATGAGGAGCTCAAAAGGAGGCACGGCTGTCAAGTGGCCGGCAGTGGCCTGAAGCTGAATCCAATGAAGAACATTGTCGACATCATCGTAAGAGCCATCATCCTTCTCAAGATCAGCCTTTCCAAACTCTTCTGCCAGGAGAGGATGAAACTTATCAGCAGGCTGCAACTTCTTGTCCTCGAGTAGGTTATACTTCTTCTTCCACGCCTCTTCTCCTGCTGTGATGGCCTCCTCTTCAGTGCCCTGGTGGCGACGATACGCAGTTTGGAAGACTTGTAGACGATCGTGAACTGCCTTTGTGAGTTGGATCTTGAATCTCGCCTCGGGACGCCAAAGTCTCAAACGGTCAACTTGAGAGCGAAGACCCTCAACCTCAGCCTCGATCTTCTCAGTGTTATTGAGGTAAGACCTTTGATAGGATTCACGTTGATAGTGTTTCCTGCAATGAAAGTTCCAAACGTCATCAGGAATCGAGTTGGTCTCTTTTTTGTTGCGGCCAAAATACTGCGACACACATTTCCTACCCACAGCTTGGCGTGAGTACCAGGTCTGACCTGTATTGCAGTGACGCTCACCACAGCGCCATGGCTTTGGGAGAGCCTTGTAAGGCTCTCCCGTCTTTTTGTCAATTGGAGCCTTGAGTGCGGGTTCAGTTGACGAGCCCAGGCCATCTGAAACTAGATCTCTACCACTGATACCTTTACGGTCGTCTGGGTGGTCTTCTTCGTCACCATCATCATCGTTGTTGGCAGGGCGATCATTGATGGCTTTTTGCTTTACGCGTAGGCTTTGACGAGTTACGGCTGGTGTCTTGGTACCCACGGTGGTCTTGCTCGGGATTGTGGGTACAATGGCAGCAGCGCCTCTGGTGTTCTTGCGACGTTCTGAACTTGGTGGCTGTAAAGTGCTTGGTGACGAAGCGATCACAGACGGCAAAGCATCTCTGCTCCGCGTAGATTGAAATTTGGTAGTGAACCTTACAGATTGGTCACCATCGTTTGAGGTTGGATCGTCATCTTCTACAGCGTTCGATGTGGTCCTCTTAGACTTGCCGGTTTGACGAAAGTAAGGTGAGGTGAAGACAGAGTCGTCGGTGTCGTGAGTAGCAGCATTGCCAGCCACATAGTGACTGAGAAACTCGTCCGGGTATCCAGTTGTATTGGCAGAATGAGTGGTAGGGTTCTGATCGTTGCCCCCGTTATCAACATTGACAATGTCCTGGTCGTCCGACATGTCATCGGCTTCAGCCTGGTTGAGCAATCGAATAATGGACGAGTCGCGTTGAATTTCCTCCCGATCGCGAAGTGAGACCTTGGTGGGGATCTGACCGTGGGAGACCATTACTGTCACGTCGCTAGGTAGTGGTGGCCCTTCGTCAAGTCTGAAGTCACACAGGTGAGTCTAGTCCACAAATCACTTCGCGAAAATTGCGGCGGTGAGAAGCAGACGTGGTAATGTTTAAGTTCCAAGGAGTTGAAGGTTTCTAATGCAGAAGTCTCGTCGTCAGTCAGTCTCGTCAAACTTAGTAGACTCGATGGTGGTGTGCTAGACAAATATGATGCGAACGTGTTAAAAGGCTTATCTGGAGTCTGAGGTGTTTTATACCGCATGAATAGAAAGTCAGTTGGACGTTTGGTCAAATGTGAGAGGGTGACGAAGGGGTTTGGTGGTTGACCATCCACACGAGGTTTAGATCAAGTCTCGAGATGGATTCAGATGACCGGGTCAGTATCTCACGGCAAATGGAAGGAGTGTGGACAGCAAGATTGAATCACGAGCGAACCGTAAATGATTGTGTGAAGGGGGTTGTATTGACACTGAAGCCAGCCTTGAAATTCAGCAGACAAACAAGCAAGCAGGTCAGGCTTGCCTAGGTGAAGGCAGTGAAGTTGACTTTAGCCAAGACAAGATGTCAACGAGGTTCTCTTGATTGGCTGTTTCACAGACATCGAGCATTCACTCTGTCCATTTGTCCAGTCGTTGATCGGCAAGCACGAAACATTGAATGCGTATGATAGCGCCTTATCTCGTGACAACGGTGCAAGCGTGAATCCGTCTCGAACAGTCCGCTGAAGCTCGTGAATCGGCTTTTTCACGGCGCGCCGTCCTCTTATCAAGCGACTGTACATTGTTTGCAATGCCGATTGAATTCGAAACATAAGACGACAGTCCTGGATCCTGAGAGATACGAGCAGGTAAATAAGGTCATTATGAAAGTTGAAGTTCTTCTCATCATACCAAGGACCAGCTTATTGTTCACATGTGGTGGAGGCCGTGAAAACATCGTAATACTGCTACCAGACCTACGAGAATAGAGAACAGAGAAAAAGTCAAAGAATCAACAGAAGCGAATCTATCATTGACCATGTAATTGAGCATTGAATGAGACGTATTGGAGCCTTTCGAAGGCCAGCATGTCGCAGGATGCAGGACGGAAGACGAAAGACGTCCGGAGTTGCTGTAACAGGAAGGTGCAAAATTGCGGGGATTTCGGGACAGTCCGGCGATATTAACTAATTCATGATTAAGCGGTGTGGCCCATGCCTGAGGCCGTCACTGCCGAGGATTTGACATTGCACTGAAGTTTGAATGGTACGATCATCATGCCACCAGGGGGTCACGATGAGACAGCCGTCATGCAAAATGTACTGGGTATCTCCCTCTTAAAAAAAAATCTAGACCTTCGACAGACGCGGGGGCTGGCATGAAGAATCGAATTTGGCCGACATTCAGATGACGACTGTCTCAGCACGAGGTAGAGCCATTGGGATCTCAGAGCACACAGTGGGTCTTTGTAGTCTTGTTAGACACCATATAAAGCGGGTCGACATCGGAGCGCAGTTGTCAAGGCTTGAAAGAGCCCAGGCAATGGCGGGTATAGCGGCCTGCCAACATTCGCTGTGTGTGTTCCATTTGGGCTATCCTGGTCGGAGACAGCTTAACTTGCCGCACAGCGAAGCCAAACTTGGACAGCCCTCAAGGGTTGACGACGAATGGGAAGCATGGCAGGTGCATGCAAAACGATAAGACGGGCGAGAACACTGCAAGTCTGAAAGACGAAACTGTCCAATCCGGCCTCTTTGCTGAAGATATAATAAAGAGGTCGGCTGGAACTTGAATATGCAGCATACAACACGGCCATCCGGGCTGGACTGGGCTGGGTTGGACTGGGCCTTGCTGAGGCAGCATCACTGGTCTTGGCAGCAGGTGTTCTGCTGGTCGAGGTGCATCTGGAGGTCCGTCCAGCAGGTTTGATAGTCACGTTGCTAACGAGATGGTGTCGCTGCCATTACGATGAACAACAGTGGAGGCTCACTTCTCATAGAAAGCGAGACTACCCACATACCTAGGTAGCTGGTTGATACTGTGTTGGCTGGCTAGCTATACCTATTGGTAGGTTGGTTAGAACACACAGGCATCGCATCTCGAACATAAACTCCTACCTACAATCACTTCTAAACAGCAGCGTAAGGGGAGTACGGGTATAATCTAGTTTCCGTAGCGAGAGGCTTTACCTATAACAACCGCAATCCAACCAGACGAGAAAGACGAGCCAATGCGGAGGAATGATTGCGCTGTAGTATTACCTACAGCGAAGCGCAGACAGGGGTCAGGGGAGGACAGAACAGGACAGGAGGCGTGCGACGATCGAGCGCAATCGAGGCGATCTGTGCAGAGACGACGCTTGGCATTGGCGGTGTTCCGCAAGATGTGGATCTCTTTCGCTAGGTACCGCTGGAGGTTGTCATCGCGTTGCGTGTGTAGGTACGTTGCACCTGTAGAAGAAGCGAAGCAGAAGTGAAGTCGATGGAGTAGAGTGTGGTGTTGATGCTTCCTTCCCATGTACAGAGCAATGAAATCAATGTCGATGTCGTGTTGTGTTGGAAGAAGAGCAAGGGCTGGGGCTGGGGCTGGGGGCTGGGTGGCAAGAGAGAAGCTCACCAGCAGCAGTATGGCAAGCCGTCTCTCTCTCACCGAGCCACATATCGAGGTTGTGCGGTGTGGTGGGTTGGGCTTCCACCGACATACACACACACCATGGCAGCCATTTGTCGCAATCTCTGCCAGGTAAAGTGGAAATGAGGGCAAAGTCCAAGGGGAAAGCGACGGTGGCGATGCCCGAGTCCGGCGGAATATCGAGGCACGGCGGGCGTAGCGGGGGGAATGTGGGCTATGTCATATGCCGGGAATAGATTAGTGCGTCTCGGAACGTCAGCCGAAAGGTTCGATGACAGTCGACGATGTCGATGGCGACGGCAATGCGGCGATTGGCGATGGCGGCGCTGAGGGGGAGAAATGACGATGACGGGGGTGGTGGAGGCGGTGATGTTGCCGGTGATCATGGTGCATCCCAGCAGCAGCGATGGCCCTCTTACCGGACGATGGCGGTGGTCTGGCTGGTGATCGAGAGCCAGCGTGCGCATACAATACACAAGCGCATCAGGAACAGGAAGCGTCACGGTTACAATAGGAAAAACCGAAAAAAAAAAACAACTCTGCATCGGTACAGCCGCCGATTCTCATCGTCGATTCCACTGCCCTTCCCCCTTCCCCATTCTACGTTGCCTCAACATGCTCTGCTATGCTTTGCCACTCTACGCCATGTCATGCTGTGTTGTGCGGTGCAGTGCGGTGCTGTGTGGTGCAATCCTGTCCTGGCGACCACTGCTTACGATGTGTAAATGAAGAGATGAAGAGATGAAGAGATGAAGAGATGAAGCGATGAATAGATGAACGGTGAGATAGTTAGGCAGGCGGCTAATCGGAGCGATTGGCTGGTGGGTGCAAGCAAAAGGATGAGAGTCCAAACGGCATCACGTAAGGCAAGACAAGGCAAGGAATGGTAGGTAGGTAGGGTAAGATATGGGGGTCTTGTGAACTGCTTGCCTCTCTTCCACCACACTCGAGAACGGTGATTGATTCACTGATGGACGGAAGGACGGAAGGACGGGTGGATGGGTGGATGGTTGGATGCACGAACAGACCGATGGACTGACGGACTGATTGCACGAATGACTGATGGATGAGATCTACCACCGTAAATAATTCACTTGGGAAAACACAGTCTGAAGTATTGATTGAGAGACTACTGCGTTTGGGGACCACACCACCCAGCACCAACACAAATCTGGTCTTCGCTGTCGTCTCGTTTCGTCTCGTCTCGTCTCGTCTCGTCTCGTCTCGTCTCTGCCAGCCAGGTACCTTACCAACTCGCTACACTCGATAGAAAGACAGACAGGAGACACTCTCGCTCGTTCATTCGTTCGCGCAGACCCGGCCGTCATCAGTCCGTCAATCCGCCAGGAAAAGCAGGTAGGTAGATCTGGCCAGGTCAGGTCAGGTCAGGTCAGGTCAGGTACTGTCATCGTCACCACCGCCCTACGGTTACGGCTACGCATACGCCTGTGCCTGTGCCTGCGCCTACGTCTACGCCTACTCTTTTCCGCTACATTACACTACCCTTCTACGCTCCTACAATTACAACCACGACTGCACCTAAACCAACACTTACACCTACCGTCTACAGCATACCTCTACCGTCTGGCACCCACACCGTTTGCCGCTCACGAGACCTCTTCCTGAAAAAGGGGCCCCTTTAGTGGAACAAGTTCTGCGTTGCCTGCTTACTTCGCGATTGGGACATTTCCCTCTGCTCTGTCTTCTCCTGTCACCTACCGGCTTTTGAACCATCTACCACACCCATACATCGTCGACGCGACAACCGTCGACGCAGGCTTTGATTTCAAACTACTTCGACCTCACCTTGGACTCTGTTGTGGCCTATTCGGCATCCGTACGCCATTTCTCGACTCTCACAAACCCAGGCTCGCCACTCACCATCCTACCCCACCCCACCAGAAACCAGACTGGACCAGATTGGCCCGGGCCCGACTGGACCAGCACAGCAACTCTGCATATCGAACCAACTACACGGCGGCACAACAGACCAGCCTTCGAGAAATCTGTTCCCTGGAAACCCGCGACCATCATCAATGAATGTGGCCTCGGGACATGGATTAATCGAGAACATCCCGGACCGTCCTTCATGTCTGGGAGGCCTCTATTGGCAGCGAACTCTTCGAATTCTGGTGATCCGACCAGCAGCAGTAGTGTAAGCCCAAATCAGAGCATCAGCAGCAGCAGTGGCAATCAAGTCCCAGGCGCGATTCCAACGCCAAACAGCAGCAACAGCAACATCAACATCAACATCAATAGCGGCAGTGGCAACGGCAACCACAGCAACATAGCTCCCGCAGCGAGCAATGCTCCAAGTCAACAACACAACTCTACCACGACGACGGCAAACACCAACACTACTGGAACCGCCAGACCCAAGCGCACCCTGATAGAAAGCGCATGCGGCGCTTGTCGGAGGCGAAAGTCGAGAGTATGTAAAAGCCCACAGGTCAAAAGCCGCACGCATGTTGGGTGCCTCAGTTTGCTGACTCATCCCCCCTCTCTCCCACTCTGACAGTGTGATGGTGTAAGGTGCGTACATTGATCGACTGTTTGCCTAGGAAGTCGACTTCTAACCCCACACCCTCCACCATTCGTGATGACCATCCACGTTCTTCCTTGATGCGTCTCCACATCCTTCATGTCGTCTTACCCATTCAAGCGATGCACAAGTGAGACACAACTGACGAACCGAGTTTCTAACATGCAGACCTGCCTGCGGACGTTGCGTCGGGCTCAAGACCGACTGCACCTACCAGACCGAAGATGGCGAAAGTCGATGGTCGGCACTGAAGCGCAAGAACAACGAATTGTACGCCAGAACTACAGAACTAGAATCCGAACGGGACGATTTACGAGAGCTTGTGTCGCAGTTGCAGGCCAGGCCAGACTGGGAGGCGCGTGGGATATTTGAGCGGATTAGGTATTGTACCCGCTACGAGGAGGTGTTTGACATCGTACGCGATCTGCGTGCAAGCTCGTCTGGTACCATACCGCATCCCGTCATGACAAGGCCGCACTCGCATGATCGTCCAGGTCCCAGCCCCATCCAGCTTGCCCAGCCGGGTCCAAATGCAGGAGGCAGTAGCGGTGGAGGCGGTAGTGGAGGCTCAATGACTGGCGTCAGCGTGGATGGAACCAGTGGGGTGGTTTTGCCTGGCCGAGGCACCAGCCGTCTCACAAGCGCCACCCTCTCACCCTTGTCACAGTCCCCAGGCATCCTAGGTCACCCACCCCCACCCCCGCCAGCGCCACAGGCACAGATGCAGATGCTGGGGGAGAATCGACTGCCTCCCTTGAGAATGGTACTGGGAGAGGGCCAGCTGGACGATATGGGTGATGATAGGATCATGAGAAGCACATCTTTAGGGCCAAGAACGCAGTCAAACTCACCTTCACAGCAGCAAGTACCCCACGGCAACCTTAGGTCGGAAAGGACGATCTGAAGACTTGGACGTGAACATGGGGTGCGAATGACTGGTGAGAAAGTGGGCAAGAGGCTTGCAAGCCACGCCCATCCCTGGACGAGCCTTCGCCATGTGCGAGCACATTGGAGGACAAGGACATTCCACAGCCCACACACAATCGCCCGCCTAATGGCTGGTGGATCAAAGGGGAAGCTTCACATCCCCAGATCCATCCTGGTCGACTGTGCTGGGTTGTTGTAATCGAACCAAGCTGATGGACAAGAATGTGTGTCAAGCCAAGGGCTATGACACTCGGCCACCTCGCGGTGAAGACCCTTCGAGGCACGAGGGTAGATTGAGAGACGAGGGAAAAAGGAAAAGATTCAGGGCGATCTGTGGGAAACCATGATATTAGTGAGGGAAGTAGGAATGAGTCAAACAAGGAGGAGGGGAGAGTAGCGAAGTTATAGAATCACAAGCACAGCATCGTGAGAAAACGACCGGCGGCATTTTCGTGATAACCATCATGTTCGGCTGCAGCCGAATAACCTCAAGATCCGTTCCCTATCGCTCGTCTTGCTGTGTTGTATCCAGGGTTCTGGGGACGAAGGGATCAGACTGAAGGCCCACCCATCTACGTGCGTGCATTGTGGCTGTTGGACGGAGACCTCAATCCACTCCACTATTACCATACACGCTCCACTATCCTTGTCCCATCCCTAGACCACGATTTGTTCACGCTCGCATCCATGTCTCCCCAATTCCAACCCAGCCACCACTTACGCCTTTCTGCGCCATAGCTTCATGCAGGGACGCAGGAAGCACAGACACGATCACGGCATCTGGCAGGACTGCGACGAGTTCAGCACTAGCATCGGTAGGGAGGGCATGCTGTGACGATGTCGATGACGACAGCGACAGCGAGCGCGTCGACGGCGGCGGGTGGTGGTGATCCATGTCGCTGATCCAGAACGGTGACGAGATCTAACGGGTATGGGCAAAAGTTAAGGTAGGCTAGGTAGGCTAGGTAGGTAAGGTAGGTAAGGTAGGTAGGTAAGGTACCTATGGATGGGGATGATGTAAACAGCGGGCGATGGATTGGGCGTACACCTCTGGGCAGGAGGTACCTAAGGTATAGGTAGGTAGGTAGGTAGTGGACGTCAAGGTGGGCGTCTTTCAACAGCGTCATGACTACATCACAGCCTTTGCGCTTGACTTTTGCTCCGCGGACCTCAGAAGCCATTTCGATCAAATCAGAACCTGGAGAGAGGCTGGATGGGGCCTCATCACGTGACCCCTATCGCTCACCCTCCCTTTCCTCTACTTCTCCCTCGGGTTATTGTCTGCCGACAAATGCCACCCGCCTACACATCGCTTCCCTGACTTGCTCCTATCCTCACCCTGGCCTGGTATGGTGTGACGGGACTGGACAGGACAGGACGGGATGGGGTTGGATGGAGTGAGATGAGGCTCCATGGAGCATGCCACCCTGTCGTCGCCTTTTCTTTGATCGATGCGTGCATTGCTCCTGATGCTGGTGCGCGTTGCCGCTTCCATGTGCACTGCGGTTTGTTCATGTCCGCGCATCGGATCACATCGCCCTCGGACCCTGAATGGGCGTCAGACCCAGGGTCTCTCGACATCGGCATATCTGGTGCATATCTGAAGCGTGTTTGCGGTACTGGAGACCTTGCAACTGACCAGACGACGGTGCTGGGTCCAGATGGCAGTAACTCGATCATGAAACATCCCATCCATCCATGCCATCTCGTGACGTCTTGCTCCATCCTGGTGACGACGGGAGAGAACATTGCGTCGCGTCTCGTCTCGTCTCGTCTCGCCTCGTCCAGCCTCGTCTTGCCCTTTACAACCCTGCCCTGCAATGCTTCTGCGTTTGATCCAAAAGATTTGTATTACGGATCGGAAGCTGGCCAATGGCTCATGGCAGGAAGTGGGATGATTGAGTCTCGACGACATCGTCAACGAGAATCGGATCACCCTGGCATGATCGAGTTCGATCTGGCCTGCCGTGAGGCGGCTCTAGATGCAGAATGTAACTCGTTCTGAAATACACAAGGAACTTTTACTTTCGAGTTCTTTTTCCGATGCAGATTCAATCGGAAGCAAATCAACACCTAAAATCATGTCTCACGTGGATGCCTTACCTATGCACTGAAAGCCAAGGTGGAGTTTTGGCCCGTTCAAAGGCGTAGTATGGTCGACATCTCTGAGCATTAGATATCCGCCCTACAGTGGAATGTCTCCACGTGTAGCCGTTGATCTCGGCTCTATACAGACTACGTAAAGGCGCCATCACGTCCACGGTCTCTGTACACCCGATACTACTACAACCGTACTGTGGGCTGTCTTTACAAACGGACGTCGAATCCAATTGTCACACATGCTTAGTCAATTGCTGCTGCGCAATGTTTCGACATGTATAATGATATGGTAAGAAACCAAGAGAGAGTAACATGGGAGGAAATGAAGACGAGTGTAACGTGGGAAAAAACCAAGATTGTGCTCATCCCACGCTATCCTCCGCTTCATAGATGGATTACATAAATGGAACCCAGCCTACAAGATAATATCAATCATCCATTACGGTGGTGGAACCTGCTCGACTTGCAGCCTCAACATATGAGAAAAATGAAGCTTGGCAGTTACCACTGCAGGAGACACGGTTCGCCCAGCTCAAGCGGTGCATTGGGTTCGGAACGCAGTTTAAGTAAGCTGTGTGCCACACATGAGCTCGGCGATATTGTTTACGTCTTCTAGAAAGGTTTCTATGGGCATGTTGACCAGCCTTTCTGTGGACCGAACAAACGGACAAACAAATCGAAACAGTGATGATAATTATACTAAAACGCTGGACCCCTTCCAACATCTAACAGCATCATCCAGCCTGTTGACATACATGACTATATACGGTTTCTAATGGTGAGGTGGAAAAGTAGGAATATATGGATGCTATGTTCTGTTCTGCTTTATAAAGTGTGAACCATGTCCTATACTAGGAAACCATGTACAGAACTGTAGAAACAATAGCGATTCGAAATGGGATCTATTAGACTCTAGTGTTCCAATAGTAATCAGATCGCAGTAAAAGCTCACGACGTTCAACCTTTACTCATAATATCTACCCCAACGCATACCATCACCTTGTGTCGGGGATAGGTTCGTAGTCGTCCTCTTTCGGAAGCAGCTTGGATCCAGCAACGAGACCGAGGCCGTTGAGGAACAGTATGCTCCAGCTGACAGTGCAGAGGATCCAGCTCTTGTCCAACGACCAACCGACGAAGAAGCGACGGTCATGGTCGTAGAGGTAAGCCTAGCGAAGAGAACAAGGCAACAGCAGTCAGCAAACACACGCCTCTTCACGCTCAAACTTTCAAACGATACAGGCAGCGCAGTACTCACCACAAGAGCCATAGCGATCAGTTCGCTGGCACTGATCACGCTCAGAATGCCCGCTAGCACCTTCCAGCCAGCCTCTCGATACGCACGCCCGCCAAAGAGAATCGTGGTGTAGCAGACGAGGCAGGCCAGCTCGAAGATGAGGACGAAGTTCATCAGGAAGCCGGTGCTGCGCCACATGCTGCAGAAGTATCGGTCCTCGCTGCCGCGGCACTCGTCCTCGCGCGGAAAGGCGGTGCACTGGCCTGTGATGCTGCTGCATCGCTTGTGAAGCCCGTACGTCACCCGTATCGTCGAGTCTCCAGCTCCGGGCGTCGTCGCCGCCGACGAGTACGACACCCAGTTGGGCAGCGCCACCGCCGCAATCGTGCATGCGCTCGCCGCCAGGAACGCCCACAGCGAGATGCCGTATACTATCCTTCGCGTCATTCTCTCCCCCGTTGCTCGTCGTCTCTGGTCGGGCAGGTAGGGTATTCTGCTGCGTTCGTCTTAGGGATGTCTGGGTCTGGACAGGTCGGTCGAGCTGGACTGTGAGGTGTCTTCGCTTGCAGTGAGGCGGAGCCCTGGTAGCGGCGTTGTTATTGTTGTTGTCGAGAGACGGTGAAGGTCGTGGGAATTGATCGAGACAGGTGCGGTACTGGGATGCTCCTCCACCTCTCACACCAACGATTGCCGATCCCGAAACCAGCCCACTACCCCAGCAGATTGAAAGGGATATCCTCCGATAGCCAGGATCGTAAATTGATCGAACCTGTTCCTGTGTCTTCTCCAGCTTCGACCAACGACGGAGTCTCCTAAGATGCAGGTGTCTTCTCTGCAGCTACAGTCGAAATCTAAGCGCCAGAGGCCCTGCAATTGTCCTGATATTGGCCAATACTGTACCATTTCTGCCTGTAGCTATCCATGTCGCGGCATCCACCTGGGCAAGTTCAGCGCGATATGACATCACTCTGCCGATTGTTTTGTACCGCGGCACGACTTCCCACTATAATATGTGGGATGTCAATGTCTCAACCGGAATGGCTCTTGATTGTATCTACTAGTTCCCCAAACCGACTATTTCGTTCGAGCCCTCACCATTAGATTAGTGGGAATGGTGAACAAAGACCAGACCGGCACAAGACCTTTCTTGACTACCACTGCGGCTCCAGGGTAAGGGTTAGATTGGAGGCGCGCTGGTCTTGTTAGATGATACATACGCGTCGGCTACGGATGTGGAATACGAGCCTCAGTGCCGCTCAATCTTACAAAGTACGCCTGTGAGAAGCAACGGCCATGTCTTCGTCGCGCGGCATTCCCATCACCAAGCCGTGCCCACATCGCCCGGCATGATCCTCTCTAGGCGGCTGCACCTAGGCCCTGCCATCACCGCCTGCCTCGAGGCCACCCTCATCGGCGTGCTGTCGAACCTAACCGCGCAGTTGATCGACGCCAACCGGCCAGAGAAGGACCATCCACTGCCCTTCTCCGCCGCCAACCTCGCCCGATTCGTCCTGTACACCGGTCTCACTGCGCCCCTGAACTTCCACTGGCAGATTTGGCTGGAGCGCCTGTTCCCTGCTCGACCTGCACCTTCGTCTCGGTCATCCTATCCGGTCTTGAGACAGTCGCACGAGTTTGAATTGGGAGAGAGGGCGAAGGAGGAGCAGTTAGGCTTGCAGAGCGGGACCGGTGCGGACGCTGCTACGTCTGCTGCCAATGCGACGGTAGCGCAGGATGCTGCGAATGGCCTCTCCTGGAGAAACACGTTCGTGAAGTGGTTCCTGGATTGCATTTCCCTGGGTGCCATATGGAATACCCTTGCCTTCTACCTGATCATTGGGTTGCTGAAAGGTCAGCCCATGGCGCAGATCTCACAAACCATCAAGACGGTGAGTATTCCGTAGCGGCTTTTCTCATGATTAGCCAAAACATGCATGAGTCAAGTGCCGGATTGTATCACAGCATACTGATGGGAGATAGGATGCCATCCCTCTAATACTGGCAGGCTACAGGTTATGGCCCTTCGCATCGATCGTAAACTTCACCCTTATACCAGTGGAAAAACGAATAGTCTTCCTCGGCGCGGTTGGATACCTCTGGGATGTCCATCTTAGTCTGATAGCTGCTAGGAAATGATGCTCACAGTCTGTCGCGACTTGAGTTCAAGTAGGCTGGAGCCAGGCTCACCGTATCTGTTCACCACTATCATTCATAGAGGTCATCTATTTTCATTTCAGTGACGATCCGTTGAATGCTCAGCTCTTGCACCTGACCTCATAGACATGATACACAGTGATTCAGATCTCTGCGCTGGTTGCTCATCGGAAAATATCGCTTGTATTCTCAGTGTCAGATCAGTGGAGGATAGATGGATCAGGTAAAGCACTTGGTAGAAGATATATTTCTGGTTCTTCATTGGCAACTAAAGAGCTATAACGGCAACAATTTGAGCTGTTCAAGCGCTGGGGAAATCCGCAGAACGAAAATGTGACAACCAACCTTGGAATGAAACATGGAGAACATGATGTAAGTAACACATCAGATATACACTGGAAGACATGGATTATGGATTACAAAGTGCAAAAGAAAAGGAAATCGCTTGTACGCGGAAAAAGAGATGAGGATTATGCACAACAGCCGGACTCATAACCTGTTTCAATGCAAAGATGCCAGCCCACATTATGGTCGTCACTCTCCCTTAGAAAGGCTACGCAGGGAAGTACTCTCCGGAGCATCGACAAACACATCACTGCCGCTCACTGCACTGTCTTCAGTAGCTTTACGGCTCAGCGTAGGCTCTGGTTTTTCGGTAACCGTGCTGCTAGCATCGTCGTCGTCACCGTTTGCGCTCGACTCTTTGGCACTGCCCGGCTCTTTACTCTTGAATGGTTCGCCTGGCGACTTTGGTTGTGTTGTTGGATCTACACCTTCGAACGCATCATCCTGGTGTAATCCCTTAGGTACTTGCCCGGCCTCAGCCATGCCTTTGATGTCGCTCCAATACTCCAGCCTCTTGACTTGCTCCTCGGCTGCCTTGATTGCATCCTCTGGTATCTTAATTCCTCCCTGGTCCTCATCTTCCGAGGCGAATGTGATCAGCGTTGCAAGCAGCTGACGCCTGGACGCTTGGAAAACCATCAGGGACATGATCTGCTCCATCTCCTGCGCAAGATAGTGCAGATCCTGGCCACCATGGGCGATGAATGAGCGACAAGCGCGCAATTTTGTTCGATCTACGTGACAGGTCTTCCTCAAGTGATATAGAAGGGTGGCTATATCTGTGATCTCCTGCTCCGATGGATCTAGATCGGAGAAGCTCTCGCGGGAACGGCGATGATGAAGCTGGCCGTGATGCCCTTCAGCTCTCTCCTCTTGCTGCTGTTTCGTCGTAAGTGACAGCGGCCGGTGAATGGTGAAGTAGTCACTATTCAGCTCGTGGCTAGGTTCCTTGGTATCGTGATGCTTCACACCACCAGCAGGTACTTTACGTATTCTCTTTCGCAGCCATCTTCTCCGTCTGACGAATGAATAACACCAGGGGTGGTTGCCGTGCCAATTAAACCTCTTTTGGAACATAAAGCTGTACTCCCATCCCTCTTCGTCAACGTCATGACTCATGTCCACGTACCAATTCTTCCATGCCCACTCCCAGCTTGGATCAGGAAGTTGCGCGTTGCGGATGTCGACGGGTGATGTTCGGAACTCAGCATTCTGCCATGACATCGGATCAAAGTTTAGCAGTGACGATGATGAAAACTTGGGTATCCCGAACAGAAAAGCACCACGTTGGTTTTCGTAAAGGATATCGACCACGCTATCCTCAACGGCAGCCTTGTGAACCATCTTCTTACGAGAGATGAGGGTATGCTTAGCTGCCGATGCCTTTGCCTTGCCTCGGTGAAGGTACGACCCTTTCCCTTGCGGCTGTGCGCTATTGACCGACGTCACCGGTGTGATACCCGCAGGTGAAAGCCCGCCTTCATTGCGCTCTCCCTCCACCGCCGTTGCTAAGGATGACACCCTGTTTCTGGTGGAAGAGCCTGCAGCTTGTGTCGCTTCCTCATATCTGTCGCGCCGATATTTGCCGTATTTGTATGTGGCTTTTGACTCTCGAATAGAATTTCGGAGGGACAGGTTGGTACGCTGCTTCTGTAGCGAATAGTTTGTCGAATGTCGCGCATTTGAACCTGGTCGCGCCGAGCTTGTTGGGGTTGCGACGCCGCCCAACAACGTATCCTCGCCGTCAGTCTCAGATTCATCGACGCTGGCAAAATCGTCCGCCGGCCTTTCGGCGTCGAGTAGAAGGATTTGGGGATCCGAGTCCGAGGCCTGCGCTCGATCGATGGAAAAAGGCGCTCGTATGGACATAGCGACGCGTTAGACTATAAAGATATGAAATGAAGACGAAGTAGGAGAAGAAGGCCAAAAGAGTGATGTTCACAACCGAACTTTCATAAAGTCGGTCTTGATCGACATCGATCAGGTAACTGAGAAAGTCGAAGATGGATGGTGACACTTCAAGTGCAATGCAGGGACAGAGGGGTAGCTCCTTCTGCGTAGGGCGTGGTCCAGGTTGCGAGAGGCAAGCGACCCAAAGAAGCCAGCTTCTGGGTCCGACGAGGGTGAATACAGGTGTCGCGAATAAGAGAGGACCCTACAAAGAAGAGAAAATGAGGTATAACAGAACAACGGCTTCGAAGGAAGGAAGGTCAATTACCCAGCCAGGCAGGCAAGTTTCGACATATAACGATGTTCCGGGATCGTATCTAATAATAATAAATGCTACCTAGGTAGGTATAGTCGACTACGCATTCATCATTACTCGATAGTCTAGGCCTTATTAGGTTAAAGCATTACGGCACAAGCCTCAATCGAACCATTGGCATGACGTCAATCTAAACCTCCACCGTGGACCAGAAAAGCCTGAATTGCGTCCTCAAACAGTAGATTCGCATTCAGTGGGCAAATAGACCAACATGTTCTCGTAGGAAACTCAGTATAGCCCGGTAAAGAATAACCCCCAGCTTGAGCGAATCAGTCCTGCTTTGCATCTGATAGCAAACTTCTACAATTCAGACTGTCTCGCAGATCTTCCAGAGCAGTACCTAGCTGGCCAACGTAGGATAGGGATATCAATGGTTAATATAGATATGTTTGCTTGAACACGGAGGTAAGAGAATACCAGAAGTATAATTGTTGGATCACAGCGAACCAATCTGATCGTCGCACCGACACAGGTGGACAAACAATGGCCAGACGGGGCTTCACCCATACGTAAGTGATCAGATCGGAAGGCCGCTCCACCAAGGCCCAGATCCTGCTCTCCACACGCTGCATAACTCTAGCCGAGACTCCAGACCGCAATATACCTTGTCAATCGAATTTCAAGGTTGTCATGGAGAGTCCAGAGCAGACGTTGTCCCGTCGTTCATTCCAATTCCTGTCTGACTAGCTTGATGCATCCATGCTTCGGCAATACCCGTCGAGACCGGTTCCTTTGCGGGGCGAAACAACGTCATTTGGCTGTCACCAAAAGCTCACCTGGGCAGCGGAGCGCAGCGCAGCTACAGCTCAAGTCACATGAAACGTTATGTAATGCGCAGAATGACAGCTTCAATGATGGAGCTTGACGCATTGCACCACATCCGGACCCCATTACTTGCCGACCGAGGCACGTACTCGAACTCCTTCCACTCCTTTATTACTTGACGACCAATCCTCTACTTCTACATCTACATCCCAGTACCATCTTCCACTTCATCCCTTCGTCAACCACGTCTCTCTCTCCCATAACGCTGTCATAACCATCTATCCACATCCAAATCCACCGCAACCAGCAATGTCAAATCGCGCGCTCAGGTATGGTGGGCTCATCGCCGCAGGAGGTGTTGGCTACTACCTCTACGCCGCCGGAGGCGACCCCAAAGCCGCTGAGAAGCGTGCAGAGTGTACGTCCCCACCATTCCTAGCTTCAGCCAGAGAGAAACGAGCTTGCCTTAGCTAACCATTGCTTCCGCGATCAACAGACGATGCTACTAGGCTGAGCACAGCGGTGAAGGACCAACTCCCAGGCCGTCAACAAGAGGCTAACGCCGATGCCCAACGATTGAAGGAAGATGCTCGGTCGACTCTGCAGGCCTACTCCAACGATGCCCAGAAACGGGCAGAGAGCCTCAAGGACGATGCCAAAGCCCAGGCTGACAAGCTGACCAAGGATGCTGAAAAGTACTCTAAGGAAGTTGGCACCCAGTTGAACAAGGCTGTCGACACCTTCGACAACAAAGTTAGCGAGGGCGCAGAGAAGGCTAAGGGCGGCATCAGCAGCTGGTTTGGAGGTAAATGAGCATGGGAAACTTTTCGCCAGCAGCAGAGGCAGGTGGATGGCGCACTCGGCGCTAGATGGCGTACTGTAATGTCTATATCGCAAGACTGACTATGATGTATTCTGTAAGCTTTGGGCTGCAGCACGTGTACGATGCCAATACTATGACTCTTGCAATTTATCAGTTGAAACTGCTGCAGTCTATTCTAGACGTGACTTTTCCAGACCTATATCTCGATGTCGATGCCAAGATCCATGTCAGCCAGTATCTCGTCATCCATGTTGCCCTTCTTTCGCATGCTGCCGGCAACGGCCTTGAGCCCAAGATTTGACCCGCTACCTTTCTTCAAGCCATTGAGCGGTGTTCCTGGACGTGACGCCTTAAGAGTAGTTCCAGGAGCTGGTGTGCCGGTCCGCGACACGTCTGAGCCAAACAGGTCGTGGTCGTCTGTATCAACCTTGAGTAGCTTGTTGGCTTTCTCTGCTTCAAGTTTCGCCTTCTCTTCTTCCTGCTTTCGCTTTCTCTCCTCGACAGCTTTCTCATGTGCACGCTGCGCCTTCTTCTTCTCTTCAATCAACGCCCTTCGAACCTCCTCAGACGTACGCTTCTTATTGAGCTGGTTCAGCTTCGCCAGCCTATCCTGTGCTTGCACTGCGGCGCTTTTAACTGGGCTTTGGTTCTTATTCGCAGTGCTAGTCGTAAGACTGCTCCCTGAACGTGAGTTTTCCAGAGCGGTTAGCTCGGCATCAAATCTTGACACTCCTTCCTCGTCTCCTTCTTCTTGTGCTCTTAGACGATCTTTGAGTATGCGCTCTCTCTTCAATGCTAGCTGGTTTGCTGGATCGTGCTTAGCCCTCATTTCGTTCGTGCGTCGAAGCCGCTCGGTAATGTCTGCATCGCTCCATGCGCGATTGAGGAAACGATGGATGTCGTCATTCTTCTGTAGGAGGTATTTCCTGCTAGGTGGGCGATGCGATGACTTCTCAAGCATTGCTTTGTATATGTCGTATTCTTGCTCAGTGAACCGGCTGTCGCTGCAGACACTGAAGGGAAACGGCTTTGTATTCGGTCCCTGCGCAAGGATTACGTATTGGTCTGTCTGGAATGTTTTGCCATGCGAGCCTTCTAGGGAGTAAGGGCGACCGTCGGTGAAACCTGGTTGCGTAGTTGATCAGTACACGACGTTCTTTTTAGTTCGAGCAACGCTCGTTAGCCATACCTTTAATTTGCGCCAACCGGTATACATTCTGACCTGTTGTACGGCTCTGCTCGAGGAAGACACGAGCAAAACAGCCCTTGACGGTCTCTTCAAATCCGGGCCAGAAACAGACCCTCGCGAAATTGCTGCGGCCGACGCGGCAAAGCTCGAAATCTCGCAGTGTAGCTGGTGGCTCGTCACGACTACGTCTGTCTGATGATGGCTCAGCCCACTCCACCTCGCTCTCCGCATCGGCGTCACGGTCGCTGCCAGCCGAAGAAGGCGATCTCTCATCGCGACGTGAGCCTCTTTCGGGAGCATCAACACGGGAGCTTCGTTCGGCACCCTTAGCCTCACGCGCCTGCTTATAGGCATCGAGGGCACTACGTCCCTTGTATTCGGCCTTTGGTCTTCGTGAGCGTGAGCCATCCTCGTCGCCCAGCTCAGCAGCCGCCGCACTGCGTTTCTTTTGTGCTTTTTCACCGTCCTTCCTTGCACGCGCCAATAGCTGTTTTAGCTGAAGGTCCTGCAGACGCTTTTGTACCACCTCCTCACGCTCGGCGAGGATCTGTTCTCTCTCAATTTCTGGTTTGCTAAGGATGTCCTCGCGTTCCTGCTCGCTGATAAATTTGCCCTCCACAGGGTATAAGGGTGCATCGTCGTCGTCATCGCCTGCTAGCGGCGAAGACGGAGCTTCGTGGTCGCTGCCTGACATGTTTGCAGCACCGCCTGGCGATTGAGGTGAAGACGGTTCCGAGCTGGAGATCGATGTCAGATAGGTATGCTTGCGTGTATGAAACAACACGGTATTAGAGCATGCGGTGGAAAGGGAGTACTGCTCCAAGATGGAAGTTCCAACGAACTAGTGAACGCCAACGTAGGTGGCATGTGGAAAGTATGCGCTGAGAGAACCTGACACATTCACACGAGGGGGAAACTCACAACTCGCCAAAATCGTCCTCCTCCTCAGAGCTGCCTCTCCTCTTCTTCCGTCCACCTCTCTTACGAACCCTCTGTGCTACGCCCTTTGCTCTGCCGCCTGATTCATCTTTCTTCTCTACACTCGGCTTTGCCTCCTGCGATGGTGATCTGTCTGCCACATCATCGATATCCGAGCCGGGCGCATCAGCGTCATCGTCGGAAGAATCGCCAGCAAGCGCTAACAGCTCGGCATCGATCTCGTCGGCGGACATGGCCGATGAATGTGAATGGATTATATGTAGGTCGCTTCGCTTCGGTAGCTGTAAATTCGCGCAAGGGTCCAAAGGTAAGAACGCGGCGTCCAGGGGAAGTCTCAATGCTTTTTGCGACTCAATCGAGAAAGATGTGAGTGGTTTGCGGAAGCAACGATGCGGTAGGTCTGCTGTCAGAACCTAATAAATGATGAACGATGGATGTGTTGCAACTCGACGTGTGGTGTGGGCGGTAAAATCCTGCTATACTTCGAGGATTGAGAATGTAACATACTCGCATACAATACAACTTCACATACGTGAAGTCGCGCGTGGAAGGATTATGTCAGCCCGATTTGCGGAACATCTTCGGCTTTTCGGTCTTCTATCCGGGAATGATGCCTATACTTTACAAAGTGCACAAGCTCTTGTATCAAATGAGCTTTGGAATAAAATACTCCGGTAGGATTATGAACGACAACTTCAATTAGAAGTGCTTCTGGCATTGAAAGAAAAACAACCATGAACACAACCTCAATGCGATGGACTGCCTGTGCCACGCCGCTCAAATCGCATGTCAGTCCTCGCGCCTTCCAACAACTCTCCCGTAATGCTCGAACGTTCTCATCTACTCCACCTGCTTCAACAACGGCAGCTTCAGACCCTCAATCTCGCCGTCGATCTCTCACGGCCGAACAAAAACGATTTCTCGATTCGGCCCTACGAGTGAATCATGCAGGAGAGCTTGCAGCTACGTTGATCTATACACACCAGACACCACCTGTCACCAACGCGCACCCACATCTGCGACCGTTGATGAGGCACATGTACGACCAGGAGGCAGGCCACTTCAAATACTTCAATGAGGCGCTGGCCCGCCACCGCATCCGGCCCACGGCCATGTACCCGGTCTGGTATGCAGCTGCATCCGTACTGGGCTGGGGGACGGGTATGCTGGGCCGCGAGGCTGCAATGGCTTGTACTGAGGCTGTGGAGACAGAGATTGGCGAACACTACAATGAGCAGGTGAGAGAACTACTGTCCTGGTTCGATGATATGAAGGCTAGAGGCGAAGAACCCGGGGAGGAGCTAGCCACGTTGGTGGCCGACGTCAGGAGAATCAGAGATGAAGAGTTGGAGCACCTGGACCATGCTGTAGACAATGATGCCAAAGAGGCGAACCCTTATGAGCTCTTAACAGGTGTCATCAGAGCTGGATGCAGGGGTGCCATCTGGATTACCGAGAGAGTATGAGTCCTTTGAAGTGAACCGACAAAACAGTTTCAATTGTTGAACATACTTCGAAAGGGTCACTTTTCGCAAACAGCATAAAACGACCCACCCCCAACTATCACCACGTCTGTGGTGACAATGTGACAGCATAGCATTTGCATTACTCCTATCTCGGAAATGCTCAATAAGACGATCCCGTTCCAGACCGGGTCATGGACCACACCATTCTACTGTTGTACGATTATTCTAGACAGAAAGGCAGGATCATTCCTTGCACATTTTCCAACGTTACAAGATCTCAGAAATCGATAGCAAGGCGGACATTCTCGTAGTGTCTGATTGTAACACCAGCCATTCTTCGATACTCTATCCTCGCTATGCAACTGGATGAATGGGGCGAGGCGGTTCTCTTGTGTACATATGTTTATAAATATCGCTGTGTTGCATTCAATATTATCAGCAAAATCATGTGTATCCATGATGTTCTTAAGACCCAAAGCGATACAAGACTCCAATCTACGTAGGGATTCATCGTACTCAATACTCATGCTGCGCAGCGGCTAATTATTCTAATGAGCTAATTTCGAATGGCTGGGCTGAGAAACCGCCGATTGGCCTTTGCATTCCCTGGGACCGACGTCTGTTCATTTTCTTGGGAGCCCAAAAGGCTCGAGCGACACTCTTGGGGTTAGTATGTAGGAAAGGTGTATGAATAACAAACAGGGTCCATGGTAACGAACCCAAGTTACCAAATCGTTGAAGCCGACGGCTTGACGATAAACCATTGGCATCCCGGCAGAATGTGTTTGCTAGTCAGATGAGAAAAGACGCTATTCAGGACGTCACTCGATCTGTTTGATACAGGCGAGATGTCACCAGGTGCTACATCAATGGTAACCCACTTATATTGATAATATACAGGTGAAAAGTAACACCTAAAGTCATGTCGACTTGATAGAAGAAGCTGCAACACCCGTATTGCATTAAACTAACCGAAAGGTGGCAATGAGCAATCTATTATGTAGTTCTGTAAAAGTACAAGACTGCAAAAGCTTCACAAAGTCTCTCGGGTTTCAATTGGCCTTCATGAGACATGGGATGAGGGCGCAATTTTGAGCAACGCTCGACAATCATGGCGGTATTAATGATCACCACGACTGAGCAAATGCGCCTCCTCTTCATCATTTCTAGTCGACCCGCCTCGAGATCTTGTGGATCTACGTTTGATCTGATGTAGAATCCGAGGAGCCGCTAGCCCCCAGTGCCAGACCAGACCGGCAATGAAACCAACAGCGTCATTCTTGAATGCAAGACATCCGGCTACTGTCACCAGCATAACGGTCCATCTGTTCCTCTTCTCCTGCTCAATGGCTTCTTTGGACTTGTCTGACGGTTCTCCAACGTCACTGTTACTTGCCGTCGACTCCCTGTCGACCACATCAACGCCCTCGCTCACATTCTGACCGACCTTTGCTAGCTCTACACCCGCAGCGAGAACCATAACGCCAAGCAAACTCTTGGGGAATTTCTGTAGCAGCGGAACGATCGCTTCGCCAGCGAAAACGCCGAGAATGACTTTGATCAGGCCCAATATGATCACACTGGCGCCGCTGCGAGCGCCAAAACGGTATTGACCAGCAAGGCCACCTGAACCATGACATATGGGCATGGCACCGAACCAGCAACCAACGAGATTTGTAAACGCAATAGAAAAGCCCAAGTGGGTAGTCGAGGGTGGAGGAGGGAAGGATGACGGAAAAAGTGAGGCGGAGAGCGAAGTGACAGCAAGAATGCTGTTCAAGGTGGTTAACGGCAGCTGAGGAAGAGCGGCATCAATCGCCCCTACCCGCCACGCATCTTTTGATGGAGTGACGACAGGCGGTCGCCACAAAGCGGCTGAGTGTCCACCAGAATGTTGACCACCAGCGGCAGTGGCGCCGGCTATTATGATTCCAACCAGGAAAATGGCGAGAGCATAAGGGAAGCGAGGAGAAAGACTCGCAACCAACAAGCACAGGAAAGCAACGACCGCAATGATGCGGTTGTCCCAGGCTGGATATAACCAGTCAAGCGGCAGTACAAGACTTGCGCCCGCACTAATGGCGAGGCTCAGACCTGCGCCTACTTGAATGCCTTTCACGATCGGTACAGGGACTACTTGATTCAGCCATCGTAACAGGCCAGTGGCGCTCAGTATGAGCACGGCGATTGCGACAGCAACTCCTGAAGCAGCGGTTGTTTCGATGGAAAACTTTCGACTGATAGCTATGGCTGCAATCGCCTTCATCGGCTGCACTGGGAGCGGCACGCCAAATAAAACACCAGTGAGAATATTGGCTAATCCCGAGAAGAAGAGCGTACTGGCCAGGTTTATTGATCCTGTCAGCGTCAAGGCTATCATCAGCGGCAGCAGTGTCCCTAGGTCGCCCAGAGAGCCTGACAGCTCTCCTAGTGGATTGTCCCTTAATGTGCGGACATTGTAAGAGTTGATCCTGTATAAGTAGGCCCGGAGTGTTGTCATACTTGTGTGGCCCTGTCCGATCATCTACCGATGTAAACCCCTGAGGAAAATACCAGCTTTGTTCAATGACAGGTCGTCGAGAGCATAATTAGAGAACAACTCTGCAAGTTCATGGCTAGAAGTAATGTGCTGGCCATCATAAGTACCGTACCTGCCCAATCTATGTAGGTCGGTCGTCTGATCTACACCAGTCACGTGATCAACAGCTAGGCAATACTTGCAGCGGCCCAGTTTCCGGTCTCGCCCGAGCGTAGCGATTAGGTACCTACAGCAATTCAGGCTAGTACATTGCTCATATAACAATGGGAATAGAAGTCGCCATAGCTTTTCGACATTGAGAAGTCTGCCAGACGAGAGTTCGTAGTTACGCATCTGATTGCTCATGTAATAGAGTGGCACAGGCTCGGGTGTGTTCACGCTGGGTTATATGGTAACCATAACGAAGGTGCGGCCCAGATAAGCCTCTCCGCTTCGGCCCTTCGCTGCGGGACGACGATAAGCGAGAGCTATCTAGCCTGATATGGCAGCCCAGCGCTGAATCACCTATTACCACAGCGTTGTTTGTCTTCATCTTGTTGCTGAGCCTCGTATGCGCGCTTCACCTCCCTGCATGTCGCAGGTGAGACGGCGTCGCGCTGCAACCTCAGATACGTTTGTCTAAATAGTGCGTTGCCGAAATAATACGCCACTGATGCTGGCGATACCAGGTCTGAAGGTACGCAACGTTTGAAGAACAGGAATTGCAATGCTCTGTTTGGTCAAGTGTCACAGGCCCAGGCCATGTGTGGTAAATGTTATATATGGGTTGTGACTCCCAGGTCCGGCTGTACTTTTCTTCCAAGCTGACAATTCATGGAAATTCTATATACGATCTGCAGTGAAAGAAGATTTCCATCATGAAGTACTTTTTCTACTCTTCGTCTATTCTCGTAACTTCGAGACTGGTGCTTGCTGGTATCCCTGATGATATAGGTTCATTGGGAGACCCTGACATTGTCCCTCCGTCCGACCCAACTTACACGGATCCTGGTGCAGAAACGCCGGATACGGGAACCTTTCCTTCTGAGTTTGGGTCTGGGTCAGGCTGTGGTCACGGGCCTGGGACAGATTCGGACTCAGATGCAGGAATGCCCGGGACGAGCTCGAATTTCAATACACCGATACTTAATACCGATCATTCAGTCGAGGAAGGGCTTGGCCAAGAGGACGAGGTGAACCCATGTATGGAGATTGACGAAAACCCTTGCCTTGAAGTTGCTGAGAAAAGCCTACGACCTCATCAGTTCTCTGTTACCACAGGGCTCTTCATCTCCAAGCTCTTCAACTACTAGCTTTCCGACGGGTCCCCTTCCTGTAACTCTGCAGACCGTCACACCCAGCCCTCCACAGTTAGCTGCTACCTACAACACTGGGATTGCGACAGGATCGATCCCTAACATCAACGTTACCGATAGTCTCAGCAATCTCTTAGGTGTCTACGGGCCTGTCTTGTCAACAGACGTTGGCAATGTACAATAATTCCCGTCTCTGCTTCTATGTGAATGTGCTCAATATCTACTCCGGCGCAGCAATATTGCAACCCTCAACGACTCTGACGGCGACACAAACCTCAAGCCAAGAGCCAGGCGCACTCAGGCCGAAACCTCTACCATCGCCTTGCTTGCGCGGTTAAAGGCACTGGAGAATACGCAATGGGATCTGTTTGCGATATGGCTGCCAGCCGGCATTCTGAGCATCTGAAAAGCTTCACCTGCGTCCACTGAGACTGTTGCTGCGATATCAACTATAGTGTGCACGCCGCTGAACGTACAACCGCCCTTTACCACCAGCTATGCTGTGTTTGCTCTGAAGCCTGTGTCTTCTCTTGCTTCCTCTCTTATTTACTCGCCTACTTTCTCTCCAACCACACAAGCGCCAACTTTTGATGAGGCTACGCCAAACGTATCAAACAAAATCTCGATGTGTGCTGCTATGATGCTCTCTGCCTTTTTGCAACCCTGCATAAGCGCATGATATATCACTGATGTTTAAAAGTGCCTGTTCCTCAGCCTACGTCAATGCCCAATTAGACGATGTCCAAATTGCTATTTTTAATGAATAGATGATCTATACTTCTTTCTTGAAGCTGCTTGTAATGTGCTTTTAATACTTCAGAAGGACATGGGAAGGCCAAACTCACCTAGCCTTGGCTGGAAGCCGGACAAATACCTTCACCGCCATTGCCATCCATTCGGAAAGAAGCGGACTCTGATGAGCAATCAAATACAACATAACGAGTCTGGACCTTACCTGACGCCGTCAAGTGGCCTATTAGCAGAATCGAGATGTGCCATGGGGTTTTCGAGATACTATGTAACGAGACAAGCCTCGTCTCGAGGCTAACCAACCGAGACGAGATGCTCGGTAAGCTACCCGAATGGCGCAGTCTTCAGCCTGGCTGCTCTTATTAATTGATCACCACACTGTGCATATTCACATGGCCAAACCATGTGAAAAATGCGACAAGATGGACAGGGGCAACGAGCATATAGACAGCCTGTCTTAACTGATCCCATAAGTCGATAGCTGGTTCAGAGCTTCCACCCATGACAACCTCGTACCGAGACATATGCAGAAAGCCCCCATTTACGAACCGCCAGCACGTAGTCAGCAAAGTAAGGCAAGGCAAAGAAGCTCCTACTAACGTAAAGTAGATCGATCAAAATACCTACCTATATCTACCTAGGCACGATTATGAAACCGAGCCGCGGGCAAAAGAAAAACACAACCTTGGAAGAGGTCAACCTACCGAAAAAGATTGCAATGCCCGTAAGGTATACGTCACTGCGACAACTAGGGACTTATCTCCGGCCACGCCAATCGCGCTTCGACTCTTCTCGTCTGAACTCGCCTCGTCTCGACAGACTCTTCAGCCCGTTTGTTTCTCCATGTCCACTATTACGAGATGCGGCTGCTTGCAGCAATGGCTGCTGAGAAATTGCGCTTCCCTGCCGATTGATCGAATATCTCGTAACGTGGCGGGATCAACTAGAGCTACCCCGTCTCGATATTGTGGGCTTTTTCGCCCAGTGTGGCAGAGTGGATCGTAGGTAAGGGTTTAGTAGTACGATTATCGATGATACCATCGACTACGTCCCGTTCTTCAGAACATATAAAGATTAGTCTCGACGGTCCTCTGTATTCGAATTGCCTTCTACTAGATTTAAACAGTTCCTCATCACCACTATAGCCAACGCCTCTTGATCGCAATCATTCCTCATTGGAAGCGCTACTGATCAATAAATACAACACAACATAACAACACAATGCCGTCGTTCACTGTCTACAAGGGCTCCGAGTCCGGGAAGGCCGTCAAGGCCACTACCACGAAGGGCGAGCTTACAGGCGACCAGGTGCTGCTGAAGGTCACTGCATCAGGGCTGTGCGGTACCGATCTTCACATGAGGAACAGCGACATGGTCCTGGGACACGAGGGTGTCGGTATTGTTGAGGAGATCGGACCTGACGCTAAGCTTTTGAAGAAGGGCGACCGGGTCGGCTGGGGTTACGAGCACGACAGCTGTGGACACTGCGAGCAGTGCTTGAGCGGAGGCGAGACTTACTGCAACGAGGCAGCCATGTATGGTCTTGCAGACCTCGACCAGGGATCGTTCGCCGAGAAGGCAGTCTGGCGCGAGGCATTTCTGTTCAAGATTCCCGACGACATCAGCGACGACGATGCGGCGCCCTTGATGTGCGGCGGTGCTACGGTGTTCAATGCGCTGCACGCATACAACGTGCAGCCTACGGAGACGGTTGGAATCATGGGTGTCGGCGGCCTCGGTCACCTGGCGATCCAGTTCGCTGCCAAGATGGGCTGCGATGTCGTGGTACTTTCCGGCACTGACAGCAAGAAGGACGAGTCGATGAAGCTCGGCGCTACCGAGTTCGTCGCCATGAAGGGCGCTAAGGAGCTCAAGGTGTCCCGCCCTCTGGACCGTCTGCTCGTTACCACCTCCGCCCAGCCAGACTGGGACCTCATCGTCCCCATCCTCGCAGCAGGTGCTGTCATCCACCCATTGTCTATCGCCGACGGTAACTTCAGCATCCCTTACATGCCCCTGCTCCTCAAGGGCATTACTGTCCAAGGATCCGTCGTTGCATCACGCTACATCCACAACAGGATGCTGGCATTCGCTGCTCTCCACAAGATCAAGCCTATCGTTGAGACCTTCCCTCTTACCGAGGAAGGTGCCAACGAGGCTCTGGAGAGGCTCACGAAGGGTGATGTCCACTTCCGTGCCGTTCTCAAGCCTTAGAAGATATTTGGATGATCGGAGGTGTTACGGGTTTGGCTTTTATGATGTTGATGTTGTGGGAGCATGTGTGCATGGAGTATTAGCGTTGAGTGGAGTTGGACGAGATGAGGCATCATGATCGATCGGGCGATCAAGTTCTCAAAGTAGAGATAAACAGGGGAGCGATGGTGTTGCGGCAATTTGAAGGGAAGGACGAGGACGAGATACGAAGTGCATGATGTAGCAAGATTGAAGCCGGCAGCGGTGTGTATTAGACTGAGATATATAATGATGAAGAGTATATTCCAACTCATCGCCTCATCGTCTTCGCACTGGACAACCCTGCAGTGCATGATTTCGAATATATCTCGTAAGAAGTCCTCCCAGACGCCGAAGAGGGTTGCGGATCTCTCCTAGGTCCTTGCCGTCTAGGGATGTCGTGGCCATGGACCTCACGAAGGTGGTCATTGTATTTGTCCTTGCGGGTGAAGGGCTTCCCCCCGAGACCCGTGCCATTACCGGCATCGTTACGGCTTTGCCCAGCATCTTGCGCTCTGTCGCAACCGGGTACCTCACAGACAAAATGTTGCAGGGTCTCTGGGTTGTGGACGTGCTGCTGATGCCGCTGATAGTCGTAAAACCTCGCAAAATGGACGTTGATACATTCAGGATAGAGACAGGCGAAGGAGGGTTGTCTAGAATTCACAGATGAATCTTAACGAACGACCTTTAAAATGACTTCCCCTTCTGAAGACTCGACTTACGCTCTCTGGCTTTGGATTGGGATGGGGTAGTTGACTGAGTGGTTTGCCGATGCCATGCCGCTATGGCGATGCCTAGAGATGCTAACAAACGCTGCTGGATCTCGACTGTAGGATGGCTGATGAAGATCACGAAGGATGTCGGGCTCGGTATTGATTGATAGTCTCTACGTGGGCCGTAGTGCTTGCACTTGAGAAATATCGAATGGTGTATGCTGTGATATCACAGATGAATGAAACGTAATAATCGAGGCCTGGGACCGAACATATATACCAATCTGGCCCATCGAGACATCGTTGCGAAGGTTGCCGGCTTGGATGCCACCTAGACTGATCGAGGTGTGTGCAGGCCACACATGTGGCGGCACGCCGGCAGGACGTGGATTTTGCAGCATATGCGAGAAACGCTCTTCCGCCAACAACCGATCGATTACGGGTAAACGTGAGGCGAAAAGAATCCAAGGATGGAGAAATAGTCAAGGCGGAAGAATGACAGGCGTGTTATTTCACGTGCGAGCAGTGCACATTGTCATAGAGCCGAACGCATAATAGCGGCGACAAGGCCGAGACGCGATAGTGTCGTTAAAAGGCAAAATCTATCGATACAGTTAGACAAGGCGGATAGTCAGAACCATATTGAGGGCACTCAGACCATTCTCAAAGCCAAAGGCGTCCACAATGCCGCTGAGAGAATCTCCGCCGATCGAGGCGTGTGTATGATTTGGATTCTCGTTTGCCTTCTCAGCGGATGAACGACCTATCAATGGACGGCTCGGACAACATCAGGATGCAGAGAGGGTATGATACGGTTCAATAGGTCAGGGATGTTGTTTGCCTTCTTTCAAAGCCAGACGCCTGGTCGGAGGCCTCTTGAGTTTAGGGTCTTTTTGGCAGGCCCCTAGAATCTTCCACTGATATTGGATGGTCAAGGTCACATGACATATATAGCGGTCTATAACTGCGACAGCGCGTTGGTGGTTTAGTGGTAAAATTCGTCGTTGCCATGTCTGTGTTACAATCTCGACGAGCCCCGGGTTCGATTCCCGGCCGACGCATTCTTCTTTTGCGCTTTGAACGCGCGAGGCTCTTTTTGCTTGGAGAATTGGTAGCAGCTATTGGTAGGTGCTAGGAAACTGATAACGGAGGTGAAATGCGGCTATACTTTCTTTTTACCGTCTGCTCCCAAGTCAGGCATAGGCAGTGCACGATAAATCCTGTATAAGATACTTACGAGATGGCAACCTGTATTTTAAAGGGGCACAGCTATTCGCAAAGCAACAAACAAGTCTTGTAAGGTATGGGAGGATAGAATGCCACCAATGCACCATATAGGCAGATATAAAGGCTTAGCTCGAACACAATTTCTATGCAAAATGCAGTAGTATCAACAGAATCCTTAAGCTGCTGACTTATAGAGCTCGATTTAGGGGATTCACAATAGTTGTGATACAATGGCAAACGCGATCAGCTGGCCCATTCTCAGCACTTACGCAATCTATACTACGTATCAGTGTAGACACCAAGCTAAGAGATTCGCTGAGACGTGACAGGTATGGCCCACCGATCTGTTCTCATGCTAAATTTCGCATTGACCTTCAAGTCAGCTCGTGACTTAGGATGCAGCACGATCACGGTTAGTATTCTCTTATGATTGAGGTCTGAGATATGAATGATACGTCGTCCAAGACGTTAATCCAGGTTTCCAATATGGTCCAGATAGGTAGAGAGTCGGACTAGACATTTAGCAAACTATATGTCGAGCAGGAATTTGATGATGATGCCAGCCATCACGATGACATATACGGCAAGAAATCTAGCTCATAGCAAAGCGCTATATTGTTAACACAGTTGCATGTTTACACTGTCAATCGCTGCGATAAGACCGAGCTCCCACAATGAGTCGAAGATAGCACTTAGGCTAGAACTCATCTTAGCACAGCGGGCGATACACCATATAGAACAATTACCACACCGTAAGAACAAGGTAAAGCAGACAGAGCAAAGAACAAAAGGGAACAAAACAGCAAAAGAGGAAAAGGGTTTGTTTCCGTGCCCTCCCAAGCCCACCCAAGGGAGGGATAGCACAGATTAGAACATTTGCATTCGTGACAGTTATTCTCAACCAAGTTTAAAAAGGAAGACCCTCAGAAGTGGCGAAAATAGCAAGCTAAACGAAGTGAAGTTCGAAGGAACGGACAAGTACAGTTAACGGCATGTTTTATTCCCAAGATGGTGGGTGTGGTGCCGAGCAAGCAGGATGCATAGTAAAGTCCAGCGGTATATGATGGCAGAGGCGATCAGAGGTCGTCTTCGAGGTACTTGTAAGCGAACTTGAAGTCTTGCTTCCTACGGTTCATCCTGCGAGGAAAGCAGCGTTAGTTGACAAGCGACTTCTCACATACAGCAGTCAAGTGAAGGGGAGAAACTTACCAAGTCGACTCGTAATCGAAGAAACGATATGTGCCTTGCTCAAATTCCTCTGTAATTGTCTTGGGCTCCTCGTGCCGTTGGAACCATGTCTGGTATTGTTTGTGAAACCTCCAACTCTGCTGTTTGAGCGCCTTAGCGGCAAGATATTGCTGATATGTTCCCTGTCGGTAGTAGAAGGCGTAGAACAGGGAGTCGGTATCTATCCTGGTATAGAGACGTGGATCGTCGAATATGCCGAGCGGTTCCTGGGGGTAATGTGATGGCGTGTACATGTACGGATTCTGTGGCCGGTAGTGTTGAGGCTTCTCAGCGTCTACAGGTTGAGGACAATGCAAACGTGAAGAATGCAGAAGTGCAGGATCCATCGGTTGATTCGATCGCGCCCTTTCCCTCGTCTCATCGAACTGTTCCAGCAGATCTGCAAGAGAACTGGGGAGGTGATAGATGCTCTCCTCTTCCTCCTCCTCCTCTTCCTGCGCAGGCTCGCCTTGTGATAACGCTATGCCTGCAACTCCAGAATCCGGCGAGGGTGGCTGAGCAGTCTTTGATTGCTGGTGTTGCGACGGCTGGCGTTGTGAGACTTTTGGAGAGGGCTTTAGTGATGGCGTTTTCGTCCGTGACAGCTCTGCAGGTTCTGGTTTGGCATCTTCTTTCGCCACAGGCGTAGATTGCTTCTTCTGCTGGTCCTCTGATTTCGATAATTGACTCACGCTTTGCGCAGGTGACGCTGCCGCTGGTTGTACGTGGGAGAGAGCAGGTGAAGGGGTGTCACTTAGTTTGTGCAGACCGGGTGGGGGAGGCAGCGGTGCTATCCCAACACCACTCTTGTCACTTGCTGCGGCAGCAGCTGCAGCGGACGCATATTTGAGCGTTTGGCCACTCGGAACCACTGGTACTGGGGCGGGTTTCATGCCATCCAAATCCTTCTTGGTTGAAGTATTGGGAAGGCTGTGCAAGGTCGACAACGCTGGTAAAGGTGTCTTCAATTGGGTGCTGGGTCGTCTCACAGATGCTGATTGGCCATCGATGCTACCCGTATTCGTCTTACCCTTACCGCTATAGCCTGAACCACTATTGGGGCCGTTCGTTGTATCTGTATCCGGTGGCTCGTCCTGTATGCTCTGAGTGTCTTGGCTCGAGACTTTGTCGTTTTCGTTCGCCATGCCGTATAGCTCCTCGTCCTCCTCCAAGTTGAGATCGTCGTATATGCTGTCATCCTCCATGAAGTCGGCGTCCTGATTTTGCTCAACATAGTATTTGATTCCCTCCTCGATCTCCTTCACCTGGTCGGTTTCTACGCTCCCATTCTCGAGTGATCGTAAGATGATTTCCAGTTTACCAGAGTGCCATTTATGTCGCTCGACTTGTTGTTCAAGTTCCGCTAATCGCTCGGCTTTGGCGGTGTCTTTCTTGCCCTTCTTGATCCCTGCTTGAACAATTTCCGCTTCCGCTTCCGTGCTCTCAATTTGACGGGCGAGTTCGTCGACCATCTCACTCAGGAAGTTGCAGAACTCCACTTTCTCCTTCTCCTTGGGATCCAGTTTCGTCGCTGCTGAGAGTCCCTCTTTCGAATAGGCCTTTGTCTTCATCTCCTTCTCTACAGCCTTGAACATCTCCATTTTCTGTAAAGTCGATCAGCAAATGAAAGAAGCAGCGAGCAGTACGGGCGCATAAATCCATCCTACCGATTCGATGAGCTTGCGCTGGTCAAGCAAGGGCTTTTTGTCTTTGATATCATTCTGACTGGCCCAGCCTTTTATCTTGTCTCGTGACCGTTGCAGTTTCTTGATCTCCTTTTTGAGCGCATCTTCCAACTTTTCTCTCTGGGACTGATTTGTCGATTGCGCGAGCTTCTCGTATATGCCCTCGAACGCTTGTATCCCTTCGGCGACTCGTTTGAACTCCTACAGCAGGTATTAGACGCTGATTCATGTGAAATAGCGGTCCCCCCCACAAGCCCCCAAGCCAGCATTTAGGTGTGCCGACTTGAGGGCGCCTGATTGCCCCACCTTGTCAATTTCCTGTTGCAGTTTCCTCGCACTCATGATTGCTAATTAGGCGACGAAGACGCTCGTCGGTAGCGTGTGGCGACGGGCACCTCGAGGGTGGTATTGCGGGAAGTATTGCGATTCGGGAACACCTTGGCTGCCAGTACTTGTACTGGCACGATGGGTCGCAAAGAGAGCGGCGCAAGACGATGCCGGAGGAGGTCGTCGGAGAGTGAGGCGCCACGGGATTTCGTCCAGCGAGGATCAGCGCGTGGTAGGTATGGGGTGGATACGGTAGTGGTGGTGATGGAGACAGCAGTGGTAGTAGTGGGAGGTGAGGTGTTTGTTCGCCTGAGCCTGTAACCGTATGCAGCAGTGCAGAGCAGAATGCATCACAGCACAGTAGAGCATAAGCAGCATAGCATACAGCACACAGCGCACAGCACCACAGGCGATGTGCAGATAACCTTCCCGTGCATCCCGTGCTTCCGTAGCCGCTATCCGGATTCAGCTGCCTCAGGCCACAAAGACACAGTGTCTCTACCACGACTTCTTGCACGTTCACAGCACATGCTCTACGGCTCACAGAGACACGGATGTTGGACAAGGGAGTCGCGGCATGCTGGTAGACACACTGGTTGACGCACTGGTTGACGGTTACAGGGCCATCTACCTCCCGGCCATCGAGAGTTACGTGTCTTGGGTGGCGGACAGTGGACAGGACGGCTGGCTGGCCGCAAACGGATTGGCGCCCACGCATGTAACAATCACACAGTGCAGAGACAGGGACGCGTTGCACGACACATGTATTGTGCAATTGCTGCGACAGTCAGTCCGGTGGCGTACCTAGCCAAGCACGCCCAGGGATCGTCAACATTGCCGGCACTTTTGCGAAGGCCATGCAGCCGCGGAACTGAGCGTTTCTCGTTGTGAGATGCTACTGATGCAGTCGATTGGGTCCCCTTAAAACACTCCCGTACATTCACCTACCATAGAGGATCACAATGCACTCCATGATTAGCCCCGCGGAGAGAGGCGCCAATGCAAGCCACGACTTATGTCGTGTCGTATGGAAAGGGCCCACCAACGCCAGTGGTAGGCTGCTGTGGGGAGGATTCGCACCACGACACAGTTACTGTTATTGTTACTGAGGAGCTCTCTGAAGATCACGACTCAGAACAGACCCGGTGGCGCAAAGAAACTTTGCCGATATCTGACCTCCCCCCCTCTCATAGAATAGAGTGCAGAGGTTGGGTGATTGGGTCAAGGACCGGTATAAGACCATGAAGAGTGTGTTCCCATCCCGTCATTCATCGGATCACACGTTCAACTGACCCGGTATACTGCAGCCGTTATCCAGCGGGTGAAATCCGCGTCCGTCACGGTGGATGGGCAGTTGATATCGACCATATCCAAGGGTCTGCTGGTACTCGCCGCTGTCGGCAAGGACGATACCAAGGCAGACTGCGAGAAGATGGCGCGCGACATCTTGAAAGTCAAGCTGTGGAACGATCCGACCACGGAGGCCAAGTGGAAACGCAATGTTGTCGACATTCAGGGCGAGATCCTCTGCGTCAGCCAGTTCACTCTTCTGGCCAGCACCAAGAAGGGAAACCCCAGCTTCCATCGCAGTGCAGATCCAACCAAGGGCAAGGAGCTCTACGACCACTTCATCAGCAAGGTGCGCGAGGGCTACGATTCCGAACGGGTCAAGGACGGTGTGTTTCAGGCTATGATGGACGTCGGTCTTGTCAACGATGGACCGGTAGGTGTGAATTACGTCTCTGAGGACGAAACGGTCAGCAGCGCCCAGTTATCCGCTATTTCTTTGAAAATTGTTGAGACTCCCATCGGTTGATTGGTTTATTGTTTGCTCGCCTGCTTGATTGATGGCATACCTGCTTACACGCACGCGCGCTATTCCAGACGTAAGCTAATGAGAGTAACTGCTAACATGTCTTTGCAGGTCACCATCGAAATCGACACAAATCCGCCCAAGATGGAAAACCCGTCCGGTCTGCAGACTCCCGAATCGAACGACGTATCTTTCAAGGGCAAGATACAGAAATCATTCGAGCTGCCTGCGTCATTGCTAGAATGAGCCACCAGGCTGAATGTAGATCAACCTTTCCGACATGCCTCATTTCGTAGAGTGTAGAACCACTCCCTACCGCGACTACTTGCCGATCGAGCCATTGTTCAAATCTTTCATGCTCTTATGCAACTTCAGCTTCGACCACTCCATCTCCATCCCCAGGAGGCAACCAGAACTTGGTTACCTTGAGACCAGCGCCTTCAAACAACTCTTGAAATTCCTTCTGCGTGCGTTGCTGGCCAGAATGTAGGTACAGCATAGCTACGTCAAGACAGCTCTGTCTCAGGGGCACCTCTTTCTCTGGTAAGATGATGTTGCAGACTATAAGCTTGCTGTATCCTGGCGTCATGGCATCTCGCAGGTTGGTCAGTATCTCATGACAGACTGGGGTGGCCCAATCGTGGAGGATATTCTGGATCAAGGCCATGTCAGTTACCTTCCGTGAAGACGGGAAACGAGATTTTCATCATTATCCACAGACATACCTGCATGAAGTACACTCTGGCGCCTTTAATTGGTTGTGGTTTGGTAAAGTCGTGCGCCATGGTCTCGATTCTGCTGTTCAGCTCATCTTTCTTGATGTCGTCAAGCACGGGCTGGAAGTCTTGAGCAATGAACTTTCCTCTGGTCTCGGGAAACTTCTTCAAAACACCATCACCCTCGTGACCTCTACCAGAACCAACGTCAACGAAGCAGACACCATTACCCTGGTTCTCGTCGAAGCCGTCAAGAGCGACTTCCTTAATTGGGAACCAGTCAGACCAACCCAGCCTGGCTGGTGTGCCGAAGAGCCCGTTCATGAAGGTGTTGAAGGTCTTCATTGCGTCGGGTTTCTTCTCGCCCAAATATTGGAACTGGTTCAAATCGGTGCCTTCGGCCAGGTTGTAAGGGGTATCATTCATAGCTCTTGGAAGTCTCCATCCATTTGCCTTGAAATAGTCAATGCTCCGGTGTACAGCTGGCAGACCTTCAGTATGAAAGAACTTGACACCAGCTCTGACCGAAGGCAGCGTCATCTGCTTCGACACTGCTGTGCCTGAATATATGCCCTGGTCATTCTCAAGCGCCCATCCCATACCTGCGAGCACACGCATAACGCGCGTGATAAGGGCAGGCTCGGCACCGGTAATCTCAGCCAGTTCTTGGGTAGTACGAGGACTCTTCTCAGTCAAGAGCTCGAAGATGTTCAACTCGTCCGCCACGCGAACGCACATGAACGGGCCGCCCTAGTGAATGTGTCAGAGACGAGCGGTTCCAGTTGTGTGCGGATACTTTGCATGACTATGTCACAGGTGGGTGGTGGGTGGGGTGGGACATCGACCTACAGAGAAGGCTAGCAGTGAGCAGACCTCGTCAGGTGCCTGCAGTGAAGTAGTCAACTCCCTCGACAACTGCAACAACGCCGCTCTCGAAAGCTGTTCATTCTCAATATCCTTAATCTTGCTCGCTTCCTGGTTGATCCTTGAGATGAGGGTCGACACGGTCGACTGCACCGTAGACGAGGAACGCGAGGAGTTGGTGGTGGCGCCTGTCATGGTGGCTGCCGATGGTGAGTAGCGTCTCACGATGGTACGCGAGCCAGATGAGAGGCGAAGAGATCGACCGAGAGCGGTGGTGGCGAAGGGCTTTACACACGAGCTACGCATGTTGGCGAAGCCGAAGAGAGGATGTTCAGGTCGAGGCGGAGGAGACAAGAAGCGAACGAGTGAGTGAATGGGAGAGCGAGGGAGGGATTGGGAAATACAAAGGTGAAGGTTCGAGGATGAAGACAACGCGGTGCTTGGAGAGATTAGAAATCCCCGCCTCTCATCTTTATGCTGGCACCGTGTGACAAAGGGAAGGCGCGCGCCCAGAGGATTCTACAGAAACGGCAGGTACTTCTGGGGGTCCAAGTTGATTTGACCAGCAACAGGCAGAGGATGGGCAAACCAAGGTCAAGAGGCAAAACACAGCAAGCGAAGCAAGGCGAGGTAACCTGTACTCTGGACCCCTCAGTCCACTTCTCCATTCCCGTCATCGTTACCATTGCCACTTCTCTTTGCATGTGCCTGACTATAGTCAGACTTGGGCTCGACGCCGGCGCGCCAGCTGGGCTAGGTCGAGCAGATCGAGTCGAGGTCAGGAGGCGCCGCCGTCTATTCATTATATAGAAGCAATAGACCCACACACACACATACACCACTCAGTCCACACGCTGGTCTGTATTGAAGCAAACATGCATAGATCGCCGACGCATGGTGGGGCTCCATGTAAAACCAGATCCATCGATCTGAGCCGCTCCCCTCGCTATTGACACGACCACACCCTAAAGACATTGCGGCTCTCGATGAAACCCAGCCGCGAGATCAGTAACCGAAGCCGGAAGGGTAGACAAGAACCACCACAAATAGCTGGACGATGCACACGCACAAGCACATGGACTGCGGACATGGGTAAGGAATCTTGCCACAACCCACCCACCCACCGCAGAGCAGGCTTTAAGTCATACAAGGTGCCTAGGTATACTTTACAGGTGGTTAAAGTGCCACGACCTTATCTGACTCACCTCAGTCCGTCTCTGCCTATCGAACGTGACGTGCTGTTCACCTACCGGCATGTAGACCGTGTGTGCGGTTGACGTGATATTTTCCTCGGACGGGAAGAACAGCCGGGTAGGGTGTGGTCGTGGTGGGTGGCGGCGGTGGTTGTGAGAGGTTGGAAAGAAAGAGGAGGATGGGGAAGAGGATAAGAGGAAGTCGGCACACCTGGGATTACGGCGGATTGTCCGACAACGAGCGAGCATCTTTATCCGAGACCAAGAACGAGCGGCGAGACACATTGGCAATAATAGGTAGACACGAACGGAGAGGAATACACCAACGGCCAATGCCTGGCTAGGACGTTGTGCGACTCGAGGTTCATCATTCGTCCAGGCGATTGGCCGGGCCTAGCCGATTGAGCGTCCAAAAGCTGGCGTCCTCAAGCTGGCGTCCTCACTGCGGTCTCTTGGCCATGCACCTTCGCCAGAGAGACGTCCTGCATCACTGCCGGTATAGAGACGCTGTTGATGAGTGCAGGTCAGTCGAGAAATGAAAGTTCGGTAGGGTAGACGACATGCATTCAATTACAGTGGTTGGATGACGGCTACCTGGGGTGAATGCGGTGGCGGCGGTGGTGTTACCCGTGTGAAACACATGCCCACGACATATTTCCCTTGTCCTCGGGAATGTGACGGCCAGTGTACGCGAGGGATTGGAACGGCCAGCCTCGGTCTTCTTTGATCTCAAAGGTAGGAATTGGAAAAATTCACCGGCAACCAGACGGGAGATGTTTAAACCCTCCGAGACGTATAGTACATCTACATTGCGGCGACATTTTACATTTGGGCGCGGAAGCTTGGGGAAGGTGGGTCATATTTGAAAGTCCCGCAATCATTCAGAAACCTGGCTTGACAGACTAATTCCAATACATTGGCAAAAGGGTTATCGCCTCTGCTAAGATATAACACCACTTGTATCAATTTTACAACAACCCTCCTTCAGGCTGTAGATCGAGCCTCTTGAGGATTGCCACCGTCACTTTTGTTGCCCTCCTCCTGATTCGCATCATGCAGACCAACCCTGAGGAAGCTCTTGTACTCCAATTGCCTCCTTCGGAAGATCGTTCTTGGCATATGCGTATTCAGACAAAGAAATGAGAAGCGGCACCACTAGAGTGCCTACCGAACCCGCCTTGGGCATTTAAGACGACTTGTTCTCTGGCCTCAGGCTGCGAACAGCCTTACCGGCCCTCCAGATCTCGAGGTTGTCAATCTCCTCCAGCTCCTTCTCGAAAGCTTGCCTGTAGTCAGGGCGGCTGGCGTACTCCATAGTCCTCTGGGTCTCCTTGCCGGTCTTGACAGAGTCGTAGAGCTCCTCGAAAAGAGGCTTCAGGTTGTCCTTGAACCTCTTGGACCAGTCGATAGCACCACGGCGGGCAGTGGTGGAGCAAGCGGCGTACATGTAGTCCATTCCGTTGGCACCGATCAGAGGGTAGAGGGACTGGGTAGCCTCCTCAACGGTCTCGTTGAAAGCCTCGGACGGGCTGTGGCCGTTCTCACGGAGAACCTCGTACTGGGCGAGGAACATACCGTGGATACCACCCATGAGGCAACCACGCTCACCGTACAGGTCAGAGTAGACCTCCTTCTCGAAGGTGGTCTCGTACAGGTAGCCGGAACCGACAGCGACACCCATGGCAATGGCCTTCTCCTGGGCCTTGCCAGTAACATCCTGGAAGACGGCGATGGAAGAGTTGATACCACGGCCCTCACGGAAGAGAGTGCGGACGGTACGGCCGGAACCCTTTGGAGCGACGAGGATCACATCGACATCCTCTGGAACATCAACCTTGGTCTGGGCCTTGAAGATTGGCGAGAAACCGTGGGAGAAGTAGAGAGTCTATTTGTCCACGTAGTCAGTATATTGCCTCTCCCAAATTTTCTGTCTAGTATGATTCGGTTGTAAACGTACCTTGCCCTTGGTGATCAATGGCTTCAGCTTGGGCCAGGTCTCGCTCTGGGCAGCGTCACTGAGCAGGTTCATGATGATGGAACCCTTCTTGATGGCCTCCTCGACCTCGAAGAGGTTCTTGCCTGGAACCCAGCCATCCTGGATGGCCTCCTTCCAGCTGGCACCGTCCTTCCGCACACCGATGATGACGTTCAGGCCGTTGTCGCGAAGGTTAAGACCCTGGCCGTGACCCTGGCTACCGTAGCCGATGAGGGCGAGGGTGTCGTCCTTGAAGTACTCAAGAAGCTTCTCACGAGGCCAGTCGGCGCGCTCTGTATGATTGCAGTCTACGTCAGCGATGGAAATCCCTTACGTTGCGCAATGCCGGCAAGCGCCAGCTGTCGAATCGCGAGAGAGACTTACCGTAGACAACCTCCTTGTGGCCGGCGAAGTCGATGGTCTTCTTGCCTCTGGTCTGCTGGGTGGCAGCGCTGGCTACAGCCTTCTGGGCGGAAGCAAGGCTGGGTCTGGTAGCGGCATTGACGGCAGAGACGAAAGTGCGCTGCTGGGTGAAGCGAGCTGGGGCATTGAGCTGCTTGAGCGAGCTGCGAAGAGCCCTGCTGGAGTTTCTGGCGGCGGCCATTGTGGATGTGGATGTGGATGGATGGAGTGGAGTTGGCGATGGGGAAAGATGCTGCGACTGAGGGAAGGGAAGAGAGAGAAGCAGCTCTGTAATGTAATGTAGAGTAGCGTAGGTAGGTAGGTGAAAATCAAAAAACCCTGGGAGGTGACTGACTTGGCCGTCCTCGTCCTGTCTCGGCCAGCAGAAGTCTCGAGCTTCGCAACGCAATAAAGTTTTCCCTTTCCCCAGAGCTGCAGCTGCGTACCTCCGTACCTCCGTAAGGCCCGTTGTTAGGTGCGTCGCAGCCTCAGGCACCCAGGCCGATCATGCTGGATGGCCGATATCGCCCGAGGTCGGCCCTAATATTCCTCTCCCGACCTCACCTTTGTCGTGGGCAATGCGCATGCTTGACGGCTGCTTTGGTGCTGGCGCCAGTGTCTGCATTGCATTGGTTTCGGTGTCTTCTCTGGCCTTCGTCCTGTCCTGGTGTCTGCATCGGTGAGACATCCTGACAGCCAGGGACTCCACCATCTACAGCACCATCTACAGCAGTCATCGTCTCGGTTGGGATTCGTTGATCCGAAAGCTACGTATGCACTGCACTGCACTGTCGATGCTCAACTCCACCACACCAGGCCGGACTAGCTGGTTGCTGTACGCTGCGCTACTCCACTCGCTGGCAGTGGGTGGCATTGTGGTGGATTATGATATCTCAATGCGAACCTCACGCAACAGAGTTGTGCACCCTTTGCGGATCATTCGTCCCCGGCCACCAACTTTATGTGCATTCCGCGTCTTCGGCTGGGTCGCGGCCAATGTCTCTGCAGTATGCTGTCGCTTTTTGTTCGCTCTCTTTACTTTTTCCCGTTGCCTGTCTTATCTTGTGATCTGCGCCTTCACTGTCTTGCATCTCAACGGTCCTCGCATATATCATGGGAGCGCCTCACTCGATGTGGGAGCCACCGAAAGAGACTTACGCCGTAGGGTTGAGATGAACATACAATGCAGCGATCTACCATGGACCTGACTCTGCCATCTACACTCAGTCAGGTAAGCTTAATGTGCCAGTATTTGGCTTCGATACATGCTCGGTCGGCATACATAGTCCCTGAATACTCGCAGCATTGTATTCTTTGGGCATTGGCAGGCTATATAACACGGTTTGTGAACGTCAAGGTGCAGCTGCCTCCTGAGATAGCTGACAGTCACTGATGAGAAACGGTAAACAGCTGAAGACAGAGCAAAGAGATGGAAACCGGCCACATATTGTTCATTGAACTATATCCGTCCTCAAGAAAGTTCCGTCGGTAACAGAGTTAGAGGTACGTGGTGGGTCAATGTTTATTGGCGAGCGGATAACAAGCCCCACGATGGTTCAACCAGATTCTTCCATCCTTGATCAAGCAACTTGTAGGAGCTTGCGACGATAGAGTTGAATTATAGGTTCGGGACGGTTGCCGCAAGATCAAGCAATTGCCGTGTCTGAACCTGCATGCAGCGTTTACTTCAAGCGTACATAGGCTCGATACTCGTCTCAATGTCTCGAGTCTTGTTACCGATTTCTCTGGAATCAGCGTACTGCGTGTAGTAGCTAAGTAACGTGCCTCGCAAGCTGATATAAGAAACTCGAGGAGGAGACGCCATTGTGATTGATTGACATGATGTCGCCTACTACGTGAGCATACAATGGTGGAATGGCTGTATTTACAACAATGACGTATACTGACAGGGGCCAAGATAAGGTACACCTGCATGCCTATTGATGAGAGCGAGCATGCCCAGCACAACCGTGGAAAGCAGCGCTGCAGGGTCTGACGGTCTGCACATCAACAGGATTTGTGACGAGAGCTTGATGCATCACTTTGAGGCACCTTTTACCACTCACAGCCCACCCGTTCAGGTCGTGCCCGTGTCAAGGTCGAGTGATCAGCACAACACAGAGTCAGCACTGCGTTCATTATTAAGAAACGAGCAACTGTAGATTTCGGCCGAATCTAGAGCGCTGACAGGTAATTCGAACATTCCCAACATCAAGAAAAGCCTAATGACGAACAGCCTACCTATGGTCCACGGTGTTACTCACAGTAAAAATGGAAAAGTCACGTTAGGCTTCTGAGCAGCGAGTGTAAAGCTACTGAGGAAGAGGAAGGTTCTTATGGCACATCTGCCCCACGTTATCCTGATCTTGCAGCCGTGATGCAGGATCCCCTTTCCACGTCACACACCTAATCTCATAGCGTAAGCCTGACCTTGGAACTGTTTTTGTGCCTCGAAAACATTCATTGGTGGTTTGTCGACAAGCTGTTCGTAAATTTCAGGGTCAGTAGGACTCTTCAGACCGAAGATAACAACCTGGCTGCTGCTTCTCAGACCAAGCTTTTCTCGTAGGTCTGAATTGCTCTCTGACGCTACCAGAATGCCTATACTGGCTGCGGACGACTCGCCAATGACCAGGGTATATCGCCTTTGTCCCCACTGGCTAATATATTCATGCCATCCACAGCATGTGAATCTGGAGCGGCCAAAAAGTCACTGGCAAGCCAACGAAGGATCTTCCAGGCTGCTGGAGAAGGCGCACGACATGCCAGCCGAGCCATGCAGGTACGGAGTGTGCCGTTCGACTGCCTCATCTCGCCATGTTTTGCGCTCTGGAGAAGACAATCTGCTTCAGAAGGTCCGACAAGGATGAAGCGCGGAACTTTCGTCAGGTCGGCCCCCTCAGCTTTGAGATGAGTGTAGAAGCCCTGGTAAATGGCGGCGGCAATGCTGCCAACGCCACCGCAAACAGAGACATGGGTGATGTCCGTGATGGAAGGCAGCTTGCAAAGAGTCTCGTGGACGACCGCCATGTAGGCGTTCATAACATGCTGGAGCACGTCATTGTCGTAGTCTGACCACGATGTGCTACTGACGAAGTGCCACCCGTTCATACGGGCATCTTCCCTAGCTCGTCCCACAGATCCCTCATACTCGCCGTCGACGCGGATACAATGGCGCCGTAGTCCATCACCCTCTTCTTGCGACCCTCGCTGACGTGGTTGTGAATGTAGTCTACACATCTACATCCAAAAGTCTTAGCACCATGAGCAAGACCACGACCCTGGTTGCCATCGGTAGCAACACAGGCGGTGATCTTCTCGGTTATGTCGCGGTGCTCAGAAGTGCGAAGTTTGGCAGCGGTAGGTCGTACGCCTTTGGCCTTGTACACCTCTTCCAAAAGGATCTTGTAGACAGCATAAGGAGCACCAAGGGCCTCGAAGGAGCCCAAGTAGGTACCAAAGCGCTTGCTCTCATCTCTCATGTAGAGCTCTTCAATGCCAATGTGTTTGGCGTAATTGGAGAGGCAGTGTAACGGCTGAGGGGAATATTCTGGCCAAGAAGTAATCTCCTTGACAGTGGTGGCTCAGTTGGCGAGGTTTTGCATGCAAACTGCCACCTCATTCTCTGCAGCATTTTCGAGCCGCGCCAGGTTGGACGCAGACGTGATGTCCATCCCGCTATCGGTTCGATCTGCTTCACATTTCAGGGAGCAGGGTATACGAGAGAAGTCGCTGTTGGAAAGAGTCCAACATCGTCAAGACGAATTCAACAAGTATGAACTCGAACACTGCCATGATTTATATGGCTGATAGCCTCTGTACGAAGTATGGGATAAGATAGGGATACGGTCATCTAGCGAAGATTCTCCTATGAAGAGCCTGGTAGGAACATCTTTCGGCCACAGGTGACCCTGAGCTCATGCGCCCGCATTTGAGATGGAGGACTAGCGAAGCGGTGCGATGCCCTGGGCTTACAGCTTCTATCTCGTCTCGGCTTTTCCTCAACTTCCCGACAACATCAATTCTACTTTTACAGCCTAGCGAAGAGTTCATGCTGGCAGCAACCAACCACTGCTATCGGTATATCTGACGATGTTCGTGACATGTTGCCTCCGAATAGGGCTGCCGCGTAAGTAGTATTGTGCTCTTGGCCTCTGTGTTACTACAGTCTACAGCTTGCCTACCGAGGCACTATCGTACTCAACCTACCAACTTGTTCTCAACCAGCTTTGCAGCGGTGTCTGAGTATCCCTTCTCGTCCCTTGAATACATTAGCACTTTTGCTGACTTGTACTAGCTGGCATCGCTGCCGCAAGAAAAAGATGAATACTCTGAGGGGTATCCATGTCCCAACTGTCAGCAGGCAGGTGTTGGGGCTGAATGCTCGTAACCGCCAAGGTCGCGATCAGTGAAAGTTCGCCAGAGGTGTGTGAATGTCGCGATGTCGCGATGTCTGCAAGAATTCATCTAAACCGTGGATGTATTCAGCTAATCACACCTGTTCCTAGCGTCATTGACAAACTACTCGCCGAAATTGATCGGCTCCGTGGAGCAAGATTCGAACTGCAACGTGATAAGGCTCACGAGACCAGCGGAGCCAGAGCAGCAAGATTTGGCCCTGCCCCGGCTGAGAATGTCGTAATACCCTGGAACGCTCAGTCCTCTATAGCGCGCCCTTATAGCTCATTTTTGGAACCCGAGGCGAACGCCGATGTCAATGAGCTGTACGGAGAATCTGCCAACCCAATAAGAAGCCGCTCATGGTGGTTAGGCAGCCGAAGTCTGTTCCAAGATCCGGTCTTGATCGGCGAGACCGCCGACGCTGCCTTTGCTACACGATTTCGCCAAGTAATATCCTTGCCTGGAGCGCCAGAACCTTTTCATTTACTGCATTTGAACTACGTCTCCAATGAGAGCGTGATGGCTTCTGTTGATACTGTCACTCCGTGGCCCAGCCATCAGCGTGCGGTGTTCCTTGTAGAAGCCGCACTCAAATATTTAGGCCGCTGTCACTACATAGTGCGTCGGGATAAGATTACAGAGGGCTTTTCTCAAATATCTGTAGATTCCTCCTGGGGAGGATCGGCCCTTTGAAGTAAATTATGGGCCCTCGTCTCCCTTGGCGAACTCTACGCCGCAAATTTTACTACTAACAATACTGACTATCCTGGCTTGAGCTTCTTTTCACAGGCTTCCAAGATGCTCAGCGCTCTAGACGAGCGTCCAGGACTTGTCTCCATTGAAGCCCTTTCGTTGCTTGTAAGCCACCTTAGCCTCTGCCCTTTTCTCATTTCCTGCCCGTTCTGTAACTCTTGAAGATTTAGACCCACCAGTTGACATTAAAGTCCCTTGCCAAGTCGTTGTATTCATTGGATTTGGATCGGCGCTATAACGCCCATACTTTCGTTGGTACCGCTATGCGATCAGCTATGGTCATGGGCCTACATCTGGGTATTAAAGAACCCCAACTCCCCGATCGTTGCACTTGAGACCACAGAAAACGGCTTTCTGGACAACGTATGTGCTCGATCGGACGGGTGGAGCTCACCTCAACCTTCCAGCAGCAATACAAAACAGCGAGATTGAAGTGGGATTACCATCTCCTGGCGAGCCAGGCGACAACACCATCTCTCAATTTGGAAGTAGCAGCGTGGATCATGCATTTTTGACAGCGAGCATAGATTTAGTGGGTCAGTTGACAAGCGTCATTGGATCTGTTTACAGTGATTACCGAAATCAACGTGGCGATCACCTTTCAGCAAGACTCGAACGAGCACTGAAGCATTTACACATTGAGGGGTGACCGACTTCCGACACAGCTTCAGCCCGATCAGCGAGAGCAAGAAAGGAGAGACGTCTATATCGTCTCCTTACATCTTGTTTTTTATAAAGTGAGTTCGAGTTCTGGACAACAACTCGAATCGCAAGTCTCTATCCGCCTCGAATTTCCTTGCATTAATTCCGTCACATTCAACACTAACCAATGCACTTTGATGTTGTTATTGCATCATCCTAACGAACGTGCTGTTCCCTTGCATGCCCTTCGTGTCAGTGTAGCAGCAACGCGAACCGGCGAAAAGCCATCTCCAATGCAAATGCCCACGAGCGGGCCGGTGCTTTCAGAGTCGCGTGCGAAATGCGCGCGACAATCGATTCGCCTCTTGACACAATCCTGGATAGACGAGACTTTTGTAACCTTTAACAGGTTTTTCGCGCAGTACATTGCTTTTCATCTTCGACTGTATTAGTTGTTTCTAGCTTATTGACTACCAAGGATAATGCGACTGATCGCGAATTGTTTGAAGAGGCTGCTCATCTCTTAAGACAGCTCAAAGACGCTGGCAATTGCGTTGTGCAGGAACACTGTCATCATGTTCAGGCCATGACAGCAGCCATAGCCAAGCATGTTAGCAAGTCTTCCAGCGGCCTAGATGTGGCCGTACATCGGGAGGAGGCAAGATCGATCAATTGCTGCCGTCATTGACTGAGCCTTCACCATATGGTTCACTCGCAAGAGCAGGCGTGGCGTGGGCAGGGTCATTGTTGCAGAAGCTACTTGATCAGCCTGAGCTGGATATGCGATTTTTGAATGCCATTGTACCTGATAAATATCGTGATAATCTTTTGTGGTCTACTGATACAGACTGATGGTAGAAACCAGGCAAGGTAGTTCAGCGCTGAACAATATATAGAACTGCGAGTAAAATGCATCAGCAACGTCCAACCATCTTAGCAAAACAAATGCAGACATTGCCAACTTAGTGAAGCAAGATTGCCAGGAATTTAGGAGGCTCGTTCCCGATGCGAGTGAGATTCAATTGCTAGGAATTATCTCGGGCACCGTAACGTCGGGCCGAAGATCAAAGGGCCAGGTTAACCTTAAGCTTGCGAGTGTTATCGTCTTCGAATTGTCGATTTGCTGTTCTCCCCTTTCTACTTGTCTTCTGAGCTTGCTTGTTTTTCTTGTTATGTTCCATCAAGTCCAAGATTCCCATCGACGAACTCGAGGTACAATTCTGATAACGCGGGACTGGATATACTCAAGTTGATAACCCGTCATGATATGCTCATCGCGCACCTTCAACAAGTTGTTCCTGTTACCCTGCCATGATGCATCTTCACTTCGAGCAGCATTTCAACCAGAATTGAATGCAGGACTGTCAACTGTGCGATCTGCATTCAGATCTGACCAACCACGGAATCTACATACTTCACTCGGTAGTAAGAATAAGGCTACCTCATCCGCGAGCCAGTCACCCTATAAGCCCAAACCAGGTATGTATTGTAGCCATGCTGTATTCGCCTGAGGATCAGGGCAACCAAGATACACATCAACTGACAATATTGCTCTTCAGGCGAGCCTTGCATCTCAACAACGAAGCGCTATTTGCGTCTAATGCCACTTGGCGGCTCAATAACGCAAGGTGTCGGCTCAGATGATCGCAACGGGTATCGAGAAATGCTCATGACGCTCCTTAATGCAAACAACTATAGCGTCCAGATGATCGGTACACGTACTACCGGGACAATGACGAAGAACTGTCATGAAGGGTGGCGTGGTTTCAGAATCGATGAGATCGATAAGAAAGCCAAGAAATGTGTCGGCAAGCTGCAACCAAACCTTTTCACGATCAATGCGGGTTCCAATGACTGCATCCAAAACTTTGATCTGGGCTGTGCCGCGGACCGAATGAGCTCTCTGCTTAAATACCTTTGGACGACAGTACCCAAATCGACGGTGATACTTTCTACTTTGGTCGTCAATCGAGACCCAGAAATTGACTCACGCGTCAGTAATGTCAATCGTTCATTTCGTACGCTTGTGGAAGAAATGGCAGCTGAGGGCAAACGGATCATACTTGCAGATATGTGCGCACCGGAAGGCCCTTCCTTCGAGGACCTTCGCAATGACGGCACCCATCCAGGATCGGCCGGCTACAAAAAAATGGCTGGGATATGGTACAATGCCATCGAAGAGGCTGTGGAAAGAGGTTTCCTGGACTAGATGTGAGTTTTGGCAAGCTAAAGGCTTGGTTGCCCACTATTAACTTTGTCCCATATCGATCATATCAGTATCGATTGAATATTTTGTCTCGGGTTCTAAGTCACACAAACATTAGCGAGCAGCTGGACCTAGAACTTCTTGGATTCTGAGAATAGACATTATCCAGTGTGATTCCAAGGTATTGAATGTTATCAAAATAGGTGAAATGATGCTCACCTTCCTGAAAGGTGCTCTGGTGTGTGTCTCTAGACTGCTTCCAACGCCATATGATACGATCGGCACTTTTGATCTGCGAAAAGTTCGTGCAGTTATACTGACATATCCAGTTTTATGAGAATAAGCGACGGCAGTAGAGAGGACATCTACATTATCAGAGGGGCTCTCTAAATACCATGAGCGAGGAAACCACTTGGATCGGTAGACACAGTGCCGTTTGAATCATTCAGAAGGCGTGTAATGCCATTCAAACACTGCGAAACAATCAGCAGAACTTCAGCAGACATTCTTATGAGAAAACGAGTCTCATCTCTAGGATTGCTTTTCTAGAAGCGTGCTATGCATCTAGCAGCCGGGAAGAATCTACAACAAGTGTGACTACAATATTATCCTGCGTCTCGTTCTTCCTTGTGTGAAAGACTTACACCGCGCCCAAGGTAATCCATCTACGAGCACCAGCATATATCCAAGGTGGCTGGGGATGCACCGATTGGATACGGTGCCGTCGTGCAGATGTGCGTAACAAGCGAAGCCAATGCCGCGAGACGCACGTGCCGACCTGGACCTGTGACAAGAACCGTATCTTCTGAACGTTTGGATGATTGTCGATAGGGATTAGAGGGGGGCATTGGTCAGAGTCTCTCATCGGATACAAATTCACGACAATTTCAATCTGGGATTCCTCGATGTTCACTTGCTCGGGCAGTTGAGCGCACGCCGGCTGATGACGCCGAGCGCGGTGACGACGGCGGTACTACTTACCGTCCGACGGTAGGTGTGTAATAGTCGGGAATGCTGCAACGTGACCGAACAACTCCAACACTTCTAATGACCCTCTTCCTGAACTGAAGTGAAGCTAGAATAATTTGAGGCAATATGTAGAGATACCCTATGGTCACAATCATGAAATCTCGGCTGACTCTAACTTCACCGCTGGAAGCCCATTGCCAGATTCTGTAGCCTTCAGTGGCGAGAGATATCGCCTCGTACATTGCCCTTCTTGTGTCATGCTGATACGCTGAGCATTCTGTATGGTTCCGGGTCAACAGGTTTGCCTTTATAGATCGAGGGAATTTGCTCTTTTAACGGATCGTCTGACGTGATAAAACAGTCAACATCGTTATCTAGTCGATAGATAACGGTGCTTAGCCTGATAGCCCATACCGAATGGTCATGAGACGCATACCCATAACATCGACCAGGCTGCCCAACTGCTGAGCATAGTCTACTCGTTCTCATCCTGGTAGTTGGACATTGGAATATTACCATGATTCTGGGCACGGAGCTGTACGTTTCCAGTGATGACTTGCGGACCCGTTTTGCGACGGCTATGTCGCGTATGTACAAAACCGAGGTCCCTCTTTACGGCGACCTAATGGACATTGTGAAGAACATCAACTCTAAGATATTCAACAACTCTGAGGCGGGCTTATGCCAGAACGATCTAGCCGCCAGCTTAGAGAGATTGAGCCTGGAACGTCATGGTGCAATCCGCCTCGGCACGCCCTTCGAATTGAGAACTGTATGCAGGCTCTTCGGACTATTGGGCATGATCCCTCACGGCTATTACGATCTGTCTATTGCCGGCCTTCCTATGCATGCGACTTGCTTTCGGCCTACCGACATGTCGAATCTCGACGTGAATCCTTTCCGGGTCTTCACCACCCTCTTACGTCCGGAACTCTTGGCTTCCAACGAGGCTCGTAGACTCTCTTGGTCTCTGCTAAGTGAAAGACGTATCTTCACCAAGACGCTGCTTGAATTGCTTGATATAGCAGATGCGCAAGGTGGGAGATTAAACAAGGAACAAGCAGCTGCCTTCATTACTCAAGCTCTCCTCACTTTCAGCTGGCAACCGGTAGCCGCATCGACCTTAGAGGAATACAACATACTGAAAGCTGAGCACCCTATATTGGCAGACATTGCGTGCTTTTCGACAGCCCATATCAACCACTTGACCCCAAGAACACTCGACATCTCTGGTGTGCAAGCAGCTATGGGCGACCGTGGCATGCTCGTGAAGGACAGCATTGAAGGCCCTCCCCCGAGGAATTGCCCGATTTTATTGCGCCAGACCAGTTTTCTTGCCCTAGAAGAACCAGTCAAATTTCGAAAGGACGCAAGTGCCGCAAAGACCGATTTAATTCAGTCAAGTCACAAGGCACGCTTTGGGGAGATTGAGCAGCGAGGCGCCGCCGTTACCCAAAAAGGGAGGCAATTGTACGACCATCTCTTGGGAGAGATATCAGCCGCCGTTGCTTCTCTCGGCCTCAGCCCACAAGAAGCTAAGACCAAGGCCCAGGAGATCTTCAAGCAGTATCCGGATGATTGGAAGGAGCTTAGAACTCAGCAACTGATCTATTGCAAGTATGACCTGATAAAGAGACCACCTCAGGCTTCGAGGCTTAACCCTGGGCACAGTACACTTCTAGAACAGCTGCTCGAAGAGGGTTGGGTCAAAGCTACACCAATCACCTATGAGGATTTTCTGCCACTCTCTGCCGCCGGTATTTTCCAGTCAAATCTTCAAGCAAGTAAGGGGAAGCGTGCGACATCTGCTCACATCAGCACTTCGGATGATCAAGCAGGGCTAGAGAGGTCTATGGGAGCGAAGGTTGTGGATCTTGACGTGTGGTATTCTCGCGTACAGGAAGAGAGTTTGGTCACTGTCGCTGAAGCTATAGGCCAGCCAGTCAGCTTGTTGCTGAAGATTTAGTCGGTTCCCGGTTCCCGCACTGACTTTGCTGCATATACTCCTGGATCTGGCACGGACGTAGAATAAATTTCAGATAAATGAAGCAATCTATAGAAGAGTAGAGTATCTTGACGATATTGAAGAATAACATCCGTAAATATTACTAATCGTGGTGATATCATACATTTATGGTTAAGATCACGGTAATTAGGTCAAACCTGTACTTGAAACAAATCCCTACTAACAGACCAAATACAGCATGAGGTACCGTTTCATCCAGAGCTGAAGGCTGGTGACGTACTAGCAGAATAAGTATACCTAAGGTATCTCAGGGAGCGGCATAGCCTCCTGCTAAATTCAACACCGATGCTCCTAGACTATATACCTCTGAACACCTAAAACCAGTCTAGCAATTTAACCGCCGCGAAGCGTCGCTGAGCATTCCGGCTGAAAGAAGGTCTGACTTCTGTCTTCGTAGCCATACAAAAGCAGCGAAGTCATGAGGAAACGTAGGTCGCATACTAAGTCGAGAAGTGGATGTGACAGTTGCAAGAAACAGCACGTAAAAGTACGCCTTATGTTCCCTCCGCTCTATCTATGATGTGTGCTGTCTCGGACATCATTTTTGACCCGTCTGGCTGTACAGTGTGATGAACAAGGGCCGCCGTGCGGCAATTGCCAGCTGCGCGAATTCCCATGCAGCTACGCGAACTCGCCAGCTCCACGTAAACAGAGGAAGCCAACTGAGAAGGCCGTGGCCGGTCGTCGACCAGATCATCCTTTACCAATCCGCAATGCGATTGTGGATGATGCGGTCTCCTCGAGGCTGCTTGAGCTCGAGTTGATTCATCAGTGGACGACAAGCACGTACAAAGGGCTGAAAAGTGTTCCTGAAGACCATGCATATCTCACAACCGTCATTCCACAAACTGCCTTCTCCAATGGCGGTCTTCTTGACTCGGTCATGGCAGCATCCGCACTTGAGCTTGCCCTCTCGCAGGCCTGTACAGAGCCGCAGCGAAAGAAACGGTACCTCAATGCTGCCGCGAAATACTACGACCAAGCAAGCGCAGCGCTACGTACCGAGCTGGGAAAGACTATCACGGCCGAGAATCTGCACGTGCTAATCATTGTCTCCGAACTGATTGCAGTCGCCAATGCTGTGTTTCCTCAGTGTACGGCTGAGAAAAGCAGCAACGAGCGGCAGAGCGTACTTCCCACCATCACGGTCGTATTTAAATTGCTCGCCGGGATTGAACAGATGGTGGTGTTTGCTGGGCGTGACAAGCTTTTCAACAGTCCCTTCCCAATGGAGGCTATGGCTGGCCACCTAGCGCTTGCCTCTGCTGCTGTCGTAGACGCTGAAACAAGCATTGGCCTGTCGTATCTTAAGTCGGTAAGCAAGGCTTACTGCGAATCATTGGAAAGCAGCTGTAGGCCTGGAAGTCAGCAGCCTATGGACAAAGAATATATCGAATTTGCACTGGCAAACCTTGAATTCTGCTTCGCCATTGAGGCACTAGGAACAATCCAGGGCTGGGCCACTGCATATCCCGCTCAAGCTGGTCCGAAGCTTGTCGAAGGGATTCTTAGCCATGATCCAATGGCTTTCTTGATACTTTTATATTGGGCAGTATGTCTACACAGACATAGAGATATATATTGGTGGGTGGGATCAGTATCGCAAAATCTTATCCTAGAGCTCACGGTAAGACTGCGACAAATATCGTATCTCTTCACAGCCGAGTTGGAAAAGTGCATCATGTGGACACAACAACAGGTAGGACTGCAGCCGAACGCAGGGAGACGGATAATGGAGATTGAAAGCCTGGACTGATGATTCACCTTCCTCTTGACAACATGCTCTATCTTACATTGCGTATTCTGGCTGGCGAACTGTTTCTTACTCGTCCAGCAGAGGCGAGAATGGCGCTCTGTTTGGTTCACACACAGTCTCTGGCGCAGGCAATTTCCCTGTAAGGAGATACTCTCGGATATGCTGATCGGTACAGTTTGAGCGGTCAACCCAGGATTGATGCTATAATCGTTGTCAGTCATTGTCTTGCCTATGATTTGACTCGAAATTGTGGTGGACTGGGGATGGCAACGTACACCGTATCCGTTATGTCTAAGCACAACACTTCCACAAAATCCAGCACTAGTGTTGAAGGCGCCTTGGATGGAGGTCGAAGGGTCCCAGGTATTTCCAACCAGAAGTATCGGCTTCCTCGTGGTGGTATGGAAAACGCCATCGTATCTACCTTTCGCACGGAACTCCCAATTGGAGCATGTAGCAGCTACCCCATACGAGAGGCTGGTGAACCACTTAGTGGTATTGTCGAGTCTCCCCCAAGTTGGGTTATCCAACAACTGTCTCAGGCTGTCTGGCCGAGCAGATTTGTCGCTGCAGCTGATACCGGAATTTGCCTCGTTGGGTTGAGCGAGACTTGTCGCAAGCGGCGCGAGAGAATTGCTCGCTGCCGGCAGATTGCTGTCAAGTAGCGCGTTCAGAGCAACTTCCAACTTGGGCCAAAATGACGGAAAATACATGGCTGTATAAATTGCACCCGTCACAGTGGTGTAGTCAAGAATGGTCCCTGCGTAAGCTATCGGATTGTACTTGATATCTTGCACAATGTCCCAGATGGCGGCCTCAAGCTGCTGTGCAGTTGCGTTCCTACGGCCTAAGGAACAGTTACCAGGGTCAGCGACACAAGCCTCGAAGAAGCCACGGAAGGTCTTATCAGCATCGTCATATCTTTCTACCTCACTACCGTTGGAAAAGTATCTTGTCAGCAAATTCCACCGAAGGGAGTTTCTGTTTGTCGGCAAGACTTACTATCCTTGGAAGTACTCGTGCATATTAAGCACACCATCCAGTACAATGGTCTCCACTCTGCCAGGAAATAGAGCGGCAACGACGGCTCCCAACGCAGAACCATAGGAATAGCCTGAAAGCGGATGGCACGATCAACACAAGTCCGCAGAACGTTTCGTCTCAAGATCCACAAGTAACTCACCATAGTATCGTAGCAAACCATCTTCCTTAAGAGCCTCAACGATCTGCATCATATCTCTTGCCACGTATCCGGTGCCGACCAGACGCCCTATTTCAGGGAGCCTGGCGGCGCACGTAGCGGCCTTGATTTGACCTTCAGCCCAAAGCCTTCCCAGTGCTGTATCTGAGGAATTGGCAAGGCGCTGGGGGAACTGCAATGATGCGATGGCTCGCTCGGTGTCGTTCGTATAGCAGTCGAACGGCAGAGTATTGCCAGTTCCTCTAAGAAACCCCAGTAGGGCGATGGATTAGCTGAGTTTCACACCTTGCCAACGCAGGCTACATGCCGTGCCGGTGTTCTTTCACCTACCTCGGGTTAAAACTGACGAGGTCATGTTGACCGCCGGTGATTCTGGACGAGAAGGTCAGCATTCTGCGAGACGACCTGAAGACGGCGCATGCGGTTGTATCACGCACTCGAGCAGCATATCGGCCAACGCGGCCAGGTTGGAGTATCCATCCCCACCGGGACCGCCGAAGTTGTAGATTAGGCTGCCCTTGAAAGGTTTCTTGACCGCAGCCACCCTGATGAGTTCCAGGTCGAGGGTTGCATTAGATGAGGAGTTATCGTAATCGAGTGGAACAGACAACTTGCTGCAAAAGATGGGTATGGTGCTGTTGAGATCTTTGGGACAGTCAGCCCATTGAATACCGCCATCATGTCGAGGGATTGCACTGGCTGAGGTTGCACAGGCAAGACCAATCAGCTGTAAGAGGGACGTAGAACGCATGTTGGCCGAAGCTCTTCACAAACAATTTGGATATTCTGGGGTTTTATGGATGTAAACACAATTGCACATAGGATGGAGAAAGTCGAAGGATCTTTTTGCAAACGCGAATTCTATATTGTTTATATACACCAATATCGATCCATGTTCAGACGACATTCTTACATAGTCTCAGCTCGGCATCGAACAACGTCAGAAATGAATCCCTCGACGGGATCGAAGGCGTAGGAGTGAATGGCATATGCACGATCGACAGGTTGGCAAATAAAGGCACCAACAACGGTTCCCAATACGACGTATAGGGCGACGAACATGCATGGGGACCAGGCACGATCACGGCCCAGGATACCTCCTCCCGAGAGACGAGTCTACTGTACGCAATCCATGCCATCCTCACCCTGCAGTCCAGCGGTCCATGCTGCCATGTGGAGTATGGTCTGAGTGGTGATCTGCTCGGCGGACGAGGGGAAGCTAGAAAGGAACAAGAAGTAGATCGTCATGTAGATCAACAGTATAACCACATGGAGTCACTTGAAGCGCTGTTCGCTGGCGCATGCGGACTACAGCCTTGAGGGTACCATCTTGCCGGGAGGCAGATACGCATTTCAGCCAAGGGAAAGTGAGCGAAGAGGCTGTGCCGTGCCGTGCTGTGCTATGCTGTGCGTGTCGAGTACTGTATTAGCACGATGGTCGGGTTCCTACTGTTATCCGTCATGACAAAGAGTAGTGCAGATGGAGTCTGAGATCGGCTCGGCTATTCCCGAGCGCTGCAATACGCCGTATTCGTACGTTCTCACTACCGGTACGTTGCTTCCTCAGGCCAGCAAATGGCTTGGGAGTCTCAATGCTTGACTGAGGTCAGATCAGCCGGAAAGTTACCACAGGGGCGACGGCCCGCTTCGGTGCTAGTCTATGGATCGCCCCGCCCCACCCGCCCCGTCCCGGCCACTTCTTGAGCTGCCGGACTTCAGCCCTGACGCTCCTCCATCTTCACGAAATACTCTTCCGTCTTCACAGCTTCGACAAGTTGCTAGCGAGCTCAAGCATCATGTATATAATATACTATAGTTCTCAAGTTGTGGCTCACCAACTTATAATGGGGATTCAATGGGTTTGACGCCTCAATTTCGAGATCAGCTCTTGTTCATTGGAACGTTGCGTCATGCTATTGTCCTTGGGGATGTAGTATCCAATGGCACAGAACTGGTGTACAACGTACGGCAATTTCTTGTTGGTGAATCCACGGAGACCTCGAGTCTACAGAATACGGCCAGGACTCATGGAGGAACATCTCTGTCGGGAGCGTGTCTGTGATATACTCTCAGAGCATCAGCTGAAGGCTCGCTTCCACTCCGATATCGAAAGTAGAGCAGGGCTAAATCCAGGGCTATCGCCGAGAGCTCATTGACTACCTCTCCCTTGCCCCCCATTCCAAGGTGGTTCAAACCGTGGCGGAAGGGCATCATTGCAAATAGCAAGGCCAAGCGGAGCATCAACTGTCCGCAGCCACTCGATATCTTGCGGAGATGGTCAGGTTAAATCCGAGTAGTTGAATTGGGTCGAGCGAGAACGGGAGATCCCCGCCTGGAGACCAGCTCCAACTTCTGCCTCTCTCGATTAAACCCCGTTATCTCCAAGGCGGTGTCTTGAATCCTGCCGACCTCGAGGTGCCTACCGACCTACCTACCTACCTACCTACCATTCACGTAGAGCTACCTCTGCAGCGATCTCTTTCGACATCTCTGTCGTGAGCATATATGATGGCAGTTCACGCCTGTAGGTTCCAGATGGGACACCAACATCGTCCAGCTAACTCTAACAATGGCGGATACGTTCGACATAAACGACCCATCGGTTCCGGGCCACTACCCGCCATCGCAAACAGCTCTGCTACTCCTTGACTTTCACAGTGTCTTCGTACACAAGTTTGCAGGACCCGGCGGTGCTCCTGCCCTTCAGACCGCTGCAAAATTGCGAGACTGGGCCAAATCGCAGGGAATCCTGGTTGTTCATGCACTTGTGGACGTCAAAGACAAGCCATTCGCCAGTTGCAAGGGCCGCGATCAGCTCGCCCACATCGTCCAGGCCGTGCAGGAAGGCGATGGTCACCTGGAAGTGGCCGAGCTCACTTCCAACCAAGGTGACGATGAGCTGACCTTCTATCGTGCACCGGGCTATGTCAACGCGCTTCTCTCGCCCGGTCTGACCGAGCACCTCAAGAAGAATGGCATAAAGTCTCTACTTCTGGCCGGTATCTCCACGAGTGGATGTGTTCTGCGGTAAGATCCAGTTTCTGCCTGGTCTGAACGCTTGAACGACTGACTTTAGATAGAACGGCATTCCCAGCCGCAGATCAAGAGTACGTGGTGACAGTCATTTCGGATGCCTGTGCAGATCCTACACAGAAGGCGCATGATATTCTAACTCAGGAAATCTTGCCATCTCGGGCATACGTGATCACTTTCCAAGATTTCCAGGACGGCTACAACCAGAAGAAGTAGTGAAGACGATGGCGACTGATCAAAGAGTGACCCTGTCTGGGGGGTTATATGGGTTAGGGGTAGATTGCAATGGTCATGGCGACCGAGAAGATGCCTTGAGTCGATATGAGTGGATTTCTCCAAATTGTAAGCAGTTGTTTTTGGATAAATTGGTGGGATCCTACCGCCTTTTGCTTGTATCATCTAAGGGCACACTCTCCATGAGGCAGCGCAGAGCTCATCCAGAAATGACGTTTCCGGTTATGACACAGGAGAGAGCAGTAATTCCAAAATTCCAGTGCGTAGCATTCTTGTGTCGCCCAGTCCAAAATGTTAGTAGTACCGTCGATACTGAGCAGATGCACAACCCGGAATGTGTAGGGCTATTAGACAGACGATGTAACGTTGACAGCGGGCGCTACAAGACCACGCAAGTTGTCCAGATCTACTGGTAATGGAAGTTGCTGACCAAATCGTACCGCTTTACTCTCTCCCTCGACAAGCACTGTATATGTCGCAATTCGTCTCTTGGCATGTCCTGCCTGCCCTAGAATTGTTAGTAAGATACCACATGGAGGATGCAATGCACTCACAGTTCCGTTGATATGCCGGAAGTCGCATTCCACCTGTAAAGGATACCGAGCCAATTGGTTGCTACCTTGCGATGAAGCTAGGATCGACCAAAGCCTTCTTTGTATGATGCAGAGATTCTCTTTCTCTCGTTCGATAGACATCGTGGTCGTAATTCTCGTCATCGTCAAGGCTGAATCCGTAACCTTTGTACTAGACTTCTCAATTCGTTCAACCTCACTGGCTTTGCAAAATACTCGTCGACCCCACAATCAAATGCCCTAGTCTTCGCATCCGCATTAGTAACACCCGTGAGCGCCACAATCGACGTCCGAGGATATTTATGTTTCTTCTCCACTTCTCGAATCAGCGCCGTCGCGGTGAACCCGTCCATGACAGGCATTTGCATGTCCATCAGGATGAGGAAGAACGCGCCAGGTGCGGCACGGTAGGTATCAAGCGCCTCACGTCCATTGACGGTACACTGGAAATCGAGATTGAGCTTGCGGGCGAGGGCCACTAGGAGCTATGAATGGATTAGTAGTGGTTCCGCGCTTTTAGTGATGTGTGTGTGTGTCTCTCTCTCTCTCTCTCTCTCTCTCTCTCTCTCTTTTGGGGACAATGGGTAGCTCCAACTCCGCTTCTAGCAAAGTATTAGGAGATAGAGGATGACTTACCCTCAGGTTGATCTCGTTATCTTCCACCAGTAACACAGCATTTCTCGTCGGTTTCACGTAACCATCTTTGTAACGCTGATTTTCGTTGCGTGAAATTGATTGTGGTGGTGACGAGGTTGACAATGCACCTGCCAACTTGTCTGTCAATGGCGAAGTCGAATTCACAATCGCTTCCGGCCGTGATCTGCTACCTATCTGACTGCTTGGGCGAGTCCTTTCTGTTTCGCGGGTGATCCCAGACCCTTCACGTGGCTCGAGATGAACGAATGCCGTTGGGTTTAGGTCTGATGCGATTGCGCGGAATAATTTCTGCGGTCCGATACTACAATGATGGTTAACGAACCCTGCCGGTATTCTAGGCTCGTCCCTGTCTTGTCCTCCGAATAGGAAGAAAGAGAGGAACATAGAGTTGGAGGAGAAGCTACTTACGGTTGATGAACAAAGACTAGTCGAATTGGTGAGTCAATGAGTGACTGGCTGGGGTACAGGGACTTAGTCGACTGTCCAAGCACGAGTAAACGCAAACACTTGGTTGTAAGATCCGAAAGTAAAGTAGAAAAGCCAGTAGGATCCCTTGCCGTCCACGACTCCAGGTCTTGCTCGGCAATGGCGCAGATTGCGGGTTTAGTAGTGGAGGGAAGAACGGCTCCATAAGAACTGTCGCATCCTAGCCAGTCTTCGGCGACTTTCAGCACAGCCAATCCCACAGACAGGTGCGGAGAATGGGGTTGTGACTCAACGCCTGCGGGTGTTAGCAAGTGGAAGTGGCCGATATCAAGTTGTCGGAACTGCGACGAGAGGGGATCCGCAAATTGCGTGTGCTTATTTTGGGAGTGTGCACCCGCATATTTGGCTCTAAAGGTCAGAGTAAATCGTGTGCCCTTACCCAGCTCACTGTGAATCCGGAGATCGGCACCCATCTCGTCAGCTAATGATTTGACAATGCTGAGCCCCAGGCCAGTGCCAGTAGTGTGTGGGTCCTCTTGCCTAAAGGGTACGAAAGCATCATTGGACAGGAAATGTTTCGACATTCCAATGCCTGTGTCCTCGACAACAAATTCGATTAGACGCTTGTCAGGGCCTGATACGGATCCAACAGGAGCTAGCCGGATAGATATAGAGCCATTAGTGGTATATTTGAGTGCGTTACCAACGATGTTGGTAACGACCCGCGTCCAGGCACCCGGCTGGAGCTCCACAATCCAGCTGTCCTGCCGTGGGAGATCAATCGCTATCGACACTTCACCAGGTCCAGAAGCGACGCGCAACGATGACTGCCTGAGATTAGAACCTTCGTCGGCACCTGCTGAGGTAGAAATCATGCCAAATCGATGTGACGACACAACAGATTCAATAACCCTATGCATAGTCAGCCAGCTGGATGGACCTCTGCATATGGATCATCTACTTACTGTTCGGTTAGCAGCGCAAGATCTATATTGCGAAGCTTGGCGTCCGGTTCATTGAAGTTCGATATAAGCGCTTCCCGGCGTTGTTTGACATTTCCGCCAATCTTTCTTCTCTTCTGCGCTCGTGTGAATTGGCTAATCTTGGAGTAGTCGAGAACGTGATTGACACTAACGAATATCAGCAACCACCCACATGGCAATAAATAGCACCGCACCACGCATACGTGTCAAGGAGTGTTCTACCAGCCATGCCGATTGTGTGCGCCATCTCCTTCTGGAACGTAGTAAGCTCGGTTTCCTGTAGGAAATCGACACCGGCTAGAATGCCATGAAGTGGCGAGCGCAGCTCATGGCTCACGGAGCTGATAAAAGTTCCTTTGGCCTTGTCAGCGGCAATGATCTCAAGACGTGAGAGTTCTGCGGAGAGTGAGTGGCTCCAAGCGGAGAGATATGTGATATTCTCCACCTGGTCGAAGTAGCGTAGAGGAGAAGTGCTCCATACAAAAACGCCAGAGCGCCAGCGTTCCTGTGTCGCGTCTCGCATTGGGTAAAAGGCGATGGTTCGTGCGCCGACCATGACCTTGCCTAGATGCTGTGCATCCTTGGGACGACGTTTTGGTCTTCGGTTGAAATCCTCGATAGACTCGGGTGCGCCTTCCTCACCAGAGCTTGAATGTAGATCACCAGCTTCCTCGAAATTGAATACATGGCCATTGGGATGACTCTCCACAAGGCGCGAGAGGGCGGATTGCGATAGATGGAAGTGGTGCTCAGAAGCCTTGAACCCAGCCACGCTGGCCTTGGTGCGCGTTGAAAAGCCGTGGATCTTGCACCACGAGGTTTCGCTGGACCATTCGTCTGAGCCGTCAGTCTCACTTGTCACGGTATTTGCACCTGTTTCCGAAGTTGTTGCTGTATCCGAGCCAGATCTAGAGCGCTTAAACCCAGCCGCAGTGGCATCAACAAAGACCACACCATCCGCACCCAATGCCTCTCTTAAGAGGTTACTCGCTCGAGAATATGCCCCACCACATGCCGATGCTAAATCAAAGCTTTCGCGGGCTGTCTTGGTCTGTGACTGAGTTTGTTGCGGGATTCTGAGTTGATCATCGCCAGTGTGAGAGACATGCTCACCAACAAAGCTAGGCAGCTTCGACTTCTCTTCGGCAGTATGCCCACCAAAATCCTGGGTTGACACGTCCTGTAGATCGCGATCTGCTGACGCGGCAGTGTTTTCCCTGGTGATCCAGGATGCTACATCTGTTAGTAATTAATGAAACACCGATGCTGGTAGAGAATGTAGCGTACCACTGGACGGTTGAGCAGTCTGCAGGGCAGAGCTAACGTCTACTTGTTGATCGTTATCATTGTCTGCATCCAGAGGCTGCTCTTGAGCGCCAAACTCTTCATCCACGCGCAGCTGAACATCAGGTTTGTTGGGCCTGTCAGTATGATATCTACCCGCATGGGGCCGTCCGAAACCTTCCTGTTCCATCCACCAGTCACGGAGACTGTCTTTCCCGTTATTGAACAAACTGAGGCCCTGTATCAATCTCTCGCTACGCTGACGCGCTGAGCGCGTTGCTGTTGTATCTAAATGCGCTGTGATCGTATCAGCGATGTCTTCCATCAGGTTCATCTCATTTGTGCTGACGCCATAGCGAGGCTTGTCGTCTATGATGGTCAGGCTGCCAATGACAGATCCTTGTATGCCCCTAAGTGGCACTGAGAGGTAGAAACGGATCGTCGGCGCCCGTGATGCAAATAGACGCTTTTTGTAATCAATGTTCTCACGTACGTCGCTGACAATGCACGAATGGGGAGTGAGGCCTTCGGTGTAATACAGATCGCTATCCACAGGTATCTCGCGAGGACCTTTTGCCGTTTTCCAGGTGTCGAGGGCGGACGTGTTGATCCCCTCGTCGCGCAGAAAGCTGCAAGTTCCGATCCAAGCTCGGTCCTTCAAGTCTTCCACCGATTCGTACTGCAACGACATAGTCCTTGTGCTTTCAGCGAGCACGTATTCCGTATGTGTTGCGAGTAGCGTGACGAGACATCGCCGGACCTGGAGGCGCAGGGCACACAATTGCGCCAGAGCTGTGAGCGACGAGTCCGCGCATGGTTCCGGACGAGGCATTGGCTCGTCAGGATCGCGAGGAAACGCAGGCCGATGAAGAGTGGCAGGCTTATAGGTGGCTACCCATGGCTCTAAGTGCCTTTGCATAGATATCAGCATAAGAAGGTGTCTTCCTCGCCATCGAACATTTGATATGTCGTCGCGAGGTGGCCAGAGTTTGAGAGATACCGGAACACGTCGCGCTCTCTCGTCGCCTCGGTGCGTTGTCGAAACCGCCTTGCAATCCCTTCGATGGAACTTCCTCGCATGAACCGAAGCCCATCCTCATCAGGTCGCGGATCTGCCATCCTCACTGGCCTAAGAGATCATGCATGTGGTTTGGCGGGGGAAAGCAAGAGGAAACCACAGAGGCATATGGAGAGAGTCTCAGTCGATAAGTCACCATCTCAAATACGTGGGGTCAAGTTCAGTACCTTAGGTTAATTTATATTATAAAATACACTCCCACCCGGTCCCTTCAGGAAGACGGGAAACCTTAAATTGCCTAGGGCGATCGGGGGAGGGTCAATGTAGATAGATCCAATATCTAGATAGGCGCTGCTACTTGCACCAACCCTGCATATGCCTCCCCCCTACCTAGGTAGATAGGTAGATAGGTACCTGGTTTGATGTTGCCACTGCTACAGTCACTCATGATAGAATCCTGGTCGAGGAGGGCACGTTGCCCTACCTAGACTGGTTTGCAAAGATTTCTGGACCTAGTTGCGCATATATTGCCACACGTTGCCATACTGGAATTGTCGTTGGCGACAGCCCACACGAGAAGCGAGTCCCGCTAGCGTATGCCCCCAACTTTATAAACTGCGATGGTTCGAAAACAGTCGCCAAAGTCTCACCAAAGCCTCGAGGGCCTCCGCGCGTTGCAGTAATACTAAGAAACAGCGTGGACCCAGCAGTTGTGCCCCATCGTGGTCAGGCTGGACCACAAAAGGCCTCGACCTCCCTCCTTACTGTAGTAGTCGTGCTCCTTTTGCTGCCGTGCTTTCAGCATCTAGCCCAGCCCAGTCCAGCCCGGCCCAGCCTAGCCTATATGGCTCAACAACCTAAGCGGATGGACGATTGTGGGGAGGCGGCCGGCTTGAAAGTAGATTTAGCCTTGATGCAGTGGTTGATTTCACTGGACTCTGGTGATTCTCCTTGGAACATCTGCCAATGACATGTATTCAGAGACTTCTAGTGCCTGAAACATGCCAGGTCTCCGGAATTGATTGGCTTCCATCTGCTCATGTGTAAAAAGAACGCTTGTCTCGATCAATGCTCTACCTTCATCCTGTAGCATCCTCTACTCTCTTCCTGCAATGTTCGAGTTCTTACTCTTATCAGTCGGTTCGAACTCCTCCTATATATAGGCAAGTGAACTTACGGTGTCGTAGAAAGAGACAGCGTACATAATCGGTGTAATACTGTACGAAAAAGCAGCATTCTTATACCCCCACGGTACAGGTGGTATTGGCACACTAGCGGATAACAGTGGCTTATTACTAATATGGAGGGATACTGTAATGCGTAGATAATCATCATCATCAACATCATCAACATCATCAACATCATGATTTTGACATACCTAGGTATATAGAATATCATCATCAACATAATCGAATACCTAGGTATATATTCATGGTTCTAGCTGTAATCATCCGTTAGGATTGTACAAGCCATATAAGATCAGCCTATGCGACCACTGTAGGCATTATCCAATTCATATAGCAGCATTCCCGTTGCGAACACCAGGTACTCTGGAAGACCTGTATCTACATATTACCTAGGAAAAGACAGAGACCACATACTTCACCCACCTACCTACCACCGTAGGTACCTATCTTGAATACGAAATATACAAATACCTGGTGTGCGTGCGCCTACGGTGGCAGGGTCAAGAGCAGTTTCGGTTATCATATACCTATCTAGGTAAGACCCCGCATGGCCTGTATTGGTCACTGTTCCAAGTGATAATGCATGTGCCCTAGACATCACCTCACGTAGTCCTCACCATCGCATGAATACCCGTACTCGTCAACAACTCAACACCTTCGAAGCGACACAGACACGGACACAGGGTCTGCACTGCGTCAGCCACTCACAGTCGGACCCTGAGCATTTTGCCGCCGTGCTAAGCAACGCCCGAGTGGGGAGCGCCAGGGTCAGGCCAATGACATGACGAGACTGGTCGACGCGCTCTTCCACCCACACGCAAATGCACACGCTCATGCACGGCGCAGTGTCTCGGTAGCAGAGCTACGGCATAGCGGGACACAAGATGGGCCACAAGGTGAGGTGAGGTGAGGTGAGGTGAGGTGAGGTGGTCCTGAAGAGGTAGGTGAGCTGCTGGCGCCATGTAAAAGGACCTGGCCGCCATGTCCTGGCCGCATCTTGTAGCCTTCATCTCCAATCCTTTCTCCCCTTCGTTTCGGTTGTATCAGCAAAGAATCTCATTCATAACGATACGCTGCCGCGACCAAGCTTTGCGATTGCGAACACGGCACCCCAACCCACGTTGATTGGGAGTGAAGACTGAAAGCGACATTGCCATGTCTGCACAATTCTATCCTCCGCCGACAGGGCAAGACCAGCAACAACAGCCACCGGTGCAACACACTTACTCGCCTCCACCTCAGCAACAGAGCCAGCAGGGTTATTACCCTCCACCTAATGGTCAAGAACAGCTGCACCAGCCTCAACAGCAATACGCTCCACCCCCACAGCAGTTTGCACCACCGCCATCACAATCCCCTGATATCTCGCCCATAGGCTCCCAACCACAGAAGCAGGCTGCTCCGTCATTTGCACCACCACCCTCAGTCTCTCCGCCTGCGCCGGATGGCAATGTCGGCCATGATCCACGCCAGCAGCTGTCACAGCACAGCATGCCATACTACCCGGGTCCACCCTCGCAGCAGTTCCCTCAGGCCAGCAGCCAATTCCCCAACGAGAAGGCCCAGATGCAGGATACATACCAACAGCAACAGCAACGGGATGAGGTGTTCGATAGCTCTCGTGCCTCTCTAATGCCCGGAGGTGCTCCTATGCAGGGTCACTTTACAGGCGCCCAGGCAACAACAGATGACGTGGGAACCTTCAATGGTGGAAGCTATAGGATATCGCATAGAGACAGCAATACTATCTTAACGATCCAATTGGCCATTGGCGCGCCATTGGAGGCCAAGCCTGGTGTCATGATTGCAATGAGCCCGACCATGACCCTCAAGGGTGCCGTCAAGTTTTCCCTCAAAAAGATGCTGATTGGTGGCGAGATGTCTCACTCAAAGTACACAGGGCCAGGCGAGCTGCTATTGGCGCCTTTCACCCTCGGTGATATCACTAACATCCACCTGAACGGCAGCGATACCTGGTCAGTCGGCAAAGATGCCTTTCTCGCTTGTACACAAGGCGTTATCAAGGAATACAAGGCGCAAAGCTTCAGCAAGGCCATGTTCTCGGGAGAGGGTCTGTTTGTGTACAAATTCTCGGGTGTTGGTATCCTGTGGCTTCAATCTTTCGGTGCGATCATCAGGAAAGACGTAAGTGCCCACATGCGAGTTGAGACTCGCTTATTGGCGAGGTGCGGAAGAGTTACTGACAATGAGCCTTGTGTAGTTAGTAGAAGGTGAGAGATACGTGATAGACAATGGTCATCTCGTCGCTTGGAACTGCAAGTACGTGCTCGAGCGCATGGCGAGCGGTGGAATCATCAGCAACATCGCTGCGGCTGAGGGCCTCGTTTGCAAGTTCACGGGGCCTGGCACCGTCTTCATGCAGACCCGTAACGCTGCCTCTTTTGCCCAGTGGGTGGGTGCCCATGGAGCCGCAAGTGCATGAGGTAGCAGCAGTCCTCGAGGTGATCTCAGGCGCAAGCCACCTGGCGAATTTCCGCCAAGCTCACACAAGTTGTCCGGAAAGGTTGGCGCTCTCGAGCGAGGACCGCTACTGCTATGCTTCCGCCGTCGCAGGCGGACCCGGTAACGACGCTCACCAAGCTAGTCGAAAGTAATGATAAAGATACCAGGCGTTTGATTTCTCTCCTTCACCGTTATTCGGACCACAGGGAGTTCTTCATATATACATATTAAAGTATACGGCATGTTTCCCCAGATCAACCAGGCCGGTCATTAAGCCAACCAATCAATCAATCATCGTTCCCCACGTAAGCCGCAGCAGGGATACTGTAGATTGCGGGCGCGCATAATCGCTGTGCATGAAGCAACTTCCGCGACAGAACTGAGGACACTCATTCACGCAGCGTCTAGGAAGCCTCCAAGATATAGCACATCCGGCAGCCGACAAGACGACCCTCACGGGATCAGGAAGCTCCATTACTCCATTGAAACAAAGCCGAGCAGGCTACTTAACTATAACAAAAATAAACGTGAAGTAACCCCGGCCCTGCAGTCACCGGTGTCTCGAAACAGCAAAGACTAGACCAATTCGAGCCTGCGGTCACCTCTGCTGCGCATCCGTCTTTCCATGCCCCAAATTGTGGATGACTCCGACAGGCAGCGTTATAGTCGCCGACTCTCCCTCGACCTCAGCCTCTTCTGTTCTCCTCCTTTTCCCCTTCGCATTGGATCCTCGACTCCTCCAGCACTCCTCCCCCACATTACTGAGAGTGCCATTGGCATTGGCGACCTTCCTCTCATACCCGTTCACCCGACTTATCAAGCCACTGCATCAATACGTATTCATATCTCAATTCATTCGCACCCACTAGCCTCGTTATATCGCAACATATCGAAAAGCAGCGACAGAAAGTCTACCGCTGCTTGTAATATATTCCCAATATCCAGATCTTCAATATCAAGTCCAACATCAATCAAAAACCTATAAATCAAGAAACAATGCCTTTCGATCTCGAGATGAACATGCCTAAGTACATCATCTACCGAGAGGACCCAACAAATCTGCATTCCACCCTCGTCTTCTTCCCCTCTAAGGATTCCGACGAATTGTTCGACGCCTTGAGAGAGAAATTCCCTCACCTGCGTACCCACTCGGAACGCATGCGTGATGCTATTATTGAATTCTTGGTCGAAGAGCAGAGCTCGATCAACGATGTCATGACCACATTGCCACCTGTCACGGAGGCCACCCCATTGACGACAAGTGGATCCGACACCTTCTCCCCCTGGCAACATTCCTGGCCATCAATGTCTCCCGGTCCTTCAAATTTCAGTTCTCCTGAGACGACGAGTGTACGCACCCCAACCTTCGGCAACTCTCCTTTGCCTGTTCCCCAGCTTCAAAGGGTCGACACCGCTGCTTCATCTACGGCGACCCCGGCCATCGAGAACATGACCAGTGTCTTCAGCCTTTCCACCTCCGGCCAGCACAAGCAGCGCGTGCGAAGGAAGATGACCGATGCAGAGAAGGTCGAGTACAGGAAACGCAGGCAGGTCAAGGCCTGCGAACAATGCAGCAAACGCAAGCGCAAGTGCACTCACGACCAACCCGAATCAGATGACGTCGTATCCAGACCGCCCACATCATTACGAAAGGTTACCAAGTCTCGAACTACCAAATCCGCATTGCCGAAGCAACACAAGTACTCGTCTGCTGGCGAGACTGTCCAAATCAAAAATACCCTCAAACAGCCCACAGATCTGTTGCTGGCGGACGATTTCAACCTCAACTCCTCCATCGATGACTATCTCACAGACTTCGACTTCAACGACTCTCTTCTCTTCGATGATTCGTTACTACCTCTACAGAGCCAAGAACCTATTGACTCTGACCTCTTCTGGCCTACGTCATTATGCGGCAACAACTTCGACGGTGCTTTCAGTCAACAAACGGAGCCATCAATCAGTGGCGCGACTACACAACCGGACTTTGCCTGGGCGACGGCGGAGCAAGACCTACTCGCCGCGCCGACCGACCAACCTAACCAGCGTCTTCCTAGCCAGCATCTTCCTAGCCTACTAAGCGAATCCAGCGGAGAACTATCCGACCACTCAAGCTCGACTGGTGGACTTAGCGTGGCAGACTCGCTGAACCTTGAATTTGTATTCAGTCGAGAGCCACTTTCCATCGAGCATGTAATCGCCGCAGATGCCACTACATCTAGGGTGGATTCTAGGCAGCCTCGTGATCAAGCCCAGAGCAACGATCGAGGTAATGTCAGCGCCGTTCAAACATCGCGTTTGAGGGAAGCCTTGGCCGATAACGCCGTGATTGCGAGCCCACTCAGCCGCTCACAGTCTTCATCTTCGTCCTCGTCCTCATCATCGCCATCGCCATCGTCCTCGTCTTCACTAATGACTGGACGTCCACTACAATCCCAGCCGGAAACTCAATTCTTCCGCGCTGCGACCTTGGCCGACGCGGTACTACAAGAAGCCCGCCGCCTAGAAGCTGCGATTGATAGTCTAGACTCATCTATGGCGAATGCTATTGGTGGTTCGAGACCATCTTCACTTGCGAATGGGACCAGCTCAGTACATGGGCTAGCTACCACGAGCCCATCTACTCTCGACCTTGGCCTAGCTGCACGCGCTGACACCGCAATGGGCACAAGCCGTCGCAATGCGAACGTGATGCTCCAGCCCACGGCGGGTGGTACTGCACTTGCAGAACCACGATGCGTGAATGCAGCTTCGCCATCAACCGTACTGGTGGACGGACTCTCTCTACCGTCTGCACCGTCAGTGCCCAGCCTAGCCTCAAGCAGTAATCTCTCTCGCAGCGCGCAGCTACAACAACAAGTAGATGCCAGCAGCGATGGGGTAATTCCAACAGACTCAACAATGCCATCGACGAGCACTACTAGCACACGTGCGAACCGTGAGCGCGAACTAGCACTGTCGAATGCAAGCACCAGCATGAGCGCGATTGCGAGCACAGCCGGCTTCGTACAGCTACTCAGCCTGGCTATGGTCATCACTGCAATAGCCGCGCTGTGGGCATCACTGCGCCCGTCGATGCTGGCCAGCGCCATCGCCGCCGGCACCGTGACACTGCTGTCCGCTGTTCTTACCAGCAGCCCAGCTCCCGCACTGTCGCCTTCCCACGTCTCCGCCTACGCCCGCCAATTAAGAGGTGGAAAGACGTTGCGACCTGACAGGACCATCCACCACGGCTACACCAAGCATCTGGCTTCCCTTTCGTGGCTTGTCTAGAGCATTACACCTGGACGACTTGACACCGAGGATGTTTTGAAAAAGTTCTGACCTTCTATTAGCGACGCGTCTTCCTTTTGTACCCACACCTTTTGTAACGTTATACATAGACGCAAGCCTCACGAGAGTTGGATTCAACGAGGCGATCCTTGGTCCTCATATAATGCAGGGTATGTAGATGAATACATGTACGTCTATTCGCTTCCTTCCACGTCTCGCAAATGTGTCGCCTTCTCACGTCGTAGCCTTTTTACACCCGACAAAGACACAAGACGCTTCTCGTAGATGCTGTCTCGATATTCTATGTAGCTATTTGCATCTGTTCCCATAAGCCAACGTTAGTCATCGATCTACATGTATGACTGGTCTACTGGACTTCCTGTGTCTCGCTTCAATCGGCAAGAGCCTCCCCTACAACTCTCAAGACCATTGTCACACTTTTCATTCAAGGATGACGTCCAAAATGTAAAAGGGAAAGCAAGGAAAACGTGGGATGGAAGGAGAAGAGTAGGTAACTATCGTAAACTATCATTGAGTCACTGTTAAATCGTCGCGATCGTGACCTATTTGAACTGCCTAGGATCCGTTCACCATGCATACGTCTGGATGACTGCCTCTCACAAGACCGATGCTGGATATCATACCCCAAGTACCAAACCAAGGAACGCCGTATGTCATGCCGTGCCATACCATGCAAAGACCCCCCTAAGATCAAACTTGATTGCAGTATCGAATTAGATTCATGACTGCTTCCAGTCAGGAAGCAAAATCAACCATCTAAGTGAGACGGGCAACAAGCTGCTCAGCAGAGTCTGAGCAGAGGAAGGCAAACATGCCCACTGCTCCAGCTGCTGCGACTGTGGAGTACTTGGCCATCACTACGCCAGCTCTCGCAGTCAAGCTACCATAATGAGCAGCCTTGAGAACCGCACGGTTGAGGTTGAGATAAGTTTTCCGCTCGGCGCTCCTGGCCTGCTTCGTCTTTGCGGCCATTTTGGCCTTCTTTGATTGATGACTGTTGTCGATGGCTGTCGTTTCCTGGGTGGCCGGCTCAGCCTCCTTCACAGCGATACTGGATTCTTGCTGAGGTTCTCGCAAAGTAGTTGAAATGGCGAGATCAGCGCCGGCAGAAGTAGGTTCGTGTGTCGAGATCTCGTTGGCCTTACGCTTCTTGGTGGATGGGCTGGCTTGGGTATCCACAATGCTAGGGATACTCATGCGGTCCTTGGATGATTGCACGACGCTGTCATGGTTAGCGTCCTCATCATACCCTGTGGCTGCGACAGACTCAATGTGATCGGTCGAGGTCTGAAGAGAATCGGAATGATCAGACGGGAATCCGATCTCACCCTGCGTCTGGGTAAGCACCGGCAGTGATTGCTCGACTGGAGGCGCAGCAACAGCATCCGTGGTTGAACGGAAACTGGTGTCGAACTGATAGGGAAGCAAGCTGAAAAGATTTGCCAGACGGGATTCCAAGTGGCTTGCAAGACGGGACTCTAAGTTTAGACGAGGTTGACTTTGGGGTTGAGAGAAGAAATCCCACTTTGTTTTGTAAGACCCTTGTGAGGTATTGGTCAAGATGGTATCGTTCTGGCCATTGCTGTCCGTTGTTGGTGGCTGAGACCCACGGACTGGATCGTATTGCATTGTGGTAGGGTGCTGGATTGAACTATGCTCAGGTGATTCGAAGTGAGCATGCTCATCCTGCACAGAATCAGCATGGTCTCCACCCTCATCAAGTCCGATATGGGTGGATTGGGGGGATGGAGAGGGTGGCGTTGAAAGCAGCTCTGAAGCCTCGCTGGCATAAACAGGTTCATCGTCTCTATATCCAACGTTATTTGGTTCATCACCCTCCACAGCTTCGGCAGCTGCTGAGTCCGCGGGCTTGTCCTCGATCGGCTGATCAATTCCCGACTGCTCTTCCACGTAGGGGTAAATGTAGTCAGACTGTGCGTTCTGCAATCCAGTCACTGTGGCGACTGTAGTGGCCTGAAGAAGCTGACTCTCTTCGTTGTCGTGAGCAGTGTCGGCATCTTCATCGTCACTATCATCCTCGTCATCCTCATCGTCCATTATGCTGATCGGTGAGACCTGTGATCCCTTCACAACACTCGTGTCCTTGAACTGTTCTGGGGATGTAAAGGGTGTATCGTCCAGCAGGGAATAAGCTCCATCGTCACTAGAAACGTCGTAATCGACATCTGAAGGAGCCGAATAGCCTTTATTGAAGGCGTTGTATGCGGTGATCGAAGGAAGAGTATCCGGCATTAGAGCGAACTCGAAGACAATCCCATCATGCTTTTCTATAGAAAGCGTTAGTAATGTGCAAGGAGATGATCGGGAGTAGGAAATGCTCACTAGTTCCGGCCATGACCTTGCCACCAATCTTGATAGTGTCATGAGGGTTGAGACGCTGAACAGCACCGCAAGATAGTGCAGTGCCGTTGACGAAGGTGCCATGTGTACTCCCAAGCTCTTTGATGGTGACAGTGCTAACGTCAGACCACGGGTTGACATCCAAGGTCAACTCTGCGTGCTTGCGAGAGACGACCGGACAAGCGAAAAGAGCATTATCGCTGCGAGGCTTGTGAGAGATGTCTGTGCTAGAGGCCCTGCCTATGGTAACAGGGTTTCCAGGCATTAACTCGAGCAATCTTGGGAGGGGGTAAGGCTCTTCTGGCGAGGGATGCACTAGAAGGCTCACACGTCTGCTCGCTAAATGGTTGTTAGTGAGGGTGAGCATGTTGGGAGTAATGTAGGAGTTGGATGTACCGGGTGGCGGCATGTTGAGAAGTGCTGTAATCCTGAACGTGTAGACAGTTCGAGGGAAGAAGAGGATGAAGAGAGACGGTAAGTGTTGACACTTGGGAGGTTGTATGACTGAGAGAGGCAGAAGTGGTTGGAAGCAGGGGGCTGCTGGTGATTGACTGGAAAGTTGATGAGATGTCGAAGAGTCAAGAACGGTGAGCGTTTATAACCAGACAGGATACCGAAACGACAAAGCTGATCATGAAGGTTGGAGGTGGAGGTGGTGGGATTCACGAGAGAAGCAGGTACTACAGGCAGCGACGAAGGCGAGGAAGAGCTCACGAGGGCCAGCCTTTATATGAGAAGAGGAAGGCCAGCGAAGTGGTCAAGTGACTTGTACACGGTGGTGAAGGGTAGGGACGAAAAGTCACCCTCTATTCCCCTCTATTGCTCTCTGCCTCACATTCGATCTCTCTTGCACTGTCTGGCCAAGAGAGGATCTCTTCGGTGTCGTGAAGAGTCGTGAGCGAGTAGGTGATGACAGTGAATCAGCTAGACAAGACGGCTGCGTGTTGATTGGGTGTATGAGGCGATGACTCCAGCTCCAGCTACTGCTACTGCACCAGAACAGCTCCCAATGTTATCTTATCGGGCGGATCCAGATAGATACAGTACAGCTCGGTAACCTCTAAGTTGGTTGGTCGGTTGGTTGGTTGGTCAGTCGATGGGTGGGTAGGTAGGTAGGTGAGGTAAGGTAGCCAACCCCGCAAATGACGCGACGGCGTTGGGAGACGATGATTGATGACCCTTCCAGCACCCCACCGACAGGCTTCAGGTGCACTGGTTTGAGGACTCTAGCATCGAGAACAACAACATGAGCAGAGTGAAGGATCAGCTAAGGGAGACAACAGCGAAGGAAAGAAAAGGAGAGTTGAGGCTGTTAAATAGAAGTTCGAACATCAACCTCAGGCAGACTGATTGAAGCTCGGTCTTTGGCCTGAGGCAGCAAGATAAGCCTAATTCGGTATGGGGCGTAACCTGCCCAGGCAGCAACCCCGCCATGGCAACATTCTGGGAAGGAACGACGCACTTAGGCACAGTGATCTCTCCTTGCTGTTACCTTCAATAAGGTGAGATCTTCTGTAAGAGTTGCAGGTTCAAAACCCGAGGAAAGAGCGATGCTGTATTACCAGAGGCCTGGGCGGCATCAGTGTTAGGGTTGTCGATGCTTGGCGATTTGGTTGGGACATGGGCGGGAGCCTCAGGCATGATAAAGCGCCGACCATCATTCGGATGATGTGGATTGGGTTGCTCGAATCGGGTTCATCACCACAAAGTACGTTACACTGCTTCCATCGGAGATCACCATGTCATATTGGCAGACACCTCGCTCATCACAGCTACCTTCCAGCCTACGTGAGATCATCCCCGCCCTGGCACAGTCAAACCCACGTCGTAACGTGCTCTTCATTCACCCACGGTCTCACAACGCCACTTCAAGCCGCCTCACATCATCGCAGCAGGTTACTGCGTTGCGCAAGCACTGGGAAGACTTTGAGGGGGCCTCTGATGACGCGGTGACTTGGTGGCCGACAGTCTCCCGCGACAATCCTCAAACCAAGAACTCCGCACATACAACCGTTCCGACCAAACCGGCGTTGAAGATTGGCAACCAAGGAGAAAGGCCCATTCTGGCCTGGGCATAACCAAACATTGCGACCATTGCTCCTCCCAGCCCAACTCCCAACACCCTGACTTGCCGGAAGGCGCTCGGAACAAGTAGCAGGACACCGGCGGCTAGAAGGAAACCACCCATGTTGCGGGAGTGTTGTACGGCAGTGCCACCGGGAATGAAGGGGAGATGTCGCTTGTAGCCTTCAGCGTCTGCCAGCGCAATCCGCCTTACTTCTGGTGTGAGGCGGCTGGTGATGCGGCTTTGGCCGCCCATCAGGAGTTCGAACGCAAGCACATACCGCGCTATGTCTGCTGCTGTCTGGCCTATGCCTGACATGTTGCCGCTATGTCGTTCCTCGTTGACCAATAGTGCGCCGATAAGCTTGCTCGAAGCCGTAAGTATTTATGATCCAGGATGGAAGATCAGAGTCTCGCCAAGAGATGGTCCCTGGATTGGCTGCTTATCTAATCTTACCGCATCTATCGATAAGATCCTGGCTGCCCGCTTTCTCTTTCCCCGACTCCTTCGACTTCCCCTTCCGTTCATAGGGAAAGAGGTACAGTAGTGGGGCAAGTCTTGAGGAAGGTTCTGGAGCTCGGGAACTCCCACCTGTAATTTTATATTGTTTAACTGTGATTGACTGATCATCGTTTCGCTCATTCTCCTTGTCAATACCTAACAATAACCCTAACCAGACGGCACTCCATTTTCCACTCACTGCCACGCCAATGTCAGCCCCCCAGAACGACTCTCGCCAGCGCGTCTGGTTCGACATCTCGATTGGCGGCACCAAAGCTGGTCGAGTGATCTTCCAGTTGTACAATGACATTGCACCCAAGACCACCGAGAACTTCCGATCCCTTTGCACCGGCGAGAAGGGTACTGGCTCGCTGGGGAAGCCTTTGCATTTCAAGAGCAGCGCTTTCCACCGTGTCATCAAAGGTTTCATGATCCAGGGAGGTGACTTCACAGCTGGCAACGGCACTGGCGGTGAGAGCATCTACGGTGAGAAGTTCGAGGACGAAAACTTTGACCTCAAGCACGAGAAGCCATTCCTGCTGTCCATGGCCAACGCCGGGCCAGGCACCAACGGCAGCCAGTTCTTCATCACCACCGTCCCAACCCCTCACCTCGACGGCAAACATGTCGTGTTCGGTGAGGTTATCGCTGGTAAGGGCGTCGTTAGGGCTGTCGAGAACACACCCACATCGTCAGACGACAAGCCAGAGAAAGCGTGCGTGATTGAGGACTCAGGCGAGATCCCAGCCGGTGCCGACCTGTCAGAATATCTCAACAAGACTGCAGACAGCACGGGCGACAAGTATGAGGATTTCCCAGAGGACCAGCTACAGCAGGGTGAAGAGTGGAAGGGATCCGAGATTGCTAGCATCGCTACCGAGCTGAAGGATTTGGGCAATAAGGCCTTCAAGGGTGGTGATCTGGATCTGGGACTGTCCAAATACCAGAAAGCCCTCCGCTACCTACACGAATACCCAGCACCTATCGAGGGCGACTCGCCCGAACTCGGTCCACAACTCAGCAAGCTGCGCATCTCCCTTCACACTAACAGCGCACTGCTTCAGTACAAGCTACGGAAGTTTGGGGACAGTTTGGAGTCTGCAGACAAGGCCCTGGCCGTTTCCGGGATCAGTGATGCAGAGAAGGCCAAGGCTCTCTTCCGCAAGGGTGTCGCGTCAAAGGAGATGAAGAACGAGGAGGAAGCCGTCAAGGCTCTGGAGGAGGCGCAGAAGCTCGCACCGGGTGATGCAGCGGTGAAGAACGAGCTGGCTGCGGTCAAGAAGGCTGCCAACGATCGCAAGCAGAAGGAGAAGAAGGCGTACAGCAAATTCTTTAGCTAGAGAGGGAGATACCACACCGCCGAATTGGTATAAGACCAGGTACAGTATGAAAGAAGACGCGAGACGGGATCAATAAACGTTCTGACTGCGTTCTAGCGATGGCATGCACCATTGCCAAGGTCATAGCCTTTCACTTTCTCAGTAAAGCCTCGCAGAGGTTGGCTGGGTTCCCCTTGTTTCCTTCACTATAGGATAAGGCGGCATGTTTAATTTTATGTCGTAACGAAACGAATTCACACGCAGTTTAGAGAAGCAAAGCAATGCAACATGGCGGCAACTTGCTGTCCACAAAAAACCCTTTCCACATATCAAAAGCTTATGATATATCCTTTTCCACACGTTAATCGTATGCAATCGCCCGCAATGCCCTCCCATAATTTGCTGCAAAGGTGTACACTTGCTTCGGCCAGATTTGAAACGCTCTGTCGGCGTTCATGTTTCATTCTCGTTTCTCTCAATTTCGCCATGTGATTTCAAAACCTCGGCCCAGCGAGGTGAGGGAAAATATCCGATCCAGCCATCATGGCCTGGCTCAAGTAGAGCACTTACGGGCTTAGCCTGTCCGCACGAAGCCCTAGCTTCATGTCTCGTCAGAGTGCTAAGGCTGTCGCAAATGCAGACGGCTGAATGCGTCCATATCCCCATGAATGAGGATCTGGGTGGTGGGCGAGTTGTCACATCCGATCCCATCAGCCATCGTCCAACTCAGGGGAAAGAGTGATCTTCTCTTCAGACAACTGGTCGACGATAACGCCTCATTTTATCTTCCTTAGACTGTTGTAGTGCTCGCCGAGGCCGAACCCATGCTTATAATATCCTAACCAGATATTCTTCCTCTCACCGGCATCCGCATTCCCTCTACCAGCACTAGCAGCAGGCTCAATCTTCTCCACACGGCCAAAGTCCTGCAGGACATTGATGTCGAGGTCGAAGACGCTAGCGAGGGCGATGAGCTCGAGCTGACCACCCCACTCAGCGGTGTCGCGCACCTTGCGGACGTAGTCGGGTAGGGGCTCCTCGAGGAATGGGGCGAAGTCATCGGCGTGCTGTTCAATGTAGCCGGCCGCAGCGGCTCGTACTGCTCGCCAGCCGAAGACGGGCTTGTCGCCCAGCGTGCAGCCCACCGGCATCTCTAACTGATCTAGCTGGTCCGCTACGGCTGAATACAGGCAGTGCCCATCTGCGCGTACCTCGTGCTCGGCCAGCGTGCGCTCCGCCATCGACTCCAGCATGCGCTCGCGCTCGGCCGCTCGTCGGTCCGGCAAGCTCTGCGCCTCAACCGACGCCTCCTGCACCAGTGCCTCCTGCTCTGCGGCTCGTCGTGCCAGTCGCGCCTTTGCGCGGTTGGGTTTCTTCGCTGATGGCGCTGCACTTGTTGTTGGTGTGTTGCTGGTTCCGTTGGTGGCATTGTGACCGTTCAGGGCAGCAACTGGAGTATCAGACCGTGGGTCGGCACCGCTCGAAGCTTCCGACTCGTCCTTTTGTAAGTTCAGCTCGTGTAATCTATTGTGGAGATCCTCATCTATCGCGGCATTGGTGTCATCGTCAGGGTTGTTGTCGTTGCCATCAGTGTCGCCATTCAACGCTGCCAGCTCGCTCTGTTGTCTTTCCTTCAGCTCCTGTTCCAACCTCGCGCATTCGTCATTAACACCCTTGCGAGTCTTCTTGCTGGCCTGTTTCTTCTTCTGTGTGATCCTGCTCTGTAAATCCTTTGCTTCCTTCCTGTGTCTCGCCTGTAATTCCTCCATCTCTGCACGATTGGACTTTCTTCTGCAGGTCTTGGGAGGGATTTGGAGGAAGCTCTGCGAGTTTTCAATCCTCCAATGATAACGATGACGATTGAGACAGTGCGAAGGGACTGTAAAGAAGGCTGTCAGAGAGCGAGATGAAATACAAGGTATATGTAGAGAGTATACTGTGAGAAAGTCAAAACCGCCGTAAGGCAAGTTGCACCGCTCGATTGTCACGGAGGATTTATATTTGTGATCTCATCTCAGGGTCTGCAGCACCGCGTCTGCCAAAGTAGGACTGAAGGGGGCTTATCGATAGATTCTTATCGATAGCATAACCATACAACGGCCCATCATGCCATCGCGACTGCCTGAGCCAACATGAATGGTAAGTCTGACATCCAACATCACGTTAAAAGCTGAAGAGAGGAAATTGATTCCATCTGAAGCAAAGTGTATCTATCATTCAAACTCCGTTCCCTTTCGTTCTAACGTGCATTAATGACAAAGAGCTGTTACAGCCGTATCTCGTATGTAGCAAAATGATCAAGTGAAAATCAAACCCCACGAACCTTCGCCATTGGAACCCCTCGCTTGTCATGCATATAGTGGTGGAGATCGGATCGAATGATCTACCTTGCCCCAAGGGTGTTCGCTGGGCGGCGGTGTTGCTGTTGCAACAGCAACGGCTTGTTGCGGCACAGCCCGTGCAGTCTATGTAGGTGTTTAAAAAATCTAAATTCTCCAGATTGAAGGAGGGGAATAGCTGAAATGGAGGGAAAGAAGGGGGTAGAATTGTCGATGACGGCTTCTAGAAGGTGAACTTCATCAAGCCCGGGTTGAGGGCAAAAGGAAGTAGGAAGTGCGAGACGACAATGGCGGAGAGGGGGTAAATGGCGATGAAGAGGTGGATCTGCCAGGATTGCGGGACTGCGACAGCTATCACGATCATCATGGCGGTGCAGAGCAGGCAGAAGATCAAGGTGAACTTGAAGCCCTTGAGAATCTTGGGCACCTCCTTGAAGAAAGTGGTATCCTCGGCCTCCTTGCTGGTAGCGCCCCACGACATGTCAATGGAGAACATGTGCGACAAGATAGCCTGCGACACGTGTAACGAGATGCCGCCCAAGAAGCAAGTCAGCACAGGCACCCAGCAAAAGTTCTCCAACATCGATCGGAAGAAACCCTTCTCGCCGATGCGGTATCTGAGTGTTGCCAGTGCCACGTTACCACCGGCGGAGAAGACGACGATGATGGCTAGGTAGACCTTGAAACTGTCGATGTAGTAGTGATCCAAGCTACCATTGAACCAGCCAGTGATGAAGTAGTTGAGTAAGGTAAGCATCCATGCTGAGCCGAGAGCATAGTAGGTGCCGACGTAGGCCATGATAGTGAATTTACCGTGCAGAGGCATGTTCGAAACGAGGAAGCGAAGGAACAACTTGGTGAATGGGCCACGAGCGAACCAGTATCGCAGTGGCTGGAAGATCAGTTCGGAACAACCATAAGCGTACTTCTCCCAACGAGCCAATTCGTCGTAGACGGTCAATGACACACCCTCCTTGAAACCAAGGCCGTGGTAGGTTGCGAATCGCAGAATGTATCCTTCAGCTTGCAGACGAAGAGCCATATCGAAATCCTCAGAGACAGTCTCTTCAGACCAGATCTTTTCGTAGTTGTCAAGCGGGCAGTCGTAGGCGATTTCTTGCTGGGCGGACCAGCGGATAACTGCATTGTGGCCAACGAAAGGAGGGACGTCACCGGAAGCAACGGCAAACTTGATCATGGTGTAGACGAGGTTGGTGAAGAAAGTAATGCCCTTCTCAAACCAGGAATCAGTGACGTTCATGACACCGGAAGTGTACTGGATGATAGCGACACGTGGAGCTTGCTCCATCTCGGAAACAGCGTCCAAAAAGCAATCGGTTGGAACACGAGTGTCAGAGTCGATAATGAGGATGTAGTCACCGATACGAATGTTGCCATCAGCCCAAGTGCGGCCTTCATCTTCCTCGACAACAGCGGTAAGAGCATCTTTGTAAACCTGCGCCTCGTCATCTTGAGTCCAGCCTTCCGGACGGTGAATACCCTGGAGCTTCTCTTCGACACGGTTGCTGACCCAGATACTGTAGTTCATGTTGGAAGCCTTCTTGAACTTTCCGCGACGGATGTGAGCGGTCTCGCCTGGGGCCGGCTTGGGGTTGTGCTTGGGACGGGCAACCCAGCCAATGTTGTGCTCATCGTAGTAGTCCTGGCGGGCGCGTGCCTGGTCCTCGGGGATCAGCTGCATACCATCGTCGTTGATGAAGATGTTTGCAGTGCCTCCCTGAAGTTCGTAAGTTGAGATGGCGGCTTTCAGTGAGCGAATGGTGGGCTCAATGACGGCCTGGAGACCTTCCTTGTAGACGGGCATTTGAATGGTGACATGAGGGAGCGGCTCTCCGTCACGTCGCAGACGCTTTGGCCTGACGCCAGAGTAGAAGCGAGAGTTGGTGTGAACCTGCGAGACTGGGCCAAACAGCTGAGTTACGATACCAGCGACGGCCTGGAAGAAGAAGAGAGAGAGCCAGATTTGCGGAATGACTGCTGCAACAAAGGCAATACGGACGTAGTCAGGGTCGATCGCCAACTCGATCGCGACCTTGCGCCAGCCAGATCCGATTGCAACGATGACCATTATCAACGTGAGAGCAACGACAAAAGGCTGCACGATGACGAGGGGGCGTTCTGCCTCGACAGTGCCCATCTCGACGTCGCCTTCAGCATCCTCCTCGGAGACCTCCATGACCTCGGACATGGGCTCCTTCTTCTCGAAATCCTCTTCTTTGCTCTGGTCCCAGATCATCTCCATGAGTGCTTGTTCAATGTTGGTAGCACGATCCAGGATGTGGCGAGGGTCGTCATCCCAGACGACGAGAATGCCACGGTCGGCGATGAATGCAGCAAAGTGATGCTTTTGGCAGCGTGGTAGGTAGGACATATCTGGGAGGACCTGCAGACGCAGACCTTGTTTGAGAGGGACAAAGGGCTGGTCGTTGTCATGTAGGAAGAGTTTGATGACTCTGGTGTTGACAGTCATGGCACACTGCTGACAGTTAGACACTTCACTCGCTACAAGCAAGGAATCGCGAGGATGTAACTTACTCGGACATTCAGAGTCTCAACCGCCTTGAAGAACCCGTAAGGTTCCTCGTGGATATCGGCAGGACAGCTGCTGTATGCACCTCTACCTTTCTTCAACACAACACCTTCGTCGTTTCCACCGGCGGTCCACAGGCGTTCCATTTGTTGCTGGTACAGCCAATTGGCCATGACGTCGGACTTGATCTCGTTGATCTCGTCGGCTCGAGATCTTCTCCAATCTCCAGTTTGCTCGCCAGCTGGGTGCAGAGATCCAGGGCGAGACCCAAGGGGAGTGGCTGCGCCCGACACTGGGGTGGCAGCACCGAAGTTAGGTGTATAGGACTGCATTGGAGCGTTGGGGTTCCGAATCATTTCGGTGTTCTTCTCGTTCAGTTCTTGTCCGCCATTGCTGGTGTCCTTCTTTTGGTTGCTCCTGCCGCCCGTGATATATGATTTGAGACCCATGATGGCTCGTAAAGCGATCGACGACGCAGGTAAATCCAAATATCAATCGATGGATACCACACCTTGAAGTGCAGTCGCAGTCAACTAAAGTGAAGCGAGAGGATGTAGGCGCAAAGGCCCACGAGTCGATATTGTTGCTGCTGCTGCTGCTGCTGTTTGGACAAGACGGGGCAGACAGACAAACAACGATCAACGAAAAGGCGGCTTGCAGTGGCTAGAGTATATCTATCTGCCAACAGGGCAGGCCCAGCAAGCGACGGACAGGCAGCTCCAGACCAAGCATGGTCAACAGCCATCGGCAGCCAACCCTGCGCAGTTCCACATTGGCGGCGCATTGATTGGGATAGGGCTTTGACTGCAACTACGATTCGCTTCTGCTAGATGGGCTGGCTGAGGATACGGTTAGTCCGATTGAGGCACAAGTATAGTCTTGGCCACGAGGTACGCTTCCCAAAGCAGTATCCCCGTCACACCGAAACGGCAACCGTACCAGTCCTAACACGGATGTAGGCCGTCTAGATCGCTTAAGTGGGAACTCATTCTACAACTCGGCCAATCCGACAGCCCACACCAAATGGCAAATGTAGAACAAACGCAAGCTCCCTACCTTAAGGCAATCAAGCCTAGTCTGCTGTGCAGACTTCAGCCTTTCCTGCTTACCGACTTCCACTTGCCCGTGATTTGGGAGTTCAGCAGTTTGCAATACGAAGCTGCTGTGATACAGTGTCTTAGATGGTGGAGAATAGCTTGGGTGAGTAAGTGCTGTCGCCATGTGAGGGTCACGCAGTATCTCGTGTTGCAAAAAAAGCTTGGCTCGATAAATGCCGTTGCCACGTGAAAGTCATGCAGCGGAACCTCATGCGCCATTGCCAACACCGAAACGTCTCTCGCAGTGCTGACCTGGCTGTTACACCATGGCGTGGACTCAGCTGTTGTTGAGGGTTCTGGCTGCTGGAGCATTGACTATCATAATCGGGAGGCATTACTTCGTTATCCATACCAGACATTTAGCAAGCACAGATACATAGATGTGTACAGCAGGTAGCCACACACCGTACGATCAGCGAAAGGCGCTATTGACACGGTGGGAGGTGTGTGGCTGGCACACAATCTCGAAACAGGCTGGACATGTCCACGCTCCCCACCTCTCAACAAGCCTGGAAGGTGGTAGTGTGCCTGCCCAGATGCTGAGCTGTCATGCATCTCGTCCCATCACATCTCATCGCCTTGCTTTGGCGCTATGCTGCAGGACCCGACTCCACCCCGGCTCAGTACCAAGCCGCTTAAGCCTAGGCAAGCCCGTATCGACGCCTCGCCCTGGATGAAAATAGATGCTGGGAGATATCGAGACCACATTTGGGTTCCGCCTTTCGACTTTGCATCACAGTGCGGCTCTTTCGCAAATAGACAGCGACAGCAGTGTCACAATCTGCATCGGGCTTGCTGTTCTCTGCCAGGTCTTTGTCGCCCGGGTCTGCCCGGATCAGCTTGCCTTTCACTCCCTTGCAGCTAAGCAGCCCATAGACTCAGGCCGTATTGCCATCCTCTACTTTGTTCTTTCTAGCACGCCACTCGCGCCCCCATTTCGGCAAAACAGGCCACAATTGCTCGTGCTTGATTATCGAAATACTAATAAGTGATAGTGGAACTCTGGGCAGGTTTTTCCGAACGGTCGACGCTAAATAGTCTGGATTGACACATGGCAAAATACAGATGTGCACTAGCCAAGAACAGCAGCCGAGATGACCGCAGATAGCCACGGGAGGTGGCGCCTTCCGCATCCTACTGTATTGGGCTAGATTCAGGCACTCTGACTTTATCGGGCTCAAGAAGCTAAAGTCAGGTACCTGAGGTTCTATAGTACGTAGCGAATCCTTCCACCTCTTCGAATAGCCTGGTTCCTTGTTCTAGCTGGCCCTCAGCTCTTCCGACCTCACGCCACGACGGAAAGTATTGATCATATAATGTGGGTGGGTACGATGAATCAAGATGCGGGTGAGACATGACTTCATGAAGAGTGGCAAAGAACGCTACTATATACTCGAAAGTTGGGACGGTGCCACGCCAACACAGACAGCACTAGACAAACAGACTTACCCATCCTTTGTCAATTGATATTGTTGAATTGAAAGAATAGAAGAAAGAAATGCAAACTTCCAGGCCTATTGAGGTACGGCAGCACCATCCGCCCTCTGGTCGCTCCCAGCAGACCATACGCCTCTCTTCTCAACCGGGTCCAAATGATACCTGATGACCTGCCCTCTCCCAAATAACCCTCTACCCATCCCTTTGACTACTTCTACCTTGTGGCCGAGCTTCTTTAATCCCTCAACTGTCGCTTCAGGCATGCCATCTTCCAAATATACCGTCCGGTCGGTACAATCAACAGCATCCGGAAGACCTGCACCAATACACACTCGTGGTGCATCCAGAGCGGCCTGCGGGTTGAGATCCCAGATGAGCTGGTTCAAAAGCACCTGTACATGGCCCTGGGGTTGCATGAATCCGCCCATAACACCGTAAACCGAATGCAAACTCTGGTCACTAGCATTGGTGACGAGCGCTGGGATGATGGTGTGATATGGCCGCTTGCGTGCAGCGAGGATATTTGGGTGGTCAGCCGGCTGTAGGACGAAGTTGGCTCCACGGTTCTGGAGTGTGAAACCGCAGTCTTTTGGGATAATGCAGGTGCCAAAGCCTCCGTAATTTGAGTTGATGAAGCTCATCCCATTGCCCTCGCTGTCTGTCACAGCAAAATACACAGTGTCGCTGTGATTGTGTGCTGGAGATCCATGCGACAACAGCTCACTAGCCTTCTCCGGGTCAAAAAGCTTCGCTCGCTCAGCTAGATATGATGAGGAAATCATCTCTTTCATTGGCACCTTCTCCACGTTCGGGTCTGCGATCCACCAGTTGCCGTCTGCGAAGGCGATTCGTAGAGCTTCGACGATGGCGTGGATGTGTAGCGTTGAGTTGTGTTCTAGAGTGTCCAGGTTTGGAATCTTACCTGCTTTCTCTAATTCTTCGATTATACCGAGTGCCATGAGAGCGACGATTCCTTGCCCATTGGGTGGATGCTCCCAGAGGTCTATCCCTTCATCACTGTTGCCACTCTCCATATGCGCACCATGCCTCTTCGCACTACCGTGACCTCGAAACCTGAGACTGATAGCTTCCGTCTCTTCTGAGCCAGTGTCCATGTGATATTTGAGATCATCGAGCTCAAGATGTCCTCCAAGGTCCTGCACCACCTTAACGAACTGTTCCGCGACATGACCCGTGTAGAACCCAGCCTTCCCGTGCTTTCCCAGAAGCTTGAAAGTGTTCGCTAATGTAGGGTTCTTCATGATTTCACCATGCCTTGGCGCTCTGCATCCACCTTCAGCAGCGGGATCCTTCTTCAGCATCTCCGCAAAGTTCGGCGAAGCGCGTCTGAAGAGTTCCTCTGCTCTATTCCAGTACGACGCAATGAGTTCTGACACGGGAAACCCATCCTCTGCAAGGCGAATGGCCGGCTCGAGAACCTCTTGCAGTGTGACCTTGCCGCTGCCGAACTTCTCCACTGTGTCAACCCATCCGGCAGCAGCACCTGGTATGGTGACTGAATGCACGCTCTCCATACCAATCTCTCCCCACTGGCCGTCTTTCAGACCAAGGGAGCCTCGGACTTTCTCAAGCGAGCATTGCGCTCCGCTCCTGCCACTTCCGTTCAGCGAATGGACCTTTTTCGTTTTGGCCTCATAGAACAAGCAGAAAACGTCGCCTCCAATGCCAGTCGACCCAGGCTCGGTGACATTCAGACCAGCGGCAACCGCGACCGCAGCATCTGCGCAGTTACCGCCCTTGCGTAGGATCTCAAGTCCGCACGCCGACGCAAGTGGCTGTGAGGATGATACAATCCCTTTCGTGCTGTGGACGACCGAGCGTCGGGAGGGAAATTGTGCGAACGTTGGATCCACAGACGGCTGGATTGCTGAGATATTGAGCGGCATGGTCGGCGAAGTACAATTAGGTGTTGGAATTTGGAGGTGCGTATGGTAGAGGCAGTTCCTAGTCCGTTCAGTAGTTCATGAAACACGTCGAACGCGATATCGAGGGAATGATATCACGGAGGAGGGGTCAATAGATAGTGGATAGGCTTTGCGACGGCTAAATGCCCAAAAGGCGGAAGATGGGCCAACCATCCGGCTACCCGCAATACCCATTGCGATGCCGACATCATCTATTTCGAGCTGGCTCATCAGCTCTTCACCTTCTGCATTCAGTATCGTCGGCATAACTGTTGGCCGACCGCGGCGTGAGAGACCCTTGAGAGGGAATACAGTACAGTATCTACCTAAGAGAGTCGAGGGCATATATGAAGCGGTAGCGGAAGCTTCTCTTGGCATCAAGCGGGCCGTCAATCCTTCACATCGTGGCTCAGATAGGGAACAAACATTCAGATACCGATATCAATTCTGTGACTGCACGCAAGTCGTGTCATTACGAGACATCGGTATCATAATCTCACGTTCAAAGATGCGATAGATAAATCAGGGGCACCTGATTGTGTTCATGCCTAAGGGTCGGCAATGCCGCCGACAGACGCAATCAATATGTGGATGTGATATTGCCTACACCGATTAGCTAGCCAACAAACGACCTTGGCCAACGGAGGACTTGATAAACGGGTCATCCATGACCGAGATGCAATCCAACAGTGGCTAATATGGAGGGTTCAAACGCGAAAGGTATTTTGTAATGAACATCATCCAAATAAAATAAAAACAAATCTCAACATGGCCACTGAGCAATCTTGCTTATGATTTAGCGGACCAGCTTGTGGGTGAGCCTGGCGTCCTGTCAGACTTCGGATTCTGCAACATCAATGATACATGACAGTTCTCGAAGAAGTGATGGCCTTCATCAAAGGCTTAAAAAGAGCATGTTGATGATACTGTTAACTTCAGAATAGGCTCTGAACTTTGAAGACTTGATTATAACCTATGTCATCGCGATAGCCACCACAAAACGTTGCATTGCTGTAGGGTTGATAATCTACCAGAGGCATGAGATTCAATCAGGTTGTTGTCAATCAACACCATGACAGCCACTCTCTTAGAGAAGACGTGCAACTGTCTCAGCTGGACTACGAAATGGGACACCCCGCTAGGGCTCAACTCAAACACCACCGCAGTACCACTCAATGGAGACGGTAAGAAGATTTCTTTTTTTCTCGACTGCGGCTCGGACGCGATGCGATCTGGCCTCCACCGCGGTTCAGCACTATCTTGGACATCATTGGTATCTCTCGTGTTGAACAGACTGGATCAACATTATGACAACATCTCACGAATCAGTAGCAGACAGTTGTGGGAGGAAATGACAATCCGGACATTGCTTATGAACTGAGTATTCTTGCAAAGTGACTCTCTCCAGTATTCTACGCGAGATCTACCGCCGACCAACCCGACAGTGCTTTGAACCATCACGATCCTAGTGGGGATGATGAAAAGCAGACACTGAGAAAGATAAGATTTGCCAAGGCTATGAATCTTGATACTCCTATTGCCTTCGCCGTTTGCAACTCGCACTACTGTTACACCTTATCTTGCATCCAACAAGAAAGGGCTGACGGGTGAAAGTAAGCTGCTTTCTGGTACAAGACGCTTATTGCACCGTGTCCGGAAATTCCTCTCCAAACAGTTCCCACATGCGACGCTTTTCGCCTGAAGCTGCTTCTTCACCATCTATGCCACCAGTATTCTGGTTTTTCTCCTGCCCCGTGGGAGAGTGAGCTCCCATCAGATCTTCAGTCAGCGGAACTTCAAGCTCGGGCGGCAGCTTGTCGAGGGCGGGATGTCTGTGAGGTCTGGAAGTGGGCGGCACAACGCGCTTCCTGGAGGCAGCGGGCTTTTGCAGAGGCGAGCGGACACGAAAGGCCTCTCTGCATTCGTCATCGTTAGTTGGAGACATGCTCCTTTTGGGAACCAGCCTCGGCCGCCGCAGTCTAGCGTCGTTCGGACCCTTTGCAGGTGCAACAGCGGTAGCAGCCTGTGCTTTTTCTTGTCGGCGTCTCTCATCTGCAGCCTCGCTTTGGCCGTATACATGGCTCAGTAGGCAATGAAACCCAGGGCTGTTTTTTGTAACGAACAGGTGCTCAGTCTTTCTAGTCTTCTTGACGCAGGCTGGTACTGGACAACCGAAGAATGCGCTCGAAGACACCTCGTTACTGCCGACAACTGGCTGACAGTTTCTGGCACATGCCATGGCAGTTTCTGTGACGATGTCATGGCTACAGTTCAGTCGGTGATGATGGATGTGGTTCCTGTAAGGCTCTTGGAAACACATCGTCTTTGCCTCCCGTTGTTGACGCGTGAGGATACGTCTACAAACTCCTGGCTTCTTATCGTCAGTAGTACGGTCAGTCAAGGCATTGTGCTGCGAACTTGATGGTTTTGGCATGGCAGTGGCACCCGGACTCTGGCCTTTCTCGTGTGATGCTCGTGCTTCTGTACCGTGCTCGCAATCTCGACGATGTGTTTGAATCAGCGATTGAGAGAGCGAAATGTAAGTTTTGAGTCTTGCTCTTCTTTCAGGTTCATGTCAATTTCTTCTTATATAACAACCATGAAATGCTCTATTCAAGATTACCGATCCCATTCACTTCTAACGGATGGAAATGATCTGACTGAGTTGACCAGCAACGACAGCATCCACAACGATCAGCGACTGACAGAACCCAACCTCAAAGCTTGCTATAATCCCAAGTTCAGTCGTGTTGCATGGAAGTGACCGTGTACAGTGTGGAAGCGAAGACGACGGCATTATGGTTCACAATTCAGAACGAGGCAGACGTTTGGCTTTGAATATGTCTGGACAAAAGTGATCTTGTAATTTGAGATCTTAGATCTGAATAGATAATGCCCATATCAAGTAGGAGGTATGCTTCATGGCAGCAGAATTGCACCCCCAAAATACCCAACTCTTCACTCTAAAAGCGTACCTTCCAGTTCAGGACGCCTACGGCCCGTGCCTTATTTTCACTCCAGCAGACGTATCGGCTAAGCTACGGACTCATGCTGGCGATATTACCACCTGCCCAGGTGTAGACTTCATTTCTTTCCCTTCATCGCCGTCTTCACATTTCTGAGAGCAAGTATGCGGGTTGAAATATCTCTTCCGTAAGTGCCGATATTCAGAGCTTCTGTTTCCACTCACATCAGCTTGCACGAATTCCCAGCCCGTATGATTACAATGCTCAAGGGTAATATTCTACGCATCGATAAATTGATGCTGTTGTTGAAGGACGCATTTCGACTAGAAGCGACAGTTTCGATAGAATCAATATCTTGAGATGCTGGACGTTCAATGTTGATCTAGCGGCGTCTCAATGGAACAGAAATCGCAGGCGGTCGATATGCTGCGTACAAAGCATTCAGAGAAAGGAGCAGAAAGTGAACGAATCACAGATATGAATAGAGATAGGAGATGATGTATTGTAACGGCTATTAAACCTACCACAGCAGTGAGGCTGTCGCTGAATTTTAGATAGCAGAGCTTTCAATAGCCATGGTTAACAGACTGAGCAGCAGTCGCACAAAAAGCAAGGATGATACAACTAGGAAGAAACAACATTGGATGTTCTGTTTGTAGCCAGCAATAGGGTATCTATGCATACAACACCCCATTTCAAGTTACACAATGTTGACAGTCACAAACGTTCAAGGAGCACAAACAACCTACAGCTAGCTAAAGATACACACAAAGCCAGTTGGAAGACAAATATACATCTGATGGAAAGTTCGTAATACAGTCATATATCTATAGGCGTTATCTCATGAGAAGCAAAAGCAAATCACCACCGGCTCGCATTAGATTTAGACCCCATTTATGACTGGGCAGCGAGGGCCTTCTGGTAAGCAGCCCTGACGCCAGACTCAAGGTCTTTGCTGATCTTACTGAAGTGTGAGAAAAGCTGGTCCAAAACCTTCTGGTTGCTGACCATCACGAAGGTGCCAGCGATGTTGCTGTGGAGATTGTCACGATCGTGCTGATTCAGCTTCTGCTCGTAGAACATCCTTGGCTGTTCGTAGTCGATGCTGTCATCCATCTGGCTTTCGTAGTGCACAGTGGTGCCGTTGAGCTCCTGCTCAATAACGGTAGCAGGGCGCTCGATAACGTGCAATGGGTCGACATCCTCGGCTGGGAAGTTGGGTCGCGAACCCTGGTTGCCCATGGTGCTCATGTAGCCATCGCGGTCCCAGTTGGCGACGGGGACGAAGGGGCAGTTGACTGGGATGTTCTGGAAGTTCACTCCGAGCCGGTGGCGACCAGCGTCGTTGTATGAGAACAAGCGAGATTGCAAGACTGGGTCATTAGACGCCTCCCAGCCAGGAACGGTCTCGGACGGTGAGAAGTGGGCTTGCTCGATCTCGGCAAAGTAGTTTTCTGGGTTTTGGGTGAGAGTGATACGACCGATCTCATGGTAGACAGCATCGGGCCAGTCCTTTGTCAAGTCTTCGACGTCATAGCGGTAGGTTGCCGCCTCCTCAGGTGTCTTGGTTGCGATTCCGACAGTCCATGATGGGAAATTGCCTTGTTCAATGTTGTCAAAAAGATCCTGAGTGGCCCAAGCATCGTTTTCGCCGGCAAGCTTCTTGGCTTCAGCATCGGTGAAGTTCTTGACACCTTGATCGCTCTGCAAGTAAGCCTTGGCATAAACCCAGCTGCCGTCATCGTTCACCAGCTTGTATGTGTGGCTGGACCAAATGTCCATGTGCCTGAAGCCGTAAGGAGTGCCGAGGTCTGAGAACAGACGAAGAAATTGGTGGAGGGCTTCCGGGAACTGAGCTGGCCATCCCCAGTATGTGCTCCACTATTAAAGTGTTAGCATGACCGTTGACATCGATGCAAGCAGACAACTCAGAATTTTTTACTCACATCACGAGTGTTGGTGGCTGGATCAGTCTTCTGGGTGTGGATGAATCTAGGGAACTTGGCAGGGTCGCGAATGAAGAAAACCGGGGTGTTAAGGAAGACCCAGTCTAGAATACCCTGACTCGTTCTGAACTTGATGGCTGCACCTCGAGGGTCTCTAGCCAGGTCTGCAGAACCTTTGGCACCACCAACAGTGGAAAACCGGATTGTAACGGATGTCTTTGTCCCCTTCTTGAAAACTTCTGCAGCAGAGATGTTGGAGGCAAAGTCGGTCGTGGCTTCAAAGAAGCCGTGGGCGCCAGCACCACGTGCGTGGACGATCCGTTCTGGGATACGCTCTCGAACGAAGGTGGCGAGCGAGTCGAGGAGGTTGACATCCTGAAGCAGGAGGGGACCTTTCTCACCGGCACGCTGGGCACCCTGAGGTTGAAAGTACTTGACACCGTTCTTCAGCGTGTACGTGAGGTCGGAGGCATTGAGGTCGGCAATGGATTCCTGAAGGTTAGGACCCTCAAAGAGATCGGTCTTGTAGACAGAGTCACTGTGGTTTTGAAGAGCACGAGGTGCCAGTTGTGTGTATTTACGGAGGGTGCTGCCTGTGGCTGCAGAGGCTGCCAATGGGCATGCAAGTAAGGTGAAGGAGAGCTTCATAATGGCTTTGCAAGAAATGATGTTGCCTTGATAGAGCAAAGGCCATTTCGGCGAAGAGGAAGATCGATGGGGTCTTTATATTCCACTTGAGAAGAATGTTTACCACACTCCTCGGCATCGAAAGCACGCCACTCACTATCTGGAAAAGGTTTTTGCGTCGATGAGTACGAACCCTGAATAGATCAGACATTTAGCATCGACATTAGTACGGAGTGGGCCGGTGACCGTGAAAGATCTACTGTATGGGCAACCATATGAGCGGGAATCCATTCTATCCGCCACTTACGTCCTGAGACCATACAGCTCCAGCCTAATTGTGCAGTATGGGTCCATGAGAGATAAATGGAGAGACCCACCCACGGCAGGTGTATGACCCGGGAGCAGACCACTTATGGGGTCGATTGGAAATGCTGTCATGCCTCACGGGTAGCTCCTATTGATGGAAGCGAAACAACCCGAGAGGAAATGCTGTCAATTTTCATGGTGACAACAGGGTTTCTCTGGACTGAAAGGGTCTCGTTGATGGGACCATGCGTGCAAGGGCATTCTGCAGGATAGACAAATTGCCGTCCAGCAATGCAGGCTGTGCATACCGCCATAGTGCGGCACCGGTATAGGCTATCAACAGTGAATTTTGTGCCATAGTAACGGGTCGTCTTGATATCCAAGCATTCTTGAATTCAAGGTCTGTATCACCTTGGACGATGGGTTCAGTGCCACCGAGAAACTCCTTTGAGGCCAAGATTCGAGGAAGGAACTGCTTAGACAGTCCCAATTGCGTCCAAGAATCCCTGGAGCCGTTATCATCGGTGCACGAGAAGTATTCGCTCTGTGAGGCCAACAAAATCAGGAAGTGGCTCCCAGAGTTGTCGATCATCGGATATTGCTTGCATCGATCAGCGTTAGAAATTGGTTGCTCCTGTATGGGTGGACTCGTGCCAAGCACCTGCATGGCGGGAGACTGGGTACGGTGCATGCAGTATGCATTGACAAGGAACTTGCTTCGAGATCACACCGTTGAGCTGCCGAAGCAGGAGGAAGCCTGGAGGTGATGTCCCCAGATGCCCCATCCAGAACATGCTGTAACATTCGGGTCGCGAGAGGACGAGCGCACCGGTCCTGTTCCCGTTAAATCAGAGCGATTTGATGTCATAGGCAGCCCTGGTACCCGACTGGCGGCTCCAAGAGCAACGGTGCCTTGGCCAGTGCAAGTGCCAAGGCGTCCGTAGGAGGCAAGGTGTACGGTGACGGCGAGTCGAGCACACCAAGCACGTCTACACGCCGTCTGTCCTCTGGCCTGGACGAACTGATGACCTGGGCATCATCGCAAAGGGTGGCACAAAGGGTGCATCTCTTGTCAGCGAACGTCGAAGAGCTGTTTTGCGATCTTTGTGGGGGGTCATAATAGAGAACTGATGGCGCGTCTGTCAAGAATCCTCCAGGATTTGCCGCGCTCGCTGTGAGTCCTAGTGCGTTATCTACACACGACACACCGAAGGCACTATACGCCATCGGACCAGGAGGTTATAGGGAATCGTACGAAAAAATCGCCAGGTCGTGGCGATCATCCTGCTGGCGAAACCCCTACCACGCAATGACGATTACGTTGCTGCGGCACAGCGGTTCTGGCGTCTGGTGGTACTTGACTCTAACCACAAATAGAAACGAGACAGCGAGAGAAAACCACTGCCCGCTGGCATGTCAACTCTTGACCAGACGTGAGAATCAGCAATGGTTTGATATGCGATTCAGCGAAGTATTGGACACAGGACACAGATGCAGGCTTACCTGGCTGGGCATCGCATATGCTTTGTGTGTGCATGTCTCAAAACAATCGCGCTCTATTCCATCTACATCTTCTTGGAAGCTCGAGTTTGCCGAATGCTTTCTGACCGCAGTCATGCCGCAAGGTAGAACAGTGGGTCTCAGTACTACGCAAAGCCGACGTACGATGACGATCGTCAAGGGAGCCCACTTATACACTAGGTGTAAGGCCACGGGTGGACCTTCTAGGGGCTTCTGGGTTAAAGCACTATGTTGTTCGTACGACGCTCTCAGTGTGGTCTGATGTCAAACAGTAGCTGGTGGAAAGATTTCTGGAGCAATACTGCAGACTTGCTTCAGGAACATATCCTCCCTACGCAATACCTAATGGTCTGCAAGTAGCAGTCTTACGTTGTTCCAGCAGGGCCCCCTTTCCTTTGCTCGTAACGACATCACGCTTGTGTGATGATTTATGCATGAGCCTATCCGAAGTGTTGTAGAAGGCATGCTATAGCGACGGCTCGTTTGAAACACCCTACAGTGGTCAGCGAAACAATCACCCTGGCGGTCTGCGCGAAGAGGTTGCTGCTACGCAAGGATACCTGCCATGAACCGCAACGACGAAGACAAGGTGGACTTCCCGCTGCGGCTCAACTTTGGCTATTCCATCTACCCTGCGTACGCCGCCGCAGAGTTACACCTCGCCTATCAAAACCAAGGCATTTGTCCGAGCCGCTCGGTTGGGGCTGCAAGATAGCTACAGAATATTGCCATGTGCGTTCACAGCACTGCATGCTGCGTCCTGTCGGAGGTGTATTCTTGGACACTACCATCCCTTTCGACGGACATGATCGTCGGTGGAACTTAGCCCACGCATGTGCCACATCTTGGAACCCGTAAATGCGAGAGCGAGATGCATGAACGTGCAATGTACGACTAGCCATACCACTGGGACATTTGGAGGTTGACAAAAAGATTTGCGGTAAGAGTGTGTCGAGCTGTTTGACCCAGCCTATTTGGGCTGAATAGCGCCAGAACTAAGTATTTGCTTAAAGCTTCTCATTGAGATCGTCGCAGTGACTGGGAACTGGAGCGTCAAATGTCAATCCCATTACGCAGCATGCAATTCGCTCCAAGTTCTTCTCATGACCGGAACCAATTGCTTCCGGTCGCTGATTACCATCTTTGAAATAGACTCTCGTTCAAACAACGTATACACCATCATATGTTTCTTTTCTAGCGCGAGTGATAGTTTCGCAACATTATTAGGCCCGTGATTGTGGCAATTGTCTTAAACCTGTATACGTAAGTGTCTCATTGAGTTTTTCTTTTGCAAACCATCTGGTCATATCATCATGTTATTCCCGTAGTTTTGGCAATACTGTACACTCATCTCACATGCGCATAGTCAAGACCTTTTAGGCGTGAGTCTTATCCATTATTAGCGTCAGCAAAGATTGCACAATTCGCATCAGATCCCAATCACTGCTTTTTACGCTCAGCCGTCTCGTCTTCAGCGGCTTTTTCATGCACCGCCGCAATCGCATTTGCACATCTTATGCAGCTTTGAAAAATCAAGACTAGCAGAGATCAGCTTACGCTATTTCGATAGTAAATTTGCCAACTATCAACTCACCTCCAGGTACGACGATCCATATGAAATTCATGAAGAAATAATAAAACCAGAAGTAAAATGCTTCTGGTCTAGAGTAGGTGATCTCGGACATTGCATGATCAAAGATACTGAACGCATAGTAAAGACAGTCGCCATATAGCTGGCCGAGCGAGACGATACATTGGAGAGGGAACCGCATTGGGTGGCGTGTGACGATCATGAAAGCAACGACCAAACACATTGGCCCCCAAACGAACTAGAAATATCAGCACGAACCCACAACATAAAAGACCCAAGGCGTTCTGGAAATCATGGAGCGAGCAAGACCCACCATAGTAATAGCTTCCAAGCACAACACTTGAGCATTCTGCGTGAGATATCTCGAGTCCCCATGGGCATATTCCTTCCACATCTGCGCTATCCAAGTCTGCTGGCCGGCGATTTCAACGAAGTTGAGCACATAATATCCTTCGAAGATCAGGTGTATCGCTCCGCTCAATGCAAACCACATCGTCGTGAGGAGCTCCGTCGATGTCAGGTTCGGCTGTCTCCATTTCGCGAGCCAGTACGTGCCGGTGAAGAGCCATATGGAAGCCCCAAAGAACACGCTCAAAAGCTCGAAAACAGACCTCTCATTTGGCTCGTACAGCGGAAGGTCCAGTCCCAATGGATAATAAGGGTGTGTATTCTTCTGCATGAAGGCAGTGCCATTGGCAGCAGCACTGGTCAGCTCATCCATGCTGAATATACACTGTCGCGATTCGCCGTGTGTCCGTCTGTTGCAGAGTAAAAATCCCAGATCAAAGTTATGTCCCCACCGAGCGGCCTGTTGTTGGGAATAAACAGGATTGGCTCGTTGTCGGTGCAACGACCCTACCTACATATGTTCCGCGGCGTCCCGCAAACCTTCTTTATATCCCTGCCCAATGTGCGACACGCGCCAAACCCTAACCCTGCCTACGGTCTCAACATATACATTATGTCGGATTGCAACTCGATACGGCGTCCATGGCACACCTTATTGAAGCAGGGAAGTATCAGGTTTGGTCGTGTTCCAATAAATCCCGACTGTTGAATACTCCAAGCAGGGACAATCATTCCGAAGTGGGATATAGAGCTGGAAGATCCTGATGTTGCTGGTTTGTCGTCCTCTCAAGACATATGCCCCGAGCATGGCACTACTATTGATTCTCTGGGACATATTTTTATATTACAAAGTCATGTCTGGGGAACATTTTGAGTCAGTTGATGATGCTTGATAAAGAAGAACGCCTTTGATTGCCTGACAGCAAACTCACACAGCAGTCAAGCCTTTGGCCGTGGAAGTGTGATATGCCAACCCTAACCCTCAGCAATGAGCAGGCGAGCAGCTTTATCGTCTGGTACTTAATTGAAGTAGGTCGGAAAATACCTACGGAGCAGAGGTTGTCTCGATGGAGGGTCACTCTGGAAGACTATGACTCCGCACAGAAGTTATGACAAGCGTTATATGTGTGATCCATAGCACGACCGATTTCTACAGAGACCAACAACAACAATCCAAGCTTTAATCGCCGGCCCTCAAGCACAAGGTCTCATTTCCAATGCCTGATATCAGACGTAGTAAAACCATACCAACAGAGGACCCGGATAAGCACAAACGGGATGTCTGTCACATCCTCAAACTGCCTGCCGAGCTTCGTTATCGGATCTGGACTCTGTTACTGGTCCCACCAGGCAACTTGATTCATATTGATAAAAATGGGAACAGTCACTGGGATCTTCATCCAAATATCCTTCGAACAAATCACCCGATCCATAACGAGACAGCCGACGTCCTGTACAAATCAAACACATTCATCTTCTATGGGAGAGATCCGTCTACCCCATTCCATTCGCTACCGCTTTGGTTAGGGCGTATTGGAGCGAGCAACATAATACGTCTCAGGACTCTGAGATTCGTCAGGCAACATTTGTATTTCGATACCTATGTCGCAGAATGTGGTATTCTTGTCCGCCCATCTATTCCAGAAGTCTTGCTGCAAGCCCGAATGAACAGGCGTGCAACACCTCCACCGAGTGAGCCTGAATTCGTCAGATCGTTCCAGCTACCAGAAGCATTGAAAGTTCAGGTAGACGAATTGAAGCAAAGAAAAGCCAACGGAGATAATGTCGATTACGATAGCCTCGTACGACTCTGTCACTCACTGGCTGACGTGGATCCTCGCATGTGGTTGCCCTCAATAATGGAAGTCCAACAACTGGTGGCAGAACGCACCGAGACTGATGGCTGACCAAGTCAGTGATAAATCAGTTGATTCAAGTCTCGGGATAGAGCCCTCGAGACTATACCGTTTAGCCTCAATAGAGTCTCAACACATGTCTGCTAATGTTAGTTGATCGACCAAGGATGGGATTCGACGATGCATGCATAACGTTCGCAACCTCGATGCGATGTTGATCGACAAAGCGAGCATGATGCTGGAGGTAAATGTTCACTGAATAAAAGTAACATTTGGCCCACCCTAATAACAATGGAAGCCTCTTTTCTATATGCCTCGGTTGAACTCTACGTTCCCTGCTTCTCCACCACGATCCCAGAACTCTTTTTCGAGAGAACTTGCCTTGACAGCTTGTCTCTGTGGGAAAGCAGCCAGGGCCAAGGGCAATGCGAAAATACTAGTGCTCAAGATCAATCCAAGGTTGAGCGGCAGGACCATCCTCGGCCTTTGCTCTAGCCACTTGGTCTTTTGCAACCGCACAAGTATCAATGGTGGGATAACCATGATTGGAGTGGCGTTCAATACACGAGAGAGCGCCGTCTCGCCAACGGCCAATGTTGCAGCCTTCCTGCTCTTTCCTAACGGCTCCAATGGCAGGTTTGCCTCTTCACGCTTCTTTCTTGTTTCCTCAGATTCTGACGGGTACACATAGATACCCTGCTTGATTTCCTCCCCACGCATCAGGAAGACGTTCAGCACACCGGCGCTAGCAACAGCTGCAAAAGGGACCAATCGGCCCAGAACAACCCTCGCACTTGGTGATACTCGCTTCAACCTAGGCACGATCGCATTCAACCCTAAAGCGACCGAGCAGCTAGCACCAACTGCAAGGAAGTACGACTTCACTAACGTAGCGGTGGAAAGTGGGGTGCTCTTGTTCGCATTCGAAGAATTGATCGCAACGTTGAGGGATTGGTTCGTTATCTGCCAGCCCAGGGTTCCGGCGGTCGAGAGATTGGGCGTGAGCATACCAGCGGTAACGATAAGGTTGGACAGGACGAAGGACGACATGCGGAAAGGCAGGATTACCGGCTGGCCGGTGTCTGATCAGGCGAAGCTATTAGCATGTCTCCCCTACCAATGCTTCGATTGCTAGTGAACTCTTTCATACCAGGGTGCAGCGTGCTATCTATTATCTTCTTTGCTTGCCATAATTCGGGAGTCATCTGCTGGATCTGGCCTTGCTTATACTGAGTGACGAGCTGCTTAGCGTTCTCGAGACCGGCTTGCGATGTGAACAGAGTCCTGCATTTGTAACAATGCCATGGTAAGTATGATTGCGAAGGGCTCTGCGTTGGTACATACTGACCAAAACGCATATTATCCAAATGTCGCGTGCCAATTCTCACCTCGGATCTGATATGTTCGCAGAGTGCCTGACCCTGCCCCAGTACGTGCTAAGGTCATACTGGGAGGCCGGCAAGTCTCTGTTGCCAGGAAGCGATGCCGACATGTTGGCTGTGTGCCCTGCCGTATGACTGGAAGGTAGCTGTAGCTGGATGAAGCAACAAAAAAGGTCCTCTACAATGAAGATGTCCGGGCAGCTTTGACGCATTGGCCTGATAAGTCAAAGTCACGTGACTGTACAAGGTATGTCCTGCTCGTGTACATGCAATTGACAATTGAGCGAGTGCATAGGAGATTGCTCATTCAATACGTCCGTCGTAAGTGAATCGATTCTACACCTAGGCATTGGTGCCCTTTTTTTATTTAATGAGTTTTTGAGGGATCCCAATCATTGCATTGCCTCTGCAATAATCAGCTGCATTCAGACCACACCGCTATTTGCTGTATATTTTTGATGAACCGTGACACGAGGGGTAAAATTATACTTAGCTACAGCCGGTCCTTTGATATGATTGTCTTTCATGAAATTCAAAGTTGCTAAGCAGGGTATATCAAAATCGGGCTTAAGACAGAATGTCCCAAACATTGCAATATACGAAGCATACCATCTACTTGAAATATGAAGAGTCTACATCACACGTCTTATAAGCCGGTGGTAGCTTCCCGCTATAGATAAAATCGCGAACCAGTCCTTCGACGCAACTGGAGTTCAGAGCAATAGTACAGTGGGCGTAACCTTTGAGCTCAACAACCTGTGAGCTCTGAAAAGCCTCTTGCGCGGATTGGGCAGATACAAGCGGACAGACAGGGTCATATGTAGTCGACAGAATCAGCATTGGATGTGCCGTCTCGACGTGATGGCGCGGTACGCAATTGTGTGTCCTTGGAACATTCCATTGTTGTCGTAGGAAGACGATCTTATTCTGGCTTGCACCAAACGTGCTCTGGTCCAGCAGTTTCGAAATGTATGAATTGGACGCTTGCCTGTCTTGTGACCAGTGGTCAGGGCCGCTTAGACCATCATTCAACTCCACCATTTCAGGCGACTCGTTGCCCATGTCCCAAATTTTCTCAACACCGTAAGCTAGAAATGCACCTGTTGCATTCCCTCGAATGTGACTGTTCAGATTGTTGGCCAGTGATGGCCAAGTTGAAGGTTTGAAGAGAGCAGGAAAAACGCCGTGGTACCAGAGCTTTTCGTAACTGAGTAAGCCATACGAGGAACTGTCTACATAGACGCTAACGGGCTGGTCTTTCAACTTCTGAAGGAAGAAAATGACTAGGTCTTGCAGCTCTTAGGTCGTTGATGCAAGGGAAGCTAGGGCACAGCTCTCTAGGCCTACTTTGATACACTCGTCAAAGAATCCATAAAGCACCTTGTCTGTATCTACTAAGGATTCCGTTTGATATGTTCCGTTGTACCACTTGAACTGGTTGACTACGCCATCGATGATAATCCGCTTAGTCCTCTCGGGAAAGAGTCCAGCATAAGTTTGTCCAAGTAGAGTGCCGTAGCTAAAACCCCAATAAATCATGTCTTTTTGTCCGAGAACATCCAGGATAGTGTTCATGTCTGCTGCCGTTTGTGGAGTGTTGAGATATCCGATATGCTCACCGAATACGTCTGGACATGCTTTGATAAAGTTTTGTGTCCAAGCGTAGGTTTCTGGGCTATCAGTGGACATGTTATGGAATCTGAGACGTTCTCGAGATCTAGTATGCGGATAGCATGAGGCTGAAGGCGTCGATTTTCCGACGCCACGAGGGTCAAACGATGCTAGATGAGTGCTTTCGCCGACTATCTTCCTCGAATTTTCCCCATATCTATTGAGAAAGTTAAAGCCGCTCGCCCCAGGCCCTCCCGGATCGAGGAGCATGTTCTGTTCCGCGCTTGCACCACGGAGTCTAACGAGTGGAATGGTAGAGGTCCTGTTTCTGGAATTGGTGCGGTTGAACTGGTCCATAGGGACCTCGATAGTGCAGCACTCGGCTTTTTGACGTGACTCACGTCATAGGATTGCTCTGCCAACATTAATCCCTTCATATTTGGATATGCAAACAGACTTCTAGACTTCGAAACTTGAAGAAAAGAGTGCAAGCCAAAGATCTCGAAGACTCTTCTGATCCATAGTTAAGATAGATAATGCTGCAGTGGTCTTTCACTGCAGGAACAATTCATGAGGCAGAAATGGAAGATATTCCTTCAGCAACTTGTATGTAGGCAACAGTATTCCAAGAAATATTACGGAGCACGAACGCCTTAGGCAGAAGCATGGATTGGTTGTCGTAGCGGTCGTGGAAAACCGTAATCGAAGCCCGGATCATAACAGCCTTAATGAATCTCACCCATCATCGACATCGATCACTGCTCGCATGCTATGTCCTAGCCGAAGAAAATCGAGTCAGAGTGTCCTGTTACATAGACCACCCAGCCGCTGGTTGAAAGCATCAGCCAGTAGCACGATCTTGTCCTTGTCTTATAAGATAAGATGGGACCTCGGCAGACCTGAGCGTCCTATCACCGTAATCTAATCTCCATGGCTTGGCATTTGGCCGCTCCCGTCCCGTCTCATTTTTCGGGTCGCCTGTTTTTAACATCCACATCCTGATGTTTTCGTTTCATACATTCATATCTCCAATCCTAGCCAGCGTGTTGAGTACTATCGGGATTCCCTTCTACATGTGCTTTGGCGCTAGATAGGTTCACATGCACAACAGACCAAAAAGATGGTCTATACGTTTGATGAATAACCAAAGTCTGCCCTTCGCGTTTGGAAGCAGCATAATTCTCACATTTCTACATGTCTCTTGCCTCGCTCGATCTCGCTTTAGCAATGCAATGATCTTGAGCTGGATGCATGGTACATCTGAGATGTACCAATTGTACGAGACCAGAGAAACTCGACGGTCTTTGAGTACGGGGCCTCTACCTTGCACTGCGGTGGACCTCGTAATTTACCAGTCGATACATACTTCCTGCTCGCCAGATGCTCTTGATACACTGTTCTGGCCGTAGCCTTGGGAAGTCATACCAAATCTTGATGGGATTTAATGATGTTGCTGAGAGCTAAGAAAACTCATGTTCCACATGCCGCAAGGCAACGTCTTGCATTGCACCTCTACATGTTGTTTGGTCAAGGTTATGTTGTCTGGTTGTACCAATTCATCAGCATGTTTTGTAAACAGTTTGTCTCCAAGAATTACCACAAGCCCACTGCTGGGTTTCGTTCAAAGAAACGTTCTTCCAAGAGCGCAGTGGAGGTGCGGAGGTATCACTGGTAAAGGGACATAGTCGCGAGCCTTATGGACCTCACGAAGCACGCTCGTATGGTAGCTGTGTTTGTTGGATCAAGTGTGGCGCGTTCCAATGTTGATGGAAAGTAACATGTTTCTACTGGCTGCTGCTTATTGTACCATGGACACCCATTAAGATGTTTCCTTGGATATCGGACCTCGACAGGCAGGCTCTCACGGCATAAATGGAACCTGATGCCTCTGCATCGACAACTTATTTCTTCCTATTATCATGATTGAAAGGAGCAACACTTATTTGTTTGACCCTCGAGGTTATCAATAGAGCTCATTTGCTACACCTTGTTGTCGAAATGTCTCCCAACCTACCACCAGGACAGCCATCGATGCTACCTTCTTTTAATCGACCAACAACACCGTTGTTGTCGCCGATGAGGCCACCACCTTCATCGCCGCCACCTTACTGGCTCTCTGAACCATTACTGGAGCCTAAGGGAATTGTCTTCAGTGCTCCTTACTTACACACTGATCTCAATCTCGAGCGAGACATTTTGCTAAGGTATGCCGCTTCACAACCCTCTCATCTCTCCTAGTCCTTTTTGAAACATCTCTGTCCAGTGTTTTTCTAGTACTATTTTCCATGGCGGATTCAGCAGACACGTCAATTATGTACTAACTTATTTACAACAGTCAGTACGACGATTCGAATGACGAGACATCCACTGGTGTCTTTCTTTTACCAGTGGCGGTTCTCTACGTAATCATTTCTACAATATTGGTGGCCGCCTCCATTTATTACACGCTACATGAAAAGCTGGACCGAAGTCTACTCGTCTTTACGTTGATGGGGGTCATGCTGTTCTCAATTGCGATCATGCTACTGTTGGCTCGGGAACTTACAGAGACAGGGAATCGGCACCAGGCCCTCAGGAGTTGTGCCACTGGGCTTTATTTGGTGATTTCCATTTGCCTGTTTGTTTTGGTGGCCACTGCCGAGAAACGCTAGGGCAGCAAAAGCTGTAGTCGCTATTGAGGGATGTTAGTGGAGCGAGGAGGAAATGGGTCTTTGTTGATGTATCTTTAGCAAGTCGTTCTACGCTTGGGAAACGATATGAGATAAATAGAAAAGAATGCAGAGCGAGAACCTCTCCAATGAATCTAAATGGGGCTGACACAAATCTTTGCCAATGTTTCCACATCATAATTTCGTGTGCCCCTCAAAGGGGCGGTCTCTTGGGCCGAGTACAAAGTATGGCTCTTCCCTACCTAGCGCCACGTAAGACAATCTGTTGGCGGATGATATAATGAGAAGCCAAGAATGATAGACCAGCACCAACCGTGAACGCCATTTGCAATGAAAGTCACATTTCCTCGTTCACGTCGCACCGACTTTGATCCTCAATTCGTCTCAGGATATAAAGCCAGCAGGACAGACGGGAAAGGCAAGGCTGAATGATCAAAAGATGCTGTTGACAATGTTGCCACCGATGGTAGCGCCAGCGCCGAAGATGGCAGCATTGCCCAGCTTCTTGCCGAACTTCTTGCCTTGCTCTTCCGCCTTTGACGGCACCTTGCCTTCACCGTTGCCAACCTGGCTGACCTCGAGTGGCATATTACCGTAGTTGTTGCCATACTGCGGCGCGGGTGGAGCGGCCGCCTTGTCCTCGACCACGCGCACGTACGAGCGCGGGAAGATGCCCTCCTGGCCGGTGCGACTGGACTTGCCCTTCCACCACTCGGCGTTGAGGTACTCGGTTACGACGATGTGGTCGTTCGGCTGGAACTCCAGGTCGCCGGCGTCTGAAGATGTGTATGCGTACAGCGCAGTCGCCTGGGCGAGAGGCGGCGCTGATGGCGGTGGGTTGTAGGCTGGCGGTGGCGGCGTTGGGCTGGCATAATGGTTTTGCTTTTCGTTGTTGCTGTTGCTGTTGTTGTGGTTGCCCCAGCCGTTCGTCGCGGGTGCAGGGGTTGCGTTGCCGTTTGCTCGGTTCAGGTTCATCGTCGCCATCGCATCTGCGGGAGGCTGTAGTCCTGGACTAGCCTGGGGAAGAGCACCGACGGACAGAGGCGCATGGAGGACGGTCTGTTGAGGGATCCGCTGGAGGAGGTCGTTCAGGGTCTGGGGAGTGATGACAGATGCATCTGTGAGAAACTCTAGTTCCTGACCTCAACGTGTTAGTTTGAGCGTGATCCTGGGCGGCATGCTTGTTGCGCAGAATTGCGATTGTGGCTGCCGGCGCAAAGATGCCATGTTGCACTTACGGCTTTGATGGTCCTGATGGACCGGTTGACCATAGCGGCCTGCATCTCCTCTGCGGCGTTGACCATGGCTGGACTGGGTTTATGGTATGGTATGTGAGGTGAAGAGTGATGGAGTCTCGAACGATCGCAGGATTTGTGAAAGCGAGGTTCCAGTCGAAAACGAAGTTGAGCTTGCACTTGTATAGTCGGAGGGTGCAGCACCGGGAACGTTTATGGTCGATGGTCGAGGACCAACGACGTCAGGCTGGAGTGGCAGTGCTAACACCAAATGCACTCACCCGCCCGAGGTTGCGCGTCCAAACAATACTGGAACCACTTTTCTGGTGTTTCATCTTTTGCGTTCTACCCATACTCGTTAACGATGGACGCGACATGTTCACTAGGGAGTAAGAGATCTACTAAGTTAGCCTTGCTCTAGGTTTATTCATCATTTCCATGTCGCTGATTTCCTGTCTATTGCTATCGTACAAGTACTTGTGACGTTTCAGATACATCTACGTACCCATTCCATTGTCGATCGTCGACTTTCAAATAGCACCTCATTATGTCTCAATGATCTTGGATTTACCTCTCAATTTGTTTCTGATTCCGTTTCCCTTTCATGATACATAACGCCCCAGTCAAAAATCCGATGCGATCTATCCCTGGTCACTTTTCCAAACCTTCATTCTTTTCAGTGGTAGACAGTATTCCTGTCTCGATGACTTCTCACCGGCACATAATGTGTCGGACTGGCGCCGGCACTCCCGCCGACTGGGGAGCTAGCAGGCCCAGGGCTATACAAGGGGGAATTTCCTGGCCGGCTACGTCGTCCTCCTGCATCGATGTCAATACTGCTGATTTCCCTCGATAGAGCGTCAACGCCAGATTCTCCTGGGTAAAAGACATTATCATATTGTTCTCTTCGTTGCTGGATGGGCACTTTCGGTGGAATGGCTGGCAGGCTGTACCCTCGTTCGTGTTGCAGAACATACGGGCCATCGCCATAGTTCTGAGCTTCTTTTTCATACTGATCACCATGAAAGTGGCGTGAGTACTCCTGCTGAGCATACGGGTTTGGGACTGTGTTATTGAAGTTTTGTCTTTCCGCCAACGGCCGAGCCACAGGATTTCTACTGGGACCGCTTTTCTGTGGCCAATTCCTTGACGATTGTGCAGTCCCACCGGTGGCATTTGTCCGAAAGTTGACGACTGTGTCCTTGCTCAGTCTATGCCCACCGTGGGATGGATTATTGCCGATTTGAGCTTCTTTGCTTCTCGGCCCAAAGTCGCGATCACGGCCGAGACCATACGTCTTGGTAGGCGTCTTCTTCTCTGGTTCTGGTGCCCAAGAGTCAACCGGTAAGTGGTCAGACGGATCGATCTCGCGCCCGTCCCATCCAGTTATTGGGCCTGATCGCTGTTCGTTGAAGGATTGTTCGGCGCCTTGCTTTATTTGATACGGGTTATGAGGAGAGGCATTGGCAGGCATGCCGCCATTTCTGGAGCTAGGATTGTGGACTTCATAACTGTCAGGTGAGTAAGGTATGCTTGTCCTTGGCTCACCGCCTCCGGATACAACTGGACGCGGTGATACAGACTTGCGAATCGGTGTGGAACGATCGGCCACACGCGCAGTCATTTGTTGCCTGTTCGATGTAGAAAGAGGGTTCTCGTCTGAAGATTCAAAACCTCGGATGGGATGCTGGATTTCATATGGACTTCGCGGTTTCGGGCTGGGACCAGGCGAACGAGATATGGCGCGAGACTTGACTAGCGGCGCCGGATCGCGTCCTCTATATTCCTGGTATGGCTGCTCTTGACCTGAAGAAACCAATTCACGATATTGAGATTCTTGGATTGGATGTGGACTTCGCTCCCTTGGCAGTTCATGGGATAGTGGATGAGGTCGCGTGGGAGTATTGAAAGCGGCCTCACCAATACTGTGCCGTGGTGCATGTGCTACGGGTGATGTTTTGGCAGCAATAGGTACTCGCTGGCCAGGGATCAAGGATGGTGGCGTTGATTGCTGTGCCGTGTACATTGGAGCGGACCCATAAGCGTCCATTGAATGGCCCCTCGCTTGCTGTCTCTGCGGTGTTGTTCTTGAAGAAAGTGCATATCTCCGCTCGACGTCCTGTAGCTGAGACGGACTGTTGGTATATTGATTGCTGAACTGCGAAGGAACTACTTCAGGCGCTTGTATTGGTGAGTAAGCTGAGTATTTCGCGCTGGAGTCGAACTGGGGAACAGCGGGTGCACTGCTGCTATGCGCTGGAGGTGGAGGTGGCGGCGGTGTGCCGTCGTCATCCTCAACGTATGGCTGTCGATAGTGTGGTGGCCCTTCCTGATGGGAATCTTGCCAATCGTGATATATCTCGCTCCTACTTCGTCTTGTCGGCAGTTCATGGTAAGGCGCGACAGGCAGCGATTCAGGTTCCTCAAATTGAGTGTCTGCGTAGTGAGCGTAATCATCGTAAGATTCCTGTGCATGCGGTACGACTGGCGCCGAAAATGAATGGTGGACCAGCGTAGGATGTCCGTCATGCGGCAGCTGACCTTGAGATTGTTGGGCAAATGCATTATCGCTTTGAACAGGCACAGAGTACGAATGCTGCAAAGGCGGAGGCTGTTGAGCATGATAACGCTGTTGGGCAATCTCACTGGGATGGGGCTGTGAATGCTGCCGCTGGTGAACCCGCTGATTTGCGTCGCCGTACAATGCTTGCTGTTCTTGCAAAACTGCACGTTGCCTCGAGGTTGGTGGGAGCTGAGGTAGGAAATCCGGCTCGGTGTTCTGATTGTCATCTGACAAGTGTGCATACTGCTGTGCATACTGGCTCCGTGCGTTTGCCCTATGCTGATCGGAATACGCTGCTGAAGGTGCAGGCTGCGAATGCAAGGTAGGTGATGGGTAGTTTTCATAACTAGCCTGTGGCGCTTGAGAGGAAGCCGACACAACCGATGGAACCGGTTCAGGCGCTACAGCGGGTTTGCTTTGAGATGTTTTGTACTCTCTGGGACCATGTTTTGCTCTGACTGGGACAGCTGGGTCAGGAATGGTATCGGGCGTCAAGCCCTTCAGTCCCGAGGGATTGCCTGGGAGTGGACGCCTCTTCACCTTTGTGGAGGCAGAACCAGTTTTTTCATGGGAGGCGACATCTTCCACCATCCGGTTCTCAGGCTTAGGCCGCGAGTCGTAATACGTGAGCTCCAGTCGAATCTCGCCAGCATACTTGCCCTTGCAATTGAGTCCCTGCCAAATATCACTCTTTCCACCTCCCGGCGATAACACCTCTGCCAGACTGACCCAGGCTTCTCCGATCAAGTCTGTCCGCTTGTCCTCACTGAATACGGAGACTTTCAACTGGTGATAGTCGGCAGAGTCGTGGACGGTGAATCTGAGCTCCTGGTCCCTAGTTCAAACTGTCAGTGAGTCCTATTCACGTTCAAGCCAAGGCAAAACTAACCATCGCGGTGTTTGTCCTCCTCGCTTATCCGTCTCTGTCTTCTTGGCCTCTTTTCCCAGTCGTGCAGCGCAATATGGATTCTGTTTGCCCATAGTCTTCTTGTTAGGAAGATTTTTGGCCCTGTCGACGACAAGAACCAGGGTCCCTATCTCTGGACCATCCACAGACATGTCGGCGAAGATGCCTGCAGCGTAGCCGGTGATATTCATTTTCAGCGGCCCAGCTGGGGAAGCAAGCTTGGTCGACATACTGGTAGAGGTACCCTTCCAACAGGTGAACGTTCGGATGAAGGACCTTATACCTCAATCGGAAGTAGGACGTGCCGGTTGTAGACGTTGTCGGGATAGCAACAATGGGCGGGTCAGGTCGAGTTGTAAGTATGCACTCTTTTCCCCAAGGGGTAGGGCTACCGCATTCCTCTAGAAACCGGACATCGAGCCTTTCAAATGTCTTCCGTATCCAAAGCGAACGGTAGCGACGCGGCCGGTGGACAAGTCAAATATGCATGAAGCGTTCAACGAGCGACTGGGGAGCAGGTCAGCAGGTAATCGGACGTCAATGGCAGCGCAGCAGGCGGCAGGCAGTCGGAGTATAGCGGCCGGGATGCAGTAGTGAGCTGGTAGTAGGAGACACAAGACGAAGGAGTGTGCAGGAAGTGTTGGTGTTTGTGCAATTGTAATGCCGAGAGTGTTCAACCATCCAGACCCAAGACACTGGATGACTGGCTGAGTGGAAGTCGAGCGGCTCCGGCAGCCAAACAATCAATGTGGCTGATCAACACAGCAACCCTCAGGTAACCTTACCTAGGTATACACTCGGGCTCCCCGTCACTTACAGACACTCCGAGTGGCTTAGGTAGCTCGTACTGCACCGTACGACACGTTAAGTATTACTAAATGCTGCCCGTATGGGGATCTCCCGCCACGCCATCACCGTATTAGGCCGAGCCCCGCACTTCAACGCGTCGCATCCGCGTCCTTCTCTGCTGTCTCCTGGAATTGTTCGATACATTCAATGTAGGTATACAGAGCACGTCGTCTTGTGGGTGTCGGGTTGGTTTGGCTGGATGATGTGTGCGCATATCGCTTTTGGCAGCGTATTCGACTACATAAGCATCGTCAAGAGCTTGAGGTTCATGTCCGACCAAACAGCGTCCTGCTCTGACAGGACCGGCTCTTCGCCGCTAAGATTTGCCTGGGCAACGCCAGGAGTGAGGTATCTGGAGATGACGGACTCACACATGTTGCTCGTCTTCAATTGACAACAACCCAGTCAACAGCCACTCTCCACATCAGCCCCATCATCTCCACCTGCCAGGTCGGTGTTCGAATGCCAACAATACTTCCCGCCTCAGGAACTCGTCTCGGAGCGCTCTCAGCGCCCTCCTTAGCCCCTATCAGTAGCAGCCTCACGCTTTCTCCTGTATGGGAACCTCCGATTGCCGTAAATTGCCCATCGCCTTTGACTTGAGACAGCTCGACTTCGAAGGCAAAGTCTGTTGTGTGATGCGTACTGTACTGACGTCTGCTATGCTCTGCTGCCTGGCCCGTCTCTATTATCCACTGCTGCAGTGTCGAAGCCATTTGCCCTGGGATGAACTTTTGGCTGCGTCTATGAGGCGAGAATGCATCTGGTAAGGGTTCATTTGCATCGGCAGGTGGAGCTGGAGGACGGAGAAACGTTGGACGAGAAACAAGTGACCTTTCCTCGTGGAAGGAATCGCTGAGGGCTGGATTATGGATGACGAACTTTGGTGTCGGTCGAGTCCGTAGGGCTCGGTTTTCCCTTTCCCTTTCTACAACCTCTTCAGAAAGTCTTTGCGTCCTGTCGGGCGTTGTCAAATCGTAGGGTTCATGCTCCTCAGAAAGTCTGCGTCTTTTCGGCGAGAATGGGAGACCATTTGGTGGGCCCACAGTGTGAGATGGTTTCACCGTATCTAGCCGAACTGCATCACGAACAATGACCTGCTGGTCGTTGTGTTCCTGGTCTATCGATGCCTCTTCTACATCCTCTGGTCGAATGAGTGTCTTGCGAATCGACTGCGCAGTGTGAGTTGCTGGCTGGCCAGATTGCAGAGTCTCTTGCTCTCTCTGCTTCTGTGCGCTTTTGCTGGCAAACCTAGGTGTTGCCGCGAATTTTGGAGGCTCTGCACTTTGAGAACTGCCATGTTTCGAAAACGTACGAGCCTTCTGAAACGTTTTGGCGGTAGATGTCGACTCTCCAGAAACAGCTAGCTGTTCAGTTGACTTCTGTTTGCGATTCCCTGAGACGAACCTTCGTGGGGAGGGAGTCTTTCGCAAGTTAGTTTCATAGGCATGGTACATAACAGGGTCTCTACAATAGCTCACCACTGGATGCATGGTGGTCTCCTATAATATCGTGACAGTAGCCTGCAAAGCCCCACATCGCATTGATCACCCACTCTCGCGACCAAAGCCTTGACGCATTGCGCGTCTCTCCTGCTTGTTGTATAAAATTGTGGACAAGCTATACCACCATTTCAAACTGAGCATGGTAATAGCCTGACCAGTCTGAATGCATGAAGTTCGCAGATCGGTGGCAGTCAGCGATTGCTATGCCGTGTGCTGTGCCCCGCGGTGTGGCTGAGTCAGAAAACCCTCTGTATCAGGTCATCCTATGGTTACAAAATTTGGTCATGGTCACCCACCTGCGAAAGCTCAGCGTCGCAAAGCTCGGCTCACTCATTATTACTGTACCATATTATCTTAATAACGCTTAGACATCTTCCCTGGTGCGCATCGCAATCCTCTCTAGACGAAATCTGGTACTGGCATTACACGATCCGCGATTTACAACAACGTACCTTATGCAATCTATCAGTTAACAACCTGTCACGATGGCTACTGTGGAGGGGGCGGGTCCGGGAAATGGCGAAGAGGCAGGCGAAGAGGTCGCATGGATCAGTAAAGAGCAGGTTCTGGACAAAACACCCAAGCGTATCACCGCACTCAAGTTTGGTATTCTTTCGGCACAGGACATTGTCTCTCAATCTGTTGCGACCATCGCGGACCGCAATCTTTACGACTTCGGCACACTTCCTGGAGGTAAACGAGAGATTACCAAGAATGGCCCACTCGACGAGCGCATGGGGACGAGTCGGAAAGATAAAACATGCGCTACCTGTGGCGAGGATCTCAAGACCTGCAACGGTCATTTTGGGCACGTGAAGCTGGTACTGCCGGCTTTCCATTATGGCTATCTCAGGAAGATCATCGAAGCGCTGAACAGTGTCTGTAAAGATTGTTCAAGACTACTCCTTCCAGAGCAGGAGAGACGGAAGCAGCTCGTTGCTATGCGGAGACCCGGAATGGACAGCATGAGGAGGGATGCCCTGATCAAAAAGATTGCTAGCGAATGTCGAAAAGTCAAAGTCTGTCCTCATTGTGGCGGTTACAATGGGCCCGTGAAGAAAGTACCTCATCATCCTATCAAGCTGTTTCACACCAAGTATGCGATCTACACATCCTCCAATGCGAAGAGCAAGAAGAAGCCGCCAGAAATGGTAAAATACGAAGCGTCGTTCGAGAAAGCGAAAAGCGCCAATGCCGATATTGATCGTCACTTCAAACGTGCAGCTGATGACATGAATCCTTTGAGAGTGCTCAACATTTTCCGAAAGGTACCCGATATGGACGCTGAGCTGATGGGTATGACACCAGCCACTGGTGGTCGACCTGAAAACTACATTTGGACTCACTTGCCTGCACCACCAGTCGCCATCCGTCCCAGTGTAGCCCAGGAAAGCGCCAGCACTGAGGACGATATCACGAACAAGTTAGGCGACATCCTACACGTGAATAACTTGATCAAAGCTGCTTTGATCAGTGGCCAGACCGTCACCAAACTAATGGAGATGTGGGAGTTCATGCAAGTACAGATTGCCATGTATATCGATGGCAACCTCCCTGGTCTAGGCAAAGATGGCCCTTACGGCAAGACGATTCGAGGATTCTGTCAGCGTCTTAAGGGCAAGCAGGGCCGCTTCCGAGGGAATTTATCTGGAAAACGTGTAGACTTTTCAGGGAGAACCGTCATCTCTCCAGATCCCAACCTTGGCATTGATGAAGTCGCCGTACCACGTCGTGTGGCCACCAACATGACATATCCAGAGAAAGTCTCACAGTACAACATTGTGAAGCTGCGAGGCCGCATATTGAACGGAACAACGAAACATCCGGGCGCGAACTTTATCGTCAAGGCAAACGGACGACGTATGCCCCTGAAGACTGTGGAGGCCAAGAACGCCCTTGACAGAGTAGCTAAAGACTTAGAGATTGGCGACACAGTCGAGCGTCATTTGGAAGACGGTGATATCGTTCTCTTCAACAGACAACCTTCTCTACACAAGCTCTCCATTCTTTCTCATAAAGTTAAAGTGCGACCGTGGCGAACCTTTCGACTGAACGAGTGTGTCTGCAATCCATACAACGCTGATTTTGATGGTGACGAGATGAATCTGCACGTTCCCCAAACCGAAGAGGCCAGAACAGAAGCTATAGAACTGATGGGGGTGAAGAACAACCTTGCCACTCCAAAGAACGGTTCCCCAATCATTTCAGCTATTCAGGACTTCATCACCTGCGCCTTCCTCATGTCCCACAAGGATAGATTCTTCTCTCGCAAACAATTCACGCACATTGTGTCCTACATGTACGACGGCTACATGGTGCGCGATCCTGACAGTGGAGAGTACCATTCTGTGGAGATCCCACCACCCTCCATCCACAAGCCACAGAGGCTCTGGACCGGCAAACAGGTCTGGGATGTGTTGATGAAACCCTACGCAAAATACCCAGTGAACATCAATGTTGAAGCCAAGAACAAAACATATGTGGCACCATCCGAAGGCCAACGACCTGACATGAGCCCTGCCGATTCATATCTAGTGGTCCGTAATAGCAAAATCATGTGTGGTTGTATGGACAAGGCTACCGTTGGAGACGGCAAAAAGGAATCCGTATTCTATGTCATCATGAGAGATTTTGGCCCAGACTACGCCGTTGCTGCCATGAATCGGCTTGCAAAACTGAGTGCTCGATGGCTTGGAGACCAAGGTTTCTCTATCGGTATTTCAGACGTCTACCCCTCTGATAAATTGAATGCACGCAAGAACGAACTGGTCAAAGTGGCTTATGACAAATGCTTGGACCTGATCGAGAAGTTTCGTAAGGGAGAGCTGCAACGTGATCCTGGATGTGACGAAGAACTCACAATGGAGAATCAAATATCTGGTATTCTCTCCAAAGTCCGACAACAATGTGGTGATGCATGTTTCGCTGAGCTTTCGGCACACAACTCACCGTTGACCATGGCCAGATGTGGTTCCAAGGGAAGTCCTATCAACGTCTCACAGATGGTTGCTGCTGTCGGTCAACAGATTATTGGTGGAAGCAGAGTGCAAAATGGTTTCCAAGACCGTACACTTCCTCACTTCCCAAAGGCGTCGAAAGATCCACCTGCCAAGGGATTCGTCTTCAACTCTTTCTTTTCGGGCTTGAATCCCTCGGAATTCATTTTCCACGCCATGTCTGGACGTGAAGGTCTGGTCGATACCGCCGTCAAAACTGCAGAGACTGGTTACATGTCACGTCGTCTCATGAAGTCTCTGGAGGATCTTAGCGCTGGCTACGACAACACTGTGCGTAACAGTTCTGAAGGTGTGGTTCAAATGAAGTACGGTGACGATGGATTGGATCCGTTGGACATGGAGGGTAATGCGACACCTGTGCATTATGATAGAACTTACGATCATTCCATCACAAGCACATACGACAACTCAGAGAGGGGCTTGGATCCGGAGGAAATCATACAGATCAGCAGATCAGTCCTGGGCCGAGAACGTGCCAAGATCGAAAGAACTGGCAATCTCGGTGAGGATGTGGAGGATCCTAAAGACGAGAGCCTAGTGCCAGACATCCATGTCGACCAGTCAGAGAGCATTCGCCGCTTTTTGAATAACTGCGAGGCTTATCTTGAAGGCAAAGCTAAGCAGATCGATCACATACGTGCGCTTCACGGCCGTGGCCCAGCGTCTGATGGTATTGCCAAGCTGTCGAGATCCGCTCTGGACTTGTTCCTACACCTATGCCTTAAGAAATTCGAGAAGTCAAAGACTGAGGCTGGTCATGCAGTTGGTGCCGTTGGTGCCCAGTCGATCGGTGAACCTGGAACTCAGATGACCCTGAAAACTTTCCATTTTGCTGGTGTCGCTGGTATGTCGATCACGGGTGGTGTTCCCCGTATCAAGGAGATTATCAACGCCTCTTCGACCATTTCCACCCCAATTATCACTTGTGCGCTTGACAGTCCGTATGAAGAAATTGCTGCAAGAATCGCCGGTGCCATGATTCAGAAGACTTACCTCAAAGACATCGCAGCATATGTTGAAGATGTATGGTTTAGGGAAGGATGTTATGTCAACATGAGGATCGACTGGGCTAGAGTTGAAGGTCTCGGCGTCAGGACCGATCTTCGCCAGATTGCTAGGGCTATCGAAGCTACCAAAGGTATGCGCGCTTTGGGCGTGGAGGCCAGGATGTCAGGCAACGCTCACCTTCGAGTCATGGTCCGTCGTCCGGACATGGAAGACCCCAAGGCTCGCAAGCGATCTCTCACGGCTAGTTCAGGTAAGAACGAACTTCCGCCGGATGAAGCTGCGAGCCATGAACTGTTCATGCAGATGCAGCACCTGAAGCGCATATTACCAGAGGTGGTCGTGAAAGGCTACCCAGAGGCGCAGAGAGCTATTCTGAAGAAGGCCGACAAGAGCGACAAGAGTGGCAAAGAGCCAATCTCAGTGTTCGTGGAAGGCTATGGCTTCAAGCTGTGCATGACGACTGACGGTATTGATGGGAGACGTACTCGCACCAACTCCATCATGGAGACCAAGGACGTTCTCGGTATTGAAGCGGCGAGAAGCAGCATCATCTTCGAAATCTCAGAGGTCATGAAAGGTATGGACATCGATCCTCGTCACATGCAGCTACTCGCCGATGTTATGACGTACAAGGGAGACGTTCTGGGCATTACTCGTTTCGGTCTTGCGAAGATGCGTGACTCTGTGCTCCAGCTCGCCTCGTTCGAGAAGACACCAGATCATCTGTTCGAGGCGGCTGGAAAGATGAAAAGGGATGAGATCCAGGGAGTCAGTGAATGCATTATCATGGGCCAAAGCATGAGCGTCGGCACCGGTGCAATGACAGTCATCCGTCCGCTCGGTCTGGACAAAGAATCTTCGCCGGAGAAAGAGACTCTGTTCGATCGCAGGAAAACTACTACTGCGTTCCACGCCAACTATGACAAGGTTATGAAGGCAAGGAAAAAGAAGCTTGCAGAGCTGAGGGCAGAGTTCAGGAAGACTGGCGGCGGAATAGGCGGCATGTCAAATGGTCTTGTTGCAGCTGCGGCATAGGGCCTTTCTCATTCTATGATAGACACGTTCGATTCATTAGCATAGGCGTTTGAGGGACAGGTGGACTAATTATGCCTGCTCTAAAATCAAAACTTGAATTATTGGCTCTCAAACTAATTCTCATTTGGTTAACAGTATTTAATATGTCGTGCCAGTACAGAGGATGATAGGATTGTTTGTTGATTGCACTCTTACGAACTGATCAGGGGTTCGTCACCAATTATTAGTCTTGTGTGGCTTACCCGCAAGCAACAATAACATTTACAGTAGCGTAGTATGGAAAGCAACATTAACCATATACCACTGGAATTGTGTCGTCCTATGCGGTGGCTGTACTGCTCTACCTCGTCCATAGTCATCTTGTCGTTGGGGGAACGAGAGACAATAGCGCAGAGGCAAGTGGCTCACTTTGACTCATCTGGCTTTAATACCTAGTTGCATTCGGGCGACTGATCAGCATATCTATCCAGCGTTATATATAGTCGCAGAACTCCTGGAAAAAACACTGCAGTAAATCATCTGCATCTCTAGATAGAAAAAAACATTAGGCTTTTCGTTGACCCAGTTCGATACAGAGACGGAATGAGCAACGACTGGGGCACCAAGCAAGCCGGGCAGTTTGTGTCCAAACAACATTCCGACATCTACCCACTCATCGACCCTCGTAATCTTCGTCTCCCCAATGCAGACACTGATGTTCCGTTCAACGTGTGTATTGTCGGTGCTTCCAGAGGAATCGGCACCGGAATCGCTGCCGCTTATGCCCAAGCAGGAGCCACAGGGCTGATGCTCGCCAGCCGACGGGTTTCAGGGCTAGAGCAGACAGCGAAGCGGTGTCGGGACGAAGCTCGTCGACCGGACAAGCTCCAGGTGGAGATCGTCAGCTGCGACATCACGCGTGCGGAAGATGTCGAAGCGTTGGCGAGCCGAGCTGCAGAGGCATTTGGCGGCAGGCTGGACGTGGTGGTGCTACAATCAGGCGTCAGCGGCGAGGTGAGGCTGAAGCTGCACGAGGTGCCGGTGGAGGAGTTCGTGCAGACAACGAACGTCAACTATCTGGGCACCTTCTACGTGGCCAAGTTCTTCGTGCCGCTGCTGTTGGCCAGCCAGAAACAGCACGGTTCCAGCGCTGAGCTGATGGTCGTCTCCTCGTGGGCCTCGCTCATTGTGCGTGGACCGATTGCCAACGCGCAGTACTGCAACTCCAAAGCCGCCCAGCTGAAGCTCGTCGAGCACGTGCATGAGGAATACAGAGCGGATGGTCTGCGGGCCTATGCGGTGCATCCTGGCGCCGTCGCCACAGAGAACGCGCTCGAGACGGCGCCAGAGGAGTTCAAAAAGTACTTGACCGACAGCCCTGATCTCTGTGGCGCCTTCATGGTGTGGATCTCTGCCGCTGAGGGTCGTAAGGATTGGTTGTCTGGGAGGCTACTCGATGCGAAATGGGACGTTGAGGAATTGGAGGGCAAGAAGAACGATGTACTAACTGGTGACAAGCTCAAGCTGACGATGGTTTCGTAAGAGCTCACTCGTGCTTTGCAAATGAGATGCTGATTGTCTGAAATTGATCTGAGAAATGAGTCTATGCTTATCTTTTGACGCATCTATCTGCACCGACTTCGGGTCTTGTCGATGATGAAGTCGATTCGTCTACGGGCTAGTGGGAATCCCTCTTCAGCAAATCCTGAGCAGCGTCAAACTGCTTCATGAGAATGCCGTCACTGTCAAATCTCCTCACCACCTCCTTGAACAGCTCCTCATCTATCCTCTTAACGAATTGCCAGACGCCGACGATAATCAAGTCTGCATAGCTGATTTCCTTGCCCTCGAAGAATGGCCCTTCTGGGTGCTCAGCCAGAGCCGCTTTAAGTTCCGTCACGCCAATTTCTGAGGTCTTCCATGCCCCCTCACCAGCCTTTTCCGACTTCTCCAGTTCCGAAAGTGACATCCCAAACCTTATCGCGCGCGTCCGCTCGAAGTATTCCGCACTCGAAGGGTTCAGCAGGTTGCGGGGAACCTTGGGCATGGCGATTGGCGCGAGCGGCGGCACAATCTTGCCCACCATTGCCGTAGCGCGGTCAGTGTAGCCGTTGTCCAGACGAAGTGATGGCGTCGGGTGCAGCTTCTCGAGTGCTAGCACGATTGGCTTCGAGTCCATAATGTAGCTGCCGTCCTCAAACTGCACAGCTGGGATGGTGTATTCCGGTGCCCCTGCCGACGTATCATTTGGAGGAATTCCGAAAGATTGGAACAACGGCTTGATGTCTGGGTACTCAACCCATTGGGTCTTGTAGGGCAAGCCCTTGAAGTTGAGGGCTAGGCGAGCTGGTCCGGTAACACCCTTGTTAGCGATGCGCCGTTGCCGTCGGACATTTGTGCCGCCGCAGTTCGTAACTTGGCTTTCGCTTGCTCAAAGGAGGTGTTACCTACTCTTCCATGGGTTCAGTGACCAACACCGATTCTCACCCTTAGAGGGCAGATCGAAAAGTACTATCTCGCCTGACATATCGAAAGATCACTTCTTGCTGAAGATGAAGAGCTTGAAGACTGTGAACTGCTGGCAGAAGGCGAAGAAGTAAGCTCATCGGTCAGAGCGAAGACTCATTGCATGAAGTGGGGTCCTGTGATTCATGGAGGGGCATATGAGGTTCCACATGCATTGGCCAATGATCCTGACCACGATTCCGTACAATATGTATGTGGTTGGGTCTTACCTGTAGTGGGTGGACCTACATTCCTAGTAACCTCCCGAGGTCCTTAGGTAAGATTCTCGGCTCGCGGCATCTTAAGTCCGAACAACTATCCCTTATCGATAAGATAGGACATCATATGTAGGTAGGAACCCAGCACTGTGCACTGCAGCATAACAGTAGTGCATGACTGTAAGTGTGCCACTTCAACATTATCGTCAATCATACAAAGAAATTTATGTTCATCTCGACATACACCAATTTACAAAATGACCGTACACCTGACCAAGGTTGTAGCTACACAGCACACATCACAGGCCTCACTTGAATTGATCCTCAGTGACGCCTGCACCCATGGCACTCGTGCTGCTAACACCGCCGCTCACCATCTTCAGCAGTTCGTCGGCATAATTCGCCCCTGACCATTTTTGGTGCTTAACTACCTCAACGCCTTGCGCTATCTCAGGCTCTTGGATCAGCTCGCCATAGGCACGCATGCCTTTCTTTGCGAAGGCCGATGAGAACTGGTTGGAGATGAGCGCATTCGAGTGAAGGCCGGCAAGGGTGATGAATTGCCAGCAATAACCGAGCACTGCCAGGCGTTGGATGTACGTCTCTTGGTCTTTCGGCGCCATTGCAGTCTTCCAGTTGAACGACGGCGAGAGGTTGTAGGCGAGTCTGGAGTGGGGCTAGTCAGCACTGTATGTTTCCTGCTTTTTTGCAATCTGATGGGACTTACTTCTGCTCTGGCCAGACGGCGTGTACTCCATCAGCAAATTCTTTGGCCTGGGCGTAATCCGGGAGTTTACTCTCCATCCATATGAGATCGGCATAAGGTGCATACGCGATGGCACGGTTGATGGCGCACTGACATCCTCCACGGTACCTGTAGTACCCTTCTCTCGTTCTTGGAGAATCCCAGTCGAAGTAGATATCAACGCCTGTCAACCCTTTGGCGATGGCTCTCATCTCGGAGTTGCTTTTGCCCTTTGCCTGCCGTTGAAACTCGTCGATCAGGCCTTGTTTGTTCACGTGTACCCCAACGTTGATGGCATCAGTGACTGCATCGTGGAAAAGCTTCAAGCCAGCCTGTGCGTTCCAGGCATCTTCGACAGCCTGAAGCTCAGTGCCACTTTTGCCAGACTGCTCTGCCGCAATCATCAGATCATTCAATGGCTGGAGTGCTGGGTTTGTAGAACCGAGGACGAATGCATGATCACGCGGGTCGATCGTACTGGTGATGAGAGTGGCTGCCTCGGAGTCCGTTCTTGCAACGGCTAAAAGATCCGTACCCATGATATCTGCCTGAGCGCGAATGGCTACAAGACGGTTAATATGCTCGCTGATCGGAACCAGCACTTTGCCGGCCATATGTCCACACTTCTTCGTTCCAGGCGCCTGATCTTCGATATGGATCCCAGCAGCACCCTTCTCGATGAAGAGCTTGGTCAGCTTCATTACCGCTGTCAAACCTCCATGCCCAGTGTCTGCATCGGCAACAATGGGACGAAGAAAGTCTGTATTGGCGATTTTGCTCCGCTCGCTAGCTGATGACGACATCCTCTCTTCACGCTGTTTACGGTCGTGGAAAAGTTGGGCCATGAACAAATGCTGCACTTTATCTGGCACAGAAGTATAAGGGTAATCTGCGAGATCTGGCCCTGGTTCGTCGGACGATGAAGCAGTGCTCGAGGTCTGCCACCCTGACACATACACAGTGTCGAGATACTTGGCCATCTGCGTGACCATCACCGGATCCAGGCATCCAAAGGTGAACGATGCCTCGCGGCTCTGATATCACAACAGCTTAGCTATGGTCAACTCGTTGAGATCCTCACTAGAATACTTACGGCAAACCGCTGCTCCACTATCTTCCAAAGCTTTTTCGACAATTGATTGCTTGGATAATCAATGTTGATTGTCCCTCTCTTCGACGCAATGGCTTCTGCGGTATAAGGCCGGCGTGTGTATCGCCATCTCGAGTCAGTCCACCATTGCTTCAACTGCTTGACTTCGTCTAGGAAATCCTGCTCTTCAGCGTCAAGACCCATGTTGGCAAAATCTCTTGCAGTGTTCTGCAATTGATTCACGATTTGTTTTAAGCGTTCTGCCAGGGCTGAAAGCTAGGTTGTTATCAAGCCTGACAGGTTGTACGGAGAGCACTACGGTTTGTTCAACAGGGACAAGACGAGAGAAGATCACGACAAGGCGGTCCCATCATAAGGAAAACAAGATGTGACATGCAGAAGCTGATGGCAACTATATGACAGCTCTTTCTACCAAGGAATATTACAAGGAGCCGATCTCGCCCGAGGTACGAACGCAGCAACATTACGAGCTGGACAAAATCTTGTATATCTCTCAGGCCGTCATCATGCAATCTAGGATCCAGACCGAGCGGCTCTACTGCCAAACGACTTGATGGCTCCCGCCAGACCGAGGAATAACTGACACATGCCAAAGTGACATTCGTCGACAAAACAACGCCTCGGACGAAAGGGACGCTCACGTGACTATATCAAATAATTCTGATTGGCTGGAAAGGCACAATCCGTATGGCGGGAAGCGCCATGGGGAAGGTTTTGCGGGGATGCTCTTGTACTTTCCTGGGCCGAGGTCTGTCACACTCCCATCAGCTCACTCTCTCTATCCGTCGTTTTGCCTTGTCTTTGTTCAGCCTTCATCTTGTCCATCACATGCTCGCTCTGTCATATGCTGGCACCTTTGAGGTCATATGTCGCTGAAGACTGTAGATCCTTAGGCCCGAGAAGAATCCTTTGTAGGATGTAGGCTGCGAATTCGTCTCATATCTGTGATTGTGCCTCATCGTCGCCCCGGTATCGCTGCTTCACAACCAGTCGCGAATGATTCGTTTCAGCGTTTCCTGACTACCTAGCTAAATTCATTAATTTACCACTTAAATGTGAGCAAACGGTGACCTCTTGTGTCGCCTAAATCTGATAGTAATCGTCAACAATCAGTCACTTGACTATCAAAGTTATTGCAGATTGCGAGCAAGGAGCAGGTTTTGTAGATCATTCACAGATGCTTCCAATGTGGAATCTGGGTCGAATTCTAGAGCATAATAAGCGCCTTTTGACGATGGATAAAGTTGGCGAGCATTTGATGTAGCCTTCCGCCGCCGTGTCCCTACCAACAATACATAACAACCTTTGACTGGACAACAAATTCCCACGTTGTGCCTCGCACGCATGCGCAGCAGCCACTCCTTTCGCCGTTTATCCGTACAGTGGCTATCGCGAAGCTCAGAATGGATGCTGCTGCGCCAGGCCATCCGATTCGGTGTACAACGTTACAGTTTCCCAGGTCAACCCTCTTCTCAATCGAAAAGATTGCCAGAACCTAAACTGCGCATTCTGATCAAGGATTTTTGTAGAATTGATCTGCGCGCCTTCATAAACCATGGTCTCCCGTCTCGTGACTGCGTGTCCTTTGAGCCAGTGTTCCCTTAAATAAGATGCTTGCTCCTAAAATATGTCCGTAGGTAAACGACCTGCCATGCACCCAAGGCAATCAAAAGAAGCATGGACAGAATCGCGAACCACTTGACTCTCTCGTTCGTGCTCTCGTTTGTGTCACGCAGCCGCATCTCTCTGCTACGTAGGTAGTCCATCTCATTGGCAATTTCGCCGGCAACTTCCGAGAGCCTCTTCAGTTCGGCCTCCACGGGCTTGAGCTTTTCGGTCGCCTGGATTGAGTTCCAGTCTTTCGCATCTGCACCGATATCGATATCCAGCTCGATGCTGCGGAAGACATTCGAGTGATGTTGCCCGCTGGGTATGTTCTGAAAGCAGACATCGAAAGCACTGTCGGCAAGCGCAGTGAAGGCATAGCGATTCTCGCCCTCAATATTACGAGGTCGGCCATAGTCGTTACCCACAGCGTCTTTGATCTGTGGAATCCCATTAGCATGTCTGCAACCCTTACTCGGGGATTATCTCGAATGTTGCGCCATTACGAGCTCTTCTCATACGCACGTGGAGATTGAGTATCTGACCATCACCTCTGCTGCCATCCGTGTTGACTGTGACTAGCACGAGTTGGTTCTTCGACACGAAATTCCGGATGCATCTCTCCTTGTTCACTGATGGATTGGACTCGATATCGAATTTCAGGGATGCGACGAGAGGCAGGAGGAATGCCAGAGCGAAGTTGAAGACCAGCATGTTGTAATGCCGTACGCTCTTCTGGGATGTGGTGGTGACTGAGTGATGTTATCTCCAAAGCAGACCAGGGGATCCAAGAGCTCTGCTGTCCATTCGCATCCCTTACTTACCTACATTACCATGGATTTATTGTTGGCCCGCATGCCACGCTACAAGCACCCCCGGTCGCGTCAGGGTCAGGGTTAGGGTTGCGTCTTCGCCAGAGCACAGCACAACGCTGCCAAGATTTCACGTTTGCCTCCCCGCCATGCCATGACTCAATTGGGCTGTACCACCAGTACGATATTGAAGTCTTCTCACCGTCGCGAGCTGCTTCGTTCAACACAATCCACAATCATGGCTGACTCGGTAAGTGACCCCAAGAATTACAGCACAGCTTCTTAGATAGTCTAACTGACAGTCTACAGGAAGTAGTAGACCGCAAGCCGCGCAAGTCGGTGGCCTTTGCTGACGGCCAGACGGTCGTTGACGCCAACGGCGACGTCCAGGAACACAACGGCGAGATCCACGATGGCGAGAAAGACAGCGCCGAATCACACTCGAGGCCCAGCGTTGACGCAAATGACGCAGACACCGCTGAGGTAGATGAGATGAATGCCATGTTCGCCGAGTTGGGCAAGAAGAAGAAGAAAAAGAGCTCCAGCAAAAAGGAGAAGGATGAGGAGGAGGGTGAAGCCGAGGGCGAGGGCGAGGGTGATGGCGACGCCGCTGCCGATGACGGTGAGTTGGACTTGAGCGCACTCAAAAAGAAGAAGTCGAAGAAGCCAAAGGCGCCAAAGAGCGACTTCGAAGCGCAGCTTGCCGAGGCTGGTGGCGAAGAGAAGGTCAAGAAGAGCAAAAAGAGCAGCAGCGAGGATGCCGAGGAGGTAGAGACTGGAGTGCAGGAGGGCGACCTGATCAAGGGTACTGGAATTTGGGCCCACAACGATGTGAAGCCCATCAACTACGACAGCCTCCTTTTCCGCTTCTTCACCCTCCTTCACGATTCACATCCCGACCTTGGCTCTGGCGGTACCAAGAGCTACAAGATTCCGCCACCACAGTGTCTACGTGAAGGTAACAAAAAGACTATCTTCGCCAACCTTGCAGAGATCTGCAAGAGGATGAAGCGATCCGACGAGCACGTCATTCAATTCCTGTTCGCTGAATTGGGTACAAACGGTTCCGTTGATGGAAGCAGACGCCTGGTCATCAAGGGCCGTTTCCAGCAAAAGCAGATCGAGAACGTCCTCAGGCGGTATATCGTCGAGTACGTCACCTGCAAGACATGCAGATCGCCAGATACCGAATTATCCAAGGGAGAGAACAGGTTGTATTTCGTCACTTGCAACAGCTGTGGTTCCAGGCGATCCGTCTCTGCCATCAAGACTGGTTTCTCTGCCCAGGTCGGCAAGAGAAAGAGAATGGTCGGTTAGAGTGGATCTTCATGAGCGGACTGGACGACACAGGCAACCGGCACAAATGGGCGGTTGTCACCACTTGGCCATTGACAAGGGCCGTTTTCCTAGTGTTGAGATGGCGGTGTATGTTGCACGCATGGTGTTTTGGAAGGTCAGAAAGGGACGAATTCCTGTACTTCATGTTTGCAAAGTCATGACAATAGCTAGGACGTGATTGCGACAAACGAAACTCACGTCATCTTTGATGCCTACAGCCCTATCATTACGAATTTGAAAGTTCTTCATGCTCACTGTCTGATTTGGAAGTGGTATCCAATCATTCCAATGCTATTGCAAAAACGGCGTGTCTGACAATCGATGTGTTCTAAAAGCCAACGGTCCTGTCCTAACGGTCTCTCACCTCTCGAATTCAGAGTCCGATTTCTAGTTCCAATTACACTCACAATCGAGCGGTTATCGTTTGAAGCTCAGCAATGTCAACTACTTTCACACCGACATCTCTTTCCAGCGGTGATCAAATATAAACATGTATTCAGCGTCTGCTTCGTCAAAGCCAGCAAATGATGCTAGATCCGATTAAAATCAAACTACTTGATTTGTCAACGGGCTGGGCCACACCATGCTTGTGCGTTATCACGCCTGGACAGCTGGGCGAGCGCTTGACCATCATTGACAACTGTTCTGTCGACCACTGTCATGTTCCCAGAGCTCTGAAATCAAGACCAGAGCAGATAAAGTTCGACACGGCCTAGATATGCGACGAACTCTGGAGGTTCCAGGAAGGAAATTAGGTTCAAAGAGAAGTCTGTTTCGTGAATTGAGTCAGGCATCAATGGTGTTATCAAATCTGCATTCTAGCTCTTTCAGATTCTCGGTCATGAGTCTGTAATCCATCGCCGTTGGCCGTCGCAGCGAATGCTGTTATAGAGCCATCCAGTCTTAAAATCAAGACATGTGAAGAGGGAAAACTTTAACTAAGACATAAGGGAAAAAGGGAGAAGATGGCCACCATTGAAACACAACTTTTGCTAAGCCTGTGGGCTTGGATCCACTGATGACTGGTGTTTCTACCATGCAGAACTCAACTCTTTTTTCTGTCAAGTCTCCTATTGACGGCGCCGAGCACAACCTTGAGAATTTCATCCCCACTGAGAGCCCTTCCAGTGTTGCCTGGGAATGGTACAGTGTCAACAATATCCCTGAGATCGTCGTCGCCAGCGATTTTGGCGAGCTCATCATCCATCTGTATCAGATGCTGTCTGGCCTCCTCGTCGTTTCCTATCTGGAAAAACTGTACGCCGACCTGCCAGGCCGGCGCATCGAGCTTATCAAGCTTCTTCGCCACTCTGATCAAAACACTTTCGACATCGTCATTTGACATGCCGTCAGTAATGCAGATAATGTTTATCGGCTTAGTGTCGTCGGGCTTAGCTTCGTACTCGCGTAGATACGGTGTTAGAAGTTTGCTAAGACGCTGGCCTGTAGGTGTGCCTCCACGCGGTCGCACTTTATTGAAGATCGATTGCACTGCCCTTCCTGTCTTCACGTTGAAATTGTGCGGATCGTCTGGGCTGTTCAAGAAGTAAACATCAATTCCGTTGTTGTCGTAGGCCGTGCACACCGATGCGATCGTCTCAATTGCAGCGCCAGCCTCAGCCCAACGTCTTCCAGCCATAGAACCCGAGTCGTCAATCAGGAAAACAGTATCGAAGCTGGTGAGAAATTCATATCGATCATCTGCCTCTGTTGTTGCTTGCTGTGGCGAAGATTTTGTTGTCAAAGTGTACGGTGGAGGAGGATCGCTTGTGCTTGATCTGTTACTTGAGGACCTTTGTTGATGAGAGTTCATTTGTTGTTGGGTCATTCTTTTAGAAGAGTGGATAGCTGGAGGCAATGCGGTTTGATGTTCTGGGCTCGAGAATGCCGTCCCCTTCCTCGATAGTTTACGCCTGAATGAGTCCATCATCTTGATCTGGATTCTGCGAGATTTCGTTGACTGGGGTTGATGTGCAGATAGTGCTGAGACCTAGGGCGGTAGAATTTATCGATGGATGACTCCGGTAACCCCCCTTTTGTTATGTGAATGTTTGAGGGTGTCTCAAGTTCCTTATTCCTTGCAGCTTGAGAGTGGTAATTGCACTGCTCTCGTATCACAAAGCGCACGTAACAAACAGCGAAACGGTTCACTAGCGTACGGTATTTTGGTTGTGAAAGTCTCTTTAAAACACAATGTCGCACTTTCCATCGTGAATAAAAACATATCTTTATATATGCCAGACTCGATTGCTTTGCCGCCAGGCTGTGCTGTCCTGGCGCTATTCGTTGCCTTCCATGGCAGGACTTCGCCTTTACGCCTTTTCTCGTGCGTTCACCACTAGTGCCATCCGCGAAAATATTGAAGACATTCACAGTTGTTGATGTTGAGTAATGCTGCTGGTGTACATGGTTGCTGTGAACGCTGTGGGGTTACAGCCACGCCTTACCTTCTGGGTAAGTACATGCACTGCCCCCTCTGCGTCTCACAGCGGAGCCGCGCACATATATACTGCGCCCTCAACTCATTTAATTCACCACCAAAAGGTCTCAGACAAAGCCTTCAACTATGGGTCTCCGTCTGACAGGGGTGTGTCGGCAGCATTTCGCCGTAAGCATCGGGTGCAGCACTGCTGCTCATGAGATTCTAATACGCCTCTTCGAGCGAGGAGATACGGCGACTCATGTTTCGTCCCCTGGTATGCTCTATACGCCGACTCTCTCAGAGTACGGGATTCGGAGTGTTACAAAGGAGAAAGTCATTATCGTCTGCGCCTTGCACGTTATGAGCGGTGCACTTTGCTTGTTGTCTATTAGCCACCGCTCGATGCTTGCTAAAGACGCTAGCAATCACGGATGTTTTTGACTTGAACACACAAGCTGAATCGTCGATTGATTGATTCGGTGATACGTACCTGCAATGCCCACTGCCACCGGTGGTAGGGATCTTGCAGGGCTGCCCGAAGCTTTTCGCAGAGATGCAAAAGTTCGTTTCAGTGACATGATAATCATATGTGAACTCATGATGCCAGTAACGCGACACGTTGGATCGGATAGATCACTGGAGTCTAGTTACAGGCAAGATGCAGGAAACGATAGATAGCTTGGCTACGGAAGAGAGGCACAGACATGCTACTAGTTCCACTTCCTTTGCGCTGCTGTGAACATGTCTTTCACGAGAACATGTCGGGTCTTACACCCGTCTGCCCTTGGTCTGAATCTCGTGTTATTCCATATCAGTGGACCCTTTGTAGTGATCCAGGCGTACCCATTGCGATCCTCATTCCAACAGGTTCCGCAGATTCCGATGAAGTGTAAGCATTCCTGTAGAAGATCTAGAAGTGGGATGATGCGAGTACGAGTACCACAGTGATTATGGTTACTATCGATTTGATACTCTGGAACCTGTCTCAAGGTGGAAATCAGGTCGTGAAGATCTCCATTATACGCGGACGATTTCGAACCCTCGTCATCCTCTAAGGTGAGGAAGGTTGGTTTCAGAACCAGTGTGCCTGCCCAAAGGAAGAATCGCACCGTTTCTCCCAGTTGGAAGGAATCACACTGCGGTGAATTGTGGTAGCCGAGCTTGCACTGCTGCTCTTTGGAGGTGTATGTGCTGACCAGCCAGGTCTGTAGGTCTTGGATCGTCCCGAGAAAACAAGCGCGCCTGAGAGCAAGCTCTTCTTCAATCCGGCCGGGCAAGTCCCACCACAGGGGCATATTTACGTCTGGATCGTCCGCAAGCCATCCCTTCACGATGAGCTTCATGCTGTACTTTTCAACCCAGGGAGGATAGTCGAGTAAGAGCCCGACCATTAAGCGTTGACGCACTTTTTGTTCGGTCAGTGCAGACTCTATCTTCGGTGTCGTTTTTGTCTCCAGTAATCTCATGATCTTCTTACGTTGTACATAACGTCTAACAATATCAAGAGCGTCAAAGCGATCGGCCAATATTGCGAGGTTAGCAAGGTTCGCTGCGGGAGGTTGTAAATTCTGCATGTCCCTTCCTTGTAGTATATTGAAGAAGTCATCCAACAGTGGCACAATACTGCTGACATTAGCTATGCGTCCGAGATCCTCAATCTGCAGCACAGGTAGAGAACTGATGGGAGCCGTTTCCTTCCACTGAGCACCGTGTATGTCGAGGAGCGCTCTGTGAGCTGACTGTAGGCGTTCTCCTTCACCAAATCTCCCTGGGGAAAGCAGGCGGTCGAAATAAGCACTCGTAGGCTTTAGTTTGTCCGAGTCGACCGCGATGGAATGGGTTGCGGTAGAAGCAGCAAATTGATGTTTGATCTCCAGCACGACGTCGCTGACCTGATAGCTCGGTTCCCCTGGCATAGGAGGATCATCAATTGGAGATGGGTCATCCAGTTGGTCTGGTAATTGTTCGTCCTGACTTGGTCCCGGCGCTCGCGCTTGAGAAGGACCTTTGGACGAGATTCCACTCCTCTCTGCTGGCTTCGGCCGGCCTACTACTGGTTTGGTCTTCCTCTTTGAAGACGTGGACATGATGACGGTCGATACTTTGCCAGTGCTTGCTAATTAGCAGTGCTCACTTTGAGAGCGAGGCGTACTTTCTCTTGTTTACGGATATGGCCAGAACATAATAGCTACTAGGAGTGCTGAATGATGTATTGGCGAATTTACGAACTTGCTGCCCCTTGAGACTGAGGATACCAACCTTTGGCGCCTTGTGACGACCCACCGACATAATCTATATGATGGCGAGGTTGCCGAGTACGAGCCGGTATGTAGTGTACGCAGCTCAGAATTCAAGTCAGATTGCCCTTTGCAATACCTGATCAATTTCTCGACTGTTCGCCTCAGCAATGGGACAAGTTTGGTAGAATGATCAGACGCCAACGAAGGCGTCTGATATCAACCTCTACAGCATGGAACTTGTTCTCCATACGGTGGAGTCGTACGAAGGAAATCTAGTATAGGGGTAGCCTTGAAGCCCAAGTTTTCATCCGAAACATAGACTACTAAGGCACCAATCTCTTCTCCCAACGGGAGAAGAATAAGAGCAAAACAAGAGGTAATCAGATCTATCCATCAGAGCATCTCAGAAACGGTTACAGATGCTGCATTCCACACATAAATATGGTGATATAAAAACAAGCGAGCTCAGCGGCCAGCGAACGAGCGAGAGAATAACGGCCGTATGAAGGTGGCTGAAGGCGCTTCAGACCAAGGCAGTGTGTGAATCATGCCACACCTGGAAATCCTTCCGCCATCCGCTATGGATGAAGATCTGGAAGCGCTGAGCGATAGTCGACCAGCATGTCTCCCTCTGGGTCTGGTTGAAAGTGCATGTCCTCATTGGAGACCCAAACGTCACGCCTCCCGGCGGTATCATGGTCTCCAGAATGACCAATGCCACCCCCAAGCCTGGTCTTATCTGGATCAAGCAGTGCCGCAGCTTGTTGTCAATCTTGAGGCTAATAAAAACTACCCCAATCTAAGGTGATGAGTGGTAGTAGTGTTGGTGGTGGTGACGTAGGGCAGCAAGGTACGCATCAAATTACCCAAATGCATTAAAGAGAACGAACCAAGCGATAGAACCCTTCTGAACAGCCTGTCGTTGGTCTCCGCCTCTACACAGGCGCAGTCGAAGTGGGATGAGTAAAGTAGCCCGCAGCTCGGGAGTCTCCGTGGGGTAACTTGACGCGAGGTTGTGTACGCCGGTTGTTGTTTGCAACGAAGTGATTGAGGTTGCTTGTAATTAAGATATTCGTGGTGCCTTGAACCAAAGTCTTCGCCTTCGGAACAACACCGAATATCATTACAGAGCTCGCCGAGATGTCGACTTTTCACCAATCTACGACAGCGCTACTGACCGAGCACTTTCGCTACACGCCTCTGACCTTACTCGACGACATCATAAATACCGTTAATGAGCTAGTGTTTCGCGCGATCAATGCTGTCGAGGAAGGCCTTGCAGGCGCGAGACCGGACCACCTTGGGTTTGACTCGGCGCCTGCTTATGCCGCACGCCTAGCGAATCTGAAAACAACGGCACAAAGGGAGAAAGTGCTATATCAGCTCAAGAACGACGAGGTAGACGCCGGGATTGTGCAGCTGGAGAGTCTATTAAACGCTACGGTAGACAGGGACTTCGACAAGTTCGAGATCTACACCTTAAGAAATATCCTCTCGGTAGGGCATGAGGAGGAGGGTCTTGCAGATTGGGTGCAGCTGGATCACTACAAGGGATTGGATTTTGAGGACGCAGAGAAGATCACACCCGAGGAGTTGCAGCTGCAACGGAGGAAACTGCACGAGTCCAAGAAGCTTAATGTCATGTTGAAGGCGGAAGAAGCACGAAACAATGTTGTGTTGGAGCAACTGCAAAGGCTGGTTGGTGTTGCAAATAGCGAGCAGGGATTGCATTCAGAGGACGGTAACGGCCTGGCGAGCACAAATCTCGCGTTCCTAGAGTCATCCGACTCAACCGGAACAGACCTACAGACTGCTTTGACCCAGCTCCCAGCGCTTCGAAACCTACTTGACCAACTGAAATCCAGTCTAAAGGATCTGCCACAGGCGCGCAGAACAGTGGATGAGGAAGCTCCAGAGATCAAGAGGCAGCGCTACATAGATGCACAGTCTCTACGCGTGCTGGAAAGGCGTGGCATAAGCACACCGGGTGAGAAAGAGTCGGAGACAGGCATGTCGGGCCAGCGGATCGCTGCTGACGACATACAAGGTCTTGAAGACGTTGTAAGGTCTATGGAAAGCGAGGGCAAGTGATTATCCTCGCATGAGTTGCTATTGGCCGTGCGGGCTGGTCAGGCTGGCGTTGATGATATTCTCGAGATACCCAAGTTTTATAGGAAGCCATGAGAAGGCATAGCGGGAGCGCATATCCGAAATCTACTTTGGACCCTTCCATGATGTCGATCGCGTGTGTTGAGACACTTGCTCCACAGTACATGTCGAGAAAGATACCTAGGTATACACTCCAGCTTACATCGGTGACACCTATTAACGGGCACGTGACGTCGCGTTGCTTCCGCGTGGGGAGGAGGGCAGTCTTTGAGCTCACGCGTATCTTGCCCACCATGCTTCAGAAGCACAAGGTGAGTTTCAACGATACGAATTCTCAACCACAATCATGCCACCTCGAAAAGAGCCGAAAGAGACAGTCACATACCCACCCTCAAAGCGAAAAGCGCCGCCTTTCAAACCTCAGCGCCCTTCCCAGATTCCACCATCTACTACAACTTCGCAAAATGTTGGCCAAATGCGCGCTCCTCCAGTACCCACCACGAAAGGCAAGAGCAACGCCAAAATCATGTCAAAATCTGTCATTAACTCAAACACACCAGCCGCTAAGGGAACAATAAAACAAATGAAAGCAGGTGCCGATAGAAGGGCTGCTGTCGCTAGAAAACAGCTATTTCAAATATCATCTAGTGAAAGCGAAGGCGAAGGAGAGGGACAACAGGATGCTCCATATGATGATAGTACAAAGATGTCGAACCCTGATGGTGAAGGGGATACGTCCGATGACATGCTGGTGGATGATCCGATAACAGCACGCCCGACACCAGGAGAACGATCAGCCTCAAAGCGAGCTTCTAAAGTTGTCAATAACTCCTTCAAGAGCGTGGACACGTCCATACCAGAAGACATGGACAGAGTTTTAGGCTCGCCAGTACAGAGTGAATTGGAGTCGAAAAGTTCGCTCCCACGCGCTCTTTTGACCCGTATTGTCCACGAGCACTTTAGTGACCCTCAGACCAAGATCGATAAGCAAGCCATGCAGTTGGTGGACAGGTACTTAGAAGTGTTTGTGCACGAAGCGATTGCTCGAACGTCATTACAGAAAAGAGAGGATGTCAACCAGGGCAAGTCTAGCCAAAGTGATATCGGATACTTGGAGCTCAGCGATCTAGAAAAGGTTACGCCGGGGTTGTTACTCGACTTTTGAGCCCATGACCCGATACTTGTGATACCCATCAAATAAAGATACGGTTGTGAATGAACGCAATCGCATTGAGTATGCCATTGGCTGGCTGGACACATCGAGCAACCAGAATATGTGTCTGGTGGGGATATGCGCTCTCTACCAGGTCGGGCCAGAAGAAATGCGTCTCTGCGAGTCAGTGCCGGGATCGGTCTGCTTGCAAAACTCATTACGCATTGACGCCTTATCCAATCATGGTCGTCTTCTTCCTCGAGGCTTTTTTGGCCATCTTGCGATCATGCTTCTTTTTCTGCTTCCTCATGGCACGCTGTCGACTTGACTCTCGCGAATCTTGGGTACGTCTAATGTCCACTCCTGGCGTTTGTGAGATTTTGCTGGCGGTTATGCCACTCGTCGTGTTTTCGTCCTCGACCATCCTCGTAACAAGTGTCTCGAGACCATGCTTTGCGTTTCGGACCGTTTTGCGACGTCTCTTCTTTGCTTGTCGTCGCCGTTCGCGCTTTTCCTCGCGTTCGCTGCTGTTATTCAAACGGGCCTTTGAGGTAATAGATTTCAACGACTCAGACTGGTAAAGCATTGGCCTCTCTGGATTCGAGGCTGACTGTGTTTGTGGTGCGAAGGATCCTGCGTTGGCAGTTGCGATTTGGTAGTGCTCGGCTTGAAGCTTCCTCACTTCCTGAACGAAGCGATTCACAATGTTAGCTTGGTCTTTGATGGCTGGCTGCAGGGTAGCATATTCCTCTTCACGTTTGCTCTTTAGGTAATCGACTGATTCAGGCGAACTGCCGAAGCCGACATCGATTCCCTCATTCTCAGATGCATATTCCTCCGACAAATAGGCGTCTTCGAACACTTGGTGCCAATACTCTAACCGCTGTTTCACACTGGCTCCCTTAGGAGGACGAATTGGGGCCGGCTTTACCGAAAACCGTGAGTTGTAATTGTGAAGGGAACTGCCCTGTGAGGACCAGCAAGCCATCTCTGCGATGCTCTCAGCTTTGCACCATGGTACATATTGGAGATTAAGATTGTGAACACCACTTCATCACAGACATGTCAAGCTTGAAGTGAAGGAAGCTCGATAGACTTGTGAAGACCCTTAAATAAATTACAGGATTCTTATCGGGCAAAGCTCCATAGCAACGCAACGGCGCCGCCGCAAATCATCAATATCCGTAGCATCGTTATCATTTATATTATACTTTGTGAAATGTTTTCTCTCTCATACAGGAAGATACAATGGCCATCTAACATTCCTCAGACCTCGATTTCTCGAATTGTCGTAGAGGCTGCAGGAACCTCAGCACCCGCCTTCTTGACCTCATTGACCTCGCCTGCGGATTGGCTATCCGATAGGCTGAGACTGTGTTCTGTTTCGACTGATGTCGACTTCTTTTTCATGAATGGCAGACCTCCGTGTCGCTCGGCGTAGCGCATTACGGTGAATGAGATCATGACTGCGATCCAGTAGACATTGTATGAGATCACGGACCCGTAAGTTGCTGAGTTCTGCCAGCCAAGAATGGCATTGAAAATGCCCTGTTGTCATTGTCAGTACACTGAAGTCGTATTAGATCGAATAGATTGATGGAGACTCACCCAGCCACCGCCACCATTGATTTCTGCATTGCAGCAGTTGACATGCCAGACGCTCTTAGTGAGATCGTAGGATCCAGGGCCGGATCCGACCTCGGCAGCGTCGCCACCAATGATCTTGTTCCACGCGTGGATCTCAAAACTCCAGACCGCTTTGGAGAAGAGGCCAGCTGCGACGAGGTAGAGAAAGCCTTTTGATAGGTGTCAGCTGAAGTCGCAACTCGCACAAGCCAGTGGGTAGAACTTACAGGTTGAGATGATCAGGAAGATCTGCAGTTTAGCGGTGTTGCCTCCCCTGTAGATGAGGTAGCCGACTGCAATACCGGCACCAAGGCCACAGACGACTGCAAGCGGGAACGAAGACGCAGGCAGACCCAGACCAACGCCTCCAATGAAGACGACAGCCTCGAGACCCTCACGTAGGACGGTGATGAAGGGCAAGAGGAACATAGCGTTCCTCTCATTCCACTGCTTGAATCTCGTGGACACCTTGAGACCCTTTACATGCTCACCCTTGTCCATGGCAACGGCGAGCTTGGCTTTCCATTTGTCCTGCAATTTCGAAACCCTCAAAAGTGCCGCTCCAACGATGGAGATGATGATGGTCGCGATGAGACCAAAGATGCCCTCCCAAAGATCTTCAGTATTGCTGAAGGTGTCTATTCCAATACCGTAGAAGGCACCAATCATGCCGCATCCAATGATGATGCAAATGATCAGGCCCAGGCCAACTCCCCACCAGACCTGCTTGACGAGGCTGTTGGTGTGGTCAGCGTTCTGACATCGTTGTGAAGCAATACTCGCGTGACATACCGTTTGTGCATCGCCGCATCTTTCACAGGATCTAATGTCTGCTTAATGAACGAGAGGAGCACTGAAACAATGATCACCGTCTCGAGACATTCTCGAAAACAGATGAAGAACACTATGATGCGTGGCCCGTTAGTGTGGCTCTGCCATATTTGTCCATAACCTCGAACTCACCAGGCACCGCAAACACATCTTGACTACCCATCTTGACCCGTATACAAGATTAGATTGATAGTCCGATAGCAGTGTTGAAGTCGGAGAGGGAAGGCACACTATCTGATCGGAACTGATCTGATAATTAAGCCAACTTCACTTCATCTATATCTGAACCTCCCAGCCTTTCAGTGAGTTTTGTGTCAACACGCCGAGCTCGGAGACTGTATGTATTTGGCCAAGCAAGTGGCTTGCAGTAGCATGGGGCAGAAATTTCCAACTCGTTCGCTTCCGAGAGCTCGAAGTGGACTGATGAAACGGGCGGAAGCAACGTCTCAATGAAAAAGCAACCCACGACAGCAGAAGGTCCGACGACCGCAGATCTATGCCGTAATTGTAAGGATCGAAACACCTCTCCGCCTTACTTTCTCGACGAGAGCGAACCTGTCGTGAGCCTCCGTCAGCGTCTCGTGAGAGCCGGACTGGGATTGGACTGGTAGTCAAGCAGCCGGCGGATGGGCCAAATACGCGAGGGATGGCCCAAATGGATACCGCAAAGAGCTCCATCCCGGGAATGCACGGATGGCTGGGCGAACCATTGGACGCACTATTGCGGCAAACAAGCCTCAGCTACATGATTGTGACTGCTTTGGATGGATCTATGGGTCGATGGAGTTGGTATCGAAACATTATCAGATCCTTATGATAAGCTGTCCTCACAAGAGGCATTGGGCCACGATCATACATCCTTCGCCTCACGCACCGCCATCGGTAACAGTAAGCGGCCAGACAACATCTCATAAAGTTCTCACTCTGTATCAGATGGCATTGCTGTTCCCCTCAGCTGATGCTCGAATCCGGGACAGCTTATTTACGCGAAGGTGCTGGTTTCGTGTCCATTCCGGGTCCAGACCGGGACGTAAGACGCTACTTCTCAACGCTTAATCACTAGCTGACGCTTCCTTAACCGTGACATGCAATTTCAAGGCGAGACGTGAAAAGCTTAGACTGGAAATTTTCTAATCGTACCATCTGGCAGAGCCCACCAGTCAGGAGCTTATGTTTGAGCCAGTGCGAGGTTTTCGGTACTTATCAGATCGTCTGCCAGTGCTCTCCTTTAGGGCGCACCGTACCTACCAGCGCAGGATCCAACCTGTGTAGCGCCAAGTTTTTCTTAGGGCTAGATCTTATCTGATCCCGGCACGAACCCACCGACGACGGCGACGGTCAGCTCGTGCTGTGCTGTGACATTGACGAGGAGCTGAATTTCCGAGGCTGCATTATCAACAGCCTTCCCATCTTGAGCCTGTTCGCTTGTCTGATCTTTTGTTCGCTCGACATCTTGATCATCCGCTTCCGTCTTGTCGGCTCCAGGATCGATCTTATCAGATCCAATGCCTCAGTCACCATTGACCTTCATATTCAGCTTTTTGCTGGTCTGTCTGGCTAGCCTCACAGGCTTAGCCCAGGCAGGCACGGTCACTTATGACTGGCAGGTCGGCTGGGTGAGGGCCAACCCAGATGGCATGCTTGAGAGGCCCGTGATTGGTACGGTAAAATGATTGAGAATACTGTGCTTCGAGGTGGCATCAACTGATCAGACGACATGGGTAGGCATCAACGGACAGTGGCCATTGCCAACTCTGAACATCACGAAGGGCGACAGGGTGATTGTTAACGTGGACAACCAGGTAGCGCTCCCAATTTTTAGAGCCGTGATACCGTATACTTGCTAAATATGCGCAGCTTGGTAACCAAAGCACAACCATCCACTTCCACGGTCTATATCAAAATGGCACCAACTCCATGGATGGTCCCGTCGGTGTGACCCAGTGTGAGATTCCGCCAGGGGGCAAGTTCACATACAACTTCACCATCGACCAGCCTGGTACATACTGGTATCACTCGCATATCAGGGCCCAGTACCCTGATGGCATCAGAGGGCAGCTGCTCGTGCACGATCCCGAGAACCCTTACAAGGACCAGTACGATGTCGAGGTGCCTCTATCCCTGTCTGACTGGTACCATGACGAGATGCCGGTGCTTCTCAAGAGCTTCATCAGCTACAAGAACCCAACTGGCGCGGAACCAGTGCCTAAGTCTTCCTTGATCAACGACACCCAGAACTTGACAATACCATTCACGCCTGGGAGCACGTATTTCTTCCGCATTTCAAACATCGGGGCATTCGCTGGACAATATTTCTGGATTGAAGGCCACACCATGCGGATCGTTGAGGTTGATGGTGTTTACACTGAGCCAGCCGAGGCTTCGATGATATATCTCACCGCCGCCCAACGTTGCAGTGTCTTGGTCACTGCTAGGAACGATTCATCCGCGAATTTCCCAATCGTCACTAGTATGGACACGGTAAGCAAAGTTTGGGAGTCGTTACTACTGGAATTTGTTCACTGAGTGATTGAGTTAGACATTGTTCGACACCATTCCCGACGATCTCAACTATAACTCCACTGCGTGGTTAGTATACGACAGCAACGCACCAAATCCAGCTCCTGCGACTGTGGATGAGCTTGATCCATTCGATGATTACACATTGGTGCCGTACGACAAGCAGCCCCTCTTGGATAAGGTAGACTACTCCTTCAATCTGGATCTGAAAATGGACAACCTTGGTGATGGCGCCAACTATGCCTTCTTCAACGATATCAGCTACGTCACTCCTAAAGTGCCAACGCTATATACCGCCCTTAGTACCAACGCATCGGCAAGCAATGCTGCAGTGTACGGAACTGACACCAACGCTTTTGTGCTCGAGAAGGATGAAGTCGTTGAGATCATTCTGAACAATGATGATTCTGGGAGACATCCGTTCCACCTACACGGTCACGCCTTTCAAGCAGTATTGAGGGCTGATGAGAATTCTGGCTTCTACGACGCCAACAATCACTCTGCCTTACCAGCTACACCCATGCGACGTGATACCTTCATGGTGAATCCTGAGAGCAACATTGTGCTGAGATTCAGGGCTGATAACCCAGTAAGTTCCCAGCGACGATCTAGGACAGCATGCCTAGGGTAGCAATCGAGACTGACAGGTGCTAGGGAATCTGGCTTTTCCACTGCCACATCGAGTGGCATATCGCAACAGGTCTCGTGGCCACCATGGTTGAGGCGCCACTCGAGCTACAGAAGACACTCAGCATTCCAGACAACCACTACCAGGCTTGTCGTGATAGCCAAACACCATACCAGGGTAATGCAGCGGGCAATACAGAGGATTTCCTCGATCTCACGGGCGAGAACAAGAGCGTTCCCCCACTGCCAGCTGGTTTCACTGCTCGTGGTATCGTCGCGCTGGTATTCAGTTGTGTCAGCGCGTTTGCGGGTATGGGATTCATTGCTTGGTATGTACGACCCTTTCATAACAGTGACTGAGAGACGGAGGGCATGTAAGAGGCAGAAGGCCGAGAGTTATGGAGTTCATGGACTTCTGCCGCCAATAACCACGGAGATTGCTGACATTATGTGTCTTACACAGGTACGGTGCTGCTCCCTTAAGCTCCACTTCTTGAGCACGACGCTCTGTTATGATTGAATGATTATCTATTCAGACCACAAGCATCGAAAGCTGAAGTCTCTATATGGCCTGTGGCATCCAAATTACAAGTTATTAAAAGGCGTTAAGTGTTGTGGTTGGTGATACCGGCACTGTTACTTTATGACGATTCCTGCCACTCCAGACGACTACGAAGGCGACAGCCAGCTCACCTAGAGAGAGATTTGCTTTGGTCTCTTCCACTAGGGCATTGTGAGACATGGCCGGCCGAGACTTCGTTAATATCATCGTTGATCGCGGCCATCCCTTCGTCTGCATCTGGAGGCTACAGGATGGAAAGGAGTGAGGCCCAATATCAGAAACAACCGCCGCGGCGGGCGGAACACATTCGTTCGCGTACCTGTACCACCTAAGTCATCCAACCACTTGCACCCCGCCCTGCACAGCAGATGCTAACGAAACGCTGCGGTGAAGGAGGGAGAGCAAAGCTGGACGAAACGCTTGGACGAAAGCAGATCTCCAGAACAGTATACAGGAACGATCACTCTTCTTCACATGCGGCCGCCAAGCCTCAATTTTTCCATGTATAAAAGCATTACTTCATCGTCCGTAACTTCTGCGACATAGTGTACCCCTTGCCTTTCATCTATCGCCTTATGTTAGTTATACATGTAAACGTCAATCGCTCATGTTCCGACACACCGCTCCCCGTTTGTCTGCAGAGCGATGACGTGGGAGGAGGTTGCACGGGTCGAGTCATGACAGATCCAGTGTGTATCACAAGACAGGGACCATCTAGATGATCGACTTATGGGGTCGGGAAAGGCTGTGTCACGAAGCAAGCCCGCATCTCCAGTCGAGCATTTGGTTCGGGTACCGCCGCCGCCGTATGTTTCTATGTTCCCTGTCGGTCTCGCCGAATGGTACTTTGACAATGAGATTGTCCTCCCTCCCACGTCGGTGGTGTGGGCGAGCCAATAAGCGAGGTGTCCCAGCAAGATATCTTAGAGACTCACCACAGAGGAATGAATCAGGCCAAAGCGTAGCGAGTTGGAAGAAGCTAGGGGGCGGGCCAAACTTTGAAGTGCAAATGTAAACATTCCAGCGCGCCTCGCCGCAAGTTCAAAGTCGTATCCTGTGTGGTGTTTTCTTTGGTCATCCGATGCAAAGAAGGTCTACAAGCTAGGGATGATCTAACATGCCGCCGTGGTCATCTGATGTGGTGTTGAGCATAATCTGGCCAGTGGCGGTTTCAGCCATGTTCCATCCTCTGATGGCATCAGAAACGAGACAACAGCAAAGTTATCCCCAATCCTCGTCCTTCTCCGATGGTCTCGTGTACTCGGCCATGTCCATCTATCAAGGGTGCTCAGGACTTTGTCATTGGCATTACAGTGATTAGTATGTCTAGTTCTCACTCCAGCCCATTTAGGCTAGGAGGACGAAATGATGTCGAGTACAGTAATCAATTAACCGGCCTGATGAGGGATTACCTAGGCAGTCTTACAATACCACACAGTCATCACGGCGCGCTGGAGTACAGGAGGCATCGTCTTAGCATTATGGGGAAATCCCTTGGCCATCTCGTCGCGATGCAGCCTATTCAGGCAAGCGACCAGACGTCTTCCCTGGAGACGCATGTGTTTCGGGTTCTTTTTGGAAGCATGCATATCTGGGATCGGAAGGCCTGTTGATCACGAATTGGCGATCATGAGGCTGATCCCCCAATGTTTTCCTCTCCCGTCAACGAATTCGAAGAACTTCTACCCCACAACGTCGCTCGAAGGAAGCAGACGCAGCTACGTAAATAATCTCTACATTTACTATGCATCTTGTCATCACTGGCCAGGGCTGGTCGGACATCTTCGACGGCATTTCGTCGTGCCGAAAACGTAAGGTCGGACCGGATTGATTGTCGAGACCGTCATTCCCACCACCCAAGCCGGGAGTACCTATAGGGCGATCGCCATTGCATAGGGAGAGCAGTGCAGATAGGAGTTATGTCGTCAGTCGTACCCGATCTTAACGAACCAATGGAGACCGAAGATCATCGCGTAGGTGTCGACTTGTCCTCTAGTGTGGGGCCCCGTCGGTGTCTTTATGCCATCGGGCAGGCTGGACAGGTCAACTTTTACCCTTATCGGTATTGACGATCAAGGGGGCATTGTTGAATCGAACAGCGAGCGAGCTGCTGGCACCTACCAATGACGGTCGGTGCCGTCCTGCCTTCGCCATCCATCTGCAGATAGAGGTTTGAGGATAGACTTTCCCGGCAACGTCAGCGGCAATTGCTTTACAGCTAGAGCACAGCAACAGTGCAGCACTTCCAACACAAGGACGCGAGTTGCCCTGGAACTTAGGACAGGACTACGACCCCACATATGTCTTGGCTTCATCGTTCTCACATTACCAGATGTAGTACCCCAAGTGGCCAAGTCGATCCACCGCCCAGGCACCGGCAGGAAGGGCAGCCCACAAGGAGACGAAGGGCAGCGAGAGCGGCAACAGGGCCCGTTCAGTATGTGCAGAGGCAAGCCAGAGGTGATTGCAGCGAGGCTCTCCTCGGACCACAAAGTGGAGGGAGTCTGATCGAATTAGAGTCCAAGTCACGAATTACGCCCGCTCTGCATAGATGCAGGCAAGTGGATTAGATGGGGCCCAGGTGTTGGCGTCTGCTGCATACCGTACGGTGCTGCACACTGCCATCGAACCACAGCAAGCCTTCCTGTTGGCTACCGTGAACGTTCGATTGACCGGTCCGCAATGCCAACAATCCTTCGAACAGGTCTCGGTCGCCGTCGACCCAGGGCGAGGTTCAAGCCGCAATTCCGTTTTTATAGAGTTGGCTGCTGGATCTCCCGCAGGACGCCACCGGCGAGGATCGATTTTCCTGGCCAGGCAGACAGGCAGGACCAACAGACGGGACACACATTGCTAGTGAATGTAATACTTGACAGACACCGCAATGCAATGCATCTATCTGCCAACCCGCATCTCCATCTCCCCCCACCACCACCACCCGCCATCAACACCTCCCGCCGGTATCACGGCATACAGTACAACGGCGTCACCGCCGTTACGCGTCTATCCAGCCGGATCGATCAGGGGCTGCCGCCCGTCCATCATCCGTTAGCGCTGTTAGACTTGCGTCTTGGGCTAGAAGGGATTCCCTAGATATGCATAGTGCAAGGACATTGATGCTGAGCGTGCGGCAGTGGAAGGTCACCCAGCAAGCCACAAGAAGCCACCAGAATCCCATCCTCTTGCTGAGGGACCGTGCAAGGCTATAGGCAAATGTCAATGCCAGGCTCACTCATTTCCAACGATTGCAAGTCTGCTGAGAAGCCTGGGTATAGACGGCATGGCGTCTTTCTATGTCGGCACATATCGCAAGATTCACATTCCATAGGCGACGGCATGCGTTAGCACCAGCCGGCTAGACACAGACAGCCTCGAGCAGTAGCATATCTACCTGTCTCGCGTCTTGATGTTTCCTCAGCATTGCCGCTCATGATCCCCATGTTGCGGTGCAATTTCCCCATCTCGCCAGTTGCCGCTCGACTGCCATTACAGCACTATATCGGGGACGGCGGCACCACCGCCACCGTCACCAACAGCGTCAGTATGTACAGCAAGTGTACTTTTGTTGTTGTTGTTGTTGTTGTTGTTGTTGTTGTTGTTGATGATGCGTGCGTATGTACGAAATCAGGCGATCCTGCATCTGTCTAGTGTGTGGACTTCCCAGCCTGCCAGCCTGGTGTACATACCTTAATCATACCCGCCCATTGCATTGGTGGGAGGGTATTTACCTGGATATGTATGCAGTGCACATACAATAGGAGCAAAAAGACAGATCTTCATCGAACTGGGGTTACCAGCTTCCTAAGCATCGGCGTCTCTCATCCCTACTACAGAAGGATTATGGGACCTCTCCCTGTCCTCTTCCTGCTGGCCCCTGATCCAATCCAGGCAAAGGGACAGACCGTCTGCTGCATTCGTCCGTCCAGCGTCCAGCCGTGCATCCATCCCAGGCTTCCCGTGTATCCGCGCACACACTCGGCGTACATCCTACACCCACACCTATACCCAACACACGCACACACACAGACACTTACAATTCATACGCATACACATATACATAAAACACACATATCACCTTGAAGCCACATTCTCCACCACCGCCCAATCTCGGCTGTCCCCAGAACTGTTGCATTACATTACATACCCAGGTACACATACCTGATTTTTTTTCCCATTAGACACTAACCATACACAGCTTCAGCGCCGTGTCTGCAACGCAAAACGGAAATCAGGCCGTCGAACGGCAGGAGACACACAGACGACTTGACATGGATCGGGGTTGGACGTACAGTACTGTACATGCACTGGATACAGTACAGTACTGTCGACTGGATGCCCCATCGCACACACCCGGGCGGTAGCTCACCGTAGCTCATGGTAGCCCATGGTAGCCCATACTTGGGGCGCGGTAGCGTATGATGGAAGTGTAGTCTTAGCGGTAGATCACGAGAGAGCACACGCACATCGGCCACCCTCTGCACATCTGCATCACATCACATCACACATCCAAGGCCCAGTACACAGCGCTGCGCTGCACAGCACAATGTGTGTGTGTGTGTGTGTGTACACCATGCACCATAGCACAGCGCACACAACATATACGACAGATGTAGAAGGCAACCCAGGGAATGTCCCAGATAGGCCGTTGCAAACACAAAACGAGGCAAGCAATTAGACTGCAACCCTCCCGATAAGCAACTCAGCATACAGTCAGTCAGTATACACGGACACACGACAGGATCGGGGAGGGTCGAGGAGGGAGGTTACGAAGATAGGACGAGAGGAACCAGGGTTGAACCGAAACTTCCTTGGAGTGCTGCCGTCGAACACCACCAACTCCACCACTTCATCCTTCGTCGCCTCCTGCTCCACCAGCTCCTCCTTCTACTGCTTCTTCTCCTCCTCCAGCACCAGTACGAGCACAAGCACCAGCGCCGGCATCAGCACCAGCACCAGCACCAGCACCAACACCAAGAGGGACCCGTCTGCCGTGCCGCTGTCGCGCATATCGCAAGAGAAAAAAAAACTTTACCCACAAAAGCCCATCCAACCCGCTAGGACAAAGTGTACTATTGCAAATGTACACGCAGGCCTTCTGCGCCGTACTGCATTCGCTCCCTAAAAGCGTTGTTTTTTTTAACCCGCCTTTTCGCTGCTACCGGCGCTGTTGCTGTCCCTGCTGAAGCTCTCGTTGCTATTGATTGATGTTTACCGTCGCCGTTTGGTCATACACCACCATACCGTTACGAGTCTGCCTCACGCTTGATCGGGCTCATATCGCCGTATTGGCTCCTACATCTCTGGTCCCTCTCTCTACCTCTCTCTCCCTCTGCCGCATCCTTTTCCATCCATCTCCATCTGTCACGGCAGAGACCCATTTCAACCCTCTCCACCCCCCTCGTTCTCCGTCTCTCGCTAGCGCCAAGAGTGCTAGAGTCCATTTCCACCCGTCTCAGTCCTCAGTCTCAGTCAAACCCTCCCTCCCTCCCACCCACTATTTCTCAGACTGTCCGGTCCCTTGAACCGATCCTCCCCTCTACCATCTCTGATACAAATCTACGCCGGAGCCCCCCTGAGTCGACCTAACCAGTTGCGCTTCTTTCCCCTGGACTTTCAAGATCATCGCTTCGACTTCCATACGGTCTAGAACGCCGGAGACGGAGACCCCACCTTGTCAACCCTTGCTATTTTGCTGCCTTACTGCCTGAATACTCCCCAGAACGCCATCGACATCCGTACATCGGCTTGTCCCGCGCGGGTGTCTCCGTTATCGTTATCGCATTCGCCGTCGCATTCTCTCGTGATAATAATCTGGAAAAGAACGGGCTCGACGGCCGTTTGAGAGGTCGAACTCACTTCGTTGCTGTGGCGGCAACAAGCTCCACGACTGGCTCTTTATCGTCATTTGCGGTTACCAGTTGAAGTCACGAACACAATCAACCTCACTCGGTTCGAACATCCGCCTCTGGGTGCTGTCCCGATACTTTATCAAGCTTAATCAACTGCAACCGCAGTCGCCGCGTCCCGGAATATGCCTGTTGCTGCGGCGCCAGCAGCAGTGGCGTCCCGTCATGATACCCTGTTCCAGACCTATGCAGAGCGATCCCAAGACCCCAACATCAGCCCATTGGCCCAGTACTTGCTCCGTCTCATACACCTTAAGCGCACAAATCTCTGCGTCTCAGCCGACGTCACTAGCACCACTGAGCTCCTGCGTCTCGCCGACGAGGTTGGCGATCACATTTGCGTCCTCAAGACCCATGCCGATATCATCCACGACTTTGGCGAGAGGGCGATAAGAGGCCTCAACTCGCTCTCACGGCGAAAGAAGTTTCTAGTCTTTGAGGATCGCAAATTCGGTGATATTGGAAGTATGTACTCAAACTACCTTGTTCCAACCCCCCTTCCATTCGATAACGCTGATCGCTAACAATCGTTTACTTCAGACACGGTGCAATTGCAATACACTAGCGGACCATTGCAGATAGTCAAGTGGGCTCCCATCATCAATTGCCACATCTTCCCAGGACCTGCGGTTATAACTGCCCTGAGTCAGGCTGCCCAGAAAGCCATCACAGCCTACAACACAAGCGTGCAGACTGATATTTCAGCCTCTCCCGCTCCTTCCCTTGCCGATAGCCCTCACGATGACGACGGTGATGACGAATACGATGACGATAGCGACGATGGTGACGACGACAGACGATCAAGGCAGAAAGCAGACCCAGAGGACTCTGAAGGTACCCAGCAGGACCTATCAGTACGAAAGCAGTCTGTAGTATCAGTGAGCACGACTGTCAGCCAGAAGACAGAGACCATCAGCCCACAGCCCTCTCTCTGTCCTTCATTATCACGCGCTTCGAGCGAAGACATCCTGGAGGACGAGGATCAGGCCGATCTCGATTCGCAGCTGGAAGCTCTTGGCCCACCTCCTTTCTTCCGCTCTCTGCTCCTCTTGGCTCAGATGTCTTCGGCCAACAACTTCTTCTCATCAGAATATACTGCGGCCTGCGCCAAGCACGCCCGTGAGAACAAGAGTTTCGTTATGGGTTTCATTGCCCAGGAGACCCTCAACTCAGAACCAGAAGATAACTTCATCACTATGACGCCTGGTGTCCAGCTCGCGGCTGGCGGTGATGGCCTTGGCCAACAGTACAACACTCCCAGGAAAGTCGTCGGTGAAGGAGGCACCGACATTATCATCGTCGGCAGAGGCATCCTACAGGCCTCCAACAGAGAGCGTGCCGCCCTCGAATACAGGAAACAAGGTTGGACTGCTTACGAGGAACGATTGAAAGCTGGTAGGAGGTGGCGCCGCCAACAACGGTAGACGACGACTAGAACCACATCCCGGATCCCCCGGATCCCCCGGTTCCCCGGTCAATTTTTCCCCCTCTCTTTGTCCCGTCTCTTGTCTCGTATTGTTGCAGTCATGGGAGGATCTTGTCCAGCATCAACTTTTGTTCTCCCATATCTGCAATGGGAATATCTGAGAGAGGGAAGCTGTGAGACCTTTCGCCAGCTCCCTCTCCTCAATGTCTATCATGTCAACCTTCTGATCTGATTTCGCGTTTCCGCTTTTGATTTCGCTTCTTGTCTATAGATAACTATGTGCGATACAATCTTGCAAGGCCACCGTCAATGGGAAAATTAACCCGTGGACGTTGGCCTGAGGCAAAAAGCGGATAGACCCGCAATGAATGATGTCCAACTTCAGCTTTCCCACCTTGACTGCACGTCCATGTCAACAAAATGCTACATTCGCTCAGGAATGACGTTTTAAATGTTACGATACCCGGAATATCAAATACACGAGACTGACACCGTCGTCGTTGGTAATCCAAACCATTCCCACGAAGGCAGCGAGAGGTTAGCAGCGCTGAGAAGATGAAGATGAAGTAGCGAAACGCCCCAGTCCACCATTGATACGCGATGAGCGTCGAAGACCGCCAGCAACACCGGCAGGCTGGACATCACCCTGTGGTATTGCTACATCCCCAGTACATGCGACATCGATATTCGACGCGACGTCATCTGCCAGAATGCTCTGATCTGGCTGCATGCCGAAGTCATCCCAGTTCACGAAATTCGTAAAGTCAAAATCCAAGTATGTGCTCGTATCCAGCGGCAATAGCTCGACCGGCGCCGAAAGCTGGCCGGTGGCAGCGGCGGCGGCAGCGGATTTCCGTGAGCGAGTGTTATATGCTGGCGAACTGAGGTTCTGTTCGGTGAAGTCGAAGACGTCTCCAAGCCCAGTAACGACCGCCTTGGGTCGTGAGTTCCCAATAGAAACATCGACAGGCGCTGGCCGCTTCCTGCTTGTTTTCGTGCCAGTGATGTCGAGCGGTCCGGCTGCAGGAAAGTGCCCCGTATTGGTGACCAGGGTTGCAGGGAACGCAAATTCCGGCAACGCGTCTTCCTCGCTTGGTACAGCATAGTCGATGCTTTTACCCATCAGCCTTGCAGATTTCCTGCTTCCATTCAGACCCGAATTCAAATTCGGATTGGAACTGGACTCAGCGCACCGGCCGTCCAATTCAAGCTCTGGAAGGTCTTCGTCTTCGTCATCGCCACACTGTTTGGCCTCGTCTTTGGCTTCATCCCACAGTCCCGAGGCAAGCATGTTGACCTTCCATGCCCCACATTGACATGTCGCATCGCCAAACTGCTTCAGCTTGTTCTGCTTTGGAGTATACTTGTAGCCGGGATACCGCTTTGCATGTTCTTCCTTCTCACGCTGGCCCTGCTGGTGCCAGAATTGCCGGTTCTTTTCAGACTCATTTCGCCATTGCTCCCCGAGCGCCTTGGAGATTTCACCATGCGATAGAGTGCCTTTACTTTTCTTATTGCTGCTGTGGAAGGTTGGAGCGTAGTGTTGGCGGTACAAGATGAAAGCATTGCGTGGACGTGGGATCTTCTTATGACCCTTGCAGGTGCATGCTCTGATGACTGTCATCTGCGACGGAGGTGGGTAGTCGGAGGAAGGTGTTGTGCGTCTAGACGCAATTCTCCTGATGGGCGTCGTTCCATTTCGCTTGCGTTTCGAAGCCTGGTAGGTCTCGTCTCCATCCTCCTCTCCTTCATCATCATCTTCTTCTTCCTTCACTTCCACCATATGATGGCCTCGTTTCCGGCTGCGTGGGTGCGGATTCATTTGCTGTGTGCCCATGATCTGGGAAATGTCGACTCCCTCGATTGAATCCCACGGCCACCCCTGCGCTTGTCGACCCTGCTGTGGCTGTTGCATGGCTACATACCCTGACTGAGCTGCCGTCGCACCCGGCAGGCCCACTGGAGCGGAAGGCTGATAGTACGGCGCTTGTTGCTGCGGCATAAGAAACTGGAGCGACGGCATGCTAGCCGTTGGCGAGGGATACTGGCATTCCGGCGCCTGCGCTGGAAGTTGTGATGCCAGCATCCCAATGTCGTTCTGGCCTGGATCTTTCGCTCTCGTCATCCACCCATATCCTGCGATCCAGACCGGCCCATCCTCATTTGCTGCTGGCTGAAGTGGAGCAAGCGCATCCAAGGTGGGCGCTTTTCCAGAACGGTCTTGCAGAACTTGCTGCTGTTTTGGCAGCATCCATTGAAGCTCCTGCCAGTACGTGTTCTGCTCAGAACCTGACACTCTATGGTTCGCCTCACCACCAGCCATGTCGCCTGCGCACGACTGGTATGTTGAGTCTATGTCAGACATCGTGTCCCAACCAGGCAAGCCCAGCCTATCGGTGAATGAGGAGCTGGTGGCATCTTCGCCATATGTGGTGCTGAAACCACAATACCCGTCGTCGTTCAGTGTGCCTAAGAAACTTGTGGTTTGCTCGCCGAAAAGGCTGGGGTCGATGTTTGCGTCTCCATTGTTGCTATAAGCTTTTCTGTTTTTGCTGGTATTGATAGTGAGAGACATTCTGCAGCAAGGTCTTCGAAAGTAGTGTCTATGATAGAGCAAGTGTCGATTAAGAACTTTCACGACAATTGAAAGACAAATAAAAACTTCAGCTGGCAACGCAATGCAAATTATGCGTAAGATAAGTATCGATCAACAAGTGCCTTCACAGAAGGTATATTAAGCAAGGAAAAAAGAATACAAGATGATAGTGTTCACGTAACAGATCGTACTCTAAACACAATCAAACAAGGCTGTAATAACACAGAATTGAAAACAAGACCAGGAAACATTGAAGGAAAGCATCTATTTTTCTTCCCTCGATTTCAGAGTTGCAGGCGAAGCGAAAGTTATACTGAGCCTTCGGTATTTCTTTGTGCTCGCGAGAAATAAAGCCATTTGCCGACTGGATGAGACAACAAGGAGACTGACAGATTGCCGACCCAAGAATAGCAGAGTTGAAATTTCAAATCACCAGCTCGACGATAAAGCAGCCCGTCTATGGAGCATCACGCAGTCGTGATTGAGCAGTGCCTCGTACACTTTGCAATGATGAACGAGCGCTCGACAACCAGATTGCCACCAAAAGCACAAAGCCGGTTTCTCAAATTCACTGTTCTTAAGGTGGGCGGCTGCATCCGTCATGAATACCGCCGTCATATTGCCTCCCCTGCACATCGTTCGATGCTTTCGAGCCCAAAATTCGGGCTCGGCTCAGAAGACAAGTGAATTGATCGAACTGATTGCCGTGGGTCATTTCTCGAAGCCTTCTGCCCGCTATTGGATAACCTGCTACCTGGCATTCCTTTGTCCTCTGCTACTGTTCAATGCCATCTAGGCCCAGCTAATGTAAGCGACTCGCCTGAGGGAACAGACGCGGAAACCAAATGGAAAGCTTGATCGGTAGTCGAGTCAATGAAAAAGAATTTGAGATTCATAATCACAAATGTGACAGCATGTGCCCAGCGTGCGGTAGGAGTCGCCAGCCACCCCTACGTTTCATAGCACATTGTTGGAGCCATGAATACAATATTAGATGAAAATACATACCGAAGGTCATTACCGTTGTAAACTTCCCATCTCTATTTCACGTCGCCTGGCTTCCCTCCTCTCACGACTACGCTCCCTGCTGTGGGGGTTCGTAAGCTGAGCGCTGGAGGAAGAGTGAGAAGCAGAGTGGCTGTCTGCCTGCGAAACACCTCGCCAGACTCCATCCCAAGGAGTCAGCTGGCCTGACTGGGCCGTTCGGATCCTCTCGAAGGTAGGGCGAGACTGGAGATCGTCCCTCTGCTGCACAGGGCCTGACGGTGCATAATAGCCTCCGACGGGATGCGGAAGAGGGGAATCTTCATCTTCGCGGCCCTGCCAGTCAATGTGGAATGTGCTTCCGCTGGGATCAGGCGTGGGAGGGGCGTCGCGTTGCAGAAGCAGCATGAGCATCTGCTGCCGCTGCATCTCCTCTTCCGATATGTTATTCGGGTCGTAGGTCGCGCTCGGCAGCGTTGGCCCCGTGACAACACTGGGTGTCACGGGCGAACGGATGGTAGGGTACATGTTCTGGTTGTAGTTCGCGTAGTAGCTCGAAACCTGGTACTGGCTACGTTCCGCCTCCAGCGCTTCCACGATCCCGAGGCCACTGCCAGCAGCAGCCGTGCTCGGGCTATCGGACCGTTGCATCGCTACCATCAGGTCTCTCGCGCGATCAGCGGTGCCTCGGACGCGCCGAATGCGTCTGTATGTCCACAGCAGTAGCACAGAATAGCAGATGGTGCTGACGGCAGCGGCGACGGTGATGAGCAGGGCTGCTAGATTCCATTGGTACCGGTTGTAGATGAGAAAGTTATAGAACGTCGTGAGCAGTCCTAGTGCACAGGACAGTAACGCAGGCAGGAAGACCGAGTTGGCCTGGAACAGCGGATTACGAATGGCGAAAGTGAGCAGTGCCGTGAAGGAGAATCCTGCCGTCAGCAGCGCGATGCCGAATATGCCTACTGCCGTCCGCGACACTCTAATCCCGTCGTCTGTGTCGTACGTCGCTGGGAGAACGAGGAACCTGTACGACTCGCGCAAGACATTAGCATCTCTCGTCGCATCTCGTTGGTATATCTCGATCGTCATATCCATCTCTCTCCGTTCAGACTATTCACTCACCCCCCAAGGATCAACAGTCCGGCGCAAAATGCCAGCAGAGACCAATACCAGGACACATCGTCTCTGTCTGTGCTCATCCCCTCTAAAGTCTGATAGCTTCTCCTCCTTCCTCTCAACGACCATCTGCTCGGCCTCATCATGTCTGCTGCAGAGCCTCTACTACGCCCACGGACACCAAGCGCATCGCTGAGTCGGCCACCCGACCACTGACTCCGTAGAGCTTCCACTTTGCTCGGCTTCTTGGACTGTTGGGGATTATGGACGCTGTCCATACACTGCGCAACGATCTACACTCGCTCTTTACGTCCTTCTATTCTCGTGCTTCTCTTCTGGCTTGTGGTATTCCTTCCGGTGCAATCTTTCCAGCCAGGTGTGATGTCCTAGGTATCTGATAGATGTACGTCGTGCTGTCGTAATTATATTGGTCATCAACTCGTAGTAACTGGTCTATGTGAAGCGAGGGACTGCACGCTCGCCAACACCGATGCGCCTGATGCTGCTTTCGGTAGGACAGTAGGCTCTATCGCGTAAAGAATTGTGGAAAGTACGGTTCTAGTGGCGATCTACAAACGAAAGCTGATGGGCGTAATGCATTAAGTGTCTGTGATAGATGTGCACATGAGAATCAATAGAGGAGATTATCATCGACGAATAATCTAGTCAACTCTTTGGCAAAGCTTGTTTATCAATTTCAGTCCAGTCAGTCGCAGGAGATGGCTATGTATGATGATCGGACGGCTGGAAGATCCCTGCCATCGCAGCTAAGCCTTATCCGTCGTGCATACAGTAGCATATCTTGAGGCTGATATGCCACACTCCGTACATGGAAGCGGCCAAGGTTACATCTGTTTACTATGAAAAGACGAGCGTAGCATCGCCTAAGCCGTGTACCTTCTTGATGTTGACAAGACTGTAGATCTTTGACATTAGCTAGATCGGAATCAGCGAGGCACGTCACACTCTATCCCACTACGTGAAAGCTGTGGCAGGCACTTTGGTGCGGAAAACATTCAGATTTTTCATCATTTTCGTCTTTAATTCTATCATTCGTCATATGGATACTATTTTTCCTTCTTGCGTGTAGGCCGTAAAATCGTGAAGTCAACCACAGACTTCGGATGAGCGATGCAACACCAGGGTTGGAACGAGCCTCAGTAAGGCACCATCTTGATCTTGTCCCTTGTCTCAATGGGTAGGTCCTCAAGCTGCACCAGACCAAGCTGCACGGCATCTCCCCAGAAAAGCATGGCTCTGTGTTGGGTGTATCCCAGATAGTCAAACTCCTCTTCTTGTGCCTCAGATTCCTCGACCTGACTTTCGTCTGCATTCTCAGCCTTTGCCAGCGTGCCATATGTGTTTGCTCTTTCGTGGAGATCCTCCTGTATAGCCTCGGCAATTGGGTCCAGCTGCTGCTTTGCGATATCATCTGCCGTCATACCTTGCGATGGGGAGAATAATGGCATACCAGGCACCTTGGCTTGGATGATACCCCACGCCACCCAGTGAGCTGTGCACGCCAGGCGCCACAATCGAGTCTCATGTCTCAGACGTGCAATATCTGAATCTTCGTCTTCGTGCGAATCATTTGCTACATTAGGCTTGTCGGCAGCCGAGAGGGTTGATCGGGTTGGTGGGAAGTATGGGTTTCTCGCTTCGGCAATGTACTCAGAGATGGCCGAGGTCGTTCTTTTGGGACGTTCAGGTGTCTGTGTTAAGATGCTGGCCGGCGTCGATGCACCTGACGATTTGGTGTTATGGTTTAGATATGCTCGGAAGAAGCGCTTTTGCTCCTCAGGCGTTGGGTATAGGTTGGTATTGCACGCGTATGGCTTCTTCGGGTCGTGATAGTTGTAACACCATTCGGTGAAGTGATTAGCAAACTCGAGCCCGGGAAGGTTGGCATTTGAGTATTCGAAGTCTATGACGACCAGCTGTTTGTGAGTATTTGCCGGAAGAAGAAGTGGTGATTCAGTCGTAGGCACGACTCGTAGTATATTTCCGTATTGCGTCTGCGATCTGGATGTTAGAATAAATTGGCTCAAGCAGAACGACCAGCGCTTTACGACGAGCTGGTGCACTTACATCGTTATGAGCAAAGACCAATTTCTCACGTATCTTGCCAGGTCCGCCATATTGCCCATTCAACCACGTACGATACTTCTCAACGGTAGCTCTGAAGAAAGGCCACTCGGCACCACAGATCAATCCACGACGTTTCCACGCATCGTCGCCTGTGGGTGCGGTGCCAGGCTTTTGTACATTGACTTGCTCGTCAAGCCAGCACACCACCTGCTCCGCACGTTGCACCCACTTGTCCCAGCTACGCCATACGAATGGCCCAGCTTCCCTCTCCTCTTCCAGTAGGTCAATACCTTCGTGGAGCTCACGCATCCGCTTGGCTATTTGTCTACTAGTGTCCGGATTGCGCAAATCCTCAGGAGTGAGAGGCTTGGCGTGAAGATATTCCTCAAAACGCCCATTCACAAAAGTACCTAGCAGGCGTGGCCCTATATTTTTGCGTGCTAGACGTTTGAGGATCTGTAGTTCAGACTCTCTGTCAATGAGGTGCTCAACCTGAGCCCCATATATTCGTAGGAGAAGCTTGGGAGGCGTCTTGCGAACCTTCCCAGTGGCTAGATCAAGGGTCTCCTGGCTTGCGCCAGATTGTTTTGCTGGAAGCTCATCAGGTGGCGAGACGACATACACACAATTCGTCAAGGCACCGCTCAGACGTTCGACATGTATGAGATCACTCATCTCGAGAGGCACCTTTCGCCAGCCTTTCAGACGAAGCGTGTGGATCGATCGAACTATTTCAAACTTGAAGCTTGACCATGCATCTTTGTCTTTGTAAGACATTGTATGATTGAGCTCTTCATCGCCATCATCGTCTGACACCACGCCAGACGCAGCGGGATAGCTCAATGTCAATGAATTGTCAAGCACTGCATCACATGACGGTACAAGAATGTCATCTCCAAAGAACTCAGTGTAATCATCGCCATCATTTGAAACGCCTGACAACTTATGGTTGTGATGAAGCTTCTTCAACGAGGGCCGATGACGAAGGGTTGTGGATGGCTTGCGGGGGTGGGACAGCTCAATGCCTAGATTATTTTTCAGGATGGTTTCAAGCTTATCGAGACTGGATGTGGCCTCAGATTCCGAATCTGGCTCATCTACAGCACAATCTGACTTGATATCTTCAGTGATCTGGGCTGCCTGGCTTGAGTCATATCCCTTCCTATGTTCACGGCGCTTTGACCTGCGATTTCTCTCATCTCTAAGCCATGTAGAAACCTGGTTGAGCAGGTTGTCGAGATGGCGAGAATGTAAGGGCTGCGTCGATGTTTGAGATGGGGCATCCGTGTCGGGTGACTGGGTCTGCCTAGAGTCTACAGGCTGAGCAGGATCAAACACAGTACCTACAGTCTTCAGATCGGGTGTCGATACGCTCAGACGGCCAGACAAGCGTCGGGTATTGGGCTGTTTCACTGCAGGTCTTCTAGCCACTCGAGGCTGGTCAAGCTCAGAAAGATCATCTATACTCTTTTGCCTCCCCAGAATCAGGGGTGAAATAGTGTCATGACGAGGAGCGATCGATACGGCTGCAAAGATACAGATCAGCCCATTATGTTGTATATAAACTACGCTTGGCATGAAAGAGAACGAGGTTTAGGGACCTGACGATGAAAGAAAGGTAATAAGAGAACAGAGCATATACGTACATTTCGGCGTGCCCTTAGGAGAGGCAGACAAATTCTGCGGTTGTAGCGAGGATAACGGCGAGAAAGCACCATCCGAGGACGAAGGGTCATGCTTCAGGATGCCAGGTCTTGGGGACCGAGGCTCAGCCGAAGACATGTCGAAGGACAGCGAGGTTGATTTCGATCGGTTGATCTTGGTGCCTGCCTTCTAGCCAGTCGACAGGGGTAGGAGCGCATGCAAGTCCTTGCACTGGAAACGGCAATGGTGTTGCTGCTGCTGGTGCTTGGCGGGAATCTTCGAGTTCCACTGCTGGACCACAGGCCAACTGGGAAGAGGTCTCAATATGACGTGAAAAAATAGAGGTCAGAGCGCAAGGTGTGCGACGTAGCAACGGCAGTTGCAGAGAGCTTCTCCGGAGTTACAACGAGGAAATTGTCCGGCGTGCATATAACGTGAGATGATGAGATGAATTGGCTTCTGGGTCAATCCGAACGGCCTATGTGTATGGTATCCTCGCTTTCCAGCTTGATATTGGGAGAGCCAGGCAGTGAAGCAGATAGACAGATATGCAAGTAGCGGATGTATAGATGCTTCGGCACGTGTGAAATCGAGAGGAGAGTCTGCTTCTTCGCCCACGTATGCGGGACTTCCCTCTCAACAGACGATCGTCGTTGTGGTGTCCGTCTTGGTTGTGTTGAATGGAGGGACTGATCATGCAATGGTGTATGAGGAGCAATTCAAGGTCTCCTTTTCCAACCAGGTGTAGTCAAGCAAAGAGTGACTGTGGCATACGCCGCAGAGCCGAGCCGCCCAGCCAATCAGAATCTGAGCTGTGACGGGTAGAATAGTTTTGGTCTGCGGTGGCAAAACCTTACCTCAACTGTCATGTTTTGTTAGTGTACAGTACTACCGCTAAACACAGCACACAAGTTGGTTGACTACCTCAGTGCCGTTGATGGCCTAAAATGCCGTTCATGTGACCGAAAGAAAAACAGCTTTCGAAGCCGCGGGTACGGTATGGGCAACTACCAGCATTCTCGGCGTCATCCCAGAGGTGTGGGACTGACTCGAAGGCGTGGGAATCCTGGGAATTCCCAGGCGAGTGGCAGCGAAGTGTGGCCGTAGCACAGCAGCAGTAGTGGCAAGAGCAGCGCTCTATCTCTCTCCCAAGACTCCCAACATGCGGCAGAGTAGGGTGATACAACGCCACACGCACGCACACCTCGCAATCCAGAGCCTACGAATCTCGGTAGATCGCAAGTCACCGAGGAGAGTGCGAGCTGCTGCACGACAACGGCTCTACTTTTTTCTTCTTTCTGGGTCTGTGCACGACTTCGCCTTGCTTCAAGTTTACGCATACTCTCTCTATATAGCCAATCGAGGGCTAGAGTCTACTTTCCGACGCTGCCGACTCCTAGTCGAGGTGTGGTTGTTGGGTAGGTTGGTTTGGCAGCTAGAGGTAAACGATAAACCACAACATATCGGTCCAATGAACGAATGAATTCAGAAGTGAAAGGCCAATCGGCGGATGCAGCTCCATCCCATCTCTCAACCACTGTAGCACTGTTCTAGCTCACGAGAACCTAATAGAGGGTTGAGTGCGATGACTCTCACGTACGTGTGGCTCTCGTTCCGGTTGTCTATACAGCTGTGAGCCTCCTGACAATGTGAAAGAGGACTTGGAATGCAATTGTCAGGGGGGACTTTGACATCAGGAGAGATACCTAGCAGTGAGATAGCGAAGATGCGCAAACACGGATATTGTACTAGCCACATCCATCTAATGCGTGAAGTGTGTAGTGGCACAATGACTGTATCATCAGGAAGCAAAATACCAAAGTGTTTTCCGTTGCCATTGATTACCTAAAAAGAGAAGACCTAATCGAACGACTCTGTTATTCACCACAACCGTACAAACAACCATCCATCATGATTGCATCGATGCCATTCAGAAGAAATGACACACGACATGATAGTCACAGCCGTCTCGCATGATGGTGGTAGTAGTAGTAGTAGTAGAACGGCTGATACCTTTCCATAAATTCCCTTTCCTTTGTTTTGTGTTGAATGGTAGCCGTCGGAGCTTTACGAACAATGCGATTTTCCTCCTCCAATATCCTCCCAACCCATCCACCCATCCACTGGTAAAGACACACACGTGTACATGGAGCACGTCGTGTCTCTCCTTTGTTCCCCCTCAATCTGAGTGGTCTGAGATTGGGTGGGGCACACCCCAAATATAAAACTGTCCAGAGAAAATGAAAAGACCACCGATGCAGATTCTTTTGTGCCTCCAATTCCTACCAGCTGATACTGGGAGGAATCTGGCAAGATGGAAAGCCATGGACCGTGACTTGAGCGATCGAATAATGTGTTTGTGTAAGAGAACAGACATAGAGAAGACCGAGATGTGAGGAGACCAAGGCTTCCTCCTAGTAGTACAGACAACATAGCGAGAACAATAATAGTGGATAGCGTACAGTCCCTAAGCGAGCTAGGGCGGTATGACCGATCCTAGCCTTGATGGTGTGGGCTTGGTAGGGGTCAGGCGAGGTCGGCAGAAATGTCTAATGGTGATGGTGATGTGTGGTAAGAACGGCCGTGAAGAGATGTTGGTATGGCTTTTGTGAAATGTGCGCCGCATAATTGGTAGGATTGGTTCGTCGTTGACATCATGAGTTAAACAGCTTGACCGTTGGTGAGGAGAGCAGTGAGGAAACGAGGCGCATTTTCTTTTGCACCTCACCTGCAACCATTTGATTGCTTCCACTTGCGCAGGTTAGTGAGGAGTTTGTTTGCCTTCTCTGGCGAGTACTCGCTGAGAATAGCTGACTCCATCGTCTCCCAGTCAACATCCTTGTTGCGCTGGCCTTTTCTCTTAGACTTGAGGTGGGTCTTGAAGTGATCACAGGCGTTATCAGGTCTGGCAATGGCCATCTTGCAAAGACCGTAGCGACGTAGTGGACACGGATATTGCTTCTCCGTGCTGTGGCTACTCATGTGCCTTTTGAGATGCTCACTTCGCTCAAAGCTGCGGCCACATGCTTGGCCGTCAATGATCTTGGTGCACACATGGGGCTTCTTTACGTTTGCAGGTGCAAGCAGCGGTTTGCCCTCAGTGTCGAACGATACCTTAGGATCAATTCTCACCTCTATGAGATCTCTCCTTGCGGAGTGGCCAGGGAGAGCAGTCTTATAGGCCTCGCCGGACGACGTGGCCTTTCTGCGGCGCTTGAGACTCCGCCTACGGGCCTTGTCCATTGGGATGTCGAAGCTCGAGCGATAAGCGAGGTCATGTCTCGACCAGGGTCCTGAGCCCGGTGTTGGGCTGGCGAAAGGTTCCTGCTTGACATAGGCCATCTCGTCATCTGACTGTGCGAAGTAGGCATGGTCTGGGCTAGGAGGCTCGATTGCGTCAAAGCTACCATAACCACTAGTGCCTGAACCAAAGTTCGGAGACAGTTGGCTGTCGACAAGCTCTGGCGTCGTGTAGTGGTAGGCAGCCATTTCATCGACTGGACTGAGTTGAGAAGGTACGACAACTGGCTGATCCTGCCATGGCAGGCCTTGGAGACTGGTAGGGTTGCCGAAAGGGTGCAGAGCCTGCACACCATCCATGGAATCGACGGCTGGATTGAACATAGCAGAACCGCATGAGTGTGATCTCTCGAGTCCAGAGTCACCATGCATCATAGTGTGCTGCAGCACACTGTTCTGGAGCTGCATCGCGTTGTCGAAAGAGGTGCCGAAATCCTGCCAAGGCTGCGACAACCCACGGGTTGCGTCGTGCATCCCAAGGCCATTTGGCATGCTGGTCGGCGTTGTTGTGATGCCGCAGGTGTAGGAAGCAGCCGGATCGTAGTCATGGCCAGGGTTCTCACATGGACTCGGCAAGTGAAGTGCTTGAGATAGGCCGTGAGGTGGCATATGGGGATTGCCTCTCAAGATTTGAGTGTTGCACTGAAGAGATGGCATCTGCCTTCCGTGTAGATGCATGCTCTGACCTGGTGTAGATGGTTGCGAGTAATTACTAGCTGATGAGGCGTAAGCTGGGTCGGAGTATGTTGAAAAGGTTAAGGACGGACGTCTTCCTTCGTTAGATGACAATGGGGGTGTCAACCAGCCATGCGACATCAGAATGTTGCGTTCTGGTGTGTCCTTACAATCCATTGCAACCTGGGTTGAGTAAGGTAGATGGTGTGTGCGAGACAGATGGAATACCGTGGCGTGGCCTGAGTTTTGGGTTGTGTCAACAAGATCCTTTCCAAAGGTCTAAGCGATGAGGATAACAATGTTTTGCCTTTCCGGATAACGAGTGGAGGGAAGGGTACGAATCGAACAAGGGTTAAGAGATAAAACCAAAAGAATCAAAACCAAAATTCCGACGCCTGCCTGGTCCTTTTGTCTGTTTTGCAATCGTTACAGAGGGGGCGAGTCGTGGGTAGCGATGATTGGGGGCTAAGGAAAGCGAGAGCTGCTAGAACTTTTTCTAATCCCCAAGGCACGGACTACTAGCCATCCTGCCGATCGAAGAAGCGATTCATAATGAGTATAGAGCGTGAGACTTACCGCTGTGAAACGAACCCTCAGGGCCGGCAAACTGTTGTGCAGGTAACAGAGAGTGCAAGACTAGACGACGTATGCAGGAGAATGACCGTAGGTCTGGTGTACGGTGATTAAGGTGGTGAGCTTCGATCGATAACTGGTCGTGTCACGTCAGTCTAGATGCACGCGCGAATGCCAGGCACAGACTGAATGGGCCGTCTAGCCTGTTGGCCAGCTTACCTAGATCCGACAACACCGAGGACAACTCAAGGGCAGATTCCCCTAATTTCCAAGGAAACGGCTGGATTGTTAACAACCACAGCAAGGGGTACACTCTCGACAGTACGCTTCTTTGACAGACAACTTCTCCAAGCGTTCGTTGATAGACGATTGAGCGGAACTGCACTCGTCTGTCAAGACAGGCGACTTGAAGGCAACGCACACAATCCTGCGGCTGGGTAGGCACATGAAGTGGGTTCTTCAGAAAGGGCGCGATCTACTAATTGATGCCGTGCAGGATGGTGGGAAACTACCTTGCAGATGGTGGTGAGTATGGCAGCTGTAATATTCCGACGCTTCCCAGAGTGGCGTAAGAGCGAAATTTGCGATTACCTTGTGGCTACGATTGAGCAATCTCTAGAATGGACTATTCGAAATGCCGAAGCCTGAGATTGACCTCGAACGAAGAGCCGAGCTTAGGTAGATACTGTAAATAGCCAACGTCAGCAGGCTGAGCTTGGAATGCAACGCCGTCATCGATACTGACCCTGCCGCGCGTGGATGAAGAGGTAGGAGCACAGAAATCGTCTGCCGAGGTATTGGAGAATAGCAATGTCTGAGTTGCCACACCCTCACTGGATTCTCTTGATATCACTTAGCAGTCTGGCAGAGACGCTAGCTGTATGTGTGCGTGCTTGAGTGAGAGCTGTGTATGATAATCCCTTCCACGAATACAATAGTACCGATTGTCGGATTATTTGACCGAGTGACGGTGCAGCGTCAGGTCGCACTTGAGGCACGACCCGGTAAAGCAGTTCAGAACGTTCGCCTTGCTCGTCTTGCAACACGCTGCACAACAGGATGGAGAAGAGGAAAATTGATGGTGTTGGAAGAAGTTGTGGTATTGGTAGTGAATGTGCGTGAGCACAGACTATGTTCCAGAAGAAGGGTGTTTGATGGGAACGCAAGAGCAGTTGCGGTGCTAGTTTGGAGAGAGGACGGCACTGATTAAGACGTGCCCTCAGAAGGGAGCTGCAGTACATGTTGCCTGCCGTCGTCGTTGTTTGTGAGCGCGGTTGGTGTCTAGTGAATGCAGCATGGGGCATAGCGTTCTCTTGCGCAACAAAGCGAGAGGTGGTTTTACGACCAGTTGATCTCCGTCCAGGGTGGAGTCGTTTGCACTTCTCCCGTCCTTCCCGCAACTGACCGGGGTTTGCACCCTGAAGCGATTTGTGGGGATGAAGAGGCGAAGAGAACCGGTCGAAAGTCTGCTAGGTACTTACAGAGTTACAGAGTCTGGGAATGGTTTCGGCCGGTATGCAGGACAAGACATGGCTGCATCTTTGATCCCCACAGCTTGGATTGATCATTACAAGCGCAGAGCCAGAGCCGTTGCTGAGTGACCAGACCAGACCAGATCAGAGAAGACCACACCACAGCATCGGGTCCGCCGTGGACTAGATACGTCCAGAAGTAGAGGTAGACAGAGAAGGGGAACGCCAAGGGCAGCGAATGCGGACAGGCAGGCAAAATAGATGGGTCTCTCCTGAATATTGGTATCTGCGCGACCGCTAGCAACAAGAACAACAACAGCAACAGCAACAGCACCAGCACCAGCACCAGCACCAGCGACAAGAACAGCGAGGCAGCAATAGCAGCAACACGGCAATCATGCAGCATTAGGTCCCGAGAGTGGCGCGAATGTGCTGGACTTCTCATAGCACACACGATGTATACAAACGGGTAGAAGCAGGTTCCTTTTTTTGGGGGAGGACGTTGACTCCATGTGCAGATAGACAGGCACCCCTGGAGACACATCTGACATCTGGCATGGCAAGGTTCTGTTTCCTGGTCATGGGCCATTGAGCATGGGTTGCGATGGTACGGGACGAAAGGTATGGTATGTCATGGTATGGAAGGCGAACACGGTATCGTATCGTACCATTACCACAATTCTGTATAGCATGGCAGGAAAGGGCAGAGCATTGCAAGGCATCTAAAAGCCATTGCATAGGGTATCAGAGCGGAACATCCTGGAAGGGTTTGGTGTGCGGCCAGGTTACGACAAGGATTGGATGACAGGTGGTCGTCTGGCGGGAAGCCTGGTACTCGGCCCTGGATTGATGACAGCCATGGCCAGATGACTCTGTTACACGGCAGCCGCCTCAGCAGGGAGATTGCTGGTATTGGGAGACAACGCTTGGATGTTCCTCACATATTGACCCCACTCACTTATGCGAGGCATTGGATTTTCGGCAACCAAACGATTTCGAGCTCGCACCCCAGATAGATGACGATGTTGGCAGAGATTGCCTTCTTGAGCGGACGTGCATCCGGAAATGATGTGTGATGATGAAGGAGACGTTGCTTGATGGAGAAGATCACGATTAATAAGATGAAAGATGTGGGAGACCGCAATGCTAACGTCGCTGGTGCTTCTGGCCTCTCCCCTTAGCGTTGTCACTTGTAGTCGGTCATGAAGTGGCTCAAATTCCGTCTAGGTGCCTTGACGTATGCCAACTCGACCATGTTTGACCTAGCTGTGGCGACGGAGGTCGTTGCCGTGGCCGTGGCCACAGCCGTGACGGTAGAGGCCTTGGTTATCGTCATTTTCGAAAGCAGCACGAGTGTACCGTACCACAGACAGATAGACATGCTGGCAGTGACATCTAGCGACCTGCCTACATAGACGATGTGATGACCAAGAAGCGTTCGACAGCTTCGATAGAGTCTGGCGCCACTGCCAAGGAATCAGGGCATTGTCCCTGTCGACGTCGCTGGCCTGAGGGCAAGCATTGCCGCCTCAGGCGTGCTTTCGAGAGTGTCGTATGCCGTCTTCCTTATGCACCCACGGGATAGATAGTGACGAGAGGGGAAGCGATTTTGACCAGGTGCTGGGTTATTGTGGTCGGAAAGCATGGGACCGCAAGCGCAGGCAAAGGCACAGCCCAGCACACAGCATACAGCATACAGCATACAAGCATACAAAGCATGCAGCATACGCTCTGCACGATGAATAATTGCTGCATATCATACTGTACATTGGAGTACAGTACGAGGCATGCATAACACGTAACCTTCTGGGCCATCATCGGCAGGTCCTATTAGGTAGGTCCCATTAGGTAGGGCCTCGCTCAAACACACCGTAGCGGTCGCTGTTGCATGTAGGCTCGACTGTCCTCATGTCGTTGGTGCTCTCGTTAGGGATGGTGAGTCGTAGGTCTTGAGTGATTGTGGTGTAGTGTCTCTTCCACATTGTCGACATGTACAAAACGAAGATCACTGGCCGGCTGCAGATGCAATGTCTGATCCTCGTCTCGCCGGCCGCTGCGGGAGAGTTGGCGCTACTGCTACGCGTTCCTGATCTTCATGCAGCATCTTTAATCACTAGAGCTAGCGTGCGGGTGCGTATGGACATGCGTGAGAGCGGGCGAGGGAGAAAGAGATATAGCGTGTGCGTAGATGTGATCCTAAACGACGATTCTGTTGATGAATCTGTTTCGCTCCTGCATACGGCGGAGACGTTTATCGATATGAGATGTGAGCAGTTTCGTCTCGTCTCGTTTCAGTCTCTCACACGCAGACATCCATGTAGGTAATGGAAACGATGAAGTCTCTACGCCGGCATTACCCGTCGCCACTTGGAATGAAGTTTGACTTCTACCGGTGCTCATTCTCCCTCTCTTCTTCATTCAAGCTCCCACTCACACACACACTCTCGAAATCTCCACTCCTCCAAGTAGCTCTACACGGGCGGCGAGATTGTGCATGCTGTATGCGCGGCCTTTGAGATCTCGACGGGCTAGATGGGCCGACCACCCGGCTGTAGTCGATATATACCTTTCGAAGAGAAGCGGCAAGGCAGGTCCGTACCTAGCTACTGTAATTCAAAGAACAGAACCGGCACGCAAGAGTGCAATACGGGATGCATGACTGGCGAGATCTCAGGCGGGTCCAGTTTGCCGCAATGCCACCCACAACCCTCCCTGTCGTCGTTACCGCCGCCATTGCCTTTTGCCACCATGCCACCATGCCATTATACCGACCAATATGCCACCGTCACTGCCATGCCCTAACTTCTAACCTGATCTGATCCGATCTACCATGGCCTGACCTGCCTTGACCTGGCCTAGACTGATGAATCCTGCCCTGTTGTGCATGCCCTACTTTGCATCTAGAAAATCCAACATTGACATCGAACATAGATCGTTCGAGGGAACAAAGCCTGGGTGAGCTAACGTTCTTTCGAACAAACAAAATCCAATGTTAGGACTAGCGAAGTAGGTAGGGCCAACACGACACAACTAACCACAACGTGAGCCAACATGGTGAGTAGCTCAAACGTGACGCTCTCCAGTTCTCCCACTTGTTCCTGTATCAGCCCCACTCTAACCCCTCTCCAGATGTTTGATCGTGAAACCCACGGGTTTCGTCTCATCGCAGGGATTTTGGAGCAACACGTACAGAGATCCGTACATGCACACTGTAGTCAGGTACGGACCGACCTTGTAGGCAGCAAAGGGAGAGGTAAATGGGAGAAGAGTAGGGTTCCGCAGCAGACAATAATGACCTGCATGATGGATGGGAGGGCAAGTACCTCAGTATGGGAGAGAGGGAGAAATTGGTCAGAGGAAGGGACTATCATACAGATGAACATACAGCCACCTTATTTCCCTTTCGTCTATCCACCCATCCACCAATCTTCAATAGAAGCCATCTAATGACGATGGACCCAGGCGGTGGACATGCAATACATACACAGAGATAGATAGATTGATAGATAGATTGAGAGACATCCCCGGGGCAGCACGCATATACAGTGCAGGTAGGCCAGGGACGATATTCCAGCCCTGGCAGGGTTCGTCACACAAAGCTCGTTGAGCGATTGCAACGGTCCCGCTCAGGAACGCATGCTCTCGCCCACACTTGATGGCATCGAACTATCGCCACCACGACAACCACCACCACTGCCACCATCTCAAGACCCAGCAGAAAATGCGTATTACGAAACATTGCGCCTGGGAGTGATCTAGTTCGTAAGCGAGCTTGCTTGACGCAGGTTCGGTCGCTGCAGGTGGCTGGAGTCAATGTGCCTGTGGGATGTAACCCACGAACGAGCTCCTGCGACCATCAAGACGATGAGAAAGCAGGTGGGTTTGATGATGAAGTCGGGGGGTGATGGTCAAAGTGGTGGGGGGAAAAAACCTGGCCCATCGCGCATTACAATACGAGATGGCCTCCTATGAAATCCAGATCGATGCCACCACTTCGACATTGCCAGCATCATCATCATCACCACCCTCACCACCATCACTACCGCTATTGCCGCCATTGCCACCACCAACAATACTGTCAACCCACCAAATCCACCCATCCACACCAGCTACCGTGACGAAGTCCGCCCATAAAGCAAATAACAAGCGAAAACGACCTGCGGCGGCAAGACGGCCCAGCCGCTCCGGACTGGAGGAGAGCCACTCAGCCTGTGCGACGGATAGTCTTCCCATCGTGTACTATATCCTCCCTCCCTCTCAACTACAACCATCGTCGGTAGATAGACTGGACTGTGGATTGACTTATGGCCTTAACGTGTGTGTGAGTGGAGATCGTCGATTCTTCATTCCTCACAGAAGCCTGGCAACTGCACCCGATAGGAGGCACTACTGTGACGGAAGGACGTGAGTGTGGATTCGAGTGTACATACTCTGTGTGCCTCCCATGGTGTGCCAATGCCAACGCGACAGTGAAGAAGAAGCGTATGTGTGCTTGTATGTGTGTAGAGAGCCCTTGCAAGGAGGAGAAGAACCAATCCCCAAAGGTTTCACTTTTCACCTGATCGTGTTGAATGGACTTTCCAGCCGACTCGGTACGTGTGGCCAAGCGCAACAGTCTGGGAGAAAGAGATGATGTGTATTTCCCGAAGAAGGTAAGGAAACAAGAAGAAGCCATGTACTGTTTCACAATCTGCCGCCTTTGCCTCAGAGCGTGAGGAGATCGTCGAGCCTGGAGGCTCAATGCCTGGTGCCTGACATCTGAACCACCTTTTGATGCTTGGTCGTCGACTATGACGAGACCAGTGGCTCTCTCGTAAACAGCTCAAGTGCATGAACACGGGTTGGAAAGTTTGGTACTTATCTCGCCACTGCAGGACAGAATCGCACAGAATCGCACAGCACATCATGTGCCAGTTGCCTCCTAGCAGTAGCGTTGGCGAGGAACGATACCCTGGATTCAATATCACGTAGTCTGTGAAGGCAGTGTACAGAGGGTGCAATATGCAGGAGATGCGTCGGTGCTTATGCTAGGTGCTTATGCTGTCGCTGACCGTGCAGATACAGTTTGCAGGTTGCTGCTGCGCCGAGATGCCGGTATTGACATTGAGCACGGGAATCGATTGATATCCCAATTGGCTCTTGACGAGGCTTGCCAGGAGTTGAGAGGCGGGGTGGACACATCGACAAAGCAGCAGCCAGCCAGTCTATCTCCTCACCCAAGTCGCGTCTTGGCCGTATGGTAGGAGATCTTACAAGCAAGTGTGAGTTGACCGAGATGACAAGAAGCAGGGGAATGCTCACCAAATTTCGACGCAAGTAAGAGCTGGAGCTGTGGGAAGTGTGGGCCATTGGCAAGTGGAGCGGGTTGGAAGGTCAACCAGGTGTGTTTTCAGGGCAGACGAGGTTTGCCAGGCCAGTATAGACAACACTGAACCCGTCCAGACACCTGGTCTGGTCCCGACCCTCAGCGGCAGATCATAGAGGCAATTCTCATCGGGAGGGACTGAAGGCAAGCATAACCGATATGTGATGACGATCAATCGTCAATCACAGAATCTTAGAAGAGGCGGCCACACTCCATCAAGGGTCATGACCCTGATCACGGTCGGTAGCTTGGTCGGTCGATCGGTGTGTCGGCCGGCCGGCCGGTCAGTCACGACGAGAGGCACCAGCTCAAGTCAGCTTTGACTGGCCCATGCGGCAGCTTGTATGCTGTCAAGCCAATACTTGCAGGCCTGGGGAGTAACGCCATCTGCACAAGCGAGCATCGCATCGGCATGGACACGGGAACTTGCAGCTTACGAAGAGATAGAGATTGCTGCCGCGGATGAGATCCCGCACAGGCTGTCGATGATTGCGGTTCATTTCCAGGTCAGAGCCGAAGCTTGCCGGGCTGCCGTCTCATGCCCAAACGACCGTGTACCGGAGGTTGGTATCAACCGGATCGTTGGCTGCTTTGACTGTTGATAGCCGGTACCTGCAAGTCTTGAGGGGGCAAGTGAGGGGAAGAGGGAGAGGTAGAGCGATTGACGTGAGTATGAAGATGAGTTGGTCAGGTACGATGGCGAGGGGAAGATACTACACGCCATGATACGATACGCTACTCACGTCAGACCTTGCAAGGACTTCACGATCGGCAGGAGGACAACGACGATTGTGCATCGGATGCCTTTCCCCCCCTAGATTCTTGATTCGTCGTCGCCTTGGCTCACCCACCAAGAGATCCCTCACGACAACAGAGCGGACATGCTGATCCTGATGCAATGTACTGAGCCGAAATCGCCCTGGAGCGCGCCCTTCGAGAAGAAAGGACGGGAGATCGTGGCCCGTGACCACCTTCCCATCTGTCCAATTGAGAATCAGGACTGGGCCTAGGTCCCTTAAGATTCATCAGTCGAGCAGGTGGGGCCTTGACAGGCGACAGAGAGACAGAGACGGCAACGATGGTGGGGGGAACGTGGTTGGATTTTCACTTATCCTTGAATTTCAGCACGGCAAGAGGGAGCCAGATCCATGTCCAACACCCGCTCCCCCAAACCAAGATCAGGGATGTTGTCATTCAACGCTCGTCGCTGAAGATCATGGACCCCATGGTGCAGGCCAGCATTCTCTCTCACCTTCAGTTGGTTTGTGGTCTCGTTCAACGGGTAAGACACTTTTGTGCCTATCTGTGAATACCGACTTTCGATATCAGAAAATTTCACTTTTCTTTTTCAAGAAAGAAATTCAGCTGACAAGATCGAATGTGAGAAATCGCCGCCGCATGTCCATGGGTACGACAAAGAAACTTGTAGTGGGCAGGGATTGGTTCAATAACGGATCGGGAAGTCCACCTCAAGTTTACAAGTCAGACGGGAAGAATTGCATCACTGTTCATTGCGAGGCGAGGCAAACGTTTGTGCCGTATGATGAATCCAAACGAGCCGCTGATAGTTCAATTGTGCGCGTCCACGATAATCGCCACGTACAATCTTGTCTCTATAGTTTGGCCAGTCTTTCCGGGGCGGTTTGGCACTACCTCAATACGACCGCCATCTGCAAGCCGTGTAGTCGGTAATCACACTTAGCACGATACGAGAAAACGGGTGGGGGGTGTCGCGCAGAGATGGCAAAAGGATAGACAGGAGAGCGTGGCTGCTGTATACGGGATCGTTTCTCTTTTTTTTTTCTTGATAGCTTGAATGAAGACTGTATATTCGTGAGGCATTGATCGTTGATGCGACATCTGGCAAAAGGAATGTATCTTTACGAAATATTCCTGCTAGTTGGTAATGTGGGAGCTACAAAGGCGAAAACGTAAAGTATTGGCCCATCTGCTGGGATAGCCGGGCAGGTCACAAGATCTCAAGGTAGATCAAACAGTAAGATGCGTGCTTCGATCGGGATGGCCCGGATAGTGTTTCACATCTTTGCCCCCAAGGCTGTAGAGGTGTAATACCTAGGTAGCTATGAGGAGGCTGCATTCACGGCACGGAAGCCTGCATAATTTGCGGTGGCGTTGTTGTTCGAAGAAACGTCCTTGCCGGTGTCTGCAGGCAGTGTTGACAGGCCAGGGGACCTTTTCGCTGTTGATGCAGCGTGATAAGCATGGTGTGCCGTCTCACCAAGACCGTTGCGGGTCGTAGCCTCCAGATCCCTGTCAGAGGCACGGGCATGCATATTATGAACGTGATTTGGATTACGTAGGTAGGCGGATGGATGACTTCTTTCAGAAAACCCGTCAACAGCCTGAGTTGCGGTGACGTTGGATGATGGGGAATGATCGGATCCACCGGAAATTGCCCTTTCGTTCGATGATTGAGGTGGAGGAAGCCTGGCGGTTTGTTCTGGATTGGCAGATGGCGGGTCTTGATCATCGCCAAACCCGTTTTGATCCTTCAGGTTGACCCCAGGGTGAGTATCTGAATTGCCCACGTCCTTGAAGCCCTCTTCATACCCCATTCGAGCCAACTCTCGTGCTTGCCGAAGGCCCTCCTCATCTTGCTTCTGACGTTCAAGTACGGCATTCTCTCTTTCGCTGTCCTCCTTGGCACCTAACGCTTCCAGATCCTCCAGGGGGTTGCTTTCGTCGTCCTCGCTTTCATCATCGGGATGACCCTGCAGGAAATTATCCTCTAGGTTGGAGTATGAGCGATTGCGGTGGAGGTCGTTTCCTGCCGGTGAGCCAACATCCATTGCCCCATCCAACGAAGCCACCTCATCGACTGTGACGTCTTTCCAATGGCACCGGGCGTGCTTTTTGGTACATCCAGAACACGAGGTCAAGTTCTTTAGACATTCCATTTTCAGACGTCTACAGCGGTCGCACGGGGGTACTACCCGTGCTCCACGCGGAAGACTGTCCATATTACTTTGGCAGATAGGTCTATATGGTTGCGAACTTTCCTGTCCGGGTGGAAGCGGCCTGGAGAAGTTGTGTCTCGCGGAATTAGCACTGTTAGAAGCGTGATTATGTGTATGCTTAGAAGATCTTTGTCGTTTTGATTCTGACGAGTTTGTCTGATGAGTGAAAATGTCGTTGATGGAGCCAGATCCGACCTCAGACAGGGATGAGGTGCTGGATCGTGGCCTGACAGCCAAAGGCGTGTCATCTCGCTCCAGTAGGTCAGAGTGCTTATTATGTAAGTGAGCAGCATCTGCAAGAGAAGCTTTTGAGAGTGAGCGAGAGCGTTGGTTCTGTGGCAAGCTCTCGAAATGTTTGAGTAATTCACTTCTAAGAGCAGGATTCGAGGATATCGATGGGTCGGTGGCGACGTTTCCATTTGGTCTGTCACTAGAATGATAGATTGAGGGAAACCCACCAGCAGCAGCAGACGGAGGCGCTTTGGCAGGAGTACCACTGCCTCCTTCAGCTCTACGCTCTAGGATTGCGGCCCTCCTCCCCTTAAGTCTATGCCCTAGCTGCCTAGTGCGAGCAGCGACTGCATCGGCGGCATTGGTGAGTTCCTTCAACTTCGCCTCCAACACGTCGCAGGTTACCACTTCCTTCTCTTCATCCTCCCAAATCGGTAGTGGTGGTATGAGCTCCTGGCAGCGACCGCTGTTGATGAAGATGAAATCCTCCTCGGTTATCTGTACGCGTAGCTGCTTCTGCGGATAGTAGAACTGACAGACCCTCGTGCCATCTGCGAAGCCTCCGAGTGTGAATTGAGATGGGTGAGAGCGAGCGAACTCGATGACTTCGAGCCAGGTGATGGAGTTATGAGGATCGGAAGCATCGCTGGCGCCAGATTTGCGATGGGAATGGAGGATCTTTGGGGGAGAGTCGAAGCATCGCTCAAATCGTTTGATCAGTATGGGACCTAGAGGCCGAGCGCCAAGGTTGGAGGCCAGAGACTCATGACGGTCGAGGACACTGCTGTAGAAAGACAATATATTGAGCAGATTTGGCAGAGTGTCATCCTTGCTGACCAATGGAAGATCGTCGACGGATTGACGCGCAAGGTAGTTGATGCTCAACTGAGGATTACCACCAGCGTTGACTCTTTTAGAGCTTGTCACATTCTGGTGAAGAGGAGACGGACTAGGCGACCTCTTGCGCTTGGCGATGCTAGTATTGGACTCGGCCATATGTGGCAGATTCGCGTCCGTGAAACCAGTGCGGCACGCAAGGTCGTTTGAGAGCTTCAGAAAGAATAATACCGGTGTTTGACAGCGTGCAAAGGAGGGATAGTGATTACTGCGATGGACGATCGGAAAGCTGAGGGCACGATGGCGACGGGTCGCCGTGAGAAGAAGTCTAGGAGGAACTAAAGGTAGATAGGCGACGAGCCTGACCTCGCCTCGCCTCAGCAGGGGGGCGGGCTTGTCGGCACCGGTTTGGCAGGGCTGGGCTCTTGACCAAGCAAGAGGGGAATCAAGGTAGGAGTGGACGAGGACGTGGGAGTATGAGTGGAGTGGAGCGGGCGGGAGGGCGGCGGGCAGCTTTCCAGGTCTCGCCAGCCGGAACAGCCAGCCAGCCAGCCAGCCAGCGTACCTGTCTGTCTGGCTGCTACACCTACTCTTTGGGCCGACGACCAGCTACGAGGCTCCAAGGTTGCGCAGTCCTCTCGCGCGCCACGTACACTCACCCGTTCATCTGCCCCCTCTTTCACTGTTGCAGATAGTGTATGGATGCGGATGTGAATGTGTATGTGTATGTGTATGCGTGCGCGTGTGCGTATGTAGGCGTGCATGTGTGTGACCTACCTCGCCGGTTGTTGGCTGCATTGCATGTGCACACCACCCGCAATCGTCTCAGGGAGATATATGCGCAAGAGTTGCGAACGAGGCAGCAGAATACGCCTTGTGCACATGAAGACGCTGCGGATGGACGTGTGTAGCGTACACCGCGCGGGCGCCGTGGGCTGGTGTGGTGATTGATGGTACGGGTGGTGGTGTTGGTGGTGTGCTGCCGGGTTGCGGCCTGGTGGCTTTGGAAGAGGGGGCACCTTGGGAGTGTGGTTGGTGTACGGGTGGGAAAGTGTGATGGCGCGCAGCATCTCAGATTCGGGAGCGAATTGGGGAGCGAGGGGGTGGAAGCGGATGTCCACGTCCCGATCGCAGGCTCAGGGTGAAGGAGGTAGCGCTTTGATGGACAGGCGAATCTATACCTGCCCGGCGGTGGGCGATAGTAATGGTGGTGGTGATGATGATGATGATGATGATGATGATGATGATGACGACGACCCATCATGACGACCTGGGGATACAGGCGGGATTCGCTTGCCGGCATTGCGCTGTCCCCCGGGTCCGCCACCACCGCCGACGATGACACTGCCACAACCTCCAGCCTTCCAAGGTTCTTGTATCCGAATCTCAGACATTCGAAACCATGCATCCACTTACTGTCGTTCCGTGCGCTGGACGAAGGATGATAGAAGGTGTGGAGAGTATGACTGGCGCTTCTTCTTCCAATTGTCCCTTCCGACCAGGCGGAGGGGCTAACTGGCGGCGGGACGTCTCGGAGGCGCGCACACACGCGCGCACAACGGAGGTACAGCTACGCGGGTGCTTGCGGCATCGGATAGCCGAGCGTTGTAGTCGAACCCTCCAAGAGAAGACGGCAGATTTGAAGACATGACGATGGGACTGGGATGGAATTGAAGGACGATGTTGTCGTACGTCTGTTCAATGAAAACAATGTAAAACTTTGAACATTTTCGTCTTCATCCTGACCTTCGTTGTTGCCTCAGGACACACTGTCGCGTCTGCCTGGGAAAATCAATATCACGTGACCGCCCTGTGTTTCGGCCTGAGGCTTCCAGATCACTGGTTTTCGTCAGTGCATCGACTTCACCCGTAGTAGGTAGGCCAATAATAAGTGGGTGTAAGTGTATGTGCGACAAGCTGGTGAGATCAAAAGATTAGATCAGACAAACATTCAAACCACTCACTCCAGACCGAAGTCAGAAAAAACAAATTAGTAATGTCGGAAAGAGGTCACTTCAGAGGCGGTCGCGGCGGCGGTCGAGGTGATCATGGTGGCCGAGGAGGTGGCCGTGGCGGAGGTCGCGGCGGCGCGCATGGACAGCAACACGGCGGCGGCGGTGGTGGTGCCGGCGGTGCCAGTGGCGAGAAGAAGAAGGAGAACATCCTCGACCTATCAAAGTACATCGACAAGGAGATCGCGGTGAAGTTCAATGGCGGGCGAGAAGGTGAGTGGGTTCTACCTGGGGTTACTGAAGCTTGCATTGGCAGTCTTTCAATCAACATTTCCACCATTGGTATAGGAATAAAGAAAGAGAAAGAAAGCCCACGCTGACCATTTTCCAACTCTCAATCTAGTCACCGGAACGTTGAAGGGCTACGATCAGCTTATGAACTTGGTGCTGGACGATGTGAAGGAGGTCACCAGAGGTGTGTATAAAGACCCTGCTATCCTACTCATCTACTTCTACTACCACATCCTGCCGCTTGCATATCTCCAGATCTAATCATATTCGGCATTGTGATTCGTACTGACATTTTTTCGTCCCTGCAGATGAGGAAGGCAACACCAGCACCCGCTCTCTCGGGCTGTTGGTCGCTAGGGGAACTCTGCTTGTTCTGATCTCGCCCGTGGACGGTAGCGAGCAGATAGCGAATCCGTTCGTGCAGGAGGAAGACGACGACTGATCGACTCGGCCACCGCCACTGCCACCACCATCTTCACCACCCCCAAGATGACACGCTGCAGCTTGGGTGGTCATGGTGGTGGTGTCACCGTCGCCAGTCCTCACACACCCTCAAGAAAGTCTTCTGGCGAGGCTTCCGCTGGCGGTACGAAAACCGAGGTCGGGCCTGGCTGATATCGATTAGCTTGACAAGTGAATGCACTTGATGGGCTACGGATTCCGCGCTGTGTCGGTCGACGTCGTTGACGTGCCATTTGGTCAATGGGTGTTTGGGGCTCTGTCGCCGAACTTGGCTTACGAACCGGATGGAAACTAGATTCACGACTTCAACGGTGGCGGCTTGAATGAAAAGATGAAGACCATGCGAAGCGGTCATTCCTCAGCCCCAACTCGAGTCATAGCTACATGTGATCATGGGTCTTTCATCAAGTAGGACGAGTCGGGTTTGGAGCGACTTTATGATGTATGAATTCCATCCCAGGATGTGGGGAATACAACAGTCTAGATCTATATGTCTACATGAGCCACACGAAGCATTGCTTGACGAAGAAGCGAAGGCAGGATCGAGCCTGGACTCGCTCTCAATTGAAGCTATGTTCCAACGAGGCCCACCCTCATCCAAACCCGAAACGTAATCAAATCCTCCACGATCTGCCCATAAGTGAGAAGTGAGAATGTACAAAACTTGTCGATTGTTTGAAGATGGCAAAGGAAGCCAGTGACCTGGTGGCGTTGGTGGGCGAAATGGGGGGAGGCTATTTACAACTCTACAACCCTCGCCTGCGATAAAGATGCTATGCCGGTGGCAAATATTAACAATCTGAAGCTGTACACGGTGCCAGGAGCGAGAGCATCCAAAATCCATCCCAATCCGTTCAAGAGGGAGAAGAAAAGAACAAGCGAGAAAAACATCTTCCCTCTCCACCTAGACCCGAACAAGTCCGTCAATCAACCAGGACTTTCCCTCCTCTTCTTTCCCTTTCTTCTTATGTACAAGAATCATTCACACCACGCATGAATAGCGCGAGCAGAAAACAATATTCAATCGAACGCCATCCATGCTTTCTCATGCCAGGGTCGTATCTCCGGATTATGAATATAGGGGTATTCGGTGTGTATGTTATATGTTGTATGTTTATGAATATGTGCGTGTTTGCTGGTGTGCTGGTGTTGTTTGTGCATGGGAAATATGCAAGCAATCCAAAGTGCAAAGGAAAAAGTCGGCATGACGATGCTGGTGGTCCAAATTAACAGAAGATGGGAAGCTGTGGGAGGAGATGCCTCCAAAATATTCGAGTCCAGTCCCGGCTGCAGGTTGTTGCACTTATGGATATTGATATTGTGTTGCCGAGCTTAGATGCCGGAATCGTGCTTCGGGTAGGGAGCGTTCGGCTTGAATGCGTCCCATGAGTTGCACTGGCTCTGGAAGTCTGAGGGGTAGGGGCTGACGGATTGGATCTGGCTTTCTGACTCCAGGAATTGAACAGCGAAACCCTCGTCAGCGTGCCATGCCTGTTTGAATCACACACGGTCAGTAAGAGACGATCAAAGGGATGTCATATCACGAGGCTAGGCGATATAGAGAGAAAAGAAAGTGCTAGAATGTAGTAGGAGGTTGGGGGTAAGACTCACGATATGACAGTGCATGATCCAAGCACCAGGGTTGTCAGTCTGGAAAGCCAGAGCGAGCCAACCACCGGTGGGCAACATGGCGACGTCACGACGGGTTGGGTTGTTGTAGTTAAGGGTCGCAGCGTCACTGCTCTTCCAAGTATCGGTGCCCGTTCCGAGGACATAGAAGTCGTGACCGTGGAGATGGATAGGATGGGGCACGCTGACAACGAAGGGACTGCCACCCGACTCCTGGATGACCCAGTAGGTCCAAACACCCTCGTTCGGCAGCTCGATCACGTTGCCCCACGAAGGGAAATTAGTCACACCGTTGGCGACAGAGGCGAGGGTAGGGTTCTCCCACGATGCGTCGAGGGCGCTTCCGTTGATGTTCCAGTGTACAGTAAGAGAACCGTCGGCGTTGTTGGTGTTGTTGATGTTGACGGTCCACTCGTTGAAGCTGGGTGCGCCGCTCGCCGTTGGCACATATGAGTTCCACCACGGCACCAGGCCAGTCTCATCAGTGCATCGCTGTGTGTAGCTGGCAGGCGAGCTGATAGGGGTCTCGGATTCGTGACCGGTGTAGGAGAAGATGGACTTGATGTTGCCGTTGGCGAAGTTCGTTCCACACCCAGCCTGATCCTGCACATCAGCACGGAACCAGTAGCTGCCTGGGTATTGGTTGGCATTGATGATCACATCGTAGCGCTCACCAATGCCTAGGAAGATCCACGTTGCATTGTAAGGCTTGATTGGCACAAAATCGGCAGCGATGACTTCCATCTGGTGGCTATCCAGACTGACCATGAAGTGGTTGTCGACGGCAGTGTTGATCAAACGCAAACGATGCTTCTTGCCAGGCGAAAGGGGAGTCAGAGCCCACGAACCACCTTCTGGTCCAACCATAGTTCCGTTGATGAGCGCATTGTCGGCCTCTGGTGGCAAGGCGTTGCGGTGCTCGACTCGCGATGCCTGCGTGTTGACGGTAGGATAGTACCAGTCGGTGATGGGAAGCGGGCCGAGATCGATGTCGTAGTTGTCAGTAGCAGGTCCGTAGATCACGATCGGTCCGAGTACACCATCGCCGTACTGGCAGGAGAAATGCGAGTGATACCAAGATGTACCATACTGAGTGGCCTGGAAAGTGTAGGTCTTCGATTTACCAGGCGCAATGGGGCATTCGGTCACACCTGGCACACCGTCCTGTGGGTTGCTGTGGTACTGTCGCAGGCCGTGCCAGTGAATTGCCGTTCCATTGTCTGGCAGCTGGTTGTGGACAGTGACAGAGATCATGTCACCCCCTAGAGGCAATCATTAGCAATCCACTTCGTCAGAGCAAACGCACAAGACCAATACGAAACGAACAAAATTCAAGACTCACAGTTAGCGTAGATGGTAGGGCCAGGGTATTGTCCGTTGATAGCGAAGACAATACGCTCGTGGCCATCAGGTGCCATGGTGATGTTGGTGATGGTGAAGTCATAGCTGACGGTCCTGCCGGTAGTGGGATAGTCCTTGTCGAAATCGGTGTTGATATCATAGCCCTTCGTCCAGCAGCCTCTGTTGGTTGGGCTGTTGGTGCATACTGGAGTAGGAGTTGGAGTGGCCGAGGTGGTGGTTGTGGCGATCTGCTGCCACTTGTTGTTGACAGTTGCGCTGGCAACGTTGGTGGGCACAGTGTACGAATGGTTGGGGTCCGATTCCCACTGGACCGAGTTGTCTGAGTGGACGATGACGTATTTATACTGGATCGATTGGCCGGCGGGAAGATTGACTGATGCAGACCAGAGCGGGTTGCTGCTTGTGTACTGTGAAGCCGAAAGAGCCACTCCATTGGAGGGATTCCAGTTGCCCAATTGGGCGACGTTGCCGACGATGAAGACCATGTCGAGCCATTGCGTGGTGACGAGTTCGTTGAACTTTACTGAAACCGTGCTCGAACTCTGCCTTTCGACCAGGTCGTTGACGGCATTGGACGAAGTCGACTCGACCGCCACAGCCGCGGGAATAGCCGAGGCGGTAACTGAGGCGGCCAGCGCAAGCAGGCTCGCAAACGAAGGCAAATGCATGCTGGATAAGCCTGTGACTGGCTCCAAACCAGGATGCCAGTGAGAAGGGGGCAATAGAAGAAAAGAGAAAGGGTAAGGGAAGATGGCTCAGGTAAAGCGAGAGGAAAGCAGCATGCGCTGCAGTAGGGAAAAGACGAACAATTAAGAAGTATGTACTGTCTATGATGATACGGAACAAACGGGTCGTCAAAGAGGACGGTTCACAGGATGGAGGACAAGCTTAATAAGTTTAAGGAGGCACCAGACCAGACCAGTCTAGACAGGGTTATTTGGGGGAATACATGTATGTTAGGCCTACCTATGTGGGTACGAATGCATGTATGGCTACGCTTCTATATCTAGACCGAACCATGCGGTCCTTGCCTGCCTGCCACGCCATGCCCACGCCCATGCTCACGCCCATGCCAGCGCCATGCCATGCTCTGCTCTACTCTGGCCTGCTGTCCAGCTGCTTTACTCCATGCAATCCTGGCCCGATGGCAGGGAACCGCAGCAGCGAGGCAGCATCCCAACCCCATCGCCATCATCAGACCCAGATCCTACCGGCTGGGAAAGGCCCATCGTTCGTCCGTCAAAACCGCCGTGATCGAGTGGCAGGAGCGTGGCGGGGCGAGACCAGGCGAGACGAGATGAGGCGAGGCGCAAACCAGCGTCATTTGAAATTCTACAGCCGCCTAGCTAAACTCAAAGTCAAAAGTCAAAAATCTCCTCGCCACGAGGACAGAAAAGCCTCAATCTGGAGACTAATGTGCAGCTAATGCCACCGCGGCCGGAGGATTACGGCAATGGAGACTTGTGGATTGCCTCCACCGCAGGCAGGCAAGTAGGCAGGCAGGCAGGCAGGCAGTCCGCAGCGCATATACTAGCAGACCGTAGGCCATACCATCGGTGCAGGGTCGGTAGAACGGCGTAGGGCAGCGCAGGCAGAGTGGGTGGACCGTACTAAACAATACGATGTGATCCACCATCTGCACCGTGTAGCATAGCGCTGCACAGTTGCGTGTATCTCCCAACGCCTGTCTCCAGGAGTCTATCATCCTTAGTCTATCGTCGCCGAGACTGGGGCAACAGTCGAGGAGTGGGTGTGCTCGGACCGGATGAAGGGTCTTAGATGGATCTGGTTAGAAGGATGTAGATACCCCTGCGACCTATGAACAATTAGATGAAAAGATGGGATAGGAGAGGGAAGAAGGATTAGGGCTGACAAGACAGAGTCCAAGCGTGACACAATCCAACGGTGAAGGATAGCGAGAAAGAAGGGAAAGGGAGTATAGGCAAACGGTGAAGCGGCATCACTAATCCAGTGTAGCATTTCTACATCAAGACAACCCTTTGAGGACGCAACTACAACGGACGATAGAATTTGGCAATACTACCTACAGTAGTGTGCAGCAGTAATGCAACGATCGGGGGGTGAGTGGTGGTGGTGGTGGTGGTGGTGGTGGTGGTGGTGGTGGTGGTGACAAGGGCAACAGAGAGAACATCAGGCCGGTGAAGAGATGAAGAAGATGAGTGGAAGGGGTGTAGCAGTGAGAACAAGCTAAGGTCTATACCCAATACATGAAGCAAGTACCTATTGCAAAAAAAAACACACGTTGATGAAAAGGACGGAGAGAAAAAAAAAAAAGGAGAAGCTGATAGTGAGGTGAGGTGAGGTGCAGTCGGCACAATGTAAGAGGTACCATCGGAGTAGAATACAGTACATCTCCAAACAGTACCCTACCTTAAACCATTCGGGCTAGCGCAGGCCCGAGACTAGCGATCCATCTGCATAGGACCTGCGTCGCACCAGTCTTCTTTAGGCTAACGGGACGAGCCGTAAGACCAAAAAGGGCATTTTGATCTAACTGGGTTGAGATGCTGTTCTCAACCTTCCCTGCTGTTGTGTAGTGTGCAGACAATGTTGCGTATCCGAAATTACCATCATCCTGATTGTGGTCAAGATCATGATGTAGACAGGGAAGATTGGATACGTATACGCAGGAGGCAGACGTGTGCACACCCATGCCCTGTCACGACAATCCTCACCACAATCTCCAGACGAGGAAGAAAAAGTTGCCATGAACTGAAACGCGGTCATTCCGCAGCAATACCTACCTAGGTATGTAGGTTTGTAATGCGCTGAGCAGACGGCACGCACGGCACGTACGGTACGTACGGCATGTATAGCGCATGTTCTGTTGCTGCAAGAATTGCCCTACTGCATACAGTCGACAGTGTACAGTACGGCTTGGTGGCGCCGATCTCCGCTCCTTTCATCTCGTTGCAGGCGACAGCTTGGCTTCGTAGATAAGGTGTGCGGCTCGAAGCATATTGCCGCTGTACGGCACTGTGGGTAGCTTGGCAGGAACCCATTGTATAGCGTTTCTTGGACGGATCGGCGGAAAGCTGGGCGTTTTTCCAGGACGTTATGTGCGCTGTGGCTGGTAGTTGACACCGATGGCAGGTAGATCAACAAACAACTTCAATCATGTCTCTGCGCGTACCGCGGGCGACAGCGTGATACTGCCTGGTGCTTGATTCTGAATCCAGTCGTGGTTGGTACCCATTCCAGAGAGTGTTGCATGTGCAGCAGCGCAGCGAGGCGCAGCATAGCGCTTGTTCTGCGATGCAGGGCAGTCTATTCGGATATCACGCCTCGTGTTCGCAAGGTGGTGGTGGTGGTGGTGTTGTTGTTGTTTTTGCTGTCGCTGCTCACAATAAAAATGATGGCACAGCTGCGTCAGTTAGTGCTCGCACTGATCTGGAGGTCCTGGGCGTGTCGCTGGCCACATCGACGAAGTACCCACTATCTAGACCGGGGCCAAGTCCAGCGCGTACGAGGGAGGGATGTGGCCATCGACACCCACATGGACTGCAGGAAGCTGCTAGGCGCCACAGAGCAGCATGGCAGGAGTGGTAAAGCTGGACCGTACGGTATCCGCTGCAGGCCAGGTAATAGCGTGAAAAGATAGATTGCCTTAGCCTGCTTGCCTCTGGAGCAGTCCACGAGTGTCTCAAAATAGCCGCCCTTACAGCGCAATGCTCCCGACCAAATGGAGAATCTCGCCGCTACCTACGCTCTAGCCACAAGCCATCGGGCCATTTATGATGTATGAGCGGGCCAGCTTGCTGCAGACGGGATGGATCATTTTCCTCCAGCCATTCATGTGGGTTGAGTACTGTACCTAGTCATGTGGGCAGTCATGTGGGTAGGCCATCTTCCTTCATTATACGGGCTGGAAGGTTCTTCTCCTGCACCTCCACCGTCATAGACTGCACATCTCATGTCAATAGACGGCACTGGATTGGCCTGCTCATCCTCATCCTCATCCTCATCGCTGCGATGTGTGCTGTGCTGTGCTGTATCACAAGATCTTTCGATAGCACGTACATACAGCACACCTTGTGGGCTATGTTCTGCCCTTCCAGCCATGACTAAACGTCAATAGTTCACGATAGTTTATTATCCGAACGAGAAAGGGAGGAATGAAGCGAAGTGGGTGGAGGTTATGACGATGTCTGTGAAGGTGGTTGTGTTGGTGACGAATGGCACGATGTTGCAGCCAGTGACACACCACCGCTTCAACCATCCAATACTTGACAAAAATGCAGCTTAGCCATAACATTTCGAGCCCCATTGGGAGCTAAAGCAATGCCGAGCGTTGTCGTTGCTATTGTCTCCCAAAGACATCGTGGAAGGGGAGGGAAAGACAAGCCTTCCTTCCTGCATCCGTATCAGCCCTCATAACGCTGTGCTGTATGTGCAGAACAATAGCCTTCCCATCCCATCTTCCGAGACCCTTGTCTCATTGACAGATGTTTCCTCGCCCCTCTCCAAGGCCGCGGCCGTCTACGGCATGGTGTCCGTCCGACGTTCCACTGACCAGGATCCAGGACAGGACATGACAGGACATGACATGACATGACATGACAGGATGGGGATGGGAGAAGATGTGATGTGATGTGATGTGATGGTAGCAACGAGCCGAAGGGGGGAGGGATGTCAGGCGACGAGGTTCGCATACACCTTCAACTCCTGACCTATCGTCTCGTCTCGTTTCTTTGCACCAGACACGGCCGCTTCTGGCTGGACTGCTTGGGTGGTAAGGATAGGCTATACGCACACGCACACGCACACGCACACACACACACACACACACACACAGGGTGTTTACATGCCATTCATGACCCAGGTGGATCTCACGCGATCGTGTGCTGTAATATACAATACATACCGGACACCTCGGCGCTGAGTCCTCTCTCTATTCATATCTACCCATCAACACGTACGACATATGCATGTGGTGCACAGATTGGACTCGTCTATTGTCTGTGGTTTTGATTCCAAGTGCATGCCATGACAGCGTGAAATTCATGTCTTCCCAGGTGAGGCATAAAGACATGATAATCAACCTCTGTCATGTGATTTCGCCTTTTCCAAGATGCGAAAAGTTCGTCCCACTTCAAACCCCCTTAAAGCAGTACAGTCTACCAGAAGCTTCGCCACCCAGCAGCGAGTCCAGCAGCCAATCCAGCAGCACCCTCCACGATTGATTGACAGCTATGTGGTAGCGATACATGCATCCATGCATCCACGTACCCATCCGCTCGCCCCATGCGATGTATGCATACGGCAAAGCGGATGCGCAGCCCATGGATCCACCGACCAGCAGGCCCGGCCAATTCGTCGACGTCGAAAGGGCCCTGCAGCAGCTAATCGAGTTTCTGACGCTGTGCAACTCCAGAGATTTTTCCCACGGCAGTGAATTTTTACCTTACTAGGCAGGTACCTGCCAATAGGCCTCTTCCCAGCCCAGTCTCTCATTTGCGATGTCGGTGCGATGAAAATCAAGCAATACCCTGAGAAGGTTTCAAGCGTCTGCAGACCAGCTGGAATTTCAACCCGTTCAAGCCATTCGTCCGAACGTCGATTGCAGGTGTGCTGCCACCACTCTCCTCTCATGGAGATCTCACGGGCTTGCTGCGGCCTGCCGTCCTGATCTGCACTTGACTCTTTCCCACCTCTGGGAACGTTGAATCTAGATAAGAGATCTGTGGACGTTTTCCCTTGATGTCGCACATCACTGCTCACCCTTTTCACATTGGATGACGTGGAATGGGCCGCTTGTCCATAGGCCAGGACTGGCACACTACTGTACAGGACGGTTGGCGATCCTCTCCGCGGAGGTGAGCTCCCCAGTGATAGTGTCTGTGTCTTTGCATGCTTGCCGTTGCCATAAAAATCATCGAAAGCGATTGGATGCGTCTTCGATGGCGCAGTGGCTTGTGTTACCCGTAATGTTGTGCTTGAGCAGATAGCACGTTTGTTTGGACTTTGTTATCGTCCATCGCACAGAATCCAGAGCATCCTACCCTATTTTTAAACGGCAAATGCAATATCAGAGGGTCCGAGTAAGAGCTAGATAGATGTATGTCAACTGCCAACGCCTGTCACTGTATACTGAGCTACACACGAGACTGCGAAGCATGTGACTTTTTAATTGCTTCTTCATTCCTCTTGATATTGGTTGCAAATCAGACGGAACCACTTAACCACGACACCTATACCCTTACCACTGTATACGTGTTTAATGCCGTGTAATGATGGCCAACCTGGTCACCACATCACGGCTTTGTGACAATTCAGCAAAAGCAGTATGCACAGGTACGGCAGACACCAATGATCGCCGCGATTCCGACACACTTTGACTTCAATACGGCCCCATTACGGCAACGTCGTCACCGAGCAATGCTATGACTTAGGTATATTCCCGAGACAGTGGAAGAGCGAAGCTCACCCAGTACCCAGGTCGATGGCATGGCGGCGCCCGAGTGAGAGCTCTGATGCGGTCGTCGTAAAGCATCGTGCTCAGCGTGCAGATACATGCATGTTGCATCTGCAGTTGCATTTGCATTCGCATCTCGCTCTCCACTACAGCATGTGGTTGGAGTAGAGCACAGTATCCACCTAGCTGGCTAGTGAAATATATATATATATATATATATATATATCGCACCTTGAGATGGAGCTTTGAGTTTGAGCTTGAGCTTGAGTGCGAATGAAAAGAACGGCGCTCGCTCTCTATCTGGCTACCTACCAACCTATTAATTACAAAGACCGTGCTTGTCTTGCCAATCTGACCGGAGACCGTACCGCTTTACGGCTTCACATTGACTCTCGAGGTCGCTGACCGCATTGTATGTGTGTAATCGTTTTTAGTTAAGAACTTAACTATCTGCGTCATCCGACTTGGGCCCAAGGGCTGTTTACAATCTTCGATCTATAATGATGAAGTTGACGCCCAACCAATAGTCTGATCACTTCTGTCTGGTGTTCTACGCCAACCCAGACGCCCCCAGCACTGCCTACCATTGGGGAAAGCCTCTCGGGCATGGACAATGAAGACGTGACCGAGTGCGCGAAAGACACACAGTTGCCAGACGTCTACCGCAGTTCGCAGGGAGAGCATGTGTGGTATGTAATCTCAGCAAAAGATGAAGTGCAGGCCGCAAGTGGGTAAAGGTGAGTGATGAGTACGCGCTGAATTTGTCCAGCGTCAATCATGGAACTTCAATCAATAGGACCGTTAAGGGTTGTCAGGTTCATATTCAGAAAACTTAAACCAACCCCTGGATCTCGCGTGAAGTAATTTGGGGATTATCGCCTCAAAACACCTCCATAGCCAAATAAAAAAGGCGTCACCTGGAAGGAGGGTGTCGCATTGATGATGAGCAACAAGTAGTTGTGTTCATTGTAACACAAAGACTTTTTAGAACCTCACGACGGATTCCGGATAGAGTTGAGATGTAGCCAGAACATGTCTATAGATGGGCGCTACCAATTTACCACTCTTCCCTGTGGAGGTGGTCAAGCAACATTCATAACGCTTGGATTGCGACAAAGGTTTTCGGTGTACTTAATCAGACGGTGAAACTTCCACTAACAAGATCTACGCCAGAGTATATTGCTGGAATGTTTTGGCACTTGAACATGAGATTTTCGAATGACAACAGAAAGATATCATTACATTGACTAACCCGATTTCCACAACTCCACAAGATTCAAACTAACCATTACAGACTATTTAAATCCATACAATCATGTCGACATCTCGTTCCTAGATGGGCAATCAAGGAATCATCAATCAGTAAGGAGTGTTGGCCTTGCGGATCTGCTCCCAGTCAGGCCCGACAGTGTCCTTGTCTGGGTGGTGGAAGTGGCGTTCATCCGCGCCTTCAGCAGTGCCATGGGTAGCGTGGCGCTGCTGGGCGTCGTGGACGTGGTAACCTTCAATCTGGCCAGCGCCGTCGGTGCCACCCTGGCCGACACTGCCGTATTTGCCCACGTTCATGGGCAGACCGGTGTGTGGCTCGATGACGATGTCGTCCTTGCCAGTACCGGTGCCAGCGCCTGTCGACGAGTGGAGGTCAGAGGTGCGCGAGGTTGACGGGTCGTTGTATCCGGCCTCGCGCTGTGCCTCAGCGATGTCGGCTGGAGGGTCCTTGTGCAGCTTGTTGTGGTGGTGCTTGTCTGCTTCGTAGGCGCCAGCGCCGGCGGCGCCTACACCACCTGCGCCTGCTAACTCCTTCTCATGCTTATGGTGAGACGTTTCGTCCGCCCTCTTTGAGTCGAAACTCGATGACTGTTCGGCCTCGGGTGACTTCCTGTCCTTCTCCTTGCTCTCTCTTGGGTGAAGGATACGGTGTACAAGGCTAGGCTTCTTCTCGCCCGAGTCGCTGCTCTTCCTGGAAGCTTCCTCCTCACGAGCCTTCTGTAGCTTCTTCTCGTGTTTGTCGTCAGCGACCTTGGAGGCACCGTAGCCTGCGGCCCCAGCACCTCCTACAGCTGCGGCGTCACGACCGTAGTGGTGTTCACCTTGCTGGCTCTGACCGATGGTGGTATCATCCTTCCGTCCAAGGCTGTCCTTTTCATGGGCCTTGTGTGCACCATACCCAGCGGCACCAGTAGCAGCACCAGCGCCACCGAGCGCGGCGGTATCACGGCCAAGGTGATGTTCGCCCTGTTGGCCAGGCTGCTGACGTGTGTGAACATCCTCTCTGACACCTAGGTCATCTTGATCTCTTTCCTTGTGATGCTCGTGGCTCTTGTAAGCGCCATAGCCAGCGGCACCAGCGGCACCAGCCCCACCAACTGCTGCAGCGTCACGACCGTAGTGGTGCTCACCATGATGGGTTTGACCGACGGTAGTATCATCTTTCCGTCCGAGGCTGTCCTTTTCATGGGCCTTGTGCGCACCATATCCAGCAGCGCCAGTAGCTCCAGTGCCACCAATAGCAGCCGCATCACGACCGTAGTGGTGCTCGCCCTGTTGGGTTTGGCCGAGGGTGGTATCAGCCTTCTGTCCGAGGCTGTCCTTTTCATGAGCCTTGTGTGCACCATATCCAGCAGCGCCAGCAGCTCCTAGCCCACCGACGGCTGCAGCATCGCGACCGTAGTGGTGCTCGCCATGATGGGTTTGACCGAGCGTGGTATCGTCCTTCTGTCCGAGGTTGTCCTTTTCATGAGCCTTGTGTGCACCATATCCGGTGGCACCAGCAGCTCCAACCCCACCGACAGCTGCGGCATCACGACCATGGTGATGCTCACCATGGTGGGTTTGACCGAGAGCGGTATCATCCTTCCTGCCAAGACCACTCTTGTCATGGGCTTTGGATGCCTCATAGCCAGCAGCACCGACGCCGCCAGCTACAGCGGCATCTCGGCCGTAGTGGTGATCTTTGGACTCCTCCTTGGCCTCCTTCTTGGCCTCCTTCTTGGCTTCCTTCTCGGCCTCCTTCTCAGCTTTCTTTTGAGGGTTAGACTCGACGCGAGGATCGACCTTGTTCAGCAGGTCACTCTTGTGTGGACCAGCAGTATTCGAATCCTTCATCTTCTCTGGCTCAGGCTTCACCCTTGGATCTAGGATGTTAGCAGTGTCGCTGGAGTGTGGACCAATTGTCTTCGAGGCTGGGCCGGTGTTGTCGCGCTCCTTGGTGTTCTCGTAAGCGCTGTAGGCACCCGCTCCCGCAAGACCGGCACCGCCTGCAGCTGCTGCGTCTCGACCATAGTGATGGGTTTCACTGCGAGAAGTAGGGTCCTGAGTGGAGTGACCGGTAGTGTACTGTTGGGATTGAGATGTAGGTGTGTGGGTTTGATCCTTATCCTTGACTCCGCTGTACGCACCATATCCCGCCGCACCAGTAGTAGCAGCGCCTCCTGCCAGGGCAGTGTCGCGACCATGATGATGATCGTGGTGTGGCCTCTCAGTGTGAGAGGTGGTGGACTGGGATGTCGAGGTGGGAGAAGTAGTCGAGGTAAGGCCGGAAGTAGGCTGGTTGCTGGTGGTCGACTTTGTGCTGTCGTATCCCTTGGTAGCATTGTGTCCCTTGGTAGCCTCGTGCACACCATAGCCTGCAGCGCCAGCGCCACCGGCCAGAGCAGCATCTCTGCCATAGTGATGTTCCTTTTCAGGCTTTGCTGGTGTGGAGGTGGACTGTGGAACTGAAGTACCAGAGCCAATGCCAGAGCCGACACCAGTGCTTGTGCCAGAGCCAATGCCAGAGCCGACGCCAGTACTTGTGCCAGAGCCAATGCCAGAGCCGACGCCAGTGCTTGTGCCAGAGCCAATGCCGGAGCCAACACCAGAGCCGACACCAGAGCTGACACCAGAGCCGACACCAGTGCCAGTACCAGTACCAGCACCAGTGCCGTAGCTCTGACTACCAAGCTGGCCGGTAGAGTGCAAACCAGTCGACCCAGTAGATGTATCTAGAGTGGAAGACGGGTCACGGCTCTTGGAGGACTCGTAAGCACCGTAGCCAGCAGCTCCAGCAGCGCCTGCGCCGCCAAGAGCCGCTGCATCTCTACCGTAGTGGTGTTCCTTTTCAGGTCGTGCAGGAGTCGAGGTTGACTGTGGGACCGATGTCGAAGCTGGGTTGATACCGCGTGCGGAATCATGCGCGCCAATGCCAGTACCGACGCCTGTACCGACACCAGTACCGACACCAGTACCGACACCAGTACCGACACCAGTGCCACTGCCGATGCCACTAGACCTATGCTTGTCTGTGCCATCGTCAGATGGGAACTCGCCTGGGACATGAGGGTCGGTGTTGGCACCGGCGACACCGGATGTGGCTGTCGTAGAGGTCTTGCCATATGTATCCGAGCTGCCCAATGCGCCGGTCGAGGATGGAGAAGATCCGTCGAGCGGGTACTTGCGTGCGGTGTAAGTGGAAGAGTCTACATTGGCAGTGCCGGTGGTTGGCTTGGAAGAGGTTGCGGAAGCTCCAGTAAGGCCAGTGGTTGCATCCCGCTGGTTGCCACTGTCGTATTTCGAAGACGTGAACTGGTTTCCACTGTCGTATTTCGAAGATGTGAACTGGTTTCCACTCTGGGAGAGCTTGTTGTCGTCTCTTCCCAATGCGCTTGTGCCGGTGCCGGTGCCGGTGCCAGCAGCTGCTGCACCGCCCAAGCCAAGCGCTGCTGTCGTGTCTCTGCCAAAGTCTGACCCGGTGTCTGGCTTGCGTTCCGTCTCCAGGTAGCTGTAGATCAACAGTCAGCAAATGGAACGACAGAGAGCCCGAAAGCTACCAGACTTACCCGCCCTCGGATCTCAGAAACGAAGGGTCTTGGTGGGTTGTGTCTCTGCTTCCGGAGTACGGGCCGGGTACACCGCCCTTCAAGGCGGTGGTGCTGGCATCATCGCGGCTCATGGTTCCCGTAGGGAAGCCGGGGGTGGAAGTGGTGACTCCCTCGGTGATAGGAGGGTCGTTGACTGAATCATACCGTTTGTGAGGCTCTGCCTTTCTGCTAGCCGGTAGACCTTGGCTTTCATGGCCCAAGGTCTCTACGCCTTGTCGACCATCATTGGAGTATGTAGAAGATTGGTTTGGCGTGCCGTACATTATCTCGTCATCTTTCGCTTTTCCAGGGTTCCTGACGATCGAGCTCGTTAGCAATTGCACGGTCAATGCCCATCCACCTTGTGTAGCAGACTCTCGACATGCATTGGCACATAGACAGCGAGCTACCAGGGAGATAGCAAGGGTGCTGGGCAGACTCACAATACTTTCTTGAAGGCATCCATGTTGTCTGAGGTAGGTTGGTAAGTATTAAGAGGTTGAGGGTATATATTGAGGGTATATATTGAAGAATTAGGTAGTTTGATACTTCCCCTCAGCCAGAGAGCAGGACGTCGACTTATCTATATGTTTGCTGTCTCCAACCATCCCTACCTACATACCTGATCATACAGCATGAAGGCCGAGGCGTCGAGCTTCGAGCTTCACCTACGTCATGCACTTGTCGCGCCATCCATACCTAAGCTACCTAGGTAGGTAGGTAGGTAGGTAGTTACGAACGTAGGCATTACAGTATGTACCTTGTTCTGCGGAGGAATTTCCTTGGTTTTGGCAGGCAAAGCACGGTCTCTGGCGTCGATCAACGTAATGGCGACGCCAAAGCAGGACGATGGCAGGGTCGCAAAGGCATTGATCTACCCCATCTACCGTTTGCACACATCACCACGGCCCGACTTGGTATAGTAGAGCCATTCGAATCAAGATCGAGATGCAGCCCGATGAGGAATTTGGAGTCAGGAGTTCGGTGATCATGCGTTCGAAACAGGATGGAAGGGGTGGGGGCAGCACAGGTTGTTTCTCGTTCGCAGCCTTCCTTCGGACCCATTGCTGTCTGGCTCTATCCCCTGCCTCCTACCTCCTACCTCCTGACGCTTTTTCCCTCCAGATCTTCTAGCTCGCCATCCACACCGCAAAGTCCGAAGCAATGACGATCGGGTAGGCGTTGCCGATGTGGGCACTAGCAATGCGGAGAAGAGCAGAGAAAGGATCGCAGATGAATGCAAGAGACAGGATTTGGAGCGGGCTGGAACGGGACTGCATACGTATGTAGGTAGAATAGCGGGTATCGTCTAGGCGGTGGTCCAGGATGTTTCGTCTTGCCACAGTCCAGACGACGTGATGTCTGACGACCTCGGGACGTTCTGTGTCGTCGTCGATGCGCCATCGATCGGGAGTGCAGACGTACCTAAGACGCAGGTGGGCCACTCCACGTCACGGCTGCTCCCGCATCCGATCGGGGAAGGTGAGGCTAGGCCCAGACCCCGTGACTTCTGCTTTGCCGCGTCCGGGGATTTTTTTTTGGCTGTGGTCCGGGTGCTGGAGGTGGGGTGAAGGCGGTGATGTCACGCCAGCGATGAGGGCTCAGGTTACCTAGGTAGGTACTCCAGCTGCACCTCAAGATTCAAGGTTCTTTGTCTGTTACGCTACCTAGGTATGCTGTGGCTATACAGGGAGGGACATTGGACTTGGTCATTGGTCCAAGAGTCTGGTCTATCGTCATTTGGACTTTTAAAGACGGCCTGATCAACTTTCACTTGGAAGTCATCACCGATGTATCGTCATAGGAGATGAAAATGATGTAGGTATATCGAGAGCCACCTGCACACACACACAGAGCTACTGGTGCCTGAGGCATGATCGGATCCTCCACATCAAACTGGACTGTATACTGCACCAAGTCACCAGGCCGTGAAATGGCTGCAACACGGTAATACTTATAGAGTCACTGTCCAATGACCAACCTAGGTACTGCAGCAGAGTCTGATGGGTGATACATGCCGTAACGACGGCGACAGGAGCAGGGGAGGAAGCTTAGAACACTCACCACTCTCTTCATCGTCGTCGTCGTTGTTGTCGTCGTCGTCACTAAAGCCTTCATGAGTCGCTCAGTGTGAGAGTCTCTCAAATGCTTCTAGTGGCCTTCTCTCGCATAAACACCACCGCAGGCTGCATGGCAACGTAGTGGAAGCATCCGCTGCACCTACTTCTCTCAGAGACAATTGCAGACCTTGACTCTAGAAATTTTCTTTCCGCAGGACAGCCACCAACAGGAAACACCGGCCGTAAGGGACTTTCATATTCAATTCATGCGATACCTCAGTACTCTAGACCCTCCTCCACCTGCACAATGTTCTGGACCGGCGTACGTTGGGGATGTGTCAGGCTGGGTACATGAGCATGTCGAAGCATTGCCCCCTGCACCGTCGGATGACACTGCAGGTTGGGGCACGTACATACCTACCTGTATGGGCTTACCTAATAAGAAGGCAGGGGTTGTGCTGTATGGCGTCAAAGCGGCTTCTTCCGACTCAGTAATTGGGCTTCCATCGAAGACGATAGCAGGGACTCTTCGACAGACTCTTGACGATACGGCGGGTGACCGTCTCCTCGGACACGCTGATATGTTCTCACACAAGAAAGAGGTAGCCCTATACTAGGTATCATAAGGAACCTCCCGAGAAATGAGGTTATATCCGATTGTCGACGTCGAATCGTCGCGGGACCTCGGGACGGACGGAACAGCGGGAAGAGTTTCATATCCGGCAAGGCGCCCACCAACGCCCTCATCTACACGCGGGACTGTACCTAGCTCAACTGTACTGTACAGTACCGCCTTCCTGCAGCGTTGCTCCCATCGCAAGGTCCCCCTTCCACCGTACTGTTCCGGTCCTTTCCAACCTCCACAGTACAACCACTTATCATCCCCCCCCACCATCCGCGTTGGATGACAATTGGGGTTGATTTCGTTCAATTCCGTTGCACCGGATATCTCATGGGTCTCCTTGAGCAATCCCACGCTGACCGCCGACGCTACCGACCCATATCTATACTTGCGTAATCACCTCTCCACCGTTAGGTTGTTCGACCTCCATCGATACTTGAGTAGTCATACACTCGCACCACCCTCCCTTCGACAACGCCACTCAGCTCGACAGGAACCCGTACGTAGCCAGCGCAGGCGGAGAAGGCAGCGACGGTCCAAGTCCACAGCATCCGTCTCCTCGCTTTCACCGACCTCGACGGTCCGACTCAATCGGCATTGCCAATCGCCTATCATGCCTTTCAGAGAGAAAATGAAGTCACTGGTCAAGACCAGGTCGCGTGGAGACACCCTGACCAAGACCGAGTCCAAATCATCCTCGCCCTCGGGCCAACGTTGGCCCAGTAATGTCTACAAACCGGGCGAACCGATGCCGAGACCAAAGTACAGGGCGCCACCTAAGAAAGAGCACAAGGAGAAGCTGGAGGCCTTCTCGTTCGCAGATGCATGGCGGAGGAGATCGCAACAGAGCATGTACTCACCGATGGGTACCCGCGCCCCCAGCCGACGGCACAGTCTGATCTCGCTTGGCCGACGGAAGAGCCTTGGTGCGCGTAGCCACACGGCCAGTGTGGCTAGTGGTGAGACCGAGAAAGCTGCCTACAGGAACGATGCCCTCTCCAGGCTCAACACCCAAACCGAGAACGAAGGAGATGACGATGTTGCCAACGGTAAGCGACTTCCCCTCCGTACCATCACAGCCTTGTCTTCTGTTATTGTCGATTGAGGCAATCGCTTCCATCTTGACCTATATACGCTCGAATTATGGGTCGAATTTCCTATGTGTCAGAGCAGCGAAATCAGCTAGATAATCATCGGAGAGAGCGAACGACTGACAGACTTTTTTTTTCTCGTGATACAGTGGGCATGTCTAGGGTTCAATCTAGGGACATGAAGAAGGAGACCATGTCTAGACCGAGGACGGCCGAGGGTGCTGCAACTGCTGCAGCTCAGCAACCACCAAAGTCACCACAGCAGCAAAATCGATCAACGAGTGCGCGACCACCCGCTCAACCACATGCCAACGGTGGCTCTGAAAAAACACAAGCCCATGACCACCAGCCTTTCACAGAGGAAGATCTCGAGCGAGCGTTGAGAAGGTCAAGATTGGACGAAGAATTTGCAAGACTATAACACATCTGCTGGGGTTTGGGGCGGGGGGAGCATCATCGTCGCTTTCAGCACTGTCTTTATCTATCTCTTCAGCATTTTTCGAAGCATTTGGAGCATTTGGGAGCATTTCTGGCGCTGGACGTTGGGTTTCATGTGTATACAAGTGAGAAAATGGTGAGACCGCCTCTTTTGTCTGCATTCTTCTGTTTGAAAATGGGGGAAACTTGAGGTGGAAAGGTCGATGCAGTCTGATCCCATCTTTCCTCCTCCTTCTCGGCGCTTTCTGGCGTTGTCTGGGCTTGTACATAGCGGTTGGAAAAAATGACACGCCAATTGCCCTGGAAGCTATCCCAATGGAGAGTACGAAGAACCGGTCAGGTGTCTTGGTCAATGTTTGGTGTCCTCTGAGTCTGCCCAATCCTACTAAGCCATGTCGTAAAGTCCGTTGGAACAATCGACGGAAGATACCTACGCATGTATGTGTACGCTTGCACACAATATCGGCATCGTCAACGATCTCTCGGCTGTAAGACGTTGGATCTTGCAATGGCGCAAAAGGCCATCCCTTGCGCGATGCTGTGCTACCGCAGTGCATCTGCTCCCGTGCTGTAGCTGGGGGTGGGTTGCACGTCTCCCTGATCGACGTCCAGTCCAACGTAACCCCCTCCCCAGGTCCGATGGAAATCCCCTTGGAAACATTTTCATGTCGACACTCACCTCCATCGTGTTTGCTCCTGACAAAAGATGAAGCCTACCACCTGGTCATTGAGATGTTGAAATGTGATCCGGCGAAGAAGACATCGTGTTGAGAGATCGCCATCTCGTCACACGTAGTAGTATCCATATACTGCAGGCGATACAGAACATGCGACGCGCTATGCCGAGGCTTAAGCCGATGGGAAAGGGCCCAAAGTCAGCCAGAGAGACGCGTCAGTTTCGCGCAACAAGCTCTGTCTGTGTGTCTGTGTGTCTGTGTGTCTACCTCCCCATCCGTGTCCAGTAATCTCCTACTGTACCTAACTTTGCCAGCCCTTCATTTCCCACGCCCAATTCGCTCGAATGAAAAACCGCTCCCGACAGATCCCCACCTCCTACAAGCTAGCACAGATCTCACTGACCACGCCGTGGACTGTGACACCTCTTGCAGACAAATCTCCCAGGGACCGCGCATCTACCATCACCCGTGACGGCACCACGACACCGACCAGCGCCGCTGCCCAGACGTCATCATCACCATCACCATCACCACCACCACCATCATCATCGTCATGTCTGCAGATCCGGCCTCGGTCCAGACTCGCTCCCGCTCTGGGTCCAATGTTCATGCGCGGAAGCGACAGTTCCAGCCTGCTATCACCTCGTTCTTCCACAAGGGCGTCGCGGCGCATGTCTTTCAGGATGGTGATGACGGCGGCGACGGCGAGGTGCACGGCGTCCACCGCCAGTCCCTCTCGCCGCCGCTCCCGGCAGACACCCAGGCTTCGCTGTTGAGCGTCGGCATGCGTGTCAGGAAAAGCGTTCCCGAAGGCTACAAGACGCACAAGACTCTATCTGTGCCGGACTTGCCTTTCTCGAGCACTACTCCAATCAAGACTGCTACACACATTACTACTACTGTCGCTCCAGCTGGTGTAGATAGACCTCTCTTTTCCAGTCAGCGTTCGACGGAACTGCAACCATTCTGTGGGCTACATAAAACTGGAGGGCTTGCTCAGCAGCAGCAGCAGCAGGACTGGCGCTTACCAACATCTTCAGCACCTGCTGCTTTCAAACAGACATCGTTCACTGGTGATTCTCTACCTGGATTGACTACGTCGCAGTCAACGCTCGCTTCCTCTCAAGATTCACTTTCTTCAATTGTATCACGGTCACAACCTTTCGGCCAAAACCGCAAGCGAACCTACGAGGAGGAGATGGAGGATGATATGGACGCCATATTCGACGAATTTGATTCTTCGGATATGGATGGCGATTACACCAAATCATCATCCGGAAGAGATTCACATGCGTCGGTTTCACGACCAATTGCAAAGCTGAAAAGGCCAGGGCCATCTGGACCCGCCGATCACGTGTCCGCCAGTGTTCTCGACGGCTGTGATTTCGATGAAGCTCCGTTCTTGCAGCCTCCAGACAGTATGGACTTGTGACGAATGCTTTGTTCCAGCCTGAAAACGACTCTCCGTCCGTGCTTGTGCTTTGCCATGGTTGTCTTTTGTCGTCCTTGCACGATATGTACTTTTTACCTGTTTCGATAACCCTTAGGGGATGAGGTTTGGCTAGCGTTCTAATATACCCGCTTAAACATAGTTTTCCTTATGCCGCTCTAGGATAGGATACATGTTCTGAATACATGTTCTGAATACCAGTAAGCTGATCCCTCGCGAGGATCATGCGTCATCATAGACATCCGGCACTTTTCTTTTTCCAATGTCACTGAGCTTCATTCACCAGCGCTTAGCGGATGCTGTATACACAAACAACGTAAAATAATTCACACGACCATATAGATGTAGCAATCAAGTGAAGGTTCTCCCAATAACAACAACAACAACAACAACAACAACAACAACAACACCATGTCACCGTCGTCATTGCAACATGTGACAGTCAGACTTTATTATTCCACCAAACAACCTTGGAAAAGGCCCCTCTATGCCGGATGACGCACGGACCAGGAGAAGGTGGGACTGAGGAATGTTTTGTGCCAAGCCAAAGACGAACGTTAGATCTCAGGAGCAACGACGACACTGCAACAGTACCGCTTTTGCTACCTGGTTTACTCCTTCGCTTCTAGACAATCCAGATCTGTGTACGCTCTCGACCTTCAGCTCGAAACACCCAAATTATTCCCATCCGTGCTCCTCCTGCGGTCGGCCGTGGTGAGATCAACCAAAACCAGACTCAAAGTTGCGTCCCGGGCCTACGAACCCTGCATAAGCCGCCAGGCAGAGTGCACCGCAACCACCGCCTTTCGCCTTTTATTTGATTTCCTTCTTCCTTTCCCTCTCCCTCTTCGTATGATACCCTCCTTCTGAGCAGTCAGGCTCGCACTCATTCCAGAAGGTCCCATTCGCTCGGCCAAGCCGTCACACTCGACAACATGGATGTGCAGCAGGTTCTTGCGGGGACCCTGTCTCCAGGTATGCCCCATCCCCACCACCACCACCACCACCACCACCTCACCGCGCTTTGGCTTGTCGGTACTCACGAGACGACTTACCGGGCTGGCACTGACCATGTACAGATGCAAACATCAGAAACGCTGCTGAACAACAGCTCACACAAGCCGCCGAGGCTGACTTTGTAAGGCTTTCCGCCCCCATCCCATACTCAACTCCTCGTTGGCCGTATGTTCAAGGACTAGTGGGGGGTGGATTCGCTAACATGGCTCCTCGATAGAACGGTTATCTCGTCACCCTAGTGCAGGCGCTTTCGAACGAGCAAGCGGACAGCCAGATCCGTGTCGCCTCTGGTCTGGCCCTCAAGAACTCCTTCTCCGCCCGCGACTTCACCCGTTTACGACAGGTCCAGCAGAGATGGCTCGAACAAATAGATCCTTCAACAAAACAGGCGATCAAGGACCAGGCCTTGAAGACGACAAAGTCGCCAGATAGCAGAGCCGGTAGTAGTGCTGCCCAGTTCATCGCCTCAATCGCAGCCATCGAAATCCCCAGGGATCAGTGGCCGGAGCTGATGCCGTCTCTGGTGGAGAACGTCGGGTCGGGTGATGACAAGACGAAGCAGGCGTCGCTTCTGTGTATCGGATACATCTGTGAGTCTGAGGATCAGGACTTGAGGGAGAGTTTGGCGCAGCACAGCAATGCCATCCTCACCGCTGTCGTCCAGGGTGCGAGGAAGGAGGAGACCAACGACGATACCCGAAATGCCGCCATCACTGCCCTCGGTGATTCTCTCGAGTTTGTCAGGACCAATTTCGAGAACGAGGGCGAGCGGAACTACATAATGCAGGTCATCTGCGAGGCTACCCAGGCCTCGGACAACAGGATACAACAGGGAGCATATGGCTGCCTGAACAGAATTATGGGCTTGTACTACGATAAGATGCGTTTCTACATGGAGAAGGCGCTGTTTGGTCTTACGATTCAGGGTATGAAGAATGACGAGGAAGATGTCGCCAAGCTAGCGGTTGAGTTTTGGTGCACCGTCTGTGAGGAGGAGATCAGCATCGAAGATGACAATGCTCAGGCACAGGCCGAGGGCTCGACTGAGCTCAGGCCGTACTTCAACTTCGCTCGTGTTGCAACGCAGGAGGTTGTGCCTGTATTGCTTGAGCTTTTGGCTAAGCAGGATGAGGACGCTACTGACGAGGAGTATAACATCTCCCGTGCTGCTTACCAGTGTGTCAACCTCTGGGCACAGGCTGTCGGCAGTCAAATTGCCCCACCAATCCTGGCTTTCGTCGAAAGAAACCTCAAGGGTCAGGACTGGCACTACAGGGATGCGGCTGTGTCCGCCTTCGGCGCCATGATGGAAGGTCCCGATGAGAAGTTCCTGGACCCATTGGTTAAGCAGGCTCTGCCAGTCCTCATCGACATGATGAACGATGAGAACATCCACGTCAAGGACTCGGCCGCTTTCGCTCTCGGCCGCATTTGCGAGACTTGCTCTGAGTCTGTCGATCCAAATGAGCTTCCCAGATTGATCGGCTCTCTGTTCAACGGACTTGCCGCTCATCCGAGAATGGCTGGTTCTTGCTGCTGGGCACTGATGAATCTGGCTGATAGGTTTGCTGGAGAGCCACCCTGCGAGACCAACCCACTGTCTCCCCACTTCCAGCAGAGTATTCAAAGCCTTCTCCAGCTTACCGAAGGCACTAACGACAACCAGCTACGCACTGCTGCCTACGAGGTTATCAACGCGTTCATTACCAACGCCGCCAACGATTCAATCACCATTGTCGGTGAGCTTTCCAACGTGATCCTATCACGTCTGGGAACGACAATCCCAATGCAGCAACAGGTTGTGTCTGTCGAGGATCGCCTTACACTCGAGGAGATCCAGACCTCTCTCACATCAGTCGTGATGGCTATCATTCAACGCCTGGAGAAGGAGATCCAGCCACAGGCCGACAAGATCATGCAGCTTCTTTTGGAGCTTCTGCAGTCGCTGTCAGGCAAGAGCTCTGTTCCAGAGACTGTCTTTGCCGCTATTGGTTCCCTAGCTGGTGCCATTGAAGAAGCCTTCGTCAATTACATGCAGGCATTCGCTCCTATGCTCTTGTCTGCGCTGCGCAACCAGGACGAGCCACAGCTTTGCTCCGTGGCTATCGGCCTCGTGAGCGATATCACTCGTGCCTTGGAAGGAAAGGTCCTACCTTTCTGTGATGAATTCATGAACGCCCTTCTCGAGAACCTACGAGTAAGTGATATACGCAGCTTCATACCTCCGAATTTAAACGAGTACATAGCTAACACACAGTGTACCAACAGTCGGTTAGCCTTGGTAACCAGTTCAAGCCTGCCATCCTGCAATGCTTCGGTGACATTGCGCAGGCTATTGGACCTGACTTCGAGAAGTACCTGTCCGTTGTTGGACAGATCCTGCAACAGGCTGGCACCATCACTAGCGGCCAGGAGACCAGCTTTGAGATGTTGGACTACATCGTTAGCCTTCGCGAGGGTATCATGGATGCCTGGGGTGGAATCATTCTTGCTTTGAGGAGCGGCAACAAGCAGGGTCTTCTTGTGCCATACATCGAGCCCATTTTCGCGCTGCTCAGAATTGTTTATGCCGACACCAACCGTACAGAGGCTCTTCTGAGGAGCAGCATGGGTGTGATTGGGTGAGTATCGAGTTGTCCCAATTTGACTAACAGACCGCTGACATCTTCCAGCGACATCGGGGAGGCTTTCCCTAATGGCGAAGTTAGCCAATACTACCGCCAGGACTGGCTCACGCAAATGGCTCGTGACACACGTGCCAACAAGGACTTCTCGTCACGCACCATCGACACCGCCAGGTGGGCACGTGAGCAGATCAAGAGACAAGCTGGTAAGTGTGCCCCTTCCCTGATAGATGGAAGTATCCCGCGATCCTCGCTTCGCGTCAAGAGCGAGGCCGTCATGGCGTTCTACCGTTCCAAAGGAGAACATATGTGGAGTGCAACATAGCTGACCCAACCAAGCTGCTGCAAACGGTATCTCCATGTGAGACCGACGTTGGAAGCTTTGCGCTTAGACAATATCCACCCCCAAATCCCCTCCCGACGTATGCGAGCAGCCACAGAACTGCCACACCCAGCCAGCGAGGCGGCTTAGACTTGATGTCTATGGGCCCACGTTCGCCTATGACGAATATCACGTGTGGCGAGGTCTGCTTAACTGGTTTGCCACAAATCGGTGTTGAGCGCTTCTCGATGTGAGGGTCTTCTATCACAACATCGAATTATCGCCCACGTCCCGAAAGCCGAACAGACGCTTGCATCCCTCGGAACCACTTCCAGCCCCCCATGTCTTGGATCATCACCTACTCGACGATCTAGCCCTCATCTGTTGACCCAAGTCGAAGACAATATTCACATAGCACCAACGCTGAGCAAATGGTCTCCACCCAGTGCGTGGAAGACCCTGTATCAGTCCCATTCCCGACAAGTCACTCGCTCCACGCTCATCGTCCTTGTGATCCAACTCACAAATAGGCGATACGGACCCTTGACACCCCCTCGAAACCGAGCCCAATCGAGAAAACCCATCGACCAACCAACTGACCAGCCCACCAGCCCATCAATCAACCTCATCACCCCTGTAGCCCTCACCAACCATTTAAAACACTTCAATATCAATTTTAGATCACCATTGTATCTACCCTATTCCCAACCGCAGCACGTCCATACACACGCCCTCATGTAATCCAATTCCCACATACAAACCCATGATCCCAAGACTCGCAAGACCCACAAGATCCAAAAGACCTACATGATTTCAGCTTCTTTTCTGTTTTTTTTTTCTTCGCTTCCTATTCATGTCCGTCACCGTCGTCACGATCGTCATGTCATATATACGAATACAACCCTTTCACCTCCCACATGCCGCGCATCCTGTTGGAGCAGTTTCTGTTTTGAAGAGCAAGGAGCATGCGAGTATGAGGGCTAAGGGCAAAGCAGGATAATTGAGATAGACCACCGAGATATCCAACTAACCTACCTCACCATTACAGTTTCGTCCTTGCGTTTCTTCCCCTTACAACACCGTGTGTGTCTCATTGGCTTGTCCCTCTCTCGTGATTGTACTTTGCACAGTAGCTTGGTCTAGGAGTTCCTGCTTGTATCTGGCTTTGCTGCCTTTGCTGGCTTCCTCGCTTTCTCAAGTCACACTCTAGAATCTATCGCGTTTGGCAGGTACGGCGCCACATCCCCCTGTATCTACCGGGTACAGGCGTGCCATCGCTCTAGGTAGCCTTTGACCGTCGTTCCATTTCTATTCCAATTCAGCCCAGCCCAATCCGCCTAACGTGTCGGTGCTCGTTTGACATCGTCCTCCTGGCATTGGGTAGCTGGTACGATCCTACCTATCATCCCTTAAACGTCACAGTAACGAGACGAGCGTAGGGCTGTGGTTAAGAAAGGAAGGGGGAAAAGGAGGCCATCGAGCGACATGGCGGCCCAAACTGGTTGCTCCCCTCACTACGCGCAGCTGGGTGGATCGAAGCATCAAAGACGACGATGAGTAGGATGAAGAAACAGGATGCAGGATCGGTATGCATGTATGTACACTACACAAAAGCTACGGTCTGTCTATGCTCAGAACGAAAAAAAAAAAAAAACCAACAACAACAAAAAACACAAGCAGACAGTGATGTCCTATTTTCTAATTATTATTTCCCTGTCTACCTGCCACTATCCTGTAGCTTCTTTCCACCCTAGAAGGCGGATTGATAGGAAACGTGCATCGACTCGCAAAGGAGTTACTCTGTCGCACTCCATTTAGGTGAATGAATGAGCTTGACTCTCGCTCTCTCTTTCATGCTTCACCATGTTCCCTCTTCAAATCTCTCCCATCTCGCGGCAAGGCCACTGAGAGTGCGAGACAACATCCTGACAAATGACGGGAAGCTCTTTTTTTTTTTCTCTCTCCAAAGCATAATCAAAGCTTGGGCAAGCCGTTTCACTTGGCCCAGTTAACGACCTCCAACGCAAGAAGGACAAGGACGAGGGTGGATGGGAAGATGGCCACGACGTAGCTGGCGACTAGCAGGCTGCTCATGGCGCCCATGTAGACCTCGTTGATCTGGCAGATCTGCGCCAGCTGCAGGGCAGAGGGGGCACCGGTGAGCAGGAAGCAGACGATGACGAAGATGGGGTCGTCCAGGATGGACACCGGCACGTACTTGGCCGTGACCGCGAGGATCGGCGCCATGATGATCACAGGCAACACCATGCGCGACAGCAGCGACGCGAACAGCAGCCGTCGCTCCTCCCGCTTCTCCTCCTCCGACGTCGCCAGCTGGTCCTTGGGCAGCGTTGAGCGGGCGAGGTTGGCACCTAGCACCACCAGGATCAGCGGCACCGCCACGCTGCCAGAGCTCGACACCGCTCGCGTGAACGAGTTGTTGATCAGTGTGCCTTTGGTGAAGAATAGCGCCTGCAGCGCTGGGATGCTGGCTACGATCAGTGCGGCCAACATCGCCCAGAGCGGTGGGTTCATCTGGTGCCACACCCCACGCCAGAATTTCATGTTGTACATGTGGACTGTCGCCAGAAACTTCTGTACCGGAGAAGGTAGAGCACCAAACACCCGGCGGGAGATGGATTGGATCTTAGACCAGAGGTGGTGGAAATACGGAGACACGGCCTGCTGCACCTTGACCAGAGGCTTCTTCCACCATTGTTCCGATGCTGACGATACGTTGCCCTGGCCGTTTCCTGTAGTGGTGTTGTGACGGGAGAAGTGAGGGAACTGTGTTATCTGCTCTGTCGACTGGTGGCTCATCTCCGAAATCGGGACAGTGGCGGCTCGCTGCTTGACAAGATTGCGAGGTTCGTTGCTGATGTTGTTGCCGTTGGCTGGCGTCGAGTTGACTTGGACCGATTCGGGCGCTTCCATGGACACGTCAGTGCTGCTGCTGCTGCGAGACATCTCGCTGCCGGAAGAGAAGCCAGAATCGGCTGCGCTGCCGACAGCCCCTGTAGGGTGGCCATTGCCATTGCCATCGCCATCGCCGTGCAGCTCGTCTCTGTATCTACCCTCTTCTACCGCACCCACTCTCTTCGCTGCGTCCTGAGCTTCATCCTCCTCGTAAGCCTTAGCAGGTTTCAGTAGAACGTTAAATCCCCACGTCCACCTGAGCAGTTGACCCAGCTGTTGGAATATCAGGAGATACAGAATACCTCTCGCTGCAACCTCGTTGTCGTTATCACCGGGTATCTTGTCCCAATGCAGCCCAGCGATCGTCTGGCTCAAGCTCAGTACCAGACTGATTGGCAGACTGTTGCTGTTTCCAAACACTCCCATCGCTAGGATAAAGTTCTTTTGTCTCTTCTTCCTCCCAAACCCAAACAGCCTGGCGACCAATTGAGCGCACAGCCATGAGATCAAGGTCTGAACAACGAATATGATGGGAATGATGACGAGATCGGCGAGTTTTTCGGCATTCAGTTGCGATGCCAGCTTGGTGAAGATCAGACACGGCGTAAACACCATGGTATTGAGTTCGGCCAGGAACTTCTGGCTGTTGACGTCGAACATGCCGGTGTAGGCGACCAGGAAACCTGGCAATGCCACGAAGACAACCTCAAGCACCGCCTCGCATACCAGACTGGCCAGGCGCAGGAAATTGGGGTGTGCATCGCCATCTTTCGCCTTGCGTAGAAGGAAGTCTACGGTAGCGTTGGCGGCGCTACCAGCGAAAAGCTGCATCGTCGAATTCGCCATGGGTGACTCTGCAGCAATGGCGAAGGGCGCCTGCGGGTCGGCGAAGGAGGGATCCGAGGCCAACGCTCGTCGTTGTCTGAGGATTACGGTGGCATTATGGGCGATCTCTCGAAGGCGGAAGGAGGCGGGTGCCTGGAAGAACGGCATAGTGCTGTCGAAGACCGCACGCAATGAAATCGTGACCGCGAACCGATCGCCTGCGTCGTACTATACGGTTGGGCGATTCTCAAGACACACAATGGTGACGGTAAATTTGAGCTAGAAAGTTGAAGCCATTTGCGGCGTTCGTTGCGGAGGTAAAGTGGTGGTTCGATCTTGCTGCCTGACTGAGATGATGTAGCCGCCCTGATCAACCCGGTCGCTTCGCGCAGGAGCTGGATTGTGTAAGGGTGTCTATTGACCCTGTTAGGACGAAATATAGGGTCCTAATAGTTGTTGCGAAAACCACAGTGATGTGGGAACAAAAACGTGTTGCCGTAGATGAAGCCAGCGGAAGTATCAATCGCGTAATGGGCTGATACGAGACGAGACGGGACTAGATGCAGTAGTTGAGACAGCCACGATGCGATAACGGGCCCGAACACCCCAAATGTAGCAAAGAAAAAAACAGAGCGTTGAACTGGGGTTATTTTCTTTCTTGCTTTCTACGCAGGAATTTCTCTATTTCTACGTGACGATAGGAAATACCTATGGACTTTTCCCCCTGGAAGCAGGCGATTCCCATACGATTGACATCCCCAATAGACTTAATATGCTTGCTCTGAGATGGTGACTTCACTTCTACAACAGATCTTGCAAAAACTTGGCGCTGAATCACTGTGTTCATCGCTGATGATCATTTGAGAGGATCAATCACAACTGTCGTCACCGACCTGTACTGGCCCCTGGATAAAGTATCAAGTTGTGCAGCCGATGTCAGTTGTAGGATTCTGCTGGCGTTGAAAACCCAGTTTTTTTGCATCGATTGAATACGTATTGTCTTGATTGATGTTGAATGTTTGTGCAAGATGCTGCCGTTTTCCTACCATAGCATGTGTGATCCCGAATTCTAGACAACCATGCCATCCGTTAGTCGACGCAAGAACTTATTCTGGTGCAGGCCCCTATTGATAGATGTTTCTTCCCTTGTCGGTAAGACGGACATCGAGGCCATGCTGTGGCGTCGATCGACGGCCACAATCAAGTCTAGGCTTTACCTGTCTACTAATCGACCGAGCGTCTGGCCAGGAGTCGATGACAACGTTTAAGTACTGTATACACCGTACAGCAAGCAGTATACGTGCCCAAGGGTTGTTGGTCAATTACCCGAACATAATGAATGGTCGTCCCATCATTGGGAATAGATCCCCTCTTACGTCTCAGAGCCTCCTGTGCCTGTTTTCAAGCCTGATTAATTATTTCAGTGTCCCAATATGTTCCAATTTAGAACTGTTGATCAATATGCAACCCCACGTCAGTATTTCATCATACCGTAATCGTCGTGGCCGTTGCGTTTCAGCCATTCGAGGGCCAATCAGTGGGTTTGCTGCTGCAGCGTCACCACCACAGACACACTCAGTCCTGCTCTGCCGTTCGATCGAGACGATCAGTAGGGATTGAATGCGACACAGTATCCTGTTTTACATGGAAATACTGTAGTTATTGTGTTGTCCAGTCATCTGCCGTACAATAGCCTAGTCTGGCCTGGCCAGTGTGCCCCAGTATTCGTCGACATCGACGCTGACCGAGCCACCACAGCCCACTTTCACACTTGACGCTTGCACCTCTATCTTCGTTCTACCTGGCGCTATCATCACGACTACAACAACCATAGCAACCTCCTCCACGACTCCCTCTACCCTCTCTACCCTCCTTTCGTTCGTCGCTCGCGCAGCCTATGCAGCATCTCATACCTATTGCCACCCCTCCCTCCTCCTACCTGCTACACACATAGCTTCGCCTATCCGTACTTGTTTGGTCATACGAGATTGCGAGCAGAACGCCTGGTCTCCCCTTTGGTCGAGCACTTCTTCGTCTCTGTTATACTGCGGCATATGTACCGTTTACGACAAGACCCAATCAGCATCCAGTACAGCCTGTTGTTCCAGTCATTCCGCTAGGGAACCGCCAGAATCGGTGGGAATCCGCGCGTTCCGCCACGCTACAAACCCAGATCACACTCGGTACACAAACAAGGCCTGGGGCCGCAAGCCTCCGGTTTCAGCGCCAACTCTCTACCTGAGCTCTTCCTTCGTCGGATTGCACCTGTCCTGAGCCTACTGCTCCGGCCCTCCCGCGGCATCGAAGCCTTCAGATATGTCCTCGCCGGACGAGGAGGATATCACCAGTCCTCTGGAATCTCCCTCATCTCCTCTGACTCCAGATTCGCTTGTCACCAGCCCCACATATCCCACCATGTCGTCCAGATCCCAATCCGAGATGACAACTTCGACCGTCTCGCACATGACGGCGTCCTCCACTCCGCTAGGCAATCTCAATGTCGCCAGAGGACAGCCTAGGGAAACACCCATAGCCGCCCGTGGCGGTGCCGGAATGAATCCTGACATCGCCGCAAAACTCAAGGCCTTTTCTTTGGCGAGAGGTCCTGGCTCAAGACCTCCACAACCTGGCAATAACAGTGGTCCTTTAACACCTGGCTCCAGTGGGCCTCCAACACCCGGTGCTGGCGCTGGCGCTGGCGGTGCGATTGGTGGCATACCGGCCAATATCAGGCTACCTCCTCATCTGTCAAGACCGTCTCCACACATGGTTAGCAGCTCACCAACCTTACCAAGCTCTGGTGGAGCGGGAGGGAGGATGTCGCTGGCGGAGAAGAGAGGCATGGTGTTGCCTGGAGGTCTACCTGGACAGTCCCCACCTACAATGCCGGCGTCTGGTGCTCCTGGCGCACCAACTACCAAGCGTAGACCTCCCGGAATGTCGTTAAGCCAGTTACGAGGTGGAGCGCCCAATGGTGGCGATCCAAATGGGGCTCAGTCATCGAAACCCCAGACTGCAATGGACAAGTACGCCGACATCATAGATACCAAAGCTGGCGTGCTCACGTTCAAGGGCAAGGCAAGGGTTCACGGTCAGGGAATTGAGTTTACATCTGGCCGGAACTTTAGCATCAGTCTCGATGAAGTGGACACACTTGATGAGCTTGGCAAGGGCAACTACGGCACAGTCTACAAGGTTCGACATTCACGTCCAAGGTTCAGAAAAACTGGTCAGGGACTGGCAGGCAACAAGGTAAAAGGACCCAGCGCCGCGGAACAACAACCCGACCAAGCCTCTGCGTCACCTGCCCGAGCGGAAGCCAAACAAGATGGCACCACTGGGATCGTGATGGCAATGAAGGAAATGCGACTGGAGCTGGACGATGCGAAGTTTCAATCGATCATCATGGAGCTTGACATCCTGCACAGGTGTATCAGCCCACACATCGTCGATTTCTTTGGCGCTTTCTTCCAAGAGGGAGCTGTATACATCTGTATGGAGTTCATGGACGGCGGCAGTATCGACAAGATATATGGAGATGGCATACCTGAGAACGTCCTTCGCAAGATCACACTTAGCACCACCCTCGGGTTGAAGAGCTTGAAGGAGGAACACAACATCATTCACCGTGATGTCAAGCCCACAAATATCCTCGTCAATACCAGGGGCCAGATCAAGATTTGTGACTTTGGCGTATCAGGTAACCTAGTGGCAAGTATCGCGAAGACCAACATCGGCTGCCAGAGCTACATGGCACCAGAGAGGATATCAAGTGGAGGAATGGCATCTGCTGGAGCTGCAGGAGCAGGGACGTACTCAGTGCAGTCAGACATCTGGTCCCTGGGTCTCACGATTATAGAGTGCGCCTTGGGAAGGTATCCTTACCCGCCTGAGACGTACGACAATATCTTTTCTCAGCTGGCTGTAAGTTTCCCCTTCGGTGCATACATGAGAATCTTAACTCTACCTAGATTTCTATTTCGTCGCGAGAACATTTGACTGACCAAATTCCTAGGCCATCGTCGACGGTGAACCACCAGACCTACCAGAAGATCGCTTCTCCGAAGCAGCACGGAACTTTGTACAGGGTTGTCTGAACAAGATACCCAAGCTTCGTCCCACCTATCCGATGCTTCTCCAGCACGCATGGTTAGCACCTTTGCTCAAGCCGGACACCATCTCCGAAGAGGATGAAGAGGCAGCAGAGAGGGCAGCGGAGAAAGGAGAGGATATCACGACTGGCAGCGTTGATGACACGGGCGATAATGTAATTGACAAAGAAGTCGCTGACTGGGTGATTGAAGCGCTTGAGAGGAAGCGCACCGGCAAGATGGGCGGCGCCAGGAAACCTGCCCTCCATGCAGCGCCTCTCGATGCCACCGCCGAAGCTACCAGCCCCAAGGTGGAGAAGTCAAAGGCTGTCGCTGTCGATGCTTGAGCCTCTCGTAGGAAGAGATAACTTATGTTTTAGTATTTACGAATGGACAGATCCACAACGATTCTCAATAACCAAACACAATTCTTACCACAGCGATGGCATCGGGATTGATTTCCGATGAGCGGGCGTTAGATTCCACCCGTCCTGTCCTGTGACACTCGTGTCTACGGTCTGCTCATAAAAGCCTCCTTTGTGAGTCTCCCTCGCTTGAACAGCATGGCGTTGCGTGTTGCGTGGCTCGCTTAGACGGCACGTATGCAAATACCTATTTTACTGCATATTTCGGTAAGTCTTTCCGGCCTGCTGGTACAAAATGCAGCGAAAGCCACGTGCAGGTGTACCATAGCATATACCGTACACGGTTTTCGGGTGCATACTGCATATTTCCACCCTCGATACAGGCCAAGGACGAGGACAAGGATGTGACGAAGGAATAAAGGGTCAAAATGGGAGATATCAGGTAGAAGGTGGAGAAAGGGGCCAATATCTCCATGGGCCGAAAGCAATACCTACTCGCATGTGATGAGCGGTCCTATTGGGCGTTCTGCCGCCGCAATGCTTGTGCCGTCCCCGCCGTGACCAATAGACCAGAACCTAATGGTAGGGTTCATCTCTGCATTTGGTGAACTCGTCTGCATATGGGCCGAGTATTGGGAGCAAAGTTGGAGGAGCCTCGTCAGCACAAAGAGATGAAAGGATGCTGTTGTATTTATGTATTAAAAAAACATGGTTGTGAATATCGTGCCGTTTGATGCTCTATTTTGAAATGCTGCTGTCCATCCCGTTTTCTAAATATTACTTTGGTTCTCTTTCTCCCATCTGGGCGAAGGATGCTCAATTATATCTCACGTTCCGAATCTACTTGAACAGTTTGAAGCCACCAGGAACTTGGGTCTGGAAGACACCTCTTGGATCATACTTCTTGCTGACGTTCTGGAGTTGGGCGACAATGGATTCACCGTAACCAGCAATGGGATCTTGCCACGGCGCGGCGTAGTTGAGGTAGATGTAAGGGTGGGCGACACCAGACGCCTGCGCGGCAGCCTCAGCCTGGCTGAACAGCTTCTTCGCGTTGGCATCGACGGCGGCATCGTCCGCCTCATTGTCCCATGAAACAGTCAGCAGGAAGTTGAAGAGAGGACCCTCGGATGGGTCCAGGCCCAGAGAATCGCCACCCTGCTCCAGTGAGTGCTCCCTAATGATGGCGGGTTCTGGCTGGAAGCTCAAGCTGTAGCTGAGGCCTGAAACACCAGCGATCTCGCGCACGGTGGCGTTGGCGATGTCGAAGACGGTTTTCAGCTGGGCAGCGCTGTTGTGGTAGGTGGCAGTAACGAACAGCTGGCGACGGCCGAGGGGGTTGCTGGCCGCAAGCTCGACGGTGAAGTCAGTCAGGTTCGAGATGCGCATGGTCGAGAAAATGGTTGGGATGGAGGTGAAGTTCTGCAGGAATGGTGGGTTGACCTCCGGCTTGGTGTACTCCAGGTTGTGCGCCGCGTACCAGCCGCCCGAGGTTGCATTGAACACGAAGCTGGCGATCACAGACGCGTACGGGTCGTAGTCGGCGGCGCCAGTCAACTCGGCGAACGCCTCGAACTGCTGGTCGAAGGTGTCCTCGGTGTAGCCGACGAAGCCACCCCAGAAGTCGCCTTGCTCGAAGGCCTCCTGCTCGAAGGCGGTGACGATGCCGAAGTTGTTCGACCCACCTTTGAGCGCCAGCCACAGGTCCGAGTACGAGTCGCGAGTCGCATTCACCACCTCGCCGGATGCCAGCACAACTTCGAACCGTGTCACGCTGTCGGCTACGAAACCCTTGCGTGGCGAGAAGAACGAGACGCCACCACCGAGAATCAGCCCTCCAACACCGACGATGGCCACACGTCCACCGCCAGTCACCAGACCCTGAGGCACAAGGGTGTCGTAGACATCATGCCACCTGTTGCCAGGCCCGATGATGACGCTGGTCCTGTTGGCCGAAACAGTCACCTGGTTGAGGTTCTTCAAGTCGATGGTGACACCGCTCTCGATGTTGGCTGCGCCAGCCCATGGCGTATGCCTAGTAGAGGATCAGCACCTACTGTTTGCTTGACCATAGCAATGGATACGATTTCGACAAAACTCACCCTCCACTCCTCACGGCGAAGTTTGCAGCTCCAGGTATGAACTCGCCGAACAGTTGCAGAATGTACACTGCCGTGGACACATCATCGGTAGTCAATGGAGACACGACGCATGATGGATACACAGACTCCTCCTGCACGCTCCAGTATGATGAGATGGATTGGTTGTATACGCCACCGCCTGGATAGCTGACGAGATCTGGCAGGAACCTATACAGCAGCGTGCACTGTTTGGGCAAGAGTCAGTCAATGTCTCTAGGGAAAACGAGATCCTCATCCTCATCCCCCTCAACACATGCATCATCTATTAGGCATGCAGATCTGGAATGCGGGAGTTTGGGCCACTCACAGGTGAGGGTCTGAAGTGGTGGTAGGACGAGTGGAAGAAATCCGGCAGCGAGGTATGCTTGTCGAACCAGGGAGGGGTGAATGCAGCAGCAGTAGCTGGCAAGATGGCGAGAGCAGCACCTGCTGCTAGAGCAACGTTGGCTCCACCGCCGAGACGGCCTTCGAGTTTCATGACTGATTAAGCTGCAGCAAGCTGGGAGTGCGAGAGCAACGAGAGTGGGGTTGTTTAGAAAAAGGACGGCGAGATCAGGTCAGACAGATCTGGAAAAGAAGAAGATCTGGATAGCAATAAGTAATTATTTCGGGGACTGACTATTCCTACAGACGAAGGCATGATCGAACGCCCAGCGGCGATGATTTCTACATTGGCCACACAATGCCGACCAAGCCCTACTGAGGGTTCACTCAGGAGTTACAGAGATTCTAGGGCACGATGAGCAGCAGAGGGCAAGTATACAGCTAAACTGGGGCTTTTCGGTCCATGAGCCTGGCTTGGGTTGGGCCAAAAGCGAGAGACAAGCGAGGGACCGGCAGGAATTGCACTACGCAATGCTCTACTTGCGTTTGATTTGCTGTGCTATACGGTACCCTGATTAGGTGGTACGCAGGGTCGGACAGCGGACAGGTGCGACAAGCGCGATTGAAGCCAAAAATTGTCAATCTAACTGGACCACAGGTATATACGCACGAGGGAGATAGGGTAGTCGCATAACGAACAAAACACCATCTTCCTCGTCTGCCTCCACAGTCTTCACGTCTCAAACACGATGAGACGACACGAGGCAGCACGAGAGAGAGAGAGAGAGAAATCGAGAATCAGCTTCCACGAGGCTGAGATGGGATACACTATACCATATCGGGATAGCTGAGATCCCATTGGGCCCAGGCTGACGGAAGGTGCCGCGGTCTAAAGCTTCTAGCGTGACACCGGCTCGGGGCTAGAAGTTAAAGTCAACGGCCGCTTGGAATCTACTGCAAGTCTACTGCAAAGTGCGGTCTCTAGCGCTGTATTCCCTGTACAAGCAGTCGAGTGTCAGAGTATCGCTGCTTTAGGATCTTTTAACCCCTTTATTCGTCTGAAAGGGTTTACTTACCTCTACTTCCCCTCCCCGTCTTTGTTTGACGGTTAATCTGTCCCTCCGCCCATCCGCCCATTCCACCACCGTATCATGCAATCCATCAATCAGTTAATCAGTTAATCAGTGTCCCAGCCCATCCTTGAACGGTATGGATCCAATATTCCTGCATGCTAAGCTGATTTCTCACCCATTCAATTGTGGTCGCTCGCTTGCTCACTTTCGTGTTTCCTGACCTCGCTCTGCTTTAGCCGGCTCACTTCTCGCTTGCCCCTTGTATTGCCTGCATTAGATAGAATCCCCAATACTGGTAGTAACGTCTGGTGTAAATCAGCCAGTCTATCCCAGTAGATACTGCCTACTGTAGCGCAGTTATTACCACCACTCTCTCCTCGTACGCCTCGCCTTGTCTGTCCTTCGTGACATGCGCATACCGTACATCCCTCTCTGGCTGGCTTCTCCAAGCCTTTGTCTTTCATGCCGCCTCCACTTCTAGTCGAACGCCTCCGAACGCCAGTCGTGTTTGTGGAACCTTCACAATGTCGAGCACGAAACCGACAACTCCGTTGACCGATGAGCCCGTTTCGAAGATCAGCGAGACAACGTTGATGGTGCGTCCTCCAAGGATTTAGTTGACGATTGACGTCGTTGACCGTTTGCCCTACAACTTTACATATGCTCTTCATCTTTGGCTTTACGATGTCATATACACATTTTCCTCTCTGCCATATCGTTTATACCGCATGATGGAGTTCCACAACTGACGACCTCTTCTTCTTCCATCAACAGGTCGTTGTCTGGGTTCTCGCTGCCATCTCGATACTCTTCTGCTTGTCGAGAGTCCTCATTAGATATGTCGTCTTCCGCCGACTGTATGTGGACGACTGCTTCGCCTTGGTCGGCACCGCGTTTCTCATCGCCAATTCTGTCGTCACACAAGTCATGAGTCCGCCAATGTACGAGTTGCTCAGAGTCAGTGTCGGCGTGGAGTCCCCTACACCCCATTTCTTCGATCGAGCGTCGTTCTATTTGAAGTGCCAATTTGCCTCGACAGTACTATTCTGGTCCTGTCTCTGGGCCATCAAAGGCTGTTTCCTGGCTTTCTTCTACCGACTCACCGAGAACTTGCGATGGCCTCGTAGGATGTGGTGGCCGGTCACCATCTTTACTGCCCTCGCATACATCGGCTGCGTTATCACATATCCGGTGTCATGCACTTCTTTCGTGCTAGGTCGGTTTCTCGCTGCTCCCTGATTCTGCGCATCTGCAAAATACTAATATTTTCTTGGTAGGCGAATGTCAAGGACATCTAAACGTCGAGAGATCCCTCATTAGCTTGAGGTTTAGCACGGCAGTTGACATCCTATCCGATGTATTCAGTACGTTCCCTCCGGAACCACGATCTCCCAACCGCCCGACCTTCGCTAACCGTTCACCAAAGTCATTGCGATCCCTCTATGGCTTTGCTGGCATGTCCAGATCTCTTTTAAGCAAAAGCTAGGCCTCTTCAGCGTTCTGGGCCTCGGTTTTGTCATCGTGGCCTTCTCTATCACGCGTATCGTTGTCACCTACACCAACAGTGTCCACCCGGAGATCACCTGGCTCGCGATGTGGTCATCTATCGAGTCAAGCGTTGCGGTTATAGTCGCCAGTCTCGTCAGCTTCAAAGTCTTGCTGTCCGAACGCCAACGCTCCACACACAATTCCTCCTACAACCGCCGGAGAAGCTATCAGCCCTTCGGTAACGGCTCAGACGGAAGACCTCGCGAGGAAATCCCACTTGCCGAGAGTGAGATTGAAAACAACAAATCCATCAGCACAGTCAAGACTTCGCGCACATCGCCGTCCCTCTCAACTTCCCGCGAGCTGGACGGGCCTGAATGAGATGCTTGGCTTTTTTTTTAGCAATCTCATTTGATTACTGTAATATTGAAACCTACGGCTAGAGCTGCTACGATTATGTGATACCTCTACAAAAAAGCAACGGAGGAAAGAACAGTTGCCCCAAATAATCTGCCTCTCTGAATGCAAAGAAACGGACGGCTCAACTGCTATCTCTGAAAAGACATGAATTCTACGGCTAGTACATGGAAGTTAATGGCTATCATTTAAAACGGCAGATGAATTCTGGCTGTGGAGCATGAGCATACTCTGTCAAGGCATGCTAGCCCAAGTCGCGCGCATTAGAGCAACAATAAAAGTCTCATATAACATCTGGACACCAGCAAACACGCGCAGATACTGTACGTAAAAGTCGACTGGCAGCCCCACAACCTCACGTATCGAAGCTCGGAAACAAAACCTCGTCTTTCCGGGTCAAAACAAATGCTTGATAACGCCCACATCCCGGCCCCAATGGCATCTGTCCAACGAACCCATGTGTTTACCCTGCAACTTTTGAACGAAGGGTGTGGGAGGTTTGTGCAATACACAAGTCAAGAGAGCGGAAAGGTGAAGGGGGACCCACCCACATACAGTAGCCAAATACCCAGTGCTGGGAATCATCTCGCTCGCTTGCGGCATATGGTAATGGAGCCGTGCGGCAATCAAATACTATACGTAGATAGGCAATGCATCGTAGCACGTGTTCTCGCGTGGCATCGAAACCCTCTCAACGGGCCAGACGCAGAACCGATATTTCAGTCTCGTACGTGCTTGAAGGGTGGATTGTGCTTCACGTTGATCAGCGCAGTGCGACCACGGCAGGTGGTATTGATCGTTATGCGAATCATCTCTCGATTGTCTCATTGAGATGTACTTGGCTGCCTGTAAGCTCTCCAGGCCAGTATCTGAAACTCCCCTTCCTACTGTACAATTCAGCCACGGGCTGTACCTGCATGCCACCGCCAAACCTTCGTGCCTTCGCAATCCCGGCGAAGGATGCGTGATCATCGCCCTGCAGGTTCGGCGTGAGAGAACTGACAGGGATCAGCATGCAAATGGGGGGATGAACTTTTCCGTACCCAATCGATGCCGAAGCCAACAAGCCGGGAGAACGGCTTTCTAGAAGACAGTTCGTGCGTGCATAGGTTTGTGCATATCTCGCGAGAGGCGCTGTAGAGTGATAGATAGGCTCTAATCTCACACTTGTTCTCTTTCCTTGTGGTACCGCAATCGCCTTCCGTTTTGGCAGAACCATGATGTGATCCCAGCACTGCACATGTGGCCGCTCGGATCACGCAGTGCTCGAGCAGTGTGCAACAGGATCTCACGAACGGGCTCTACTGCACCGCACTGCACTGCGCGCGCACAGGCTCGCTTTGCGTGCAATCATCCCGATAAGTGGCACACGCCAGGGTCTTGTGAATCAATTATTCCTAGCGCTGGATTAAATGCTGCTAATATGACGAGCGGATTCCGTCCTTGCGTGCTGTGGATTCGTCACGGAAGAACGGGCCGACTGTAATCGTCACGTATCTCCTAGCCCCACAGCCACCGAGTCAGTCCGTCCTCGTCTGGTCGCAATAAGCGACGGTCATCTCCGTTGTTTGGTCGGCACTTCGTTTGGAGGGGTTTTCCATGATTGATGCTTCAGCGGCGGCGTGCGGACTTACAAATTCGATCCCGTGCTGCTGCATTATGTACAACAATTTCTCCCCAAGGTGCAACACGGGTGTCTTAATACCCACGTGCGCTATTGCTTGCATCTTAAGAGATAAGGTTTTGCCAGATGCTCGGATCACTTAATAAATTAGACGAGGTCTAATGCAGGCTTAATTCCGAGAGTTGCTCTCAGAGGTGTGCAACGTACGAGATTAAAGCCATAGCGGGTTACACTGCAAGCGCTCTCCTTAAAGTGGTTGGAAGCTACATCATGAATTGCTTCAAGACCGGAATCTGGTATATCCCCTTTGATCCGAAGATGAATATTGGTCTCGGCATGCTTCTTTACGAGCGTAATGCTGCTTATAGGAATGATTCACAAGGGATATCTAGAATACCACAAATACGATACACATGGAGAGATGGCATTCGATAAATTTTACCTACTTGTCATGCATGAGTGAGGATACTTTGAGACCGGTGTCAGACCTATCCAAAAGGCGTTGTTTTTCCATGGGTGTGGAGCGATACGACCGGGAGAAAGGATTCCATAAGTCATCAAGATCATGTCCCTACATGCTCATCTGTGCATGTCGTTAATGTTCAAATGCTTCGTGATGAAATGCTCAACAGCATGTCTGAGTGGCGTGGGCGGTTTGAGGTATCCAGCTACACGCAGGCGCAACAAATTTGCGTCTGTGAAGTATCGATACTAATCACGCAGATTTCCTAGCTACACGATGTCGCGAAGCTGTTGATCATCTGCATAACCTTCTCGAAAGCTGCAGAAGAGATCCACCGCAAGGGCAATCTTGATGTCATCGAAATATTTAGTGGTCAAGTTTGCCATTGCCTCTTTGTGGCACTCATTCGGTCTAAGGACGTTAAAGGACTTGAGACCTATGCAAATTGGAGAAAGAGAGGCGTTTCGCTCTTGCCTCGAGGCAATTGCTATTTCAAATGAGTGCTTCGTCTGTCCGTCAAGATTGAGCGGTTTGAGTTTTCTCAGGTGACTGAGCGACATATAGTTATTGAAGCCTTCGCTTCCATCACCATACGTTGCGGCTGACGAGGCGTATGTTAGCTTCACCTTGATTTTTGTACACCATTCTAGGATCTTAACAGAGAAGTGAAGGTTAACATGGAATATCGCATCGGCCTCAGCCGCCGTGGTTAACGTTTCAGCTTCCATATGGACGATCGCATAAACGTCGATTCTCCCATTGAGCCAGTTGAATAGCTCAAGCGGAGGGATAACACCTTCGGAAAAGTGTTTCTGAAGGCTATACCATTTGCCTTCAGCGCCCAGATAATCGCATAAAACAACATCGTAATCCCCTGCCTCGTTGAGAGCCGCAACAACGTTCGAGCCAGTGAATCCAGCCCTGCCAGTCATGATGACCAGTCGATGAGAGCTGTCATTGTTGAGACGAAGATATTCTAGTTGCTGGTGTTCGTTATTTTCAGCCGATTCTGCTGCTTTAGTTGCATTGTCACGTGTGTAATAGATTGAGGGATTGTCAATACCAAATACTCGCAGGTTATCAAGCGGCTGTGCTTCGGTATCGGCAATAGTAACATCAGGGTTAGGAGACAAGGAAGTCGAAGTAACCAAGCGGCGATATGCAAAAACTATGGCTGAGGTGAAATGGTATAATCTGCTCCAAAAGCTTGTGTCGCAAATGAACGAGCCATACCTGTCTCGCCACTCCCTCCACAGCCCCAAATGCGCGGCGTCGATGAAAATGCTCAACATACGGAATGCCTCTGAGATACTTTCAGGCGTTGGATCTTTCCGCATGATCCCAATTTTGAGCCTCTCGGACTGAGGCCACAAGCCTGATCGTACTTTACATGTGGCGAGCTATCATTCCATATCGCATCTACCAAAGCACCAGAAGATTTGTGTCGACCCTTTCAGGAGTAGAAGTCTACTAGTTTTGCGACTAAGACTAATTGTTGTTCAGGTGCCGAGTTAATATTATTGGCACTTAGTCGCATGTGCCAAGTCAACAAGGTCGCCCATTCAGCATGATGACCCGGCTCCGTTACGAACCTTCTGCCGTTGCACTTGGGCAGAAGAGTTTCAGTGAAATCCTCTGGTAAAGCTTGCTCATATACCTGCCAGAACTTTCGTACAATTAGATTCGCCAGATCATCGGCCCTGGTAAGAATTAGAACTGAATCAAAAGCTTCCGAGGCTTCCAGATATGCTTTGAAAAAGCGCACATGAGCATTCTGCCGTCGAAACGACCTGTCGAAAGGACCTATAGGAAGATGTTTATGGAAACCTCTAGCTGGGTGCTTGAATGCAGATCTGATGAAAGCGTCAAGCGCGAACGCATCATTACGAATCGACTCGCTGGGCATAACTTTCATGACGTTGAAAAGTGCCAGCAACACGGATGCATGGTCGTGAAGATGTAATCCAGGGTCAGTAATGGTCCCCTGCAGATCGAGTCCGCTGGGATATCACCTGTTTCAGGATTGAAGCCATGTCTGACGCAGGAAATCGACTCCAAACAACACAATTTTTTCAGCACGATCTACACCTGCTGCATATGCTTCAGAAAACACATATATCTGACGAGCCACGGGCCGTAGTCGCAAAAAGTCCGCGCTACACCGGTGGGTACCCAAAATGAGGTGCTCGCGAAAGCCTGTGATGGAACCACTGGAGTTACGTTCAACGCCATGGTCGATCCAAAAAGGCCATACAGTTTCTTGAAGCCAGGAATATAGCTGAGAGGCTGCCGCCTTGAAGGAAGCAGACTTTGCTTAATGCAAGCCCGTCTGGGGTGTTGGCTTCAATCCGGGATGGAGGAGTGTGATCTGTGAGCTTTGAAATCGATGGATCAGAGACATTACTGTCAAGCTTCCGCACACGATCTACTATGAAAGTTGTACTATGATCGGGTACAAAGTCGATGACTTCGGTCTTGCCGCCCCATGATGCAAGGGTTTCACGACCCACAACGCTCTCCGGTAGGTACTCTCCACTCTTGAACAAGGCATCTGGACGAAGTGTAGTGATCAATTTAAGGGGTGTATATTCCTCAAGCAACGTAGCTGCATTGACAGTCTCTAGCGCTGCAGCTGCTGCGAAACGTGCATCATCGACTTGTATGTGGCGCCCAGGTCCTTTTAATCGCCGAACAGAGCTGTCAGTGCTGAGCGCCAGCACCAGTTTGTCCACGTGTGAGCGTACTTTGGCGAGCATCGACACATGTCCGTTGTGGAGAATGTCGAAACATCCATTAGTGAAGCCAACTCTAAATCCTTCCTCTTGCCATCTCGTGATCTGACTACTTAGTAGGTTTCAGTCGTTCAAAATCTTTTCTGGTTCTCTGGACGTAGCCAGTGCAGCTTTCAATCCCCAAGAGAAACGCTAGTTGTTCCCTTTCTCGAAACAGCGAGACTAGCAGCGATATTTCCAATATGCGGTCCGACTTCAATTCCAGATCCTCCAGCTACGGCAAGACTCATTGCGGCGAGGAATGTATGGCCAGCTCCCGATGAGTTCACCACGTAATCAGCGCTAGCTAGATAACGAGCGATTCTTTGTCCAGCACCGACAAGCTGTGCTCCAAACTCAGCCCTTGTCACAGACAGTGTCGAAAGAGAATCGTTTGACGAGCGCACTGGCGGTTTTCTGTACTTCTTCATCGTCCTGTGTTACATCGTAATCGACAGCAGAGGCTAGCTCTTTCAAGTTGGGGAAAATTATGTCTGCACCCTCGTAGCGAGAAAAGTTTCGACCTTTCGGATCCGTAATAACTTGCACACCCCCCAGCTTCGCCCTTCCAGTTATAGCACGGGTCAAACTTTGGCTGAGAGTGTTCTTGCCACAATCTGACAGCACTACAATGTTCGACTCATCGATCGTGTCGAATACTTGCGTTCTCAATTCTGCGGCTGTCTTTCGATGAAGCGGCAGAGTAGTTTCGTGATCAATCCGTAGTAGCTGTACGTTTGAACGTGGCTCCACCATGCGACTCTCTAGTGTAGTCTTCCGTGCTGGACCACGAATGACGGAAAAATTGTGGCCCAGATACTCAGAGAGCTCTTCAAAAAGGTGGTTTGATGCTCCATCATCTCCAAAGATCCCAAATAGTCGAGCTCTTCCCCCAAAGGCGGCCACATTGGCAGCAATATTTGCAACACCACCCAGGAAATATTTCTCGGTTTGTGAAGAAAGCACGAGCGACGGTGCTTTTAGAGACACATGATCTGCATTCCCGTAGATGTACTGGCCCAGCATGATATCCCCAACTATCAACGCTTGGCCTGCAGCTTCAAGCAACTGTATGCTCTGGGCATTAGTTTCGTCGATGTTGTCAAAAGCCGTTTGGAGCTCGAATTCATGATGATTCAATCGGAGCATGAAGTCACTATAGTCATGACTGCGTGGATTCATATTCTCCTATGTAGCTGCGAAACACAACAAAGCGTTGGAAAGCGCAACATCCTTGACAAGCAACGAGCAGCCAAGGGAGGCGATCTACTTACATAACCAGTTATGCATATGTAGAGATGTGGCCTGAGGTTCAGATTGTATATCATCTTAGGAATGTGCCGATCGATCCTCTTAGTTAGGCCCAATGGCTTCAGTAGTCCTGGGATGCAGTGGTCCAGCACCTGCCCCATTATGAAGATTTTGAAAACCATGCATGAAGCTGCATACACAAGCTTTGACATATATCGACAGGTGTCTTGGCAGGAGCAGGAGCAATACGTCGTCGAAAGGATCAACGTTGCATTCAACGTCTAAAAGCATGATTCAATTCGATCCGACAGAATGCCAAGGCCAGAGCAACACTTGCGTCTACTCCTGCAGCAAGCCGAAGCCTCCAACTCGTTCGGTCGAGGTTGCGAAGGCGTAGGAAATGGGAGTCGTTATTTGTGTCCATAGAAAGCTCAGCGAAGGGACGGTCTCCTGATCGTAACACGGTCTTGGTTCCGGAACTGTCTAAAAATTGCATATCGACATCCAAGAAACCGGTGTCGGTAAGAAAGCGAGCATTTAAGGCGATCTGATCTCTAGCATTGACCCCGGTATCTTTAACGATACACACCTCTTTGCCTCCAGGCTCCTCGATCACCCATTGCTTCAATTTGGACCTGTAGTGTCTCCAATCCAGCAAATGGTCACCGGAGGCGGCTTTGATGCTACGCCGCATGCTCCAAGACGTAAGGAGTGTGCCTGACAGGGTGAATACTTCTTGCCCATACTCGTCGTGTACAATAACATTGTGCATATTACGGTCATGACATCGGATTTCCAGTGTTGATTCAACCTTTGTGACGTGCTTGTCGCCTGTGGCAACTGGAAGCGACGTAGTTTGGAGCGGAAGGCTCTGGAGAGATGTCTCCAGAGTGGTTGAGCTGGAAGTTGTCATGATCTCCAGGTGGTCTATCGTGGACAGCTGTATTTGCACAAAAGGTGCGGAAACTTGTACTGATGAATGTGGGCAACACAGCGCCTGTGCTGCGCCCGAACATACTATATGATGTCATATAGATCTTTAATTCCGTTGACTTGGTTGCCCTTATAGATACATTGCGCATTGCAATTATCAATGACGAAAGTCATCTACGACTATCTGGTGGAAGAGGATAGAAATTCAGCAGCAACAAGACAGTAGCACAGCAGATGTCGCCTTTTCACTACCTCCTGTCCTGTAGGGATTGTACGCAATTGATCCCAATTTCTCGTCTCATTTTATTGGCGGGACCATACGAGTACTGATGGCGTTCTTCTGATATGGGATGCAATCAAACCTTTCTTGTGCGTTTCGTAATAGTCCAGTGTCTTTACCTCGGTAAAGGACATTGTACGCACGATCTTTAAGCTTAGCTGTTCCTGTTTTCACATCAACAGGGTTGCATTATAACTGTTGGTGCAATGCATAGCATGGTATATGTAGCGCCTTGAATGCCATATCACCATATTGATCTGATGCCAGGTTCCATCCTGAGAAGATCAGAGTTTATCAGCGCGCCACATTTGTTGATATCTGCATGTGATTCATCAGCTTTGACGGACAAAAGAATCGAAGCGGTTGATACTGGCATTGCCTCGGCCATCATTGACCATTTGAACAAGGCGTGTCGATTCTCATATTCCAGCTTAAGGCACACAAGTCGGTTCCCTCGCGTGTTGTTATCTGAATGAAGTGCATATGGAGTACTTGCGGATACTGTATATACCCCGAGCAAGTAAGCGGATTCGGCCCATCAATTGGCCGAGGGATTCGCTACAAGCTACAGTTTTACTAACATGGCTTTCCGGTGACGCGGGGAAAAAAAGTTACTGAACGCGTGAGACCGAGCAGTTTTCGACCTACCTAGCTACTTTCCAGAGGACATATCTTCAACCGAGACGTGAAATCCCCAAGTGGAGGCAATAATTTTGTTCTGTTGTCTCAGAATCTGCCTTGAGATGTCGGATGACATTACGCCAAACCCCAATGCCTCTGGGAAAGTGAGCGCTCAGAGCATCGCAGACCAGGAGCGCGCAGTTGGCATTGATGCGTTTGTGTCGCCTGAAGCCCCTGGATTCTCCGGCGTGTTGAAACAGCGATACACCGACTTTCTTGTGAACGAGATCCTACCGGAAGGACGGGTGCTGCACCTGACAGAAGACTCGTCTTCAAAGGTCGCGGGCAAGAAGAGAGGTCGCGAGGGCGAAGAGAAGGTTGAGAGCGAAAGTTTGAAGAAGCAGAAGAAAGACGGGGAAGTTGAAGGTGCAGAAAATGGTGTCCAGTCAGGGCCAGTAGAGCCAAGCGTGGCACCCGAGCAAAAGGCGACGAAGGATGACGAGCCAGTGGATGTGGATACTTCTATCTCCGTCGAAGACCGAGCGAGCCTGACGGCAATCTTTGGCGAGGATATCGTAGAGCAAATACTTAAGCTATACGCGGACGTCTTGCGCCACCCATCACGCAAGGCCAGAGAACACAAACCTGTCATCTCGAACCCGATCGAGGAGAAAGCGAAGCGGACAGAAGCACACGTTGCAGTGCGAAGGATTCTCAAAGCCAGGCTCGAGACCAACACTATTCATGAGAACAACTGCATCGGCGTCAAGGCTGCACCGCCGAAGAGTTCCACCAATGACCACTCCAACGGCCTTACAGATCGAACGGGCGCGAAGCAGAAGGGCAAGCTCGGCTGGGAGCAGCTTGGAGGTGAATATCTGCACTTTACGCTCTACAAGGAGAACAAAGATACAATGGAGGTTCTGTATTTCATTGCCAGCCAATTGAAGCTGCACATCCGCAACTTCTCGTTTGCTGGCACAAAGGACAGGAGGGGTGTCACTTCACAACGAGCCAGTATCTTCCGGGTACATGCCGACAGGTTGTTGGGCACGCAGAAGCACGCACGTGGGTGGAAGATTGGTGGTCTGGAGTACAAGAAGCATGGGCTTGAACTGGGCGAGTTGCTTGGAAACGAGTTCGTCATAACACTACGCGACTGCCATTTCCCTGGTGAGGAAGGGCTTTCCAACGATAAGCGTCTGGAGCTCGCCCAAAAAGCAGTTTCTACAGCCACTTCAGCGTTCGGCCAACGTGGTTTCATCAACTATTATGGTCTCCAACGATTCGGCTCTTTCATTACCGGCACCCATATTGTGGGCATGAAGCTACTCCAGGGGAAACTCGACGAAGCGGTGGACAGCATACTATCGTTCGACCAGTCGCTCCTTGATACTGACGAAGATCCTGAAAAGACATCGAAGATTCCAGCGGATGATGTTAATCGTGCCAAATCTATTCAGATGTGGAAAACCACTCAAGACGCAAGGGCGGCCCTAGCGGATATGCCGAAACGTTTCCAGGCCGAATACTCGATTATCCAATTTCTAGGCAAGAGAGAGAAGAAAACAGGAAGACTGACCCAGCAAAATGACTGGCAGGGTGCGTTGATGTCCATTCAGCGTAATCTACGCCTTATGTATGTCCACGCCTACCAGAGCTTGGTATGGAATATTGTGGCTGGCAAGCGATGGGCTACCAACGGACACGACGTTGTAGAAGGCGACCTAGTGATAGTTGGAGAGAAGGATAACATTCCATCGCAAGCCATGCAGCAGGAGGTAGATGAAGACGGCGAACCCATTGTGAGGCCGGCTGCGGACGACACTGCAGCTTCAGCGGAAGGCAACTTTGTTCGTGCTCGCCCTCTTTCCAAAGAGGAAGCCGAGAGTGGAAAGTACACCGTTTTTGACATTGTGCTCCCTCTCCCAGGATTCGACATTGTCTATCCGGCGAACGAGCTCGGAAAGTTCTATGAGGAATTCATGGGCTCCGAGCAGGGCGGCCAGCTGAACCCTCATGATATGCGCCGATCGTGGAAAGACATCTCTCTCAGTGGCTCCTACCGCAAAATGATGTCGCAGCCCAAGGGGTTGTCGGCAGAGGTCATCCCATATTTTAATCCTGTCGCGCAGTTAGTAGAGACTGACGCGGATCGCCTGAGGAAGCAAGCTGGTCAGAGCAGCGAGCAAACTGCTCCTGTGCCCACCAATGGTGCCTCCGTGCCATCTGAGACGGGGACCACAGAACAGGACGTGGATTACAAGCTGGCAGTCATTCTCAAGTTCCAACTTGGCAGCAGCCAATACGCGACTATGGCATTGAGAGAACTGATGAAGGGCGGCGCCACACCTTACCAGCCTGAATTCAACACGGCCAGATAGCAGCACCGCCATCATCCATGTATGTAATGTATGTACGAATCCGCAAAAAAACCATGTGGCTGTGATACCTCTCAGTCCATGCACATGATTTCAACAGACGAGGTCTATACATCAACGGGGGTTGCATCGAAATCAACATATGTATACCTACCCAACCCCGGTACCTTATGTTTTGAGGATAATCAACCAATAAAGCCAAAGGCAGTACGGTAAATATCCCACTCTGACCGCCTTCCTTTTTTGAATGCAGGAGCTTGCCCCGCATGACGTTCAAGCTACTGCGCGGCCGCAAACAGCCAAAGCAGACTCGGCTACGATTCTGCTGTCATTGGTAAACAGCCTTTCCCTGTACAACACAACACGCAATTCTTGAAGCTGCACAAGACCAGGATATCACGGTTAACCGATAGCAACAGCAAATATGTCTGCGCACAGCACCATCCCCACATCGACCTCCGTGCTCGAGAGCACCGTCATCAAAGCTCCCCTCAGCCATGTCTGGCACTTCATCAAGCGTGCGTTATCTATGCAACAGCTGCAAAAATCAGAGTCGCTATCTACATTAAGAGGATATCGCAGAGTTCTGACCAAATGTTTGCTCTCGTACAGTGCAGAAGTTTTCCGATTTCTGGTCCGCGATCAAGTCCAGCGAGTTCGTTAAGGGCGCCAGTGAAGAAACCGACATCGTCAGGTGGAGCTTCCAGGATGGCACCGTGCTGGAGGTGAAGCAAGAGGAGCACAGCGTATGAGATCCCCAAGATAACCCAGCTATGGTAATGCCCTGGCTGTGAGCAGAGAGCGCGAATACTGACTGTTGACTTTGTGTCCGGTCTGCGCCGACAGACCCTGAACCACTACATCACGTACAGCGTCATCACTTCTCAGCCAGGCCTCACTTACACCAGCGTTGTGAGCACCATCCGCTGCTACCCAGTCACCTCTGGCGAGCTCGAAGGCAGCACGTTCGTCGAGTGGAGCGGCCACTTCTCTAGCGATGCTGATGCTGGTACGTTCAACCCGAATCTCGGCTTCACATTCTGTCTGTATATGGTTGTATGCTGATATCAAGATGTAGGCGTCATTCAGGACGCGAAGTTCAAGCGCCGCGAGGCTCTTGCAGATCTCGCCAAGGTTGCGAAGAAGCTCTAAGCAAACACAACTGTATGTAGCTACTCATGAGTAACAGTTCACTGCAGGTCTAGCTGCAATGCAAGACTGCATGACAAGTAATTGAAACTGTACGATATCGCACAGGCATTCCTCAACCAGTCTTCTAGAATACATAGACCTCATTTTTTAAGTCCCTAAATGCTATCTGCTGGAATGTCCAAAATCTGACAGCAAATTAAGTGACGAGTCGATTGAGCTGTGGGAAAGCAAAGTGGACTCATCTTGCACCGTAAGAGCGTTTCAATGGAGCAAACGTAGCCCTCAAACCAAACCAAGCAATTCTCATGATTATTACTCATATCAGCCATGCAACACCGCCTATCTGGGTAATGGCCGACATTCTTTCGACCAAAGGAAGCAAAGCTGTACGGCAGGAAGTTCTAAATGATAGCCAACCAAGCATCAGGCACGGATCTTCACCACCCGAGAGGACGCAAATGGGCCAAGCAAAGGTACGACGAAAGCGTTTTCAAAGTCGCTGCTGTTGTTGGATTGCCAGCAAGATCCGAGCGACGTCAGGATGAAATTTAGAATCCATCCGCTTTGAACGGCCGAGTATACCCCCAAGCTCTACCGAATTCTTTGCGATTCGTGATGGGCGGCCAGAGTATCGAATCTCTTGATTTTTATAGGATGAGACGACTGCTTGATAGCGAGACGTGCCAAGTTGGAATAGGGGAATTCGCGATCCCTCTCAATCCTCCTTCCTCTTCTCCAGGCCGTCGACGTCAGCAACAGCAGAGCCAGTCTCGAGGAGTTCAGAAACGGTCTGCACAATGACGCCGTGGTCCTCTTCCTGCTTCAAGCCACTGACGACGATGACAGCCACGATGCCCTCGACGCCTTTCACTCTGACAGGCCAGCCGCCACCATGAATGGCGAAGTCGCCGGCCCTGACGCCGGCACCGCTGCCGCCAACGGCGCTACCACCGAACGCCAGGCCGAACTTCCTAGCGAACGCCTCCTCGTCGCCAGCGAACTTGCGGTGCATGTACCAGGTGCTGCACCCGAATCGCAGCACCGTGTTGCGCTTGCGTGCGACCCACGTGTCGTTGTCTGGCAGCGTCCCTCCGCGGGTGGCCGAGTGGAAGAGGCAGTGGTTGCCGTGCGCCAGCGAGATGTCGATCACCGCAGGCTTGGACGACGCAGCCAGCAGCCGAGCTCGCAACAGGCAGCCCAGCTGCCAAGCTGTATCGGCCGTGAAAGACGGGAACACCAGCGACTCGTCTATGTGTGCGATCTGCTCGAGCGCACGAGGAGGCTGTGGGATGGGAGAGGAGGTCACTTGTGCTTCGGGCGCACTTGGGACGGGAACGGTGGCCATGGTTGCGGAACGACGTCGGTGCTCTGCGCTGTGTGGTATCTCTCAAGTGTCAATGAGCTGGTGGCAGGTGGATTTGGAGCAGCGAATGGGAGTTAATGTTTGGCAAAGGGAGTGGACGTGTTCAGGAGCGTGAGACACTTGTTGCTATACTGTACTTGAGGTTCCCCCCACCCCCGCCCAATGTGGGCCTGTCTTTGTCTCTTAGATAAGCATCCCCGGATACTGGGGTCAAAGTACACATCAGCTACCTAGCCCGTGTAATAAAGAGGTAAGAACATACCTAGTTCATCACGGATCGACCACCTTGATAGGATGTCATTTCACATGAAGGTCGGTAGAGCACTCTGCTGAGTTTCAATGTCTGGGTCTGTTGTTTTCGTACATCTCGGAGGAAACGCCGTTGAAAGACGATGGAACTGGTGCAAGAGTGTCATGCAAAGATGAATCAACGAATTCGAATGCTAGGCTTCAGTGGTGGTATACATTTCTGGTACTAGAATACATATCCGCCCAACACACCATTAGCATAGCAAGTCAAGCACGTCTAAGCCGATGGGTGACTATTTCCTAGCGGACTAACAAGTTTCCCCGAAATCGATCGCTGGACGCATCAAACCACCAATCGTAAGCATTGAATAAGAAAAGAGAAGGAAAGACACAAAGGCGAATGGAAAGAGTCACTGATTGGGGCGACGCGAAAGACTTCTAAAGCTCTTCGTTGTCGTCGCCCCAGCCCCCACTCCTCAAGCCAAGAGTGGTCGTGCTCGAGCTCGCAGACCGCAGCGAGTACAATGACTGCAAAGGGCTGCCTCCAGCACCAGATTCGCCGCCGTATTCAGACCGAGAAAGATAAGAGTGTGAGGGAGATAAGGAAGGCCGTACTAACCCACGGAAGCTACTGTTTCTGCGGAAAGGTGAGGGCCGAGTCGATGGGCTCCTGGCGGGAAGGCTATTCCATCGTGAGTTGCCAATATCGCCGTCTGAGAGAGACAAGTTCGCAGTCGTCCGGCGACGCAGCAGCTGGTGAATGCGCAAGGGTGAAGGCGGCTCGAAAAAGGAGTCGGAAGGACTAGTAGCGAACATGCTCGAAGGAGTTGACGGGCTATGAGGCGGGAGAGGCGAGAAGAAATCTGGTCTGAATGGTGAGGGCGAATCAGGTGCTGTATTTGGCGGATCAGGAGAGAGTGAGGGCAATACGATTCATTCCTGCTTGTCGACGCCACCGTCTTTGTCGCTGGTGGAGGTGGCATCTTCATTCACGGCATCAGAGGATGGCGCACTGTTCTTCACAGAAGGGTTGTCTTTCGACTCGCTTTCGTCTTCAGCCTTGATGGCGTCGTCAGTCGCTACGTCTGGTGGCGGTGCCTTGATGGCTTCAGCGTAGGAGGTTGGTGCAGAGCTTTCCTCTTCACCTTGCTGTGGAGATGTATTTTCCTTGTCGCCACCAATTTCTCCTTTGTTCGGGTTGGGTTTTCTCGAACTTGGTGTTGGGCTGCCTTGTGTACTACGGGACCTTTTGACAGGGCTTCTACTCCGGCTTTTGCTCACGGGAATTTTGCTCTCTGGGCTTTTGAGTTTGTCGACGCCGGTAGCAACGATGTTCTTGGCCTTCAACTCGTAATCCTCTGCCCCAGCACTGACTCGTCGGCCCGTCTTTTTCGCACCATTCTTCACATCAGCAGCAAGCTTTTCAAGCGAATCCGAGACATCACCATCCTTGATAGCCTCTGACACGTCACCGGATTTCCGCCTAAGCTCTTCTTCGGTAAGCTGGCCCACCTCCTCAACGGCGTTTTTGGTATCTTTACGCGCGCTTCTAGCTGCAGATAGCACTTGTCTGCCAGCTTGATCACCTCTCTTTGCACCGCCCCGTGCTGTATACGCCCTATAGAAGAAGCGCGCGAACAGGGCAGTAAGCGGGAATAGGTAGAACAAGTTCAGATATATCGCAAAAGCTTCGCCCTGAGTGTCAATGCAATCAACTCGAGACCAATCTGTACGCCAACGAGTCTCATACACCGGCCTAGGGACGACCTTCTTTATCTCTTGCTTGACAGATTCTGGGATCAAGTTGACACCAGCCACATCCTGGGTAGGAACAACCTGAGCAGCAATACCTTCCTCTCCAGCAGCTCGGAGAAGAAACTTCTTCAGAAGCGCGGCAACACTTGCGGTGGCAGTCGGTGACTCTATAGCAGCGGAAAGGGCGCTTGTCGCAGAAACCGCAACCGATGACACTTCCGAGACTGCTTCCTGAACGGTAGAAATCACCTCGTATGGAACCTGTATTGGAATGTCGTACTGGACAAACAGATGCAGCGCGGCGTATGAGGCACCGAAGACGAACTGAGTAATCTGCAGGGTGGTCAAAGTTCTCTTAATTGTCCTTGAGACTTTGATCTTCAATGCCGAAAGAGTAAAGTACGTATACTGAAAGAGGTGTCAGTTGATTGCGTATTCTTGTCAAGCCACAATTGAAACTCACCATCATAGTATGGATACCAGAGTTGATGAAGACAAACATCCAGATAGGGGGGCTCATGTACCGGATTCCGGCCCAGACGCACAACATAGCGCCTGAATGGTGGAAAGTTTGCAGGGTTGCGCTTCGCTTTCCTTTCGCAACGATGATAAGTGTATCCAGGACCTCGTAAAACTTGCTGAGGTAGAACCACCAACCCCAGAAGCCAAGGCCTTCATTCCACAATCTACCAACATCCGTTGGATCAGGAATTCCTGCGCGGCTGTCCAACTTGATAAGAGTGTTCTTCACCTCCCAAATGTTGATGGTGGAGTTGAAGGCTGCAGCATCACCCAGTCCTCTAGGGCCGTGCATCTTGCATAGTGAATCAGCAAATTGTGCAGGCCATGTCGCAGAGTCGGTAAGCGTCCCATCGGCAGTGAAGTAGATCGCACGAGCCATAGCGACGAATGTAGCGAAAGAGTAGATCGTAAGTAAAGCATTGTGAAGTACGACGAACCAGTAGAATGCCTTGGTTGTGGATATCCACCATGGCTTGTCAAACTTCCCCTTCGATTGTGATCGATTGTAAGTGTTCAGCAACCAGACCGTGATTATGTAGCATATGGCGAAGGTGATTGGGACCTCTACCTTGAGGGCATCGTTATACAAGCGTGGCGGTATGGGGAAAGGCGATCGCAAGCTGCCCCATTCTGCTAGAGGTGCTGGCAACGTCTTTGGCAGATTTGACGGCGGGAAATGGAACAGCGAGGCGGGAGGTATCCTCAAATATACTGAGGGACCCGACATGTTGCTCTGTTATGGGTGTGGAGGCGATGCACACTGTATTCAGACCCAGCTATGAGGCGTATGGCGGTGTTGTGCGTGTATGCAGGCGGCTTGTACCTGAGCGCGGAGGATCGATGTATGGATTGTGTCGATCGTTCTCACAGATGTAATGATGCGTCGAAGCTGTTTCGTTCTTCCTCTTCCAAGCTCTTTGTAAACAACCTCTTTACCTTCCGCCTGGCATTGTCAGAGACGCGATTGCTTCCTGAAGAACGCCAGCAAAACACAGGCAAGCAAACCCGCGAGGACTGGTGAGGTCAGTATGGCATTAATTGGGCACGCAGGAGGGTCAAGAAGCACTGACAACAGTGGAGCACCGGCAAATTGAAGGTCCTGACGCCGTGTTTGTTGTGGCGTGTAAGGAGTGGCTGGTGCAAACATCCAGGAACGAAGCCCAGTGGACGTCGTAGGGATTCGCGCGGCATCTCGGCTTAGAGCTGCAGCAGCTCCGAGGCAGGAGAAGGAGACGAGACGGAAGCGTTTAGACGGACCGACGAATTGCCTGTTTGGGTAAGGCCGTCATGCGAGCCTGAATCTCGAGTTGGTGCCTGAGCTTCGTCCCATGACGTCGCCGCTCCGTCATGTTGCTTTTTGGCTTCAGGCGGGATTGCGATTCGCATCAAGCGTCAGACATGGATGATCGATGCTGCTTTGGAGGCTGAAGATTGTTCTATAGCAGAAAAGATCCGAAGGACGATCGCGCTTATGTGCAGTGTCTACGTAGATATTAGTTATCCGGCCTGTCCGGTATATAAAGATTGGCAACCCTGTTGTTGTTGTTGTTGTCCTTCGCCCCTGTCACAATCCAACAATCTTCTACGTCCCCATTAGGTTCGCAAAGCTGCCTATACATCAATACAATCAAAACATCAACTATGGCTGAGGGTCAGAGAGCTGCAGAGAAGACCAAGGGTCTGTTCTCAGGCGTGACCGTACGTTCCGCAATGCGTGATTACGTCAAAGTTCGAATGGCTCACATATACATCATAGGGCGCAACAGAAGACCTGAGAAAGAACATCAACTCCTACGCCGACAATCTCATGCCAGGGTCTCAAGGCAGCACAGGAAGCGCAAGCCGTAACTACACAACCGGAACTACCCACGCCGGCAGCAAGTCAGACTTCAGCGGCGATGCCCAGAAGGCTGGTGACTACTTGAAGCAAGGCGTTGACAGCCTTGGAAGGAAGGTAGATGAGAAGTCTGCTCGGCATTAAAAAGTTCAAGGGCAGGACTTCAAATTGTATCACTATTGACGACGCACGATATACGCCGAAACTAGGTTAATACCAGCTCCAATTCCCTGTCTCATTCGTTTCAATTTCTGTCCGTTTTGTCTTCGATGACTTCGATCTGCTTGTTAACCTGAACCACCAACGCTGCCTGCCTCTCTGGCCAGGTTTGTATTTCTCTAGCTATTCAATAGCCATCTTCAGAGCTAACAGGCAGTCTTGCGATGAACATACCCTCCATTTCAGTGTTACCCATGAATTGTGTGTCTTGTAGCGACACCTGAGATTCATGACGGACAATCTTGCACCTTGCATCTGGGTCGTCATCTTTAACGACCCTACGTTGCGACCGCCATCCTCGAACGTCTTGGGTAACAGTAATTTTCTTCCTCTTGACCTTGCCAGATCCAAGACCATTCTGTTCCCAGACGCAGAATTTCTTCAAACCTGGATTGCCGAGGATCATGTTGAACTCCATATCAGGCTGGCCCACGTAGGCAGTGACGGTATTGACAACTCCGGAGATGCAAATGTCAATCTTAACATAGCTGGTGAGCTCGATGTTACCGCTGGGCGTCGGCAAAACAATGGGAGAGACGCCGTGTCTCTGAAGACCGCCTTTGTGAACCACATGGTGGCTCACCATATTGACAGAGGCTCCACTGTCGAACACGATCTGGTTGACTCGTAACATAGCCCATTTGGCAGGAGCCCAGATGAGCCCAGTCGTTGCGAAGACGGGTTCTAGTGCAGAAGTTAGGAGATCCTCCTCAGAATTGAAACAGGGAAGAAGGCCGATGAACAGCCCGGCCTTGACAGTGTTTCCAGTTGCTGCCTTTCTGGAGTGCCTCTCATCGTCTTTGTGGTTACCACGGTGATAGGCTTGAGATTGGGCCATACCATGAGGTTGGTGGACCTGAGCACGGTAGGAAAGCCCTCCAGTAAAGTTGGCCATGGCTAGAGTTTTGTTGAATGGCCTTTCGTAGAGACAATTGATCCGACGACAACCTCTGTGTTTTGGTGGTAGATGATGTTGCAAACCAGGCCAGGTCGAACCCGTTCAAAGAAGAAAACACGATCGACTTATAGTAGAAAGCGTCACTAGGAAGCGCTCGAACGTCGCAAAAGAACCGAACTCATTCAGGGACCCTCGCTTCACTTAAGCAGCAGCACACGTGAAGCTTACTGACAAAATGAAGCTTCATCGACTGAAGTTGTTAGCACTGGTTCACGTGCGTCATGGTGAGAGGAGATAGGCTTTCGCCATGTGATGTCTGCTTCAATAGCAGGGGATAAAGATCGAGCCTCAAGTCATATATCAGAGCATGAGGCCTCATACTTATGGCTCAGCCTATAGTGTTGTCCTTCAGCAAGTCGTGTGAAACCTCTCAATACTCGCATCGACGCTAGCCTCATCTCAATGCAACGTCTTTACTATGTTCCTCTCCATATGTCACTAGCTTACAAAAGCCTGATTGCAAAGAAAAGACATGCTCTGTAGCTATTGATAGTAGCGACAGGTCTACCAGTTGCTAAATGAACAGCCTCTGACCAAGTTTCACTTGCCATTTTCTGTCTACCTAGATTCTTTCATGCTGGAAAATTGCAGAAAGAATGACAGAAACACAATTTCTCAGTAATTAGTAACGGATAGCGACTGGTTTTAATTCCAATCTTGAATCTGTTATATCTTATGCTAGACCTAGCAAAAACCCAACGATAGGCGACTCACCGCTGGAAGCAAACGTGTCTGTGTTCGAATATGTTCTTCGCTCCGTTCATGCCTCAATTGGCCATTGCTACTTAGAATGCGGAACGATCCGGGTATTGCATTTTCTTTTTAATTCACATCCACCAATAAGGACTATCATCCTATCGGAGAAAGCTATAGAGTATGACTTTGGATATCATAGGATATATCGCCTTCGACGGTACTAGGTTGAGCGAGAAAAGTAGTAGAATAGGAGGGATTCAAAAGGAAAGACAAACGATACCAAGGTACTGAAGTCGGCTTGATTAGAGCATCTCTTGCGGCAATGCATTACAAGCTATTGCTCGAGACATGGACCTGGGGTTAGCGAAAGGGATAGTGTGCAGTTGTGCACCATGAAAACTGAAACGACACAAATGATGACCGACGAAGTATTGAGCATTCACTTTAGTGACTAATATCAGGACAGTTTGACACGAGAAGCTGTGTTCACGCTCATTCAATTGAGTTGACAAGCAGCACATGAATCTGAGAGCATCTTTGCACGCTGGAAACCAGATATTCCGCTTACCATGCTCGTGAATTTTGATCTCGAAGCTTGTGCTGATAGCTTCCCACTCCAAGAAGACATGATCTAGACGAAAAGGAAATCCATATCAACCACATGCGACGACAACATGAAGTTGATCAATATGCATCGCTCTGCACTCCAGAGCATCTGCTTTCGAACGCAGGTAGCGAGGGCTTTACTGAATCTTCCTGTGACAAGAGATGGGGAATCAAGACTGATCAAATATATGTCCTGTACACACTCTTCCCCTCAACTAACTTATCCATTTCTCCTTTCGACAAAGGGGATTGAATTCTTTCCTTGCTCCCGACACAACTCTACTTCATTCATCATATCATGGCTCCACAGATCTTTTTCCGGAAAGACCAGAGCATTCATGTAGGATGGCGCTGCAAGGATTGGAGCGACGTGTGGTACCGTCCAACCCATGACCTCAATGCTAACCGGTCAAAAGAGATTGGCCTCTACACCAACAGCCGCAGTTCTACACACGATGACAGCTTTTTTCGACTACCAATAGAAGCTGAAGTAATATGGAGACCACATTTCAATCCAGTCAACTGTGAGGCTAGGGGTATTCACGCCCAACGCGAACTGCAGAAAGAGCTTCTCACGGATGTACATCGATTCTTGATGGATGACAACGCCGGGGAAGTGATTCAGAGGGTGGAAAAAGAGCTCAAAGAAGGCAAGAATGAAAGAATTAAACAAGTCTTGGCCGAAGCAGTCAGAATAAAGGAGCAGATGCAAAGACAGGCCGCGAAGAAGCGCAAGAGAAGTATGTCTGTAGTTTATCATTCATATAAGGACTAATGACTGACGACTAGTCGAATCAGCAAATGACTTATCCAACATTTCTGCAGAGAACGAAGACGAGGAAGAGGACCAGGCAGAGGATCAGGGATTACAGGTACATCAGTCGGACAAAAGCTCAACTCCAGCACCATCTTGGTCTGGCTACTTAGATGATGACGGATCTGGATTACCCGCAAGTGCGTTTAGCGGGAGGTGGGACCAGATTTCATCAACCCCCTCTGGCAGTGTCAGATCCTACAGGCCGCGTTTCCGTAGGGCGATATCACCCTACCATCCGACGGGCAAGTCTGCTGATATGAACAGCCCAATGGGAGGCCATACTAGCCTTCGGGGCGTCATTTCAGACAGAGGCCACGGCGCGGTTGCCAACACCGAAGGAGATGCGGCCATAGAAAAGGCGACACTGGAAAGCATCTGGCAGCATGCCAAGGACTTGAAGCTTCTAGCAGACCAAGAAGCGCGCATGGCTACTTTCCAGCCACAGGGCTTGGATGACGATGCCGCCCTCGAGGCTGCCACACGTGCCAGCATCGCTCCATCTGAAGCGAGCAACGACCTTGATCCTCTCGAGTATATGAGCCTTTAAGCGATCAGACAATTGATCCTTGTGGAGGACAAAGCCGTCGTGAATGATTCTTGAGGAGAGTTGGACTGGCTCAAGGCTCATATTTTCATCTCCAGACCTTCTGTGGCCATTCAAACTAGGTATTGAAACTGTACGCTACGTCAGCCCCTGAGAGACTAGAATGATTCTTGGTTTTGTGTATTGCAGTGTCTCTTCAATCTGTTTTTGCTTCACAGTTCGCTTCGTCTCTAGGAGCATCCATAGCCTGCAAAGGCCCGTCAACATGGCAATATCTTTATCATGGGTTTAACGACGGGAGAGAAAGCCAGGTTTTAGAATCCGCTAGGCAATGGGTCGCAGAGATCTAAGATTTTAGGGCAAACTACTAAAGCAGGTCCCCTCTATCTCTCTGGTCAATACCGCTGTCCAGCTCACAACGTGGCCAGGCCAAAGTCTATATGGCGTGCTGCATGAAGGCAATGTCGGGTGGAGAATGTTGTTGGGCAAAGGAGAGCCGTTGCGTATTCTACAGAGCCAACCCAGATCGTCGCGTAGGTCACGTGATGATATCGACGTAACATCTGCCACTATGAGTAGCATTACGACTGGCAGGCAAAGCTTCACAAGCCTCATCGCTATTAAAGCACATAGGTGAGGTAACCAATAATCTAGGCTGCGTTGTACACCGCAATGTGCACTTTGTATTATGTCGTTAGAGATGTAGATGTGGTCAAGATGTACCTTACTGCGGCGCTTTGCGAGGGGTTACTTGCTTCGGAAGGGCCCGATAGACTGATGGAGACCGCCGAGGTCTGAACTTCATCCCACCAGGTACTCTAGATTTTAAGCACAGCCGTGAGCAATCTCCAATTAAGCACTCGTTATATCTAGATGTGTGCCTCCATATCGCGCATCTAAGTTTCTGATCAGCGATTCGCAAAGTGGCTCACCGGATAGCATCAATCAGCGCCCACCTGGGAGGCTCTCGCATCATCAACGATCAACCTGTTGTATCCACCATGGCCGAACGACCTTTCATCACCTGCCACGTCCTTGACACCATCTCAGGTAAACCTGGAGCTGGCATCGATGTTGAGCTGAGGCTTCTTTCACCTTCACAGCATCATGCCAGCAAAACGGTCTGGACGGCGACCACGAATGCCGACGGGCGCGTCTCGGCTTGGACATCCACACCCTCCGTCGACATCAATGCAGTGGTCGATGAATGCAAGAGCAGTCTGCAAGGCGAAGATCAAATGATATGGAGTCTGAAATTCGCTACGGAACCATATTTCGGCAAGGGCAAGACTTTCTGGCCAGAGGTTGAGCTACGTTTTGCTGCAAAGAAGGACGAGGCACACTATCATGTACCGCTGTTGCTTGGGCCATGGAGCTTTACAACATACAGGGGCTCATAATGCACGTTGGAGATCTACGCCCTCGCAGCCGTTACTGGCAATCCGCGCACCGAACGACTGTTCGTTGTATCCGTGCCACATATTTACGTATGGTTGTTGGCCGCTGAAGCATAAAATATGCGATGATCCTTCTGTCGTCGATAGGTCAGAGGCATGCATCTGAAGAGCCACCTCGACGCTTAATGGCTGGAATGTCCGAATTTCTGCGCATGATGCGTGAGGCCGTCAACGCGTTGGATTCAAGAATGTTTGTGTCCTGAAAGTTTCTTAAGCCATTCCATCGTCTGATTTGAAAGGCAAATATGAGTCATGCCTTTTGCGAGAAAGCATCAGCAACAGATAAACCCACGCACAAAGACTGTAATGCTCATATTGCTCAGTGCTCACCCACTGTCAATGGAACATTATCCCTGTCGAAGTTTATGTAGAATTTGCCACGACCTCAAAGGAAAGGAAGTGTCCTATGATAAGCGGAAAGGCTCAACAGAATGAACCAAGAAGCAAAACGGGTGACAGTCTAGGTTGGCAGCCTTTCTCTCTTATGTTAGTTCATCACTTCAAGACAAACTCGGATTGACGCCACACGACCGGAAATTATCTATTTTCGCGTTGAGAAACTATTGATAATCCGTTCATTCTGTCACTTCCCCAAGAGCCTCGATTCGAATAGCCACATACATTTTCGGCTTCTGGATACAGATATCCTGCAACCTATATGCAGGGTCAAAACAAGGCATTCCATGCTAATGTTACATTCTATTGACAAACCCGCTAGAGGTAAGTCTAGCGTAACAGCGAGCGCCAATGAGGAGCTTTTCCCATTTAGAGCAAGTGGAGCGGCGTTGTGAAACTGTACCTGGGGGCCAGAGTCCCGCGCCCACGGTCAATATTCTGACTGCATAATCGCATTATCCACTGCTGTATATCCGACTGCTTCAAGTGGAGGTGAAATTGCTGCACCTTTGCAAGTACGGTGAGAGAATGGTGGTCCGCTACCAGCCCGAGACTTTAATGCGAAACTCAATTCCCGCCCGATGTTCATCCGCTTGCTTGGGGCAGCAAGCGCATGCCAACAGGGTTGCAGCTAAGCCAACCAACTACTCACATTAAAACTTGATAAAACTTGATAAGCCAAGTAATGGTTGAAGCTTGCCATGCGTGGATACAAACGAAACGGCCCATTTTCAACTAGTTTCATGCTTTGCGACTAGGAAACAGCAAGAAGTAGAAGTTTCATAGACACAACGGTCTGATTTCGAATGTTGCAGGGCTCTCACGAGTGCTCGGTCTTTATGCAGATACGCCGATCATCACATGAAACATTCCTGGTAAGAAGGCACTACGTAATCACATCAATGCAAGGCTATCATCACCGGTCTACATAGAAACGTCTCGTTCAGAGGGCTCATCAGCCAAAAGAATGCGTCTCTATTCGGATCCTGGTATGTAGGTGGTGGCAACAAGGCGATGATCTAATCTCAGCTGTCCCGGTGAATACATGATTTCTTGCTTGGCTGGTTTGATTGTGACCAAGTTCAGGTGCATTGAGACCCACAATCCAAAGGTAGGTGATGTGCACGGAAGATCGAGCGCATTAGGTCCGTGCGGAAAACCACAATACGGACAACTACGGCGAGACTTGGATAGACCACCTCTTGTCCACGATCGATGCAGGCCCCTACTTAGCAGACGGAACATATGGCTCACAACAGCTGACTTAGTAGCTCAATGACTCAAAATATCTTGTGAAGCCAAGCAGCCTGTCAACTACGCCGTCGAAATCCAATTGCTACTCACCATGCCTTCTTGCACCGGTCATAGAAATTGAAACAAATTGCAGCTGGTAGCTAACTCTCAATGCCAGCGACAGAAGGCCAGAAAAGCCAAGCCATCAAGGCATTAAAGTTCGCCAGAATTGGACTGATGCGGGTACAGCCTCAGCTGCATGCGCTATCAAAGTCGAGACCATCGAATACAATCGAAGCGGATCCCTTGCCTAGTTTACAGCACAAGGAACGCAAATGGCCTAGAGTGGACGTTTTGCCGTCCAGCGCGACAGGCTCTGTCTTGTAACATTCGATGGGGAGCGCTTGTAACGCCTCGAGCCCTAGGGTTTGTGTTGTACCTGGCGATGCACGGATCCTTTGTGCAGACGTGGATAAAACTATACAAGCAGTGAGCATAAGCCCATTGCCTTATAAGGGCCCATGAGGATCACTCTAGACATAACTTGTGTCTCCTTTAAGAACGATAAGGGTCCTCTCCAATCTGAAACCAACGCTCGCAAAATGATCGACATACTAGCCAAAGTCTTTCCCCACGACTCTCCAACATATAGCCAGGTAGAGTTCGCTCTCACTTTCTGCACACCACTCACCATTGCAGCTGGTCTATATGCTCTCTCTGCGAGATTTCCCCCATTACAGACAACAGCGACAGAACGCATGATGGACCCACTCACTCCGTCGCAATTATATTCTTCGCTGCTAAAGCCAATCACACCCATGATGTTCGACGATGAGCAGTGCGAACAAGAAGATGGCCAATGCCCAATCTGCTTTGAAATGTTTGCAGACGCTACCGAGACACCGTGCGGACACGTTTTCTGTGATAGATGCATCAGGAAGGCCCTCAGTCTATCCGACCATTGCCCACTTTGCAAATACCGGCTACTGGATTCCTTGACTCAACGGTTGGAAAATAGAGAGACGAGAGAGTATGAACAAAGCCTATTCCTCATTCTCTCCAGCGCTATCGGCATGTTTCCACTGCTGGGCCTGTTCTTCTTGGTGCGTTGCTCGCTGGTCTCAGATCCTGCCAGAGGTTTCGGAATCATCGCGGGACGCATTGATCTTCTGGTATTCAAAGGAACGACAGCAATGGTGGCAATATTCTACATCATGGCTATGGCTAAATGGTTCGAGCGTCGTGGCATTACCAGGGAGAGCGACAGCATACGGATGTGCACCTTTCTTGGTGTCGTCACTGGAGTCGTTGTCAAGGATGTTGGAGAGCGGGGAACTATGAAACTCGCAGAAACTGAGATGGTTGGGCTGATGCTCATCATGATTGCGTGGCTTTGGCGCCAAGGCAGCAGTGAGGGGCATGAAGTGCCGCCATTGAGGTCGACATCCACCTCCACACGTAGTGGAAGCCTTCGGAACTGATCCGAATTGCTAGAAGGAGAGATCTGCCTCCTTTCATGAAGTAATGATGTGAACGAGTGATTTAATGATGGCTTCGAACAATAGAGGCCGCTTGTCTAGAGTTGACGAGAACTACAATACAATACAGTACAGTACGGAACGCGAAGGCTTTCAATGTTGCAGCCTGATCTAGTGTTATCTGTCTCCCTAGAACTTTTTCGTGGTACCTGTGTCACATGGTTTATATTGGTGTTCTATACGCCAATATCGTATCAGACATGAAGAAGCTCTTTGAGTTACGAGCGAGGTTGAAAGATCTTTCTACCTACTACAAAGGGGCATGTCAAGTCCGCAAGATATCGTGATGTCAGTGATTCCTGACGATCATAAGCCACGTTGCGGAAGAGGATTAGCTCTGCGGTACTCACTCCCTTGTAGAGCCAATGTTACTTCAACAGTACGTTGAAGCCTGCAATAGCACTGGAGCATGCCAGACGAGGCACACATGTCTCTATGACTTGGAATGGCTCGGCAGTTTATTGCGTAGCGACCAACTTCAGACAGTGGCCGAAAACAGCGCTTCACGAGAAGCTTGACTGGCCTGTACTAGCGTCACTGTACGATAGCGCCTCCCTCCCTGCAGATCCTGACCATTGACGACCTTGAAAACCCGCGATTCCCAGTTCCCTAGTGGCTGCATTGCCTCCACTTGACCAACTTTTCTTCGCCTTGTGGGTCAGCCATGCCCATAGCCGGGTAGAGGATGGAGGAATGTGTAGCAGGCACTCATTCCCTGGCTTTACCCCATAATTGATCCAACCCAGCTGTGCTGAGCATGTGATGAATGAACCTAACTTACTAACAACTTCCACGAGGGAGTGTTCAGACTGGCATGTTGGCTCGTCATATGCATGGAAGAGCGGATGTTTTCGCCGATTTCCCGACTGCATAGCAAGGCCATCGTTGATGACACCTGATGTTCTGTGGGGTGCGAATGAGAGCGAAAGGCTGACAAAGAGAAGGCCATAATGCGGCGGGCGAAATGGTGGGAGGAAGACATGGTGGATAATCCATGTCCTGTATGTGCAATAGTGTTATTTCATTCCCCATTTGCAGCACATTCGAATTTCACCATGGCGCAAACTCTCCAGCGCCGAAGAAGAAAGGGTCAATTTAAGGTTTAGAGCTTCATGGACGTCAATTGCCCGAATCGGGACCTACCTAGACCGAAAGCGGACTCGCTGCGCATCTCGTATCTGGAAGATCTTCGCGGACAATAGTCCTCGGCAAACCCATTGTGGGTACTTGCGTCCGATACCTTTTTTCTGATACGCTCAGGAGTCGATCGTGACGATGAGCCTCACCAACCCGACTCAACCAATCGCTGCTACAGGGCTGAAGGGGAGCCGTTTCCTTTTGAGCGGACATTTTCGTTCCCGATGAGATGCTGGATATCAAAGAATCAACCAACGAAATGAATTCATTCTGCGATACCATCGCCATCCGGGATAGTATTAGCTTCGACCGAACGTACAGTACTATTGAGGCACGGGCACGTGTCATGGTATCGTTACCCGGACAATAGTCTGCGGGCACGAAGTCCAGCATGGCCTTGCATTTATCCGCGGGTATACATACCACTGTGCCCTTCCAACGACAATGCGCCGTGATCGGTTCACTGGGCAAATCTTGGCAGTACCCAATGGGTGTTATTTTCAATACAACCTTTGCAAACGTTGTATTTTGTCGAACATTGCCTCCTCGCCGCTAGCCACGTTGTCAATGGCTTGGAGAGCGATACTTTGGCAGATGCGCAAACGGCGCCATTGCCGAATGTGGTGACTCGGATCGGATGGCCAAGTCGGCCGTCCATCAATGATTCACCCTCTGCCCTTGAAAATACGTTGAATCGTGCTGTAAGGCTGAATGACGCTCAAGGACTGCCCAAAGAGTGATGTCGCTCCGGTTCTACTGGGGGGAGAATCCTCAGCACAGGATGCATGGCTATCGCCGTTATGCGTTCATCGCATGATAACGGTCGTGCAACGTGTTTCTCATAGCGCCGTATCAGCCGATCCTCCAAGATGAATCCACGTGCAACTCACGCGCGACAAGACTTCCTAATATACCGAAAGTCTGGTATTCCCGTTGCTGCGAAAAGCGCCGATGGAGGGGATCGCAGCAATGCCAAGTGCCTGGAGCCGAGTGGCAGTCTAGTATATCCCATCAAAACTCAAAGACTGCTACCGTGCTGTTCTCTTATCAGTGTATGTGGTGCTGAGAAGCGTATCCCCATACGTGCCCGTGATAAGAGTGAATGATCCCCAAATCTGTGCTGTGGAAGATGCAAACAATCTCTTCAGTCGGCAGAGTCAGTTTGACAGCATCAAGAAAGGGTTGAACGACACCCGTTCGTCCCTAAGAATTGGAGAAAACTTCATCATAAAGCTCAGCTCTCTAGACAATTCGGCTTGAACGCTTACGATATAACAGCACATAAGGCAGCAATCCTGGCCATGACCAAACGTCGACATGGATGACATTATAACACGATAGCTTTGTAGAGGTACATCAGTTCGATATGACCAATCAAACAACTTCCAAAACTAGCTTTCAGTACCCGTACCGACCAATGCCAAAAAGAGCATAATTCTGAGGCCCTTAGTGTCGGCAAGGTACTGGCCGCTATAGAACATTGACGAATCGAATTGTTTCAGGGTACTGTATCTTCCATGACGGTGATGTAGCCCATACCAGCAGTCTTCATGCCCAACCTTGACCTTTCTTCATCAGGACCAGGAACGCTGGCCACATTCTTCGACGGTGGCAGTACCTAAGGTCATTTCCAATCCAACAGGCTGTCTTTACGTGAGACCTCGCCATGTAACCTCGGGCAAGCGCATCCATTGTCTGGCCAAAGTCTTGGCAATAAGGTTTCAGGAAGAGCGGATGAATAATAGGCGGGTGGTCTGAATCACATTGTGTGGATTTGACAAATGATGCTGCTCTCATGCAAAGCCTCCCGGCAGATATCTCTAGCCTTGAACACGGGTTGGGGTTCGTGAAGAATCTTCAAAGCGAAGAACCGAGCGTACGTGAGCCGCATTTAGCCAAATTTAGAAGATGGCCGCTTTGTCGAGATCCCACCGCCTCTCGCACAACGTGGTTGTTGGCTTCGATCGATGTCTTTGTTTTAGGATGAACTGGCTTCTGAGCGAGGTCAACGGATTCTGGGTTGGGTCTATCGGCACATGTTTGTCATCTATTTGCTTGTCTTGAACGATGACGAATCGGCTCTGTTGAACACGTGCATAAGGGTGGTGTCACTTGCACACCTTTGCTCAAAGCCTGCGCTCTCCCAGCGATAGGGACGGCCATCATCCTCAGTCTCCATGGCCGGCACTCATGTTGCAACAAAGTCCATCATGAGTAAGTGTTCATCGCGATCCGTCGATAAGAGGCACTCTTTTTTGAATTGAGCAGTCGATCTTGTCCGCCATATGAACTATGACTTCAATGCTGTCAAACGTTGCCCTCGAGCTCACGGCGAAGAGCTACATGTACAACGAAGGCTCAACATGCTGCGATTCCGTGCCCGCAGTCTTAGTGGCATCCTGCCTTTTGGAGCTTTTGACAGGTGTGGTGCCAACAAGGCGTAGGGGTGCTTCTCTGATTTGAGGGGAGGGCTTTTCGACCGCATGCTGCAAGAGGCGCAAGGCATAGGCTCTGGAGGCACAGGCGGCAAGCGCAAGATAGGGATGGCCATAGCCATGGTCATCGTCATACTCATGGTATCTATTGAGAATGTTGTGCTCTAGCAGAAACGATTGTCTTGAGGCTTAGGATTGTCGCTGGTGGAGAAAACCTTGTGTGCAGGCTCACGACGAATCTCTCAGGACGCATCCAGGAGATTCGACTGTCTATTTATCTCCCAATCCCATGGGGTGGTATAGTCACGATACACGTCACACAGGTGATCATAAATAACCATGTGAGGCTGGTCCCCCGGCAGGATGCTTCCTGCGAGGCGGTGCTGACGCTGATAGTCCCTGGGAACTCATCTCACCTCATCCTGCCGTCCCTTGCCAAATATACGACTAACCGAACGCCTTCAAAGGGATCATCAAGAGCTAAAGTTTAACACTTAGACATCCTCCCTGGAAGTTGATCAGGATCAGGAGGGTAGTCACAATGCGAAGCCAGGTGTAACCCAGATAGTGGTGTGAATGGGAGTTGGTTGTCAAATAGAACTGCCCCACTAGGCCAAATCGCCACAGCACTCGCTTTCGTTGTGAGACGTCACCTCTTTACAACCAACAGCCGTTCCTTCACCCACGCATCAATCTACTTGATGACACCACTGGTTTGACCCGATCCTACAGCGTCGCCGTCTGCAGCGCACCGTGGTGGACTGCAGTAGACTGCTCATGTGTCGTCGCGACAACCTACGTTGTTCCTACCGAAGGTGGTAGCACCAACTCTGCGCACAATCTCGAAGAGAAAGCATGTCCTTGCTTCAACCGCTGGATGGCCTAATGATAGCTCTTCATCAGCTCCCCTTGGCTATAAAATCTCTACGCTAGCACTTTCTGGCTTCAATGGATTGTTAAACAGGAAAACATCAAGGTTCGGTGGTTTGCCCACAGCCAAGTCATGATCTATTAGCGTTACGGTGGGCACGCCCTTTCAATGCGTCTAACGCTCGCTCTTGTATCAGAACCTGCGTCTTGCGACGGATGGATCTGACGTTGCATAGCGGAAGTGCAAGATCCTTGCGGTAAACATGGATGGCTTAATTCCGACGTCTCGTATCGGATATCCGTGAGGCGGCATGCCGTCGCGGCCGGTTAATGATGCAGCAAACTTTCTACCCAATACCGGCTAGACCAGCATGTTTTCAAGTCGAGTCTGTGCTCATCTTGAAGTTCATCTAAAGATTCAACTCTAGTAGCTTCAGCATAGCTGATGGAGGCGGTCAGGCTATCCACCTACATTTGCCTTCCAGCCATCGGGTGGGCACTGGCGACGAGTGTGGAAGCTAGTAGAGACCGACCTTGCTTCGCCAACATGACAGACTTCACCATAGAGCGAGAATCAGAATGAAAAAGGCAAAAGGACCATTAGACTAGATTTCTAGTGGCCGTCAACATCGAAGGAACAATAGTATGTGCTTGCAGAAACACTATTACTGTGAATTGCGCAAGCGACATGTCGCTTTTTCTCATTTTTAGCAACCTTCAACTAGCCTCGAATTTGGCTGCTCTATTTAGGGTAGGGAGTGCAGATAAGTCTGCAACCATGCGCCACTAAATCACGCTCTGTAGAATAATGGCTGCTGTGGAGGACTGATAATGGATATCGAGTGACTTTGAATGATAATCTACCTGAATTTCAAGTGGTAGGACGCTGGTTCTCGTGGGCTGCTGCTGTCGGTGTTTCCACATACAGTTACTTTGGCTTCGATCCCTAGGCTTATCATATATTTAACCAACTCTTTTTTCGGGAGCTTTGTTCACAACACCCGCGTGGATGTCGCCCTAAGATTGCATCTTGCAACCGAGAATCGTGGACCCGAATGCGGCGGAGTGACAGAGACAACGGATGTCGCGTACCCGAAGCCGAATGCCTCGGCTTACATTTTTCCAGGAGATAGGGTAATCTTTGGAGAACTCAGACTCCTATTCCTCGTGCTAGGTAGTATACATACCACAATATTGAGTCTGCGAATTTACACAGAGCGAGAGTACTCAAGCGCCACCAAGATCAGACTGTTCTGCTCGCATTCTGCTTCAATAAGTCAGGGTCGAGATCTTGCGCGTTTGGACGACAAGAGTGAGATCCCCGGCGCTCCTATCGGCGTGCGGTCCCCTTGTCTAGATACTCTCGTGCATGCGCCGATTCTCGAGTGCAGCAGATCCATAATGCCTGAAACACTTATCAAACCACCTCCTCCCTCACCAAATAAAGCCTTGATCGAATCAGTTCTCGAACTTACGCACCTCAAAGACATAGACCCAGACCTTTTCACCAATACCCGACCACTATGGCACCCGCCCGGCGCGCGCGGCATCTATGGCGGTGCAGTCATTGCGCAATGCCTTGCAGCGGCCCAGCGCACCGTTCCAGATAACTTTACCGTCCACTCAATGCATTGCTACTTCGTTCTTGCCGGCAATGCGGAGATCCCAGTGATATATCACATAGAAAGGATAAGAGATGGGAGATCTTTCTGCACACGGACAGTACAGGCACGTCAGAGAGGACAGCCGATCTTTACAACGACCTTGAGCTTTACGAGAGATAGTTCTGGTGGGAAAGATACGTTGGAGCATGCAGCCAGCATGGCCTGCGAGGTCTCACCGCCGGCAGTTGATGATGATAGCGATGGCCAGCAGCCGGGTGCATGGAAGAGCGAAGACAGCACTGGAGGGCCATTTGTGGAGATCAGGCTTCACGATCTGTACCGAGACTCGACAGACCTAGACAAAGTAAAACCCAGGCGATGGGCCAAGGCGAAGGGTCGCATATCAGATGAGGGTGGCCATCAAGCACACCTCAGCGCACTGGCTTATATGAGCGACGGTTACTTCATCGGCACAGTTGCTAGAGTGCACAAGCTGTTACGAATGTCAAGAGAAGAGGAAATCGGCAAGGTCTCGAATTTGAGGAACAGTCCCATGAGAAACGCTTTTGCAAAGGAGCAGCCTTCGGCCTCAAAGCCTACGGAGGTGGCAGAACGCGAGATCAGTATGATGGTCAGCCTTGACCACACCATTTACTTCCACAATCCAAAGGACTTCCGTGCGGATGATTGGATGTACTCAGAAATGGAGAGTCCATGGGCCGGCAATGGTAGAGGGTTTGTGACGCAGAGGATATACTCCAAGTCAGGGAAACTCATCGCCAGCTGCGTCCAGGAGGGTGTGGTCAGACTAAAGCAGCGGGATAGTAAGTTATAAGGCCATCTGGGACTGTGTCGACACTGGGTGCCACATACTTTCTCCATGTTTTTCTTGATATCCACGGACGCGGTATGATAGAGCGATGAGCAGCTTCAAGCAGACATACGGATTCCTGCATACCTACAGATCTTGGTCACCCGCAATTTTTACCTCCCGAGGTCCCAGCATCGCCCCGAAGGCGACGGCATTAACGCCGCTTATTGCCGGAGGGGTCCAATGGCTGGGCAAGACCTCGAGGTATCTGTACCTGGTAGGGCGGAAGACCCCGCGAAATTTTGTATTAGAGACGAGAAATCCACCAGTGTGACGCAAGACAGCTGGTTTGAATGGTCGCACTCGCATTGCTCATTCTTTCTTCCTTGACTCACACATTAAAGATTATCTTACTTATATAGGCTTGACTGTGCATTGCAGTTGAGTTTGTCTTCAGTCTTCGCAACCAATCTCCAGTCACAACCAGAGTAGTAGCCGCAACGATAAAGCAACCCTCACAGAGACCTTTTCGCCAGCTTGACTGGCCGCAATCTCACAAAGATGCCGATGTTAGCATTCATCACCGTCCTACACACTTAAGCACCTCTGACTTATGAACTTCCCGCAGGCTCGCAGATCCCTCCACCAAATACAAAGCCTTCAAACCACTGAACCTTCCCTCGCGCCAATGGCCTTCACGAACAATCCAAAAGCCGCCGAGATGGCTTGCGACTGATCTCCGTGATGGCAACCAGTCCCTCGTCGACCCCATGGACGGCGAGCAGAAGTGGGCATACTTCCAGATGCTCTGCAAGCTCGGCTACAAAGAGATTGAGATCTCATTCCCCAGCAGTGGCGATACCGACTTCGATTTCACTCGCCGTCTCATCACCACTCCAGGCGCTGTGCCCGATGATGTCTACCTCCAGGTCCTGTCACCCTGCCGCAAAGAGTTGATTAAACGTACAGTAGAGGCTCTGAAGGGCGCAAAGAAGGCGATTCTTCACCTTTACCTCGCGACCAGCCCATGTTTCCAGCAAATCGTGTTCGGCATGAACAACCAGCAGACAATCGAGTTGGCGGTGGAATGTACAAAATACGCCCGGAGCCTGACCAAGGACGACCCCAGCACATCAGGGACTGAATGGGTGTACGAGTTCTCTCCAGAATGCTTCAGCGACACAGACTCAGACTTTGCCGTCAAGGTATGCGAAGCCGTCAAGGCCGCTTGGGAGCCCAGCGAAGCAAACCCCATCATCTTCAACCTACCAGCGACGGTTGAGTTAGCAACTCCAAACGTCTATGCCGATCAAATCGAGTACTTCTGCACACACATCACTGAGCGCGAGAAGGTCTGCGTCAGTCTGCACCCACATAACGACCGAGGGTGTGCCGTAGCAGCCGCCGAGCTTGCACAGATGGCTGGCGCAGACAGAGTGGAGGGCACACTTTTCGGTAATGGAGAGCGGACGGGTAACGTTGACCTTGTCACCCTTGGCCTGAATCTATACACTCAAGGGATTCACCCAGGCATCGACTTTTCAGATCTGAACCAAGTTATCGATGTTGTGGAGAAGTCGAATAAGATTCCTGTTCACCCACGTGCGCCATACGGTGGACAACTTGTCGTGTGCGCGTTCTCTGGCAGTCATCAAGATGCCATCAAGAAAGGATTCACTGTCAGAGAGAAAGCAGGTGCGAAGAACGAAGACCATTGGGTTATGCCCTACCTCCCTCTTGACCCCGCAGATATCGGCAGAACTTACGAAGCGATCATCAGAGTCAACTCTCAAAGTGGGAAGGGAGGTGTCGCCTGGGTTATTCAGCGAACTCTCGAGCTCGATCTTCCTCGTGGTCTCCAAGTTGCTTTCTCCAAGATTGTGCAAAGAGAAACGGACATGCTCGGTCGTGAATTACAATCAGGCGAGATCAAGGACCTGTTTGTTGATTCATATCACCTCCAGAGGAACCCAAGGTTCCACTTGGTCGACTACAAGATCGATAGTGACAGATCTACTTCGCCTGCACCTCCCTCTGCAGGCAAGACAGCCAGCAACAAAGATTTGAGGAGACGCTTCTCTGGAGTCATTGAGATCGATGGCAAAGAACACCATATCGAGGGAACAGGCAACGGTGCTCTGTCATCTCTGGCCAACGCTCTTAAGGGACTCGGAATAGACCTCGACGTGGCAGATTACAAAGAGCACTCGATCGGTTCTGGCAGGGAGACCAAGGCAGCCACTTACATTGAGTGTACCGCTGCAAGCTCTCCTACCAAAGTATGGGGTGTTGGTACGTCGAAATCCCTCCTCATCGTGCATTTTTAGTTCTTCCGTGACTGACTTAATTCCAATAGGTATTCACCAGGACGTTGTCCAGGCTTCCCTGATTGCCTTGCTCTCCGCCGCTTCATCTTTCCTTTCCTCAAGACCTTCGACACCAGTGCCTTTCAAGCCAAAGACATCTGGCAGCAGCACCCTCTCACCTAACGGACCGGAAATCAGCAGCCCACTCAGGAACGAGATCAGCTTTGCCAATGGCAACGCAACCGGCGCCATCATCGACAAGCTCGAAGAGAGCGTCAACCAGAAAGGTGCTGCTAATGGTGGGCCTTGAATGGAAACTCCTCAAGTCATACCAAGATATTTCCCTCGAAAATGTCACTGTTAATGTCAGAACGATGTAGTGGATGCCTTCCGTAAATGTTTTTCTCCCTTTTCTTCAACCCTCGGATTGAAATTTATTAAGGTGTTGCGAACTGTTGCCTTCGGAGCAGGAACCAAAAAATCCCCAAAAAGTGCATGGTGGCATGTCTCGAATCACTTTGGTTGTGGGGAACTCAAATTGCCATACTTCAGGTTAATTTCAATTCATCCTCTTTTTCCATGCTCGTGATATGAACAGTTCAACATTGTGATCGTTGGCATCGAGATTCTTTGGCAGAGACACTTGGCCGTCCACATGGACGAGTCAAAAAAGTCCGCTTGGTGGTCAACGGAACAACCTCTCTCGCGTTGGGCCAGTTTCACAACTAGTAACCCCGAGGTATCCATTGCCACGTAGCCATAGTCCCGAGCAATCTGATCGGAAGCGTTGGTGAGCGATCCCAGTACAAGTCTAGCCACTGCGTAAGGTATGCAGGTATGTAGATACGGTCTTAGGAGAGTCAAGTGATCTTCGAAACGCAGCGCCTGAGTCCCGCTTTGCTAAGGGGCCTCGTGCTTCAACGGTCTTCGCAGCGTTGTGATCCGCTGCCTACTCAGTTTTCTACTGTGCTCGCTAAGTCGTTACGTTGTGGCTGCTGTTGGATTCCTGCGAAACCTACAACTTTCTTGCTCGAGAATGCGTTACCAAGTTGAAGAGATAGAGATAGACAGGTCTGAGACTAGGAGATGGAAAGACAGAGCGTATACAAATTTTCATTTCACGGTTACAGAGCCGTCCGAATCGAGATATTTATACAACACATGTGAAGAGCGAATAGCTCCGTGATTGAGCCACAGAGACCCGATGGCCCACATGAAGAAATCCCACCGAGCCCGATGAGCCTTCGCATTAACTGGTCTCTTCCGAACTCCGTGAATAATGTTTGACCATTTTCGTTTCTGCAGGCCTGTGCATGCAACAACAGTGGTCCTCATTTACGCAGGCGGCACCTGCAGACATCCATGCAAGCATGCTACCTTCTGCCATTCATGGCAGCGCCGTTAGGGGCGCCGCCTCCATTCATGGAGGCATTGATCAAAAGTTTGAACCCGGTCTTCAGAGCCTTCATGTCTGGATAGGGGTTCTTCCTCAACTCAAAGGCGTTGGGGATGACCTTGACAGGCCAGTTCGCCTTGGGGGCGGCCTGGCCGTTCTTGAAGCAGAGGTAAAAGTAGCCAGGGTACTGTGGGTTCAGGCAGAACGCGTACATGCTTCTGCGAGGGTTTGCCTCCGTGTACACGTCAAGGTATTGCTCTGCATATGCGTCAGTAAATTCTGCTGTAGGAGCGGAAAGAGGATTTTGCCGCCGTGGCTTATGTTGCTTACCTGTGTCTGCCTTTGATCCGCGCTGGTACTTTTCGTCGCCCATCATTTCGTCTACCTTCTTTGCCATAGCTTGAACATGGTTCACGATCAGTTCGTCAAGATCGCTGTAGTTGTACTTGCCAGCTACACGTAAGGTGCGACCGACGGAGAACTCATTTTCCTTATCGAGCTCGAGCACATCGATGTGTTGGTATAGGTTGTCGTGGACTTTCCATGTGACTGTGAGGTGGTCCATTCCCTTTGGATTTGGTCGGATGACACAGTCTCCGCGCCCGGCTGAAGCGAGATATTGCTCTGCCTGCTGGCCGTTGAAAGGTCTGAAGAGCGGATGCTTGATGACTCTCTGGGCTCTGGCGCCTTCAGCCTTAGCAATAGCCTTTCTGGCCTCTTTCTTGTCTCGCGCCTCAAGCTCTGAGTCCCACTCATCTAGGCCGTGACCGAACTGTCGCTTGAAAGGAATCCTAAGCTCGTTCTCGCGGAGCGTAAGCTGAGCAGTGAGCTGTTTTCTGTTGATGAAAGTCAATTTTGCACGGATGATCGAGTGGAGAGGCCACACGGCGCGAGCTTCGAGCCGATTGTTAACAACCTCCTCTGGGTATTCATTCTCAGAGATTCCTCCCTCAATACCACAATCCAACCTGACTTCGACATGGTCGGCAAATGTGCGTTTGATTGAGACCGGTACGATCATGCCCTCTTGGAGACTATCCCGCGTCTCACCTGTGAGCATGGTGAAGATGTCATCAGCGTGAAGGTATTCGAACGGCCTTCTCAACTCTTCGTACGGGTTACCAAGCTCAACTCGAATCGTTTCTAGAGTTGCGCGCTTTCGCTGACCGAAGTTCTTCTCTAGTTGCTCGGCATATTCTTCCAAAACCAGGTCTTCCACCTTGTGCGTCGCTTCGTCCTTGATTAGCTTTCTGAGCACAGCCGCTGGACCCTCCTCGTCGACCATGCCTTTGACATCTTCTTCATCGAGTTCCAAAGCATCTGCAGCAATTTTCCGGGCGAGATCGTAATCCTCAGGATGTATGCGGGTGTTGTCAAGATAATCGGCCCCAGCTTCTGCTTCCTCGTATGTGATGTAAAGAAAGCTTGCGCAGTTCGTCCAAACCTTGGGCCCGACGGCTGGTTTTATGTTCCTATCCATATCACCGATCAGATCCTCTCGGCTAGCAACTTCGCCACCATTCATGTTGATCACCTTGATCAATTGGGCGGCTTTCCTTGCACCTAAACCACAGACGTATGGCAGCAGATTGGCGGTATAGGGGTCGCCAATTGCTTCATTGATCTCAATACCGACCATGTTGACCATGTCAACCATGGCCATCTCGAGAACCTTGATGAGCTTGTCTTCTGGGATCAGGTTCTGGTTAGGGTCGAAACGAATGGAGGCGATATCTCTTCCAAGAGCTGCGTATTCCTTCATTGGGCTTTGAAGATATTTCGCGAGCGAGATTGCGTATCTTGTCCATTTAGGCAGACCAGGGTGCTCAATCACTGCTCTTTCACTAGTGTGGTACAAGCGAGCTACCTCGTCGTTTCCAATGGTGACCTCCAAGGGATCAGAAGTTTCGCGATCTTCATCATCCTCGTAGGTGTTGCCACGAAGGTCATGCTTCTCGACAATATCCTGAAGATCCTTGTATAGTTTGCGTGTCTCAACGCTCATACCACCTACTGTGATGACATCCGGCTTCCGTCTTTCGATCAGCTCAACCAGGGTGTCTACGTCCTTGCCTTGAGAAACGTATTTGGCCTCGTTGCCAAGCCTGAGATCCTCGAACTTGCCGTTCTCTAGGCATCGACCATTCTCCTCCAAGTAAGCCCAAAAGATAGCGTGGTCCCTCGTGCCATCACCGTTGGTGAGCGCAAGCACCCTTGGGGAGGTACCAAGAACCATGCCTTTCGGCTTGAAGGGTGCCTGGTCCAATTTGGTAGAATAAGCTTCTCTACAAAGCTTTGCGATCTGGCCCTCGCACTCGCTTTTGATGCTCTCCTTGACAGATTTGGTCATGATTCTGTTAAGCTTTTTGAGAGCAGAGTCGAGCGCCTCTTTTCGGAACGCGTTCCAAGCATCCGCGACTTCTGAGAAATTGTCGCTTTCGATCGCTCTCTGCAGCTCCTCTCTTAATTTAGCTTCGCCTTGAAGACGTACGCGGACTTCAACAAGCCCATCTTGCTCAGCCTTCAGCATGCGGAGGAACAGCTCCGGTCTGTCGACAAACGCATGAATGTCTTGGTTACGAAGGTATTTAAACTCGTACCAAGGGTGTTCTTCGTCGATGACTTTGAGCCCTTTCTCTGTTCTGTGCACGTCGAAAACTACACTCTGAAAATACCGACCACGAAGAACTTTCCTGAGACGTGGGCTCATGACGAGCTCTTCAACGAACATTGCTTTGGCTGCGTTCAGTACGTCTCGCCCAGTCTTGAAAGCAGGCTCTTCAATCAGAGTATCTGCGAGATCATCTGGTCGCTTATCTGGATCCTCAGTGTACGTCCGGGTTCCAGTCTTCTGTGCATTCAAGGCGAACGCGTCAGCAGTCAGCCCAAAAGCTCGAACAACATGATATGCTGGCCCGGCTCGAATTTTGTCGAAGACGCTCGCCGCGCCTCTAGCTCGTTTCAGCTGGCCATTGCGTTCAGCTTCCTCGATCTTTGCTTCTTTTAGTGGCAGCGAATACTGAAAATTCAGGTACTCTTGAATATCATTCAACTCTTCCAAAGTGGCGGCAGATGGAACCAGTTCATCGAATACAGCGTCTTTCCAGTCATCGCCAAGAACCTGCTTGAGAATGGCAAGACTCTGCTTTATGGCTGTGCGCTTTTCAACATATGCGCGGAATTTGAGGTCATGCTCGAAGACCTCCCAAAGATCACTTTGTGAGAGAAGCTTGTCCGCGGTCTGCTCCCCCTCTCGACCATTTGGAGCTGGCGTAGTATGGATGAGATAGTCTTTCCGCTGAGAGAAGATGAAGGGTGGTTCGTAGTCCTCAACGTTCATGAGTTCCAAAACCTTAGCCACGGCAGCTTCGTATGGTTGCCGAAGATGCGACGAGATGCGCTTCTTGGGCGCCATTAGGTTCGATATCCACTTAGCTTCCTCTTGCGCAAGAGCAATCTGTTCCTCCTCAGGTAAGTCTGTCAATTTGGGGAAGGGCTTTCGAGCGATCTGAAACCGTTCAGGCACATCGTCTTGACGTATCATGTTGTCCTCTTCCGTAAGCATCTTCTCCACAAGCTGGGACGGCTCGAAGACGTCCTTCAGCTCGAGTGGTTTGTCCGGATCGCCCAGCTGTTCATCCACGTGAGCTTGCTCGACATCAAGCGCCCATTCGAATTCGTTTCCATCGCCAAACGCGCCTCGCATATCCTCGATGTCGGCTTCGTCCAGGCCAGAATCCTTCATATGTTGTAGATCACTGTAGCCGCCACGAGCGGGACGGCGCACCTCCAGCTCATCGCGCATCTTGTCGGCCTCGCCATCCCCGAAATCGTCCTCCTCAATGAAGTCTTCCATCTCGTCGCCATAGCCGAAAGCAGCGCGGCCTCTTCCCGCGCCAAGATCGCCTTCCTCTTCGTCTGAAAAGATGTCCTCTACGCCTCTGGTTTCGCTTGTTTGCCTGTCCTCACGGTGACCACGCTTCAAGCGCTTGAATTTGCCCTCTTTCTCAGGGCGTCGATCGTCTGGTAATGTTTCTCCGATCAGGTCGAGATCTTCTTCGTCAAGCAGCTCTTCCTCCTCTCTTTCCTCTCGTCTGCGCTTCTTCTTCAAGCGCCGACGTTCGGCCCGAGCCTCTGCATCTTCATCTTCGTCCTCGTCTTCGTCGACAATGAAGCCCTCGCGTACTTGACGTTGCGCTTCCTCGTCGTCGTCATCGTCTTCCTCCTCAGAGGAGTCATCCAATTCCGTCTTGTCCTTCTTTCGTCGGGAACCCTCGGTCGGCGCGCCATCCTCATCAAAATCTTCTTCTTCATCACTTTGCCCAACAGCAACATCGGTGTCGAAGAGGTTCGGGTCCGCCATATTGGACAATTCGTCGAGACGAAGATGATGATCAGGATGCTTGCGTTTGCTTTCAGAACCCGCGGAACTGCGCAGCTGAGACCGAGGCTAAAACAGGTAGGAGACCGGATCGAGGGCCAGCGCTCACGTAGAGCATGGAATGGATGCCGATGGCTGGAAATGAACGAGGAGAGAATGGGCAATAGCACGCGTTGCGGTGTTCGCGAAGACAATTAGCAGTCGAAGCTCGGACCACATTGAAGAATACCAACTCGGGTATAGCGGATACTTTGGCCTAAGGCATACATAAAATGGTCACTGTAACTCATTTCATGAGGTCGTTGGGAGTTGACCATAACAACATTATGGATATTGTCAACTTTTTGAAACGATATGCTTGCTTGGGTAGACCGTTGAAACGCTTTTGCTCCAATCTGTCGAGCATCCAAGTCGTCATTGGAGGGAAGGTAGACGCACATCATGATCTTCGTGCACTAGGCTATGTCGCTGAAATTGAGGAGGGTGTGAGGCAAGCACGGTCATGTTCAATGTATTTGTCAAAGACCGAAATTCTGCCCTCGACATAGCACGTCTACTCCTGTAGCGTATCCTTCAAAATACCATACAATGCAGGTAGGAAACCTTTTAATGTCATCAAGCATGAAAATTAGTTGGTGCCTCAGGCCGAAGCGCCCAAAACCCCAACCCCACCAAAAGACGCAACACAAACTGTGACCTGCAGGGCCTCTAGGGACGCTATTCGTCAACAAGCACGATAATTACAATAATGATCACAATAAAAACAATAAACGACTGCATGACTGAGCAGGTCTTTCCCTAGTCTATATCAGTCATCATCCTCTCGTTCCCTGCAGCTCCACGGTTCGCAATTCTCCATCGTTCCCACTGCCTAAACATCACCATCCAGCACATAGGGTCCCGTGTCACTGTCATCGCCACCACCGCCACCGCCAAACGCCAACGCCTCGCTGCCCAATCCACCTGCCCCGGATAGAGTACACATAGCCTAAGTAGGTGGACTTCACGTATCGTCAAACGCGCGGCACAACCGGGTTGCCTCGAGCGGATGGTCTGATTTGATTCGCTAAGCCTGCAGCGACCAACCGCCGGTCCTTGTGCTTCACTCGCTACACAACCTGATACTTGGTTGAGAGACACACTGTACGAGCAGATCCGCTGCACCCGTCAGGAGTCGACGTGCTTTCGCGAGATCGAACTGGTACAATACGGTTCGAAGCACTGGGTGCTGTTGTGACCACATCTTCGTTTGCGTGCTGCCTGGCTCTTGGGCCCCTTTAACAGTCATCGGCAGAGCACCTAGCGAATTGCCATCAGCCATGGATAGCAACTTCCAGCAAAAGACTATGAAAAGGCGCAATGTCAAGGGTCTCGCCTTGTCAGCTCCACCAAAGCCGCCAGCGCCTGCGGCACAGGATGCTCACCTTCTTGGAAGAGGCAACGATGCTTCTGACCGTGCTGACACCCTTGAGATTGGGGTTGAGTTCAGACTAGATCTCAAGAGTGAGGACCTCATGGTCCTGAAAGAGCTCGGCGCTGGAAACGGTGGGACTGTGTCAAAGGTGCAACATGCCGCTACCAAGGTCATCATGGCACGCAAGATAATACACGTGGAGGCCAAGAGGGAAGTCAGGAAGAGGATCGTGAGGGAGCTGCAGATCATGCATGAATGCAACAGCCCCTACATTGTGAGCTTCTATGGTGCTTTCATGAACGATTCGGGTGATGTGACCATGTGTATGGAATACATGGATGTGGGGTATGGATACCAGCTCTTAAACCATGCTTGAGCCGTTGCTGACACATTTACCTTACAGTTCACTGGACTCAATATCGAAGCAATTTGGCCCCATCCGAGTGGATGTCCTCGGCAAGATTGCAGAGGCTGTTCTAGGTGGTTTGACCTATCTCTATAAGGCTCACAGGATAATGCACCGTGATATCAAGCCCAGCAACGTCCTTGTAAACTCTCGTGGACAGATCAAGCTCTGCGACTTTGGTGTGTCTTCTGAGCTGGAGAATAGTGTTGCAGATACCTTCGTTGGCACAGGAACGTACATGGCGCCTGAAAGAATTCAGGGAAGTGCTTACACCGTTAAGAGCGACGTCTGGAGTGTTGGTCTGACCATAATGGAACTGGCGATCGGCAAATTCCCATTCAGCATGGGCAGGGACAATGATGACGAAGACGAAGAAGAGGCTGGCGGACCTCAAGGCATCCTTGATCTACTCCAACAAATCGTGCTCGAGGATTCACCGCGCTTACCTAAGAGCGACGCTTTCCCTGCTATTCTAGAGGAGTTCTGCGACAAATGTCTGATGAAGAAGCCAGAGTTGCGTCCAACGTCTCAAGAGTTGTATGAGACCGATCCTTTCCTCCAAGCTGCGAAGCGCACGCCCGTGGACCTGGAGCAGTGGGCTGTAAGTATGATGGAACGGCACAACCGCAAGTCACACCTTCTTTCAAATGTGTCACCCAGTACCCATGCCATTCTGAGAGGAGGTGACATTACACCTCGAGCGGAAGCCCCAAGTTCAAATGGCAGCAACAGACCGTCCTTTCCCCCAAGGACAAGCAGCAAGGAATCAATGCAGAAACCTGGTCCTGGTCCCATGAATCTACCGTTCAGACAAGTGCCCCCAAATGGCAGCCGGCCGGGCACTGCAGCCAGTGACCGATCCGATAGCTACAGAAGAGCACCTCGACCGGATTCCCGAAGAGGAGATGGCTACCAATGAAACTCTCAGGCCCTTTCAAAACTTGGAGTGTTTGCAAGGGACTTGTATAGCGATTGGACCGCCAATCTTGAATGCGCTCTGGTATGAGCTTGCATCTGGCTTTTCTACTTACATGCTGATGCTCTATCGAAGTTCGAAAGAGACCGGCTTCACATGCATCCACGTTAGGTTCCTCGTCTGACACACCGGGCAAATGATATGGTTGTTTTTCCAGAACGCAATTCTGAGGCAAATAATCCTAGAGTGAACGTATACCTAATAACGACCACAGATTTGAGGCTCGAAGAGAACAACTTCAATCATTTTGGAAGCCAAGGCTCGAAAAAGCTGCCGTACATTCACATGAAGCACGGCCACGAGTTAGCCCGTAGATCTAGTTCACGAATCAACGCTCCGGTTGATATCGTAGAAGACATTTACTCCTGGGCTTGCTGACCTCGATTCCGAACCCAAGGCCGGCCCGCAAGAGTGTTTGGGAACGAGAGTGCCCACTCCCAAATAGCGCACCTCGGCCCAATGCACCAATAACGACTGCGATTTGAGAAAAAAGTAACCGGCATAGCCACATTGTACGGGTCAGGTGCGAATGCAAGTTACCGCGGATGTGACTAGTGTACAGACGAGCGGCATCCGTCTAGAATTGGCACGACCGTACCGTCCCAGGAAAACTAGTAGTCGTCTACTTTGCCAACAAAGCTTTTGTTCACTTTGGCTCCCCTATTATGACCACAAGACTGAATGCGACCACTTCTAGCCATGTAGCCAGGCTAGCCAATGCTCGGGCGGCGACGAGACTTCAATCAAGGTCTTCAGGCCTCTCCACGTTATATACGTACTTTTACCAAACTACCTATCATTGTCTAACCCATCCGTTCACGTGTAGAATGCCACACGATGTCGCATCGAATCACCAGTCGAGACATTTCCTTTCCCTTACCCCCCAATGTAACCCACCTCATGTCCCGTCCATTTTGTGCGTGTACGTGTCTCATCCTCCAAGGGTCTCTACCTGGCCGAAGGTGACTTTCACGCCCATTTGTGTCCCTATCACACTGAGCAAAAGAGGGGTTCCTACCTTTTTCTTCGCCGGAGAAGGATGATCATCAGGCTGTCCTTGTAGGCAGGTATTGTTGTTTTCCCCCCAGGGCCATCCGTCAGCCGCTCACGCCTCTCACACCAACCAGCGGATGTTGGAGTCCCGATCCTTGGCAGTGCTGAATACCTAATACTTATATACCTGATGTAAACTTGGTCTACCTGCAATATACGTGTTTACCTACCTATACTTTCCCCCCCCCAGCGCCCTATTAGAGTTCTATACACGTTACCCATGTACACACGGGACATCGTCCCCAGACCGTTCGACACCGGTCCCCAAGGAACTTTCGTCGATACGCCTTGGAAAGCCTTGTCGGATCCATCCCGCAACGTACCTCCGCATGAAGAATCCCCCTCACAAGAGGTCATATTCCTCCCTTCCTTCCTTCCAGAATAGTCGAATCATACGTACTTCTACCTGGAAAGCTGCAGGGTGAGGCCTGGTGCATAACAGGTCGCTTCCGCCATCTAGTGTATATACTTTCCTCGCTTATGAATCTCTACCTTCTTCTCCTATAAGATACCTGGGTTTGGACCTTGCGCTTATGCATCACTGAAGAGGGAACGATGAGAGATTGTATTTACCAGGTTTGTCAGAGGGTGTACTCAGCTAAAGCTTGCCTATTTTTATTGATAGAGATGGGGAATTGGGGTACGTCTACATACTCATCGTTGGGGTTGGAAGAGGCACGAAGGAGTTGGGTGGCGTCTTCTAGTGGGTTCGAAGCAAACTGTGGCTTAGAGTATAAGGGTAGAAGCGGCGTTTCTGTGCATATGTCCTCTTCATCCTGTGGCATTGCTTGTGGGTTTTAGTCGTGCATGTACTGCTGGGGCTGAGACCTCGCTTCATGGTCATACTCGTCACCACGCCATCTTGATCACTTGCTTTAATGAGCGTCCAACATACATCCGCAGAAAGTGGGAGGAATAGAGATGTCTGGTAGCGATGTCACGAAGATCCATGTCTGCGCGAATTGAAATTGCCTCGAAGTAAGCCATTTTGAGGCTACCGAATACTTTGTAAAGCTCAAAGCAACGGCAGGGGATGCTGATGAGACGGTGGTCATCTGATTCACAGACTTGATCGTGGCTCTCAATTCCGGTGACGTTGCCCTATGATATCTTAGCGATACGGAGCAAAAAGTCTGATATCTCTCACTGCGAGGGGAAGAAGCATAATGCGTTTCGGGAGTCAGAAGGCTGACCAGCCTGGTTGGTGGCCGGACCAACTGCATTTTTCCGCTCCACAGACATCCTAGCATGTTATTGAGAGTCAGTTGGGTTCGGTCAAAGCGGACTCAAAGACCGATGAGCTCTGCAGGCTACTAACTTGGTATCGTATCGGCCCGTTCGAAGCTTTTGCAATCAACAGGAGCACTTTCATGTCAACGCAGGATATTGTTTGAAATCTTGCACATATATGAATCAGGCATAAACACAACGACCGGATATGGCGGTTGCTAGTGTCTCCATCGATCATGATAGGTCGTCACGCAGAAGCTTCGTTTCTGCATCTAACCAACTAGCATCAAGAAGTAACGAGGTATGCACGAGCTCAAAACCCATGTCTGCGACGGCTGCAAGCTAGGCGCATATTTGTGGATATTCTTCTCTATCGACACTTAAACGAGACAAAAGTAAGTGGCCTCGCGCTGCCGTCCTTGAATCATGTTATTAGATGCGGTCATGACTGTGTTGGTGTTGCCGCCAGTGGTCGCTAGGGAGACATGTCTACCTTCACGCATCTGCGAGGCGCACATGAATGTGATGGATACGTAAGCTACTAATTGCTTTGATGCAGCGATTATTTCAAACGGCGTTTTTGAGGGTGGAGCGCTTTTATGCCGCTATTCATTTCCAGATGTGGGCGTCTGCGCCATTAAGATCGGGTTAGATGCAGATGCAGCTCCTGTTCTTCATAAGTGAATCTTTGCTGTCGTTGGTTCTGCAGTTATGCTCAATCGAAAGCCAACCTGTGAGAGTCCTTGAGCCTTCTACTGACGATGCCGTTCCTGACCTGCAAGTCCGGATCGGTGCTAATGCACCGGACATGTAGCTGGGTGAGCAGCTGGACACTCACTAACATTGACCACGCCTGTAGACGAGATCGTTGATCAAGGCCAGCTGATGCTTTCTGAACGGCATCCGGATTGGGCAGGCATGACGACGGCAGTAGCAGTGGCTCAGCGAAGTGCAGAGTGATCGACAAGTCTGAAATGGCCTGCAGTTTACGCACAGCTATGATCAAAGTGGGAAGATTGGCCAAGTCCGGTGTCCAATAGATGTTGATGGGTTGTGATCCGTTTGCCCTAAAACGGTGCAAGCTATGGCGGTCCATTGGAAGTATCGAACCGAAGAGATAACGCTGGCGGTAAGAGCTTGCTTTGAAATGACTCTAGGGTACAGAGGCGAGGGATCGGGATCGCGATGATGATGATGATGATGCCCTTGCATATTGCTATCAATTCTATTAACGATAGAGAAGGGTCACCAGTTGGCCGACTACTTTCCGATATGTGAGGCGGCTCCAAACTTGGCGGGCTCAAGTACTGAGCCAGAATACCTTGGCCACGGAGAATTTCAAACCCTCGGCTTTGTTTCAAGTGCACGTCCAATTCAGCAGAAAGAATAGGGGGCAGATGTTATCTGTAAATTTCGAGGCCTATTTCTTGGGTAGTCAGACAGCGTATTCCGGTGGTAGAGGCTGCCACAAGGTCAGCTTGTACTTCTGCTCCCCACAATCTTTGTGAACGGAACTGGGGCGCTCGTGCATTGCTTGAAAGGCATGAGGCTGACTAGGAAGAGACGTCATAAAAAAGAGGATTTACGGTCATGTAGCCACATGGTGCAAGGTTCAGAGCCGCGAGAGGCCAGCAGCGAGCGGCCAGCAGCGGCTATTACAATATGCACGGCTGCATAATGACGATTAGAGGCCAAGCACTGCACACTGTAAAGTCATGCGTATGCACATGAATGTATGCGTATGAGCCTGGGTGTGAATGCGAATGCCAGTGTGAGGGTGGGTGTAGACGTAGGTGTGTATAAGATTGGTGGAAAATGAAAGGGCCGACGTTCATGTTGGCTCCCAGGGAAGATGAGCAAGTAGATGGCAGCAATCGCTGAGCGGGCAGGAGTTGCCGAGCCGTTAAACCAAGATAAGTATGGACTTTCGGGACGGGAAAGGCCCGGCTCCCTTCCTGCGGACTAAACCTAACCGCAGGCCGAGGCTAACAGCTCCTATACCTACATGGCATGATGCGTCGTCCAGCTCACGGCGAGCGTTGGCATATCGTCAGTGGACAAGCCTCGTGCCGACTGCGATGAGCTGGCTATGTCGATTAGTGCCCTTCCAGCCGTTGGGATTACCTGTGGAAGGGAGTAGCGAAGTCAGAACTTCTGTCGCCAGACATGGCGCTCATTATGCCGACAGCAGCATGGTATGGCCGTGTTCCAACCGCATACTTTTCTTCTACATGATCCGTTCTGTCGGGTGCTGCTTCTTCAACTCCGACATCCACTCTGGTTGTGTAAGTCTTGGATGGATGCAAGAGTCGAGTTTACCAGGCTAATTCAACGAACGAGCATGCATGCGGTCTCGAGGGCGCCATCAGCTGCTACTTTCCCACGGAGCGTCCTACGGCAATTTCGGAAGGCATATTCTGACCTGAAGAACATCTCGCCATGATCGTCGCGCTGCGCAATTGTTGCATTGTGTGCGATCTCGCCGAGCTCGGCACAAACGCAGATGCAGTGGCGCCGATCTCAGACACCCTCACGAGCCTAGTCAGCTCACGAGATTCTTGTCACTCGGCCAAATTTTGTTCGATATGGTGATTGCCTGAGCCAGGCAAGATCGCCACCAAGAAACAGTGCCGTTACTTCTCCATCATTTTTACCCCGCAAAAGCAGGGGGGCGCCTTGCACTTGACCGACCTAAGCGATAAGCGTTTCCTTAGCCCAGTCCACGATCTTGCGTGCAATAACATCGCATCTCTTAGAGATGGGTAGGTCAAGTAGCTTGTGGGATACATCATGATATGTGCCCGGTTTGCGATCCCCAACTATAGCGCTCGCTAGGTGCCTTTGACTGCGGAAGAAATGAGGCATTACCGACGTTTCCGTCCTCGCATCAAGGGCAGACAAGGGAGTAAAAGAAAGACAAGATAGCCAATAAGGGAAGCACCCCACGAATGGAACGGCGCAACTGGGGTCGCTTTATGCGCTATACTGACGTCCGGTCATCCAACACTAGCACTAAGCCGAGTCTTGGCCTTTACAATAGAGCAGCACTCTAATGGCGGCAGCTAGGCACGACGAAGATGAAGTCAGGAAACGCCTTTCCCGTCAGAACTTCCAGAAAAGCCTAGTACTTCAGAAAGTATACTCTTGAGAGTATCAAATTTTCATCGGAGACGGGGAGAGGTTTCATTACCCCGTAAGTTTCAAAGTGACCAGCTCGCACTCAGATTGCCTACCTACCTACCTGGGTACTTCTTTTGCCGGACTCTACTCCAGATGCGGTAAGCTCCCGGAACCACTAGCACTGATCGACTACCGTCCGTACCGCGCCAACCTCCGCGCTCTCGTCATCGTTTCACGAAACATCACCCATTACGGCGGCTTTAAGGTCCCAGTTGCACATCACATCCTTGCTAACGTAGCCTTTCTAACGACACCTCTGCTTCGTGGTGCGCTCGGTAACGCATCGGCTGACGGTCATCTGCATGCCACCCCCAGGCATGTAGCATCGGCGCGTGCCCATGGCCCTTGTCTGAAATGGTTGCCGCGCTCTGTGGCTTCCTTGTGATCTGCGATACGGTCTCGAAGACCCTTCCACCTCCTCACCCTGGGGCGGACAAGAGGAGAGGATTCTACCAATTCAAGCTGTAAAAGTATAACCAAGATACAGGGTCGAAATGGGCTGCAGCGCCACCCGAGGGCGTGCCTGTTGACTTTGGTTCACGTATGGCTTTGATCAAGGATCTTGCTCAGATTCGCCGAAACCAACTTTGTTCCAAATCTAGCATGATGATGCCAGGCTCGCATGGAATGACTTGCCTGGGTGTTCTATCTGTCTGTCATCGGTATGCAGGTAAGGTCTCCTGGCGGGAGAGAAGCTCCCAGACGGCTTCCTTGCAGTCTGCTGAACCCAAAAAAGTTTTAGCCTTGGGCTCCTGGATATCACCTCAAAGTGAAGTACATCTGCCTATTTGGTGCCAGTCCACTCAATGACGGCTAACTAGCGTCTACTTCGTAACCTGTACGGTCAGGTGGTTGAAAAGGATGTTAGACGTCACCGCACTAAATGACTCTCTTCGCAATTCTGGCACTGATCAACGGGCTTCCATTTCAAGAGGCTCCTAAATTGTGTACTGGTATACTACGACCACAACCTCCGCTAGCAAATGCTGTTTACACGTGAAGCCATCCAGGGATGACATCGTTCTACAGCTGCTACCGGCCTGGCCCCTCTCACTATGCCGCTATTCACGCCCGGCGATGTATGGAAACGCAAGGCACCCCCTCGAGGATTGGCTACCCGGTCAAACAAACTTCTGTCGCCTGCTGACGTCCTCAATTGTTTAATGCAGCAGCACTGCCCGGTCGATGTACCTTTTGCAGCAACTCCCACAGTAGGATCGTGACAGCTTAAACAATGGTGCAACATCACGTACACCTCTCGCCCCAAGCAATGCAGAGGAATGAAGCCGTCGAGAGATCGGCAACGGTACATGACCAGCCTGATTTCGCTTCAGCAGTGCTAGGAACCAAATTCGGCACTGCTCGCATGGTATCCAGCATTTAGGTGGGAGCGAGCGGCCTGCACGTCTGAATGGTTAATCAGGGAGACGTAGGTTGCCGCACCCTATCGCCAACTATGTTGGTACGAGCGGTCTAATTTACCGATGGTGACGATGCTCAATGCACCATCGTGACCACCAAAATCTATGCCTCACTTGGACCATCGACATGTGAAGCATAGATGACGATCAAACATAAAAAGGTCTTCGCCTCGCGCTTCGAAAAGCTTACACTAACTCAGAGCAAGCCGTTCAAGCAACATAAACATTACATTGCATTCTCCTCTATATCTACAGACTTGTTCCTCTGGGAACAGTGTTGGTAGTCTCAACTTATCGCGAATTCAACACATCGTTGTATCCCGGATCTCGAACTCACAATCAACCAGGGAACTAAGTTCCGCATCCACCATGCATTTTAGCATTGCACCTTTTTTGGCATTGGGCCTGGCGCTTTTGCATGGAGCGAGTGCTGCTAGTAACGATGATTGGAGGTCCAGAAGGTTTGTTGGCTTTCCTCTGTGGCGTCTCAAAGCCACTCTCAAAGCCGTGCAATCTTTCACTAACACCTGACTCACAACAGCATCTACCAGGTCCTCACTGATCGGTTTGCTCGTACCGATAACAGCACCACAGCCGCCTGCGATGCGGCTGACGCAGTCTACTGCGGAGGTTCATGGAAGGGTATTGAGCAGAACCTTGACTACATCCAGAACATGGGATTTGATGCTGTCTGGATTTCACCCATCACTGCCCAAATTCCCGGCGACTCGATTTACGGAGATGCCTACCACGGTTACTGGCAGACCAACCTCTACTTCGTGAACGATAATTTTGGTACCGTTGACGACCTCAAATCTCTGTCTTCCGCGCTTCATGCACGTGGCATGGTAAGATTTCTCAGAACCGAGTCGATTTGCCCAGCTTTGATGGAATTAACACAGTAGCTAACCTCAATCCTAGTACCTCATGATAGACATTGTTGTGAACCACAATGGCTGGTTTGGCTCGCCATCAAGCGTCAATTACACCTATTTCTATCCCTTCAGCTCCGAATCTGACTACCACACTTACTGCCCTATTGACTACAGTAACGAAGTAAGCAAGCAAGATCCTGGCTCCATGTGTTTGATATCGACTAACATTTCTCGCCATAGACCAGTGTGATAGATTGTTGGCTCGGCGACACCAACGTGCCGTTGCCCGATCTTCGTACCGAGGATTCGAACGTCGTCAACGGATATGCATCCTGGATCGGCGAACTAGTCTCTAATTATTCCGCCGACGGTCTTCGTCTAGATACTGTGGCAAATGTCGACACAGGATTCTGGTCCACTTTTCACGACTCTGCAGGCGTTTACATGCTGGGCGAAGCCTACCTTTCAGCCGCAAGTTCCGTATGCAGCTATCAGGATTATGTTCCTGGAGTGTTTAACTATGCTTCGTGAGTCTCCCATGATTGTGACTGAGATGTACCTTCAATCTTCAGAAGCTGATAGCCCGTGTTCCAGATACTTCACAGCTATCGCCGCTTTCCAGAACACTTCCGGTGATATTTCAGGCCTGGTCAATACCATGACCAGCACCGCCAATGACTGCAGTGATATGAGCTTGCTGGGGACCTTTACCGAGAATCACGACCAGCCGCGATTTGCCGCTCTAAACCCAGATCTCGCAGCTGCCACCAATGTGATCGCGTGGACAATGTTGACTGATGGCATTCCAGTCATTTACCAAGGCCAAGAGCAACACCTTGATGCTGGAGGTGCAAGCAACCCCAATGATCCCTACAATCGGGAAGCTCTGTGGCTTACAGGCTTTGATACCGGCGCCCCTCTCTATACCGTAGTCGCAGTGTTTAATCTGGCCCGCAAGGCCGCCATTGCTGCGGACGATACTTTCCTGACGAGCACGACCAAAATCATGGCACATGATAGCAGTCGCCTCGCAATGAAGAAGGGTGAAATGAGCATCATTCTTACCAATGCTGGCTCGGATGCCGGCAACTCCACGTACAGTGTCGCGGCGGGCTACTCTGCAAACACTGAGATGATGGAGGTCCTCACATGCGACACCTTGACCACCGACAGCTCTGGAAGCATGTCCGTCCCAATGTCTGCAGGTCAGCCAAGGATCTATATGCCGTCCTCTGCCGTCAGTGGCGGCCTTTGTGATAGCTCATCCAAGGCCAAATCTAAGGCGAAGAAGAGGTGGCCGAAGATCGTTCATGGCCCTCGTCCGAATGGACTTTGAACTGGGATTGAGATGTCCAGCTTTTCCATACTTCGTTACCATTCTTCTAATGTGTACATAGAGCTGTTGAGCCGCCCTTTATTGTTGGCATAGTATACAGCATACAGCATACAGCATATAGTATGCAGCAGTGCTGCTTCCCGGCGCTTCTGCCGAAGTAATTTACAAGGGTAGCTCATCAGAGCGCTTCGTACTCCACTACATATCCCGCTCCTATAAGATTGCTATATGTAGATTGCAGGCTACGTTCTTCATCATGGGCGCATGTCACTGGGAAGTTACTCTAACCCTTACTCTTTCATACAGCCTTGCTTCCCTAGCCCCTTGCTTCTCAGTCAAACCAGTGTAATTCCAATTTGGCTAAAACCTGCCCTGCTTACCAGGGTCATCCGTCGCAGAGCTCCATGGGCCTGCAGATTGAATGCATCTCCATCTTCAGCTCACATGTAACATCAGAAAATAGTCTGCAAATGACACCTTGACAGGGCCAAAGACCAACTCGTCTACGGCCGCGTTCTAAATGAGATTAAAAATGAGAACTCTGTCAATTGCCGGATTCACTAACTTGTCGGAACTGAAACGAAACGCTCGTTTGTCTAATTGCTTTCGCCATGTCGCTTGCAAAGTCTTATTCCTCTGAGCTACGGTTCAACGACAAAGTTTCTTTCCGCTTCTGTATTGCCACACAATTGAGCAGCTACTCGATCGGCTGAATACCGGATGAGGGCTGCGAGTTGAACTGATGTTTGCCTTGGGGATCCATGTTTGTGACGTCGCCGGTGATGCATTGCGCTTTTGCTAGTGTCAAATCGCCCCTGTTGGGCCTCTTGGAGGAACTGTAGAGTCGCTTAGCGATTGACATGGCTTTCGCAAGAGTATCTAACTCACCCTGTATTGCCTGGTCTTCTTTGTTAGCGAGGTTGGCTGTGTAGCTGGATATGAGCCTTCTTGCCTCTTCAGGCTCATGGTCACAGTGAGCCCTCTGCGTCATATCCCAGTCCTTTTGGTCCTTTGAGCTTTTCAGAAGCGAGCTATTGGGAGATTCAGGTTGCTTGTTTCTTCTGATTCATGGATTCAGCGACTTGTCTCGCTCGATGCTGGCCTTGGGCTTCTCTTCCCTCACGGACCAAGCTGTCTCCAGCATTTATCTGTACCTCATTTAAAATGCTCTTCGAATTCTTAGAGGTACCTGAAAGCTCTGTGGCAGATCAGAGTAGTTTGTTACAGCTTGCTAGGTTTTTGTCGGCGCCTCGTTTGAGTAGTCAAGTCCACCGTATCACAACCGTAACCGACGCAGCCTAAACGTAGAGTTAGCCTACAGCCTTATAGGTTTGTCTGTAGTGGGCTTTGGTTACCACTCCTCCAACGTTTTCGAACTTATTCCGACCACTACGACATCTGTAGGACTGAGAACTGCAGTTTAGTGAGAAGCAGCTGGACGACTAGCGAAGAATCAACGCCCATTGGCAGATGTGAGTTGATACTGATGGTTTTTCTAGCCTTCTTTGCATTCCGATTAGCCTTGCTCTTCATCTCCAATAATGCCGTCATAACACTGAAGGTCTAGAGGCAATAAGAAGTACCCGCTAGAGAGTATCTTGAATATACAATACCGGAATATCCCTCTCAGAATCTGATATTTTCTCCCACTAGCTGCTCATGGGGTTAGAGCTTTCAATACCCACAGCAAAAAGGTTGTGGCAATGTACGCTCTTGATACACCACGGTGGGAAATGCGATCGATGTGGCTGCGAGCCTTTAATCGAGATAACGTGGACAAACGAGTATGGGCCTGTACTTAGCTAGATGATTGCTGACAGACAAACTCACAATTGCGTAATATATCCATCAATCGATTGCAGTATCATGCAGCTGTTAGGCTGCTCGCTCATTCTTGGATGAGACCTGATGGCCTCAATCACCCAATCATCTTTTCCAATACGATGTTACCAACGGTACCCAACAAACGGATCGACAGCACATGATGCTGTAAGATGTGTGATATACTACTATTGATCAGAATGGATTGTTATAATTGACTTTTGTCAAGTTACTGCTTCGCTGTGACTTTTTCAACAACGAATGGGAATGAGCGTCGATGAAGCTAGTAAAAGTTACATAGTGCCTATGAAGACAGTGTAACACACCGATCTTAATCCAAATCAGTGGTGTTGAAGAGGCGGTTTCCAGTGTCCGTTTCTCGTGTTCCAGTGTACTTATTGTCCGACACCCTGAGGGCCACAAGAGTGAGATCTCCACGATCGCCAATTGACGCAATGGTACTCTTTTCTGTCATAGCCTCAGCTTGAACTACCCCAGCTACAATGAAAATGCGACTGCTCGGTTCGATATTCAAGATATGTTCCACAAAGCTTAGCACAGTTTTCCCTGTGTTGATGACAGAGTCAACTAGTATCACGTTTCTCTGCTCATGAATATGCTCAGCTCGAATATCAGAAGGAGTATTAGCATGCAGGAATGCAGCAAGTGGGTACACATCGTTGATACCAAATGCAAGCGGCTCGCCACCGCGCATAAGGGCGATGATGATAGATTGCTCCTCGTCCTTCAAGCGGTGGCCATCAGTAAACCCGCCTTGAACGTGAGGGATGAAATTCGCTTCTAGTCCAATTTCCCGGGTCAAAATGTGAGTCGCAAGGTACTGGCCCACTCGATTATGGGCTGCTCTCAAAGCAGGCCCGGACAACGAGGCGTTGCGAGTTGCGGTACTAAGTAGTTTGGAAGCTTTGCTCTCGGTGTCGTTAAGAAACTTCAACCTTCGACGAATCTGTTTGGTTTCTCTAGGGATATCAAGATATTCGATATCTTCGATTTTGAGACGAGGGAGGATTGTGAAGTTCAGCCTAGGAGGTACACGTGGTGGGCTGAGGAACTGACGTGCCTTGAGTCTGCCGCTCTTTATTTCCGTATCCAACGCTTGGTCCATGGATTTGCTTCGCTGCGGCGCTCGACCGACGACTACAACAGCCTCGTCTGCGCACTTCAACATCGGGATATCCAATCGACTGTCTCCAAATGCCCAAACTCGTTGATTGTGATGAGTCTTCAGACGCTGGATCACAGCCGCTTTCACAGCTGGACAGACAACGAACCCATCTTCAAGTCGCTCCCCTTTGACCACTTCCACGCTGTCTTGGAGAGCTTCCCTGGCCACGAGCTTTTCCCAAATACGACCGATCCCGCTGGTGACGATGATCGCACCCACATCTTTCTGCTTTGATACTGTTCTGAGGACACCGAGAAATTCGTTTCGTAGCGTAACTTCTTTTGCCACGGAAGCACAGAGCTTATCAAAATCGTGGTTGCTTGCCACTTCCTCGTACATCAATGCTGCTTGTCTGAAGGCAGAATACGAATACCCAAGTTGGCTGGAAAATAATGCTTTTAGTGGGTCGTTCTCCTTATCATGCTTCTGCTCCACCGCGACTTTCTTCCAGAACAGAGCAGCTGTGTCCGCCTCGCATAATGTTTTGTCTCCATCAAAGACTAAGGTCGCCTTATGGCCTTTTCTCTTTTGGAAAATCGAGTCGACTTTTGCTACAGCGTTCGCTAGGCCGATCGTCTCGTCATGATTGACAAAGTCAAAGATTAGATTTTTGACTTTTGTGACTGTATCTTCTCCTTGCACCAGCGTGAAAAGGATGCCGTTTTCTTGACAAAGCTGGCGCAGTTGTTGTTTCTCAGCCTTCTGCCACTGAGTTACCTGATTTGTGGATAAGGACTCGCGAGCTCGAATGACATCTTTTCGACTACGTTCGACGATGGTTCCCGGGGAAATATCCAGATAAATGATGTGAGTGAAAATGTCCAGATCCCTCTGCGTGTACACTGGTAGACCTTCTTTCGCTGCTCTTGGCCAAAACATGAAATGCCCGGTAACGACACCTGCTGTTCCCTTCGCGTGACACTCAGCTTGGACGGTTTCTATAGCCACCTCTCGCCATCGTGCTTTCTGTTCGTCTGACAATCTTTGAAAGCCATTCATACCATCGGGAACTCTGGAAGCAATGACCTCAGAACCTTCAAAGATGGAAAACTTATCATCTGGCAAGGACTTGTGTAGCCTTCCAATGTGGTATGATTTACCACTTCCTGATACTCCATAGATTCCGATGACCTTTGCCGGTTTGGCACTCATGGCGGTTTTTAGATCGCTTGATTCTCGTAAACGGCGAGATGATGCGAGAATAGAGTTCGAGTCTGGTTGTTTGATAGCCTTCCTGTGGCTGCACTGAAAGTTGGCAATACGTTCCAATGTCTGGATGCTCGGTTGGCTTGACGATAGAAGTCCAGTTCTTAAGTGGGTGCTGCCCTTGATACGAAAGAGCAGCGTGATCAAGGAGCCGGCGATCTTTTTTATATGCTTGTATGCGGTAGAAGGATTATGTGTATTGACACGTATTAGCAAATGACTCTTGGTTACAGGGACAGGCTAGTCGGCTTGATACTCTAAAAGCATGCTTGTACGTTTTTCTCGATATTTTTCTTTGCTTTTAGATTAGTGGAAAGCGAGGGACAAAGAGTCAAGGGACAAATACCGGGATCAAAATTAGGCACAATGGCTTCCAGTAGTCTGGTGCCGTCCAAGCCGATTCAGACTTCTACCATGACATGTGCAGTGACAACTTAAACCACGCCTACGTGATTGTAGACAATGAAGGCCTATTCAGTTGAAGAGTTGTGAGAAGGCAAAGCAAATATGGACTGCATTGTTTCAGGTGAATAGATTCTACCGTAGACTCGGTGAGTGCCATCAGAATATGAGACCGGATTTTTGTATCCATAGTTTAGGCTGTGATAGCATCATCAGGCCACGGATTATCGACAGAATCTCGTTCAGCTGAATGAATCCGGCTTCATAATGGTGTTACGACGATACAAGGTAATGGTGCCTAAGACAATCGGGCTAAGAAAGACATAATCACTCTATAGGTCTTTAATCTTTCACAGATGATAAACTTCTCTCTAGGATCGACTTGAAAGGGAAGGTTAGCTCATCGGAACGACTAAGTAGAACTTTAGATCTGACATAGTGTTTTGAGGACGCCTATAGAAAGGAAGCTTTAATTGTGGTGTTCCAAGGGCAATAAATGAGAGTTTCATCACAATATGGCCAAATCATTCACTCAAGCTGAAGGTTTGCAGTGTGACAATTATCATACCACCTAGTTGGAAATTCAGTCCAGTAGCAGGATGGTTGATGAAAGATGTGTCAGGGACTTGTTCGATCCACAATTAGACGTTTGTAACTCATCATCAAAACTCGTAAAACCCAATGATCTGCTCTCGGAGCGCAAGCTAATGATATAGGCGAAATGGTGTTGTCAAATAGGTATGTTCCTCGGCCCGAGCTGGTAAGCATATCGGCCCGACCCTACGTTTAAGCATCCGTAAGAGGTGGTACATCCTTCAATCTCACCTAGTGGAGTCCCATTCAGACCTACGGTACGGTGATAGACTCTAACCTGTACTGGTAGCTCTGCAATATGGTTTGCCCAAGAGTTTCCGTCATAGATTGGAGCAAAACACAATCGCGGCTGGACTTTCTAGACTCCCGACGCGAATTCTCGCACGTATGTCTCATCGGTTGGAATGCGTTCGCGGAACCTTAAGCGAGTGTCTATGTGACTCTAATTATACCTCAGCTTAGACAGGTGACATCTGCCCACTGGCAGATAATAACACCAAAGCTGATAGTTCTCATGTATAGCTCGTTCGACACTAAAGACGGGCTCACTCTAGTTCTTCTCATGCTATTAAACTGTTGGTAAGCTTTTCAATCTAACGAACAAGAGGAAAGAAATTCGAGTCGCGATCATATGAATGAACTCATCTTCGTCGTATAAGGAGCTTTGACAAAAGGGCCTTAGGAGCAGACTTGATTGATCGACCTCATGTATGATCCTTTCTAAGCAGCTTGCCTTTTGCATCTTCAGAGCTTCAGTTGCGAAGTATGGCCGAGTTTGTGGTGGTCAAGGCATATAACAATGTACACTTCAATGCCATCGGTTTATTTCGAAGCCTCTCTACCGTTGTAGCAGAGTTGGTTGCAAGCGTACCGTAGAGCGAAATCAATAACGCATGTCAATATATACGGTGGTAACGGGGTTCGCCGCGATTAAGCCGACGGTACCCGCTTCGGAGTGATGGCCCCACCACCGCGGCATGACAGGGTCGAACCCTCTGACGAGCTGCTTAGGAGGGGAGGGGAGGGGAGGAGGTAGTAGGTGGCATGTCCGACCTACTCGCCCAACTGGCCCGACCTACTTGAGATATGCATCCACTCTCGTTATTCAGCCGCCGCTGCTTGTCGAGCCCTTTGGCAGCGACCTTCCCATTTCGGCCTACACTCTCTCGAAAGTCTGTGTCGTGTGTCTCTCATATTCTTCGTCCTTCAAACAGTCCACGTTCACTCTTCAATCCGCGATTCAATTCGACCGCTGCTTGGCCCTACATCTATCGAACAGAAGCATCGCCCAACATGGCTCCTCAACTAGACACCTTCTTCACGACCGTGGATGGCCTCTCTGCCCACTTCGTCGAGCGTTTGAGCAAGGCTGTTGCAATCCCCTCAATCTCAGCCGAGGATGCGAGACGACCTGATGTGGTCAAGATGGGCATGTTCCTCAAGGGCGAGCTGGAGAAGCTAGGTGCACACATGGAGGCCAGACCTCTGGGTAAGCAGCCTCACAAGGAGCACTTGGAGCTGCCACCTGCCATCATTGGGAGATACCCAGCGCAGAAGGACCCGAGCAAGAAGACCATCCTGGTCTACGGACACTACGACGTTCAGCCTGCGGAGAAGAGCGATGGGTGGGCCACTGAGCCATTCAACCTGTCAATAGATGATAAGGATCGCATGTACGGCCGTGGAAGCACAGACGACAAGGGCCCAGTCTTGGGCTGGGTCAACGTCATCGAGGCACACCAGAAGGCCGGGATTGACTTCCCTGTCAACCTGCTCATGTGCTTTGAAGGTATGGAGGAGTACGGCTCAGAGGGTCTGGATGACTTCATCATTCAGGAGGCCAAGAAGGGTGGCTTCTTTGAGGACGCGGATGCATGCTGTATCAGCGACAACTACTGGCTGGGCACTGAGAAGCCTTGTCTCACCTACGGCTTGAGAGGTTGCAACTACTACAGTATCGAGGTGTCTGGACCTGCTCAGGATCTTCACTCCGGTGTCTTTGGTGGAACCGCCCAGGAACCTATGACTGATCTTGTCCGCGTTATGGGTAGCCTCGTTGATGGCGATGGCAAGATTCAGATCCCTGGTATCAAGGAACTGGTTGCGCCGGTTACACCTGAGGAGCAGGCGCTGTACAAGGACATTGCATTCACAATGGATAACTTGTATGAGTCACTCGGCAGCACCACCAGCATTTTCCCAGACAAGGAGAGCACTCTCATGGGCAGATGGCGCTTCCCTTCGTTGTCTCTTCACGGTATTGAGGGCGCGTTCTACTCGCCAGGTGCAAAGACTGTCATCCCAGCCAAGGTCATTGGAAAGTTCTCCATCAGAACGGTGCCAAACATGGAGCCAGACGCTGTCGACGAGCTGGTGTTCAAGTACGTCAATGACGTTTTTGGCAAGCTCAAGTCCAAGAACACCATGAAGGTTTCCCTCCAACACAGCGGCAAGTGGTGGGTCGCATCACCAAACCACTGGAACTTCACTGCTGCTGCCAAGGCGACTGAGCACGTCTGGGGTATCAAGCCTGACCTCACCAGGGAGGGCGGCTCGATCCCTGTCACACTCACTTTCGAGCAAGCCACTGGAAAGAATGTTCTGCTGTTGCCAATGGGTAGCTCCACCGATGCTGCTCACTCCATCAATGAGAAGCTCGACAAGAGCAACTACATCCAAGGCATCAAGACTTTGGGTAGCTACCTCCACTACGTCGGAGAGGAGCCGATGACTGCTGCGTGAAGGTAATGACATATAGACAATGAAATACATTTAACCTCCCATCACTTTTCACCTATAACGCTTTTCTTTATGATCGGGATGATGGTTTTGCGGCTTCCATTTATTTGCATGGAGTCTTTCGAGAATAGCCGGAATCCACTTTGCCTGGTGGATGTACAGTAGAATGCATATCATAGACGGCAGGCGTCAGAGCCGAGGTCGGCTTTTGAGCTCCACTTCAGCAGTGTCGTGATTGAGTGAGTCTATCTACATTACTACATTGAAACGCTCGTCATAGGGTTGCTTATGGCAGGCACCATGTAACCTTCCTTGCTGAAGATATATCGAGCAATATCCTTATTGTGGAGTCAACCCCTGCCTTCGAACACCGTCAAATAACCACCCCTGATACAATGCCACCCGTACACGACCTGAGCGGTAAAATCGTGTTGATCACTGGGATTGGTTGTGTGGGTGAGGGATGGGGCAATGGCTACACCACAGCGACCCTATTCGCTCGACAGGGTGCGATCCTGTATGTTGCTGCTATGGCATGTTCACAGGATTTCAGACAATCAGCTAACAAGCGCCTACGAATACTAGATATGGCGCTGATCTGAAGGTAGAAGCCGCTGAACGGTCTCGAGATCTCATCCTCAAAGATAAAGAGGTGCTAGAGCATCCGAATCGAAAGTCATCAAACGAAACGATCGTTGATGTCTTTCCAGAGGGACTGGTGTGTAAGCAATACTTGCAATCCGCATAGTGCGACAATGAGACCGAAGTTTTGACACATCACGCCTTCGTTGGACTCACAGGACGTTACGAAATCCGAGAACTGCAGCAGGCTGGTGCAGGCCTGTCTAGCGAAGCACGGCCGGATCGACATCCTGGTGAACAACGTGGGCATGTCGCAGCCAGGGGGGCCGGCGGAGATGAGCGAGGCCGTGTGGGACGCGCAGATGGACGTCAACCTCAAGCACGTGTATCTGATGAGCCACTACGTGCTGCCGGTGATGGAGCGACAAGCGCTGGAGGAGGGTCGGCGCTCGTCGGTGCTCAACGTCGGCTCCATCGCAGCGCTGCGCTACATCGGCAAGCCGCAGGTGGCCTACGCCGCCACCAAGGCCGCCGTCGTGCAGTTCACCCGCCACACCTCTGTGCTCTATGCCCAGCGCACCAGAGGGCTCGTCCGTCTCAACACGGTCCTGCCCGGCCTGGTCGACACGCCGCTCGTGCGCGGCCTCGCGGAGAGATACGGCGGCGGCGATGCAGATGGCTACCGCCGGATGAGAGATCGCCAGGTCCCTGCGGGCGAGATGGGTACCGCCTGGGATGTCGCTCATGCAGGCTTGTTCCTGTGCTCCGATGAGGCTAAGTACATAACCGGCCAGGAGATCGTCGTGGATGGCTCCATCGTCAACAGCACTGGCAGAACCGACCAGGACTTTTTGCAGCTGCAGGTGTAGTGAAGCCGTTGTGTCGATGAAACACATCTACCTACCGACCTATCACAAATCCACAGTCCAGAGTGTGGTGGATCGAGCTGCATTGAGGCACAGTGTAGGAAGATATTGCGTGTTGTGAGTTAATGTTAATGTGCGGTAAGACCTCACATAGCGGTAGGAATCGTAATGGAGGACGATCGATTGTATGCTAGTTAAGAATCGTGGAAGTCACTTGTAGGCATTGCCCTCCTATTTCAAGACACCATGCGAAATTAGACAGATGTAGATCAAGGTATGCAATAGAATTACGATTCTGTATAAACTGTTTGAGGATTTCATGTTGAATCGATCTAGTCTATGACGAAGATCATTGTATAACATTGGGCTTGACACCCTTGTTTGCAAGTCTAGTGATGTAGCCATTGTCACCAGTGACACGAGATCTGGCGAACGCAGCGCTCAGAAGGCTTGCATACGACCAAGTAAGATCTGCAGCGCCTTGGGGTTTACCGGAATCGCGGTTGTATTCCTCCGCTAGATGGCCGTTAGCCGGGGTGTGAAACTTGGTGCGTCGCAGAAAAGCATCCCCCCAGCCTTGTAGACTGGCAATGGCTTTCGAGAAAGAGTTGGCAGAGCGGCCCTTGCTGTAGTAAGTCTTTCCAGCCTTCAAACCCGCAGATGGGGCGAAGTAGTCGAAGAACGGCTGGGAGATGTTGGTGACTTGGATACTTCCAGCTGCCTCGTAGGTTGACACAGCTTCGTATAGCAGCTCGGCCAGAGCGTTGGTGGTAAGGTACCACGGATTGCCGCCGTTGACCTGGGTGCCAGTTCCGTTGTACACGTCTTCTGGATATCTACCTACAGGAATACCGAGAGTGCGACCAGAAGAGTCGACTGTCGTATTGGCGATGCTGTAGACTGGAAGGAAAGAGGTGGCGATCCTGAGAGCCGAAGATAGGACCTTGTCGTCCGTGTAGCCATAGACATTGTCGCCATTGTATCCGTGGAGGACGCCGAGTACGATGGCAGTGTCAAGATAGCTGGTCTTGTCGTGAAGAACAGGGCCGTACTCGTACAGTAGAATCTTCCGGTTGGGGTCCCAGAACTGGCCAAGAGTGGCAGTCAGAGCGCTGGCGGCGGACTGGAGCGTTGAAGCCGTGGCATCGTCGCCCAGCTTCGAGGCGAAACCCGCACCCAACAAGAGAGCTTTGCGCTGAACAAGTCGGGTGTAGAAGTGATCACTCGACTCCTCCTCCCACAGGTCGAATGATGGATAGCTCCAGTTGCTTGCCACGAACAGCAAATCTCGTTGAATAGGAGCCGTGGCTTGATTGTAAAGCTTTTCTTTCACGGTCTCGATACTACCCCCAGCGTTGAGGTACTCGTATGCAAAGGTTATTAACGTGGAGGCTGCGCTTGCAGCACCGTCATTCTGAGGTCTAGTAGTCATCAGTAGCTGCTAGAATCAAGGTACAGGATTTAGCGATACTCACCGACCCCATGGACCTCCGAAAACCGTCTGGTTAAGGTAGAACTAAGACCATGTCAGAGGAAATTCACGGGCTTGATGCGTGATTCATACCTTGGGTTCACCTAGTCCAGTCTGCAGGTTGGGATCGTTCTGTTCAGTGAATCGTGCTCCAGCAAACTCAAATAGAATTCGTTCGTAATCCGCCTTCGCCTTCTTATTTGTCGCTTCTTTGTAAAAACGAGCTGTCACCTCATGGGTCAAGGACGCATCTCTGACCCAGGCGTATTCATAGTCAGGATCGGTCTGACCGAAGCTCGGGTCTGGGCCTGAACGTGCAGCTACGACTGTGCCATTGACACTGCCGTTGATGGGAGGGTTGACATTGAGATACAGACGGGTGAAGGAGATATTGGACTGGGACCCATCACGCACAGCGAGCCACTTGGTGATGTCGTTACCCAAGCCAGTGGGCGTAGCATAGGGCTTCGGTGGCGCTGGGAGATTGGGAGCAGGGGCACCACTTGCATTCACAGGGAGATTCAAGATTTCGTTATACACCTCGCCGATATCCGTCGCAGCGAAGGTGATGTTGAGGAAAAAAGATACGCCGTCGATGTAAGCATCTGGATTGTTGGCTCCCCAAATCTCATATTGAGTGGATGCGACGTCGCCCTGGTAGCCCAGGCTCAAGACGCTGAGGGGAGTTGACACATTCTGTGCATTGGTGTAGTAGAGACTAACCACCTTGTCGTAGTCCAAGTTTGCAACATAGGCTGTGACGTTGAGAGAGCCTCCACTGTAGGAATACGACTTCAGAGCGACATTGGTACCGTTGGGAGGAGGTTCAGTCAGTACATTGGTAGTGACGCCCGTTTGGGCCAGCGTTGTTCCAAGCAAGGACGCAACCAACGCGGCCAAGCCATTCCTGAGTCCCCTCATGGCTTGCTTGGACAGTAGAAAAGGGAACTTATCAAGATGTATCAGAAGGGTGCCGAGTACGAAACGGAATTGAAGGCTTGAGATTGAGTCTACATTGTAGCGTACGCTCGCGCATCTTATACAGAGAGAGATGTGGTGACACCTAACGGTGTGCAACCCACGCTGCGAACATGGAAATGGCAATAGAGTTTCATTGGGATTCTGCAATACTCGAACGAAATGAGAAATGGAGAACGTCCAGCCAGGTGCATGACGAGGATATGGTGAAGTGGATTGAAGTCGAGCCATACAGGAAGACACATGATGCAAGGATCAGAAGAGGGGCAAAGCGACAGTCGAAAATGCCGCCGTATGCAATGCTTCGACCGTCTACGAAACGAGGTGATGATCTGCTGCAGAGGAAATGGGGGCAAATCACGAGGACGTGTTTAGCGGATAATTGAATTTCACAAGTTGCGGAGGCACTTTGTGGAGAAGCGAGGGATCGTTGCGCGGAGACGCCATTGAGGGGTTGGATTAAGCTTCGCTGTCACCTTGTCTGTGCACCCACCTACTTGTCCTAGTGTTCGAGACATTCGGAATTTGTAGTGTTGCAAGGCTTTGCCATGTCCTGTGAAGTGAAGTACTGCGAGGACTGATGTTGGAAGAGACACAATGATGAAGGGCTCATACGCGAGGGGTTGTCACAATCCGTGCCTAGATCCTGGTATTGGTGGAGAAGACGATGGCGAGATTCATCATACGTGATGGAGGCATTAGTTCCAGTCCCGGTCATAGAGCTAGATTGGGTGTGTGGCGGGCTGCTAAGACATGGGTCTATTCGGTCTAACTTTGTGTACACCACGATAACACAAGATCTTGTGACACGGCTCATCTGCTTGGGTGGTTGATGGCCGGTTGGAAGTGGATACCCTGGATTCGTTCAACCCTTGAATTCGATGCCAAATATTTTTTCGTGACGGATGCGGCTTTCATGTGCACGTTTCCATGTTCGCATGCGCGTGGCAGATGATGCTGGGAAAGCCTCGCCGATCGAAGCCCAGCTGTTCACCCTTACCTGAGTGACGCCCAAGGCTCCAACCATGCCAGAATCATCTTCTGATCAGATTTGCCGTTGCCGAATTCTTCAATCAGAAGAGGACTCAATCTCCTTCAACAAGTTCTTGCCAAACCTTGTCACCTGCTCATAGGTGACGTCGAATCCGCTCTGTCCTCCGTACCAAGGGTCATCCACTATTTCCCTCTTGTTGGCTGTCCCAGAGTAACTCCCGTATAGTTTGACCTTCTTCTCCAACGCTTCTGCACCCTCCTCCTTCGTCAATTGGCCTCGCTTTACGGCACTCTCCACCATCGACCTGAGATCTCTCACGTTGCCGTTGTCCATGCCAACAATGACATCGTACTCTTTGAAGTCCTCAGGAACTCGCACCTGGCGCCCGAAATGATCGTAGTCGGTGATCTTGTGCTTCCTAAGGACAGACATGGTGCGATAGTCGGGAGTGTCCCCAATGTGGTGGTTTCCAGTCCCGCAAGAATCGATCTCCTTGATAAGTGGATGCGCGTTGGCAGAGCCGAAGCTGGTCAGATTGCGGAAGACACCCTCCGCCATGGTGGATCGACATATATTGCCGAAGCACACAAACAAGACTGAGTATTGCTTCTTGGAAGCAAGCGCAGTGGGGTCTGACATCTTTCTGGGACCTGTAGTGGGGTACTCGAGAAGGACGCGAAGGTCAAAGGTCAACGCTTGGCTACTGTGACAAATGGCTGAGAAAATCCGTTTTTGTGAGAGGCAATGGTGTGTAAGGAAAGAAGAGGAAAAAGATTGGTGATTCCTATCTGACACTTGCTGGGCCAATGACCTCAACGGCGCCAAGCACGGTCAATCGCCAGTTTAACCTACCTATCCACATGTTTGGGACGTCATCGAGGCTGCTAACATGCCACACAAGCATACATGTGCAGGATATCATCGAGACAGCAAACTTCAAGATCAAGTCACAACGACGGTCGGGAGTGTTGTGTAGAGAGACTTCATAACAGCCCAGTAAAGGTACCAAATGCTTCTTCCAGCGTCACGTGCTGAGGAATTGTAACGTTTTAAACGGTTAGCTATGGGTCTATTTATAGGCCAAACCATGACGTAGAGTGCGGATGTGCGGGCCGTAGCCCGGCTGCTTCCGTCCTGACGACCACCTCCGACTTTGGCACCATCGACGTACCAGAATGGCAAGTTGATGGTAAACAACATTGCTACGGCGAAGTGAATCTAGTGGCTCGAAAAGAGAATTGAAAGAGTACGACAAGTCCATTGCAGCTGCAGCCAGGGCTTGCGAGCACATATATAAGGGTAGCCGAGCTGATGGAGCTGAGACGCAGCCATCATCCGACCGCCGAGGCCAGGCGTGCGCGTTTCAGATGAGGCGTCGCTGCGGCTGTGTTTTGCCTGGCGACAAATAGCCAAATAGTCATCGTACTTACTGCGACTGTCCCACCTGTCTGTAATATTTTCCTTCCTCTTCACACTCGCCACTATTTTTCTTCTTGATTTGATACCTATCACATTTGACTGGTGCATGCGAGTTGCCCAATACTGTAAAGTGCCTTGCTTGAAGCCCCGTTGCTGTGACGCCCGCCGCAGCTGTCGATCCGCAAACAAATCACAAAGCTATTACCAGACTTCAACTTCCTCAATACTGCTGTCAGCCTCCCAACATCTTCGAATACTTTGCAAAGCGCTGTACATACATATTCTCTCACGACACGATACCGCCACGACTGGCGCAAGACTAGCCTCGCTCATCTCGCAATGAGCTACAACCCTCTTGGTGGTACGACCTTCGTTCATCCCCGCCCACCCACCGTGTTCCCGTGGTTCAGTCGCTGGGATTGTACCAGACCGACGATGAGAAGTTTTCCGTACTGACTCTACGTTCACAGGTGGCTATGGCCACAACCAGAGCAACTTTGATGATGATGATCATTACAACCACGCCGATCCTTTCATGGACCCAGGCAGGCACTCTCCGGACAGGCAGCCTCTGCAACACCAGCAAGGCTACCAGCTTGACGACCGCCCATACCACGAGCCTCTGGAAATACCTGTTGGTCCAAATATCGGTGCTTCGACTGATAGATTAGAAGCCCAACCCACTTATTCAGTGACAAACATGCCCAACACGTTCGGCCATAACGAGGCATACGATGATGCACATAGATATACACCAAACCCGTTTCAGCAAGCCGCACATCAGCAAACAGGGCAATACAATTTGAGCCCAGTATATGACCAAGAGCAAGGAGAATACTTGGACGCACATACGCAATACCATGACCACACACCGAGCCCACTCTATCCCGAACAGGTAACTACACCGGGTCTCAGCCAACAGCCTACACATTATTGGCAAGATGATCAGGACTCAAGACCTATACTTCAACCAGATAGCTCGTATGGTCCTGATCCGCATGAGACCTCAGATTTGGTGGATAACGCCCACCCAGACGTTGAAGCAGGGTATAATGACCCACCCCCACCACCCGCAAATGCTGCCATAAGGAGATGGAAGACTGTCAAAGAGGTCCAACTCTTCAATGGCAATCTCGTTCTCGACTGCCCAGTGCCACCGAGATTGCTCAATCAGATACAGCATGCTCAGCCGCCTGAGCGCGATGAGTTCACACACATGCGATATAGCGCCGCAACTTGCGACCCTAGTGAATTCTACGATCGACGTTTTACTCTGCGCCAAAGATTGTTTGCGAAGCCTCGGCATACTGAACTGTTCATTGTCATCACCATGTACAACGAGGAGGATGAGCTGTTTGCAAGGACGTTGATAGGTGTGATCAACAACATCGAGTACATGAACAGCCGTACCAGCAGCAAAACATGGGGCAAAGAAGCTTGGAAAAAGATTGTGGTATGCGTGGTGAGTGACGGACGTGCAAAGATCAACCCTAGAACGAGAGCTGTTTTGGCTGGCCTGGGTATTTACCAGGACGGTATCGCAAAGCAGCAAGTCAACGGCCAGGATGTTACAGCACACATATACGAGTACACAACTCAGATGACGCTGGAAATCAAAAAGGGCGTGGTGAACGTGAAGAAGGGCAACACTCCCGTTCAGGTGCTCTTTTGTCTGAAGGAAAAGAATCAGAAGAAGATCAATTCACATCGATGGTTCTTCCAGGCCTTTGGCGAAGTTCTTGACCCCAATATTTGTGTTCTGATCGATGCCGGAACGAAACCTGGCAAGAACAGTATTTACAACCTGTGGAAGACTTTCGATTTGGAACCCATGTGTGCGGGTGCTTGTGGCGAGATCAAAGCCATTCTTGAGAAGGGAAAGGCCTTGCTAAACCCTCTAGTTGCTGCGCAAAACTTCGAATACAAGATGTCCAACATTCTGGATAAGCCATTGGAGAGTGCTTTTGGCTTCATCACCGTGTTACCTGGCGCCTTCTCTGCTTACCGCTTCACTGCCCTTCAGAACGATAAAACAGGCCAAGGGCCGCTGGAGAAGTACTTCGCTGGTGAAAAGATGCACGGTGCGAACGCTGGCATCTTCACTGCCAATATGTACCTTGCCGAAGACAGAATCCTGTGTTTCGAGCTGGTCAGTAAGAGGAATTGTAGCTGGATCTTGCAATACGTCAAGTCCGCTACTGGCGAGACGGATGTTCCAGTTGAGATGGCAGACTTCATTTTGCAAAGAAGACGCTGGCTCAATGGCAGTTTCTTCGCCGCTGTCTATTCTATCGCGCATTTCTATCAGATCTGGAGGTCACACCACTCGGCCATAAGAAAGACCATGTTATTGATCGAGTTCATGTATCAGACCATCAGCATGTTGTTCTCTTGGTTCGCGATTGTAAGCTCTGATGACGGTGCCCTAACCCTTTCGAAGGTTCTCTGCTAACTTTGAGTCGTAGGGAAACTTCTTCTTGGTTTTCAAAATCTTGACAACATCTCTCTCAGACAAAACACTACTCGGCACTGCGGGAACTGTCCTTGGTGTTGTGTTCGAATGGCTCTACCTTGCAACCCTCGTAACTTGCTTTGTGCTTGCACTTGGAAATAGACCACAGGGAAGCAACAAGTTTTACATGACACAAGTCTACTTCTGGGCAATCCTCATGGCGTAAGTGACAGCATCCGACCCCTGTGGCAATACATCCACATTAACTGACTTCTCTCTCCAGATATCTCATCTTCGCCGCCGTCTTTATCGCAGTCAAATCTGTGCAATTGCAGGTCAAGGAGAATGGCTTCACATTTGTCGATCTCTTCACCAATGGCACATTCCGAAACCTCATCATCTCCATGTCGGCAACTTACGTTCTGTACTTCGTTGCGAGCTTCATGTTTCTGGATCCCTGGCACATGTTTACATCTTTCCTCCAATACCTGCTGTTGACCCCAACCTACATCAACATTCTCAACGTGTACGCCTTCTGCAACACCCACGATATCACCTGGGGTACCAAGGGTGACGACAAGCCCGAAAAGTTGCCATCCGCAAACACGAAGCCCGGTGGTAAAGTCGACGTCACCATCCCCAGTGACGATGCGGATCTCAACACCCAGTACGAGACAGAGCTGCGGACGTTCTCCTCCAAGTACGTCCCTCCGACCAAGGTCGTCAGCGCGCAGGAGAAGCACGAGGACTACTACAAGGGTTTCCGATCTGCAGTCGTACTGGCCTGGATGTTCTGCAACCTGGCTCTGGCCGCCGTCGTGCTGAACGTTGGCGGCGTTGACAAGATCGACGTTGATCCCGAGAAGGCCCAACAGCAGCGCAGCAACATCTACCTCGGTATCGTGTTGTATTCCGTCGCGGCTCTGAGCGCCATCAGATTCATTGGCGCGATCTGGTTCCTGGTCGTCAGGATCTTCAGAGGCGTATGATCTTTGTAATGATGTCACAAACAATCGGAAAAAGCAGGGCCATTGTGCTCTACGATCTCTCGGCACCATACGTGCTCGAATGTACCAATTCTAGATACCCTCCCCCTTTTTCATGAGTAAAGTTATATCTTGGATGACCGCACCTGATTTCTCCAGTTCTGCCTTTGTCCTCAAAATCTGGATGTGGAATGACACCGAGAAATTCATGGGTTCCCGACGTCGAAGGTCGGTAGCTTGCAAGCGCGCCGACAGAAGGTGCGCCGGGTCTTGAACGAGTTCGCGAATTTTCAACTTGTACTAGATCTGTAGGTGAAGGTGTCACTTGACAACGAGAGCGTCGAAGAAATTTGATTGAACACCTTCGCGTGGTTACGCAAGGTGCGGAAATGACTTCCAAAGGCCTAGATTATAGTGTGATCTGTCGATAAGACGTTACAGTATCCAACGCCTACGTGTATGAAAACTGAATGAAGATTGATACCAAGACTCTCACCTAACTCAATTACTCGAGCAACTGCCCAGCCACGCCATCCTAGCAAAAATCGCAATATCGACATTGAAACAGCAAGGCTTAGTCACCTGATTACTCGTACTACAGATCTGAGCGTAGACAATGATGGTCTCAGATGGTGTATCGCCGTAGTAAGCCCACGAAGGCCATCTGCCGACGATTTAGGGTTTGAATTGTATGTAGGACTACTTAAACATACGAAATGCTTCGGCCAGTTACGGGAACGACTCGATCCTGGATCAATTGAAGCTAGGTCATGCATCCCACAAGTTATACGTCCGCCGGCAATAAGCCCAAGTAAATGAAGACGGAAACAGATGTGATTGCATCTTCGATGAACCCTAACGCCCTTTGAAGGACTATGGAAGACTCCAAATGAGATGCTAGATTGATGTGCATGATCGGAATGATAACGAGGTTGTAGTAGTATATTTGGTTCCTATACGATCCATGAAGGCTATTAGAGATTGACTCGATGGTGGTAAGTCTGTTTTTCCTAGTCTATCTATCCCGAGCTTCCAACGGACTCCAGTCTCTTAACAAAAGTAGCAAGAGTAGTAGGAATTCTAGAGGCCGAAGTAAGCAAGCTATCAGATACTCATTAGGTTAGAAGCCACCTCAACCTTCCACCCTTCAGCGCCCTCCTTTAGATCGACCGCTGCTTCGAAGATGAAATTTGGATCGTTTCTCTGCATCAGCGTTTGGTTCTGCAGAATCTTGCTTGAAGTCGCAATTATAGAAACGGGCTCTTCTCCGTTAATCGAAATGTTCACTGGCTCCTGAAGGCTGACCATGTCTTCCCGTAGCAGGATACGAAGATACTTCTTCGCCCCAAACACGTTGAAACGGTTGCCCTGGCGCTGATAAGATGCCTGGATGACATCGACCCCAAGAGTGTCCCTAGTCTCATTGCCGATATCCAGCCAATACCATTGCCCTCCTCCAGATGCCAGACCTGCTGCTTTTGTGGTAAGGTCCCAGACAAGTGATGTTGGCGTCGGATTGCGGACATTCAAACTTACCCAATCGACCGCATTGGTGTTTTGCTGTCTAACCTGCCTATGACCTTGGCAGTCCTGCTGCAACCATATTGCGGGAAAGGAAATCACACTTTGAGGAGAGCGGTTGTGATCTTGGTCCCGAATGCCATGCTGCTGGTCTGCATGAATAAAAACATCATGCTTGAAACCTCCATTGTAAAGTGATTGCAGCTCGTCCAGTTTCTGCGCACATTCAGCAGCATCTTTGTGACGGGCATAGGCAGTATCCCTTTCTCCTGTTTGTATACAGATTGGTAGGTTCTTCATGTTCGTAAGATTGACTCCATTGGAATGTCCTGCAGACATGTTCACAGCTGCGAACCGCTGTGCAAGCCTTGGACTGAGCCCGTAAACACCATCCCCGCCAGCTGAATAGCCCAAGAGATAGACACGATTAGGGTCGATATTCTCGAACATGATCATATTCTCGATCAACCTATCCAATAGAGCGTACGTTTCCGGTTGGAAATGTAAATCCCAGGTGTTGCTGATCCCACGCGGAGCAAGATAGATACCGTGATTGATGCTATGCTTGTAATAGGACTGCATATGATACCAATGTTGATCGTTGATGAAAGACGGGCAGCCGCCTCCTCCATGAAGTGCAATGTACAAAGGATAACCAGAGGATGGTGAAGAGCCAAGAATTGTTTTGCTGAAACGAAGAGTCTTTCCATCAAAAGTCAAATGGTCGCCAAGGTATTCCTGCCGACGAGCCTGCATCTCTTTGCTCTGTTTATGGGCGCTCCACAGATTAGAATCACTCCAAGCAATTGGAGTTGACGGGTTAGTCTGCGATCGACGTTTTGACGCAACCCGTTGGTCGTTGGCATTGTGCATGTGCATACCTGTGAGGCTGTTCGTGCTTCTTAGAGTATCTGGGTGCTCCTCATAGAGCACCACTCTCGAAGCCTCCTTCATTTTCATATCCAGCTTTTCGGCATCTTTCCACCGTCCCTGATCCCTATATATAGCTGCAAGGTTGCCTTGAATCACTAGAGTAGCTGGATGCTCCTTACCTAGCATCGCCCTGCTTGTTTCCATTTCATTCATCAACAGCTCCTCTGCATCCCTCCACCGTCCCTGACAGGTATATGTCAATGCAAGGTTGTTCGTACTCCTCAGAGTTACTAGATGCTCTTCGCCGAGCATTGCCTTGCTTGTCTCCATCACCTTCACTAACAGCTCTTCCGCATCTACCCATCGTCTCTGACCCATGTATGTCGATGCAAGGTTGCTCATGCTCTTCAGAGTGTCGGGACTCTCCTCACCGAGCACCGCCCTCCTTGTCTCCATCACCTTCACTAATAGATGTTCAGCATCCTTCCACCGCTTCTGATACCTATATGTCATCGCAAGGTTGTTCATCCATCCTAGAATATATGGATTCTCCTCACCCAGTACTGCCCTGCTTGTCTCTATCACCTTCACTTCCAGCTCTTCTGCCTCCTTCCAGCGACCCTGGTTGCTATACACCGATGCAAGATTGCCTATGCTTGTCAGAGTCTCTGGATTCTCCTCGCCGAACGCTGTCTTCATCGTCTCCATCACCTTCACCAACAGCTCTTCCGCATCCTTCCGTCGTCCCTGATCCCAAAACGTCGATGCAAGCCCATTCATGCTTGCTAGAGTAATTGAATGCTCCTCACCAAGCACTGCCTTACTTGTCTTCACCACCTGTACCCCTAGCTCTTCAGCATCTTTCAATCGTCCCAGTTTACTATACGTCGACGCGACGTTGTTCATGCTATTCAGAGTATACGGATGCTCCTCCCCAAGCATTGTCCTCGCTATCTCCATCACCTCGACTAACAGCTCGGCCGCCTCCTTCCACTGCCCATCGCTCGAGAGGACAACTGCGCATCTCGACGCTAACATTGTTCTATCCACGTCTTCTCGACTCGTCGAATTACATGAGAGCGCAACCCTGGCATGCGGTAACAATCGTCTCCACTTACTTCTGTTCCCGTAAGTATCGTCTGGAAATATCTTAAGCAGATTTGTAATAGCGGCTTTGTTACATTCTTGAAGCTGTTGTTGCTCATGTAGCCAGTTGCGAATCCCGTCATGAACCAGTTGATGCATGTCAATCGAGGAATCAGCAGGTCGTCGAGTAATGAGAGCGTATCTGCATAAATTTTGTATTGCACCCTCTCTATCAGCATATGAATCTCTGTGAACAAAATCAATTGGGATGTCTCTCCGGTCGACACAGGCCAGGAGAAAGAGACAATGTGCTGCTTTAGGGTGTTTCGAGGAGATGGATTCAAGTGAGATGAGTAACACCGTCTCTATGGGAGCTGTTATACAGCTGTATTGATGCTCTGAAGCTTTTTTGTTCGATTTCCAAGATCGCTTTTGTACTTGGTTGAACTGTGCTCGATAGTCTTTGAGCACAATGTCTTGCGACGTGATGTATGCCGCAGCTAGAGCAATTGCCATTGGGAGATAAGAGAGCTCTTTTAGAAGCAGCCTTCTCTCTTCTCTGTCGCTCATAGAGATTGGCATCGCTAGGTAAGTGACCAGCATCCTTTCAGCGGCCTCTGGCGTGAGCGCATCCAGCTGCAGAATGCTTTTGCTGGCGACGTCCTTAACCAATTCATAATTTGTTGTTGTGATGATGACAGAGCCTGCTTCTGATTGAGGCAGATAGTCAGAGAACTTTGCGTTCGTCGTCGAGGATGGGGCGGAAAATTCAAGACTAACATCGTCCATGTTATCGAACACCAGTAGCCATTTACTGCTTCCCTGCCTGCTTAGGCGTCTTTTCACGAGCTGCTTGACATCTACGTCTTGGTTATCCCACTCAGGTATCCTAAGCTTCTGAGCGATCCCTCTAAAAGCTTGGTCGAGGCTGTCTACATTACTCGCATCGATCCAAAAGACAGAACAGCCTTGATCTCTTTCTCTTACAGTGTATGAAAGCTCGAGAGCCAGCTGCGATTTTCCACTGCCTCCTACTCCAGCAATGGCGACCACTGTGGTGTGCTTGTTTCGGAAAAGCTGTTCTTGCAGCTTAGCAAGCTGTATTTCTCGACCCACAAATTGAAGATTTCGAGAAAACGGAATGATAGATGGAGTGGTATTAGCGGAATTAAGTTCGTCTTTTAGCCTCAGAAGAGTGGCGTCTTTGCCCTCGCCATATGTGACCGGTAGGCTCACATCAAATATTCCAAGTAGGCAGTATGCTGCATCTTCTGGCTCCGTCGTCTTGCGATTTTTAGCCCAGGACATTCGCTCAGAGACGCTGAAGCTCTTAAGCGGACGTCCTTGCAGTGCACTAGACGGAATCCCGGTGGTCTGACAGATGAGGTCCTCCAAGGAAGTTTTATCACCTATTCGGTAACCTTCTAATGAGAAGAATTCGACATACTTAGGAGCGATGAGCTCTTGCAGTGTCCAACCTCGAGAGAACCATTCGCTGGTACGGAATGATTCATCCCACAAATCCCTCTGCTGTGCACTTGCGGCTGTAGGTAATGAGACATCCTGTAGGAACACGTAGCATTTTTCAGCATCTCGGTACCATTTGTACATGGAATTGATCGAATTGGTAAGCTCCTGGAGGTTCCATTTGTCAATGCAACATGTGTCAATCCAGAAATACTCCAATCCATCCCGAGCAGCCTGTGTGGCGCAGAATTGAATCTTGGTAAAGCCGGTCTTCCTTTCGTAGCTGAGATCTCTCACATCTCCGAAGAGCACTTCAGCTTGGTCCCATCTGTGAGAGAGGATTGCGTATCGTGGAATAGCCTTCCCACTGAAATCCGTCAAAGCAAGCTTGCCAGCCTTGTCGAAATGGAGGAGTCGCATGGCTGCAGGATAAGGCTCTGCATGTAGATCTAAATGATTGTGAAAAATTCAGCATTTTTATTGCAGATCATTAACAGCTAAAGAGGCAGGCCTTGTTCTTCAAAATAATGGGCCGTGAAGGCAGGAGGCAGTGCTCAGAAGCCGTGTCCGAAGCAAGATTCAAGGCGGTGCTTTGGGGCAGTGCTCAGAAGCTGCGATGTGCTACACAGTTGCATGCCCTCTTCTTATCCGACGATTGCTGCCATCATCAGCAGGCTTGAACTACCCTGGCATCAGATCCTGGCAGGTGATGGCGGCTGGGAAGAGGGGCTTTTCCATATCTGCAGATGAACGTTTGATTGGTTGGTTCTCTAACAAATCGCTTAATCACGATGAGTTATCTGCATGAATTAAGGAGTATAACCATGCACTGCTGTAGGTACACTTTAGCAGTTGCGGAAAACTGGTCAAATGCGAGATTTCGAAGCATGTAGCGAAAGACAGTCCACAGATCCTCTACCTTGACTTGGAGATTGAGATTAAAAAGGAAAACATCATAGGATAAAGCTCAGTCAGCACTCCTGTAGGTGACAGCAAAGTTGAAGTGTGGCTGCAGAGTATAGACTAGAGCGCTAGATGTTTGAGGACTGAGCTGATTCTGTGGCTGTGACGGTTGTGGCTGCGGCAGAGGTCGGCTTATGTTTGGAGACATATGGTATTGTTCTGTGAATTGCGATTGGTGATAGATTGGAGCTGATATCCCACTTACACGCATGGAACTCATCGCAGCTGATACTTAAAGCGGTGGGATCGGTATTGCCTGACATAGAAGTTGCAGTGGTAGGTTGCACAGTAATCGAGAGGCGGAAACGCCGATTGATTGCTCTGTAGGATAGACCTTAAGTATTCTCCGCCATGTCGGCTCATCACCACATAGTCGAGTTCAGTAACCTGAGTCTTTTGCTTCACACGATAGTGCGCTCTAAGGGACGGGCAATTATAGCATGGGAACCTAGCCCGAGGATCGCTAAGGCTGTATAGAGGAACGAGGGCGCCTCGGTTTCCAATGGCCGCGCCTCGAAGTGTTCTATTTTCTCGCCTTATTAGTCAGTTCTGCATCGTGAAATATCGTTTTGTACTCCACCGTCATCCTATCCTGTTTGCACATTGTACTAACCCCCACCCATCAGCTTGTTCCCCTTGATGCACTCGAGCCATATCAGTCTAAACATTATGGAGTGTTTTCTCACTTAGCAAGTCTTTGAGACACTGCCAAGCGGTGTGTTCCAGGAGTTGACCAGGGATAACCAAATTGTGTACGCATGTTCAATTGCTACAAGACCAGTATGTGGTCAGTCTTCAATGGAAGGAGATAGTGAAAAACTTCTTCAATATCGAGGAAGAATGATTCAATAGCACTGACTCGTACGGCTGCGTGAAGGTGCGGCCGACACAATTGGTGCTGTTGCGATGCGCGCCAGCATGTAAAAACTGTCATGTATCTGAACGTACGAATAGGATACAGAAACGGAACCGAAACCCTGAGCAGCTCCAATAAAAAGGCGTAAAAGCAGCTCTCTCAGTGGATAAGCAGGGCGCAAATGAGCCTACTGGACTCCACCCATTTCACGATATGTAAGATCGCAAGCAGCCAGCTACCTAGTCGCCTAGGACAACAATGGTCACTATCGATTTGGCTTACCAAATTAGCATTCTACTTTACTAGCTGATTTAGTGATTGGTATTTTCGATACTATCTAGCTGACTGAGAAGGTATTCCCGGTCTCAACCAACGAAATATGGAGCGTCTGAGACGACGATGGACAAGATATTGAAATGGGTGGTTTCCAAATTATTTTCATAGTATTATTACTATTTTTGCTGTCTGACTAGCACATACGACCATACCACGTTGAGAACAGAGGGTCCCGTCCGCTCCCCTGAACTTAAGCAACGTAGGGGGCGACTAGTAGTACCGTGGGTGACCAGGTGCGAATCCCGCCTGTTGTATGTTTTTGCTCTTTTGACTCCTACTTTTCTTTTTTGACGTGAAATGCAAGATCACTTTGAAGACTTTGAGACGTTACTTCCTGAAGGTCAGGCCCTAATAGGCATTCTCTAAGCTGAAATTGCTTCATCAGCAGCGGGAATTGGGGTTCATTGCTTAGAAGAAATCGAAACCCGACCTCGAGCGGTAAATGAACCTAGAGCTCTCCACGAGTGTTGTATTCGGCTCTTCAACACATGCATGTCATGGCAACAGTTCGACAGAGGCTCAAATGAGATTGAACTTGACAGGGTCACAGTTTTCGTCACTGATTTTGCACGTGCTGATGGTAGGCTGTCCAATATCTTACTCTATATCATTGAGTCCAATGTATGTGTTGATTCTTCCAAGCCATGCAGCAGTTGCCACCGCGACTTCTTTATTTGTCTGCAGTCTAACACAATAAAATTGCTCAGCTTTCATTGAGAATATAGAACACGCCCTATCGTATTATGAGACCAAGGTGAAATCACAGCTTGGCGGGAAAGTAGCAGCCAATTTCAATGGTTCGATTTGTTCACAGTACCCTAGTCGATTCGATTGATGCGAGCTTTTGAAAGGATTGTTGAGTTGATTTTGTTTAAATCCATATACAATATTATTATCAATCAACCAGCTTTAGTGATAATCTGTCCGTAGAAAGTTGTGACCGTCGAATTCGTAGTACCCATAGACAAAGTAAGACATCCAGGGCCAGAAAAAGTCGCAGCAACACCAACGCCCGACCCGCGATCCAGAGAATGACCACCACATCGATTCCGTGCCATGTACCAACAGGGGTTTCGCTGAAAAAGTGTATTTTTCCGACTAGATCTCTTGAGAGAGCACGGAAACCGAGTTTGGATATGAAGCTCGGTCTCCATCAGCTGGTCGCAAGATTAAGGGACTTCCTCAGTTTAGAAATCGTTTCTTCAGTATACTGTTGTGAAGCCAGATAAGATGAATGATAGCCGGAATCGTCTGCTGATCGCTTGATATTGGTGTATCAGCTGGAGGCCACTCGTAATCTTGAATGTTCTTTCCTTCCTCATGTGTGGCAATCAATGACTCAGAATATTCAGACGGGAAGTTGTCGAGCCCAATTGAAGCCGAGTCAAGAGAGAATTCGCAACGAATCTGATCATGAATTAAAAGCAAGACATAGACCGAAAGTAGAAGAGATGACCTCTAGGTTATGCGCAATGATAAACTCGCCATGGGACAGATTATGAGCAGGTGTGAAGAACATATGAGAGCATAGAGTTGGTCGGTCTAGGGGTAAAATAAGAGTGAATGAAGAGTCGGGTTGGTTCACAAGTCAACCAAGCTCGCAATTCCTCAGTCTCACCAATTCATCACCCTTATAACTACGCGCTGAAATCCCGTCACAACGCTGATCGAGGTGGCCAGATCAGGCCAACCGCGGATTTTAGAATCCCAGGTTCATGATTCTATAGCTTTGAACTCTCTTCCTTCTCCCGTTCATTCGCGCTGCTTTTGTACTGAGCGAAAATTATACGAAATTATTCGTTGCAAGGAGGCCATTTCTACGGTTATGTTTTGGGGAGAACCCATGAGAAGGGCCCACAATGAGGCATTCCCGATGCATAATTACAAGTATATAGTAAAAACCCCTAATTATATGCAGCCGTTCGCTAAAGGTATTGCGCATTTCAAAAGATGATCTGAGTTCTTTACTACGAATCCTTTAGTCTTATATATCACATACAGATAGAGTATCATATGTCTGGGTTCTTATGTCTAGGGTCCGGGAAATTGAGCTTTATCACTTGTGCCTCTAAAGAACTGACAGCCAGTTAATTTTGTGGTCAGACCTGTAACAGATTTGGTAATCAGGATCTCGCCACACTCAGTGACAGCTTGGTGTAACCTATCGCTAGAAGTCACGTAATAGAACATTGTGTATTGCAATCCTGCCTCTCCTAGCTGCTGACGATGTCTTAAGCTTGAGAACACTGCCGCTTGAATCACTTCCGCTTCAGGGCATCGCTATTGTTTGTTGATTTGTTTAATGAACGAACAGTATGATCAGTAAGCGCGTATGTAATAGAGGTCTATACTATCAGTTGTTATCTAATGAAGTTTCTACACACCCTTACAAGCTACCGTAGGTACACGCTATACGCCTCATCTACATTACTATGAGCACCTGAAGGGCTCGAATCTTACGATTTTCAGATATGCATATTTCTTCGACCTTTCCTCGGACGGGGAAAATGATCTGAGTCAATATAGGTTGGCCGTGTGAGGCGACACCCTTATGGTGCCTGATCCGATCCAAAAGCTTAGTGTCACGACCCCTAATTTGTAGGTACAGATCCAAGGCAGCACAGTGCAAATAATCATCCACCGTCGAGCGGTATTCAAATGCTGGGTCGAAAAGATCAAAGGGGCCCTCAAGATAGACTGGCCTACCTCGAATGAATTGGGCTCATTTCACGACAACAGCTTCGGCTTTCACTTTTGCCACTTTGGCAAAGATCCTCAAACCTACAATGCGCCCACGCCAATTTTCCAAGGATAGCTTACGTGACAAGGTATCTGAAGGCGAGCCATTGCGATGTTTGCAGCAAGCTCGCTCACATCTATAGTCCATCGACGGCGCTCGAAACGAACCAGCCAAATGGTTCTCGTGAGGCCATGATCCGGATATTTAGTCGCCCTTTAAAAGTTGCCTAAATTTAGGAGGGCGGGTAAAACCGTCGACTGACCAGCCGAAAACGCCCGCTGTAAAGTAGAGAAAATCTGTCACCAGGTGATCCACCTTCCTAGAACTGACCCGAAACATTACGAGTACTACTCCAGGACCACGACCACCCGATAGTAATCCCACTTTCCGAAGGGATTTCTCCGTGGCACAAATCTCTCTCGATCTATCAAGCAATAACAATAAGTAAACAGACTATGTGCTTTAATAGTCATGACATCCGCCAAGCTCATGTTAGTCTCAGTTCGTCGTGGTCGGACGGAGAGTACCAGGACTTCTTCTCTTCTGGTAGCTTTTAAAGTCTTGGAAGCGCGCAACAAAAGAAAAGTATGAAATGTGATAGCCCGGTTTGCAAAGCTGACTACGGCATGTGAACAAACAAGACCAAAAACCATGACCAAATTCCAGTGTTTGGCTGAAAAACAATCTCAACTAAGAATACATTGAAGCCCAAAAGGCGCGCCCTTCTACTCATCTTTGGCAACGTACTTCATGTCAGTCATACCGTAAATAGCAAGAACGATTATGCCTAGGATTGCTGCAATAACGGAGAATGCCATAGCCACATAGCCTTTGGCAGTGAAACCACCGTACGGGATAAACCCGGGTGGAGTAGGAACGCCCTTGAGGTTGAGCACATCCTCCGTGTTTCCAGCTGCATTTCCGGCGTACAATGTGTTGCCAGCCTTGCAGACATCGTAGTGGTTTTCTGGGATCTGGAGCTGAGCCTGCAGTTGTAGGGGCGCTTCGATGAAAGTTGAAGCTAGACCTTGAGACAAGTGCCAATCAATATGGCAATGGAAGAACCACACTCCCGGGTTGTCTGCTACAAAACGGATGACGAAATACCCCTGTGGTGGAAGCACCAAAACGTCCCTTCTGATAGGGTACTCTGGGAACGCAGTGTGATTGGATGCGTTGTAAGCAACACCAGATGGAGTAGAGGCGTAGTCATAAAAGTGGTCTCCATATGGCGGGTATCTTTCGATCACCTGGAAATTGTGACCGTGAAGATGAAACGGGTGGGAACCCACATCGTCATTGTTAATGATGACCTCCACAACGTCGTTATGCTTCAATACGAATGGATTTGTGTATTCGGAGTAGACAGCAGGATTCGTAGCCTCTTCGCCTGACGACAAGACTGTGTATAGGGTCGGAACTTTGGGCTTCGTATAGGATATGTTGTTGAACAGCGCGTACGGAAGACCATTGCCCAGGATCTCCATGACCACGTCCAGAGTGATGGTATAATCAGGTTCAGGGAGGAGAGGTTGCTTGTCGTAAGGTACCAACGTGAAATCGTCAAATGCGGGCACGCCACTAACGATGTCCAGGGTTACGTTCACCTTGTTCTTTGGCGCCGAAGGGTTATATTCTAGCCAGTTTGTGTGATTCAGTACGAGGTCAGGCTCAACAATATCGAGCAAGACGTAGTCGGCAACTGTTACAATGCCGTAGTTCTGATCAGCTGAGTCCTTCATAGTGACAAGGATTGCGTATCGCTGAGCGACATGTATGTAGAGGGTGTCCGCTTCAGTTGGGTCAGTATAGACTCCATCGACCTCGACAATCTGGAAAGTATGACCCTCAATATAGAAGTATTGAGCGACGAAAGCGCTGGTGTTGATGATACGAAAGAGGTATGTCTTGCCGGGCTGCACTGAAATACTGCTGTTTTGAGTGTCGTTGAACAAGAAAGAGTCTGGTAGCGGCTCTGCACCGGTTGGATTGTAGAGCGACAAGAAGCTCGGAGCAATATCTTCGACCAGCTCGTGGTACCAGTCGCTCAACGTAATGGTGAACTCTTCATCAAACATATCATGGAAGTAGGCATCTTTATCATGCACGATTAGAGCTTGCCGATAACCATCAGGATAACAGAATTCAGTGTGACAGTGATACCAATAGGTTCCATTTTGGTCAACAGTGAAGTTGTAAGTCATAAATGAGCCTGGTGTGACAGGGCATTGGGTGACCATGCTCGGGCCATCCATACTGTTGCTTCCGTTTTGAAACATGCCGTGAAAGTGCATGCTTGCATCGTGGTCGCCGAGGCCATTGTACATGTTGACCACGAGTCGGTCGCCCTTGTCAACCTCTATGATTGGCAAAGGCCATGTGTTGTTGATCCCGATGACCTTGCGCTCGGCCAGGCCATCGGGATTGGCCATGACCCAAGTGAGGTTGAAGTTGTGGGTGACGGTTTTAGCCTGGCATTGGGCAAGACACCATGCTGCTGCAAAGACAGCAGTGAAAAGCTGGGTGATTGCCATGGTCAGTGATCATTCGTCCTAGGTTGCTGTGTCGGTGGCAGAATTGAATGGACTGAACGACGGTGTCGCGACCAATGCTTTTGAACGGCCGCAGGACCGCAAATCCTTCACCACAGACTTGCAGCACCATCTCACTTGTCGATGCACGTCTGCGCACACATGGCACCGGCCCATGATGCATCCAACAGTGCGAACACGGCGCACATCCTGTTCGCCATTGGCCTAGCTGTGCCGTTATCTGATCATATGTGGCACCATCATATCAGATAAGACCGAACACTGCATGCGCCGATTCGTTGGGACAAGCTTCAGCCAAGATCTTGGTCGCCTGTCAGGGTCTGAGTCGCGCCACATAAGTCACAGAATGCACGCCAGGACGAAGTGAGCCTAACGCCGCCCTGTTTTTCCCTCTGTTGCACTTTAGACTCCACTCAAGTCCACCCAGAACATGGCCTGGATGCCGGCTGAGCCGTGAAAAAGCATCTGATATGATGATCTTATCTCATCTGGACCGTCGCACTAGGCCCAAAACGGACTATCATCCCGCTTTCCCGCAGATAGGCCGAGCTCCTCTACAGGCTTCCTTTGCGTCTAACGTCCCAGCTCGTGTTGTTGAACTGTTGTCGTACCGGAGACCCTACATGTTGGCGCTCGAAGCTTACCTGCATTGCTATGCTGCCCATTGCGTTTTCTGCCGCTTAGGATCATGGATTCGCCGTCGCGCGGTACGGCCTGGTCGAGCGCCGAGGGTCGGAGCTGGAATAAAGGCAAAGCAAAGGCAGGTTGCCGGCACTGATTTCTTTCCAGCACCTGCATCTACTTCTCCCCTCCCAGTCGATCGCAACATCGCACTTGCAATCCTGATCACAAGTTGATCGAGAACCTTCCGCCGAAATGCCTAATGTTTTCGCCCCCCAAGTGTTTTTCATTGTCTTCCGAGAATGTCTCGAAGCAATCATCGTTGTGTCGGTGCTCTTGTCTTTTCTGAAGAAAAGTTTGGGCCAGCCAGATCAGGACCAGCAGATTTATAAACGACTGGTCAAGCAAGTCTGGTTTGGCTCTATATTAGGAGTCGTCATATGTCTCATCGTAGGAGGCGCCTTCATTGGCGTATTCTATGGTCTCGGCAAAGACATTTGGGCCGAATCAGAAGATCTCTGGGAGGGTATCTTCTACCTCATTGCAACAATCATCATCACTGCAATGGGTCTGGCACTGCTGCGAATTAACAAGACGCAGAGAGCTTGGCGTGTCAAGCTAGCCCGCGCCCTTGTCTCGCAGAGGAGCAAGGTCGGTAGCAGAGGCTGGCTGGGCAATTGGTCTAGAAGATACGTCATGTTCATCTTACCACTAATTACGACCATGAGAGAGGGAGTCGAGGCCGTGGTCTTCGTCGGAGGCGTTTCGCTCGGCTATCCTCCCACTGCATTCCCCATCCCAGTCGTCACCGGAATCATCGCAGCAGGGTTGGTCGGATACTTGCTTTACCGTGGAGGCAACCGCTTGCAGCTTCAGATCTTCTTGATCTTCTCAACCAGTATCCTCTACTTGATCGCAGCTGGTATGTTCTCGAAATCTGTCTGGAGTCTACAGTACTACATCTTCCAGTTGGCAGTTGGTAGTGACGTCGCTGAGGAAGGAAATGGTCCGGGATCATACGACGTCCGCAACACTGTCTGGCACGTTAACTGCTGTAACCCTGAAACCGACAATGGCTGGGATGTTTTCAACGCGATTCTGGGATGGCAGAATACCGCAACCTATGGATCCATTCTTTCATACAATCTCTATTGGATGTTCATCATCTTTTCGGTCGGCTGTTTACTCTTTGAGGAGCGTCATGGACACTTGCCACTTCAGAAGGAGATCGTCAGCTTCTTACTCAAAGTACCCCTCCTGAATCTTTGGGTTAAAAGAAAGATCGCAATGAAGCAAGAGGACGCCGATGAGATTCTGCGACAGGGACACGAACAGTTGCGCACGGCCCACGAACAGCAGGACAAAGCTGAACCCCTTACAGAGGTTGTCATGGCCAAGAATTGAAAATGACACCCACCGGTTCACGATAGGTCTATTAGCTGTGCCGTCGCATCCGTAGCTGAAGGAGTATCGCCTAGTGAGACCGGCCAAAGACCTGGCCATGATGTGGTGGCACTGGGAGCATTTGGGTCCTCGGAAGAACCGCGGTGCGTTTGTGATTGATGTGTATGTTACAACTTGTGGATCGTTCTTTCCCCCTCCTAGCTTGTACTTCAAAATCAGTTTGATGTTTGGTGGCTACTTAGATACATAGTGTTCATTAAGCGCCTGGTGTAGTCATGTCTATATCTGCATCAACAATTGTTTGAATTCGCCACACACGTGGGTAACAGAAGACTTCCCGCTTTACAACTTGATATCCTGCCGGTGCTCCTGGAAATATAGGCGTCTGCGAGAAAATGTTCCAGCATGGGGAGATCCGCAACTCAGGAAGGGTTAACCGAAGGAAAGGCAAGACGGTTGAATGTTGCAAGGCTTTAGTTTAGGCACAACATCGAAACCCAACCTTACTGGGCCGATTATACAAGTACTCGTGAAGTCCCACAAGGCGGATAAAACGGGCACAGAGGGCACTGTACTCGATCTCCTTGTAAGGACAGAATAGCCGCGACGGAAGCCGTTATGACAGCTCTCGCGGATTTTTACATGAGGAAGGAGTAGAGTATCTAGAAGACTGCCAACAAGACGGTGTATACCCTGATATATGTGCTCCACAGCAGGCCAAAAACAGGCAGTCCTTCCCGCGACTGAGCTCACGCCGGAAAAGCAAGAAGGCACTGGTCCTTATTCTGTCATCAAGTAAATGTATCTGCCCCCAAACTCATTGCATCTGGATGATGAGCCGCTTGTATCGCTTTTATGCAACAGGCACGACCATCCGATATGCTGGCAATGTGGCCTCGCTTACAGGTGTGGCGTTTTGTTGCGACTCGACGATATCTCTTCATGGTGGTACCTTCGTTTGCATTTCATGCTTCTCTATGTCACCGAACCTCAGCTTCAAATACAGCTGTCTGCTACTGCCGCTAGGAAGCACCCTTGATATGTCTCTGGGTTAAGCGAGGTACCTAATGGCCGGTTGACGCTGCATAAGGCGCAGCCACATAGAGCTATGATGTGCTTAGTAGCTCCTACATGATGGGGTTGGCTGATAGGACAGACAGTTGAGAGTGTGACAATCAGCAGTATGGCTGTATAGTACACGCTGCAGTTGATGAGAATCGAGTACCAAAGCATCGTCACACAGAATTCACTGTTCGTAGATCAGCTGCGTACGAGTTGCCAGGCTTCGTTCTTATTCCCGCATTTTGCTTTGATGCACAGTATTTACGGGAGACTTGTCAGGCTTCTATAGGCTGGGTTTGCGATCCCTAGGTGGAGTGATTCTGCTTCCCCTGCTCTCTTCTCGCAGTACTTGCATTGCTAGTTGCAGCACTTCCTCTCGTGGATGCTGATCAGACGTCCCTTTGACACCATTGTTGCTGGGTTTTATCCATCAGTGTAATCATTTGTTTGATTGGTACTGGGGTCTAGATTAGATACTCCCTATGTGATACTTCCTTTCAATTGCACGGGTTGATAACGAATCCCGGGCACCTACAAGATCCGCATGAATATGCAGGATCCCTTGGCTTGTCTCAATTATGTATGTATATAGTGAGCTTTGTAGAATTGGGTCCTGAGTTTACGAGCAACGTGTACAGAGAGTCCTTGCAAAGCAAAAGATGGGCGGATCGCAGGACGTCAATGATTCTTCTTGATCCGTCGACTAACCACATAGCTCCCACACGATGCATATGCGAGAGACAGCATAGTCCGCAACCCGTCAATCGGTTTGACCTATTCTAAAACTGTGAATTCCGTCAAATATGTCACGTTCTATGCATTAGCCATGTAACTACTGGGCATTAGTCCTCCCACTGCTGATAGGTTATTGAGGGTCTGCGCCACGACCAAAGCCACCTGCTAGTAACAAAGAAGAGCTGCATGAACTCCATACATCATGCTTCCAGCCTGAGACACACTACTGTGCTTAGAGGTGTCATACAGACAATAGTTCAGGCTGCGATTATACCTCTCAATGGACTGAAAAGGTACGTCACTCGTACACTTCTGACGATGCTGTTGCCAAACAAGACTCTCGTCATTGGTTATCGTCTGCTTTTGGGCTCTCTCAAGCACATGATGCTATTTAATGGAGTAGTAGCCACTCCAGCCACCGAGTATGTGTATGGGAACTGTACAAAGTTAAATGAATATGTATACTGGCTAGAACCATCCAAAGTAGCCGCCTTCCGCATTACACGAAGATGCAATGGCAGGTGGTGTTGTCCTGCTCGTCAGCGTCCATGACAGGGAGAGCGTCTCGGTTACCATCGTCCGCCGCCACACAGCGGCGTGAACGGTGTCGGTTGGCGTAGGCGCAGTGATGGTATCGAACTCTGTTCCGTACTTGACAGTGACTGGAGGTAGAGTGCTGAAGATGGTATTTGAAGAATATACCGTCAAGAGGTTGGTCGAAGTGGCGGCTTTAATTGTCGTTGTTGTGTTGACAGCAATGCTGGCAGTGGAGGTTATCGTAGGCGCATCAGCGCTACGATTCGCAACGTCGCGTGCTACCTTTGGCTTCGCCAGTGCCTCGGCGCGTTTAGCCCGGTGCCTGTCGAGTCTTGCCTTGGCCTGGTCGTAGTCGACAGCACGAGCCTCGCCTCTCTTGATGATGAGGCCCTGGGGAAGAGGGATGATGGTAGGTATAATCCATGCCCATGGGTCGTTGAAGTATGGCCGTGGTGGCACAACGCAAGAAGGTGTAACAGTTTCAGTTATGACAGTTTGCGTCGCAGTCCAGCTCGTGAGCGACACCCAGACCGTGTCTGTCTCTGTGATGGTGACTTCAGAGGGCACAACGGTCACGAAATCAGTTGTTGCTGGCTCAGTGATAGTGATTGTGTTGTTCACAGTAGAGGTGTAGTCCAGCTCAGATGTTGCTGGTGAAGTTAGTATCGTACTGATGAAGTAGAAAGATAGACTGAGATCACTTACTGGTTACATATGTGACAGGAGTGGATGTAGCTGTAAATGTTACAGTTGGAGTAACAGTCGTCGTCTCTTGCGGTGCAACAGTGAGGTAAAAGTCACGTTCGTAAGCAAACGGGTTTCCATCTCCATTATTGCCAATGATCAACAACGACCAATCGCCACTGCTCATCTGGTCCTTCTGCAGAGGACAAGTCGAAAGCTGCGAGACCCCATCAGGTGTGGTAGGGACAGAAGTGCATTCCCATTCGTCTTCCGTGGATTGCTCGACCAGCAACACCGAGGCATCGTCGTCGTTGCAACCGTCAAATTGCGAGACAGCCGTGAAGTCTGCGTCCGAGAGTGAATTGATGAAATAGCTCCCACCGTCGACAAAGTCGATTCCGTACGATAGGCACGTCGAATTCGAATTGTCCTGTCGTCTGAACACCGCCTCAGACGTGGCGACGCCAGCAATAGCCGCCAACAACGGATAAATTTTGCATAAGAACATTTTTTAGCGACTGAGATGGGAGAAGCAAATGAACACTGTAAGGAAAACTTCTTCGAAAACGAGCGACAGGCTGAGGATGGCAAAAAAGGACGAGTTACCTATACCAGCAACCACAGATTATCTCCCAAGGTACCAGTAAGGCGAGAAGATACTACTGCTATATATTGTCCGCAGCTGGAAGGATACACTCGATGTCGAGTTCGACCATCGCAGTGTCCATACAATCGTCCGGTAGCAGTAAGGCTGTGAGCAGGCCACATCGTCTATCCATTTTGAGAGAAATGGATGGAGACCCATCCCTACAGGACCGTTCCTTCGAATGAGACGCGGAACACATGGGTGTTGACGGTATACGCTGCTGCAATTGCCGCGACTGTTGGCCTGCAGCAGGTGCTAAGAGAGGTTTACCGACAAGCACCGTTGCCGACGCAGATCAAGCTTTCACGCGACCGCACTTGAACGTTTCCTTCTTTGGCAACAGTTGGTGAGGCCCGGATCCACTGACTTGCATAGTCGGCGAGGTTCCATAGAAACGCCGTTCATGATGAGGCCGCTCTTGTGCTTTTCCAGGCAATCCTCGGAAATCCGGCGCTATCAGTCCATAGCAATTAATGGAAATATTGGTTCTATCTAGAACCGTGCTGTAGGTCGGGTGGGTCAATGTAGATGCCATACAGTACATTGCTACAGGTCGAGAAGCTGCTACTGCTGCTGTTGCTGCTAGTACAATGAGCCATAGCACGCACTGAACTGCACGTTTCCGAGCGGCTCCGGTCCAGGGTGCCGGAATGGCGCATGGCATACTTAAGCAACCGGATCGGGCAGAACACCCTCGCTCCGACATATTTGGCGATGCGCCTGCTTGCCTCAACTTAGTCCGGATGTGGAGCTTTCATGTTGCTATATCAGGCCGTGGTTCGTATCATATTCTGTGGTCGAGAGAAACAGACTAACATTGACTAGTATGTTACGTAACCTATGGTGGGTATCGGCCTTCAATTGACACAAGTTCGGCCGAGAAGTTTGCTGGCGCCTTACGTAGACAGCAAATGCCTGCAACGGTACGCATGATGATGAAATGGAATTGAAATAGCCAGAACTCCCTGTTTAGTAGCCTCAAAGCTTCAATCCATATTAACTCGGGGCCCAAGTTCCAAGAAAATTCAAATCGCCCGACTGAAGCCTTGAAAAATTCCCTGGTCTTCTGGACATGGCCAGACAGCCTGTAGACTGATTGTTTCGCACCAAACAGCCCTAAATCCCAAGAGCATCACTATACGCAATTTGAACGGCCATCTAGACTAGCCTCCCATAAATTCTATCAGATCTATGGAATGGAGCACGCATCCACAAACCGGTTGCGAGAATTAGCAGTTGAGAACGCCTGCTAAGGACTACAGTGTACGTCAGAAGGAATCTCACCAGGGATTAATCGCGGTAAGGCTGAAGCCGACAAACACGAACAGGACTCCAGAAAGAGGACCCAGGGCACACCCAGGGCACTGAGAGATCCAGCAGGGAAATGTCATTGAAGGATTCAAAGTCAATTGTGACAGTAAGTGAATTATTAGCTCGTCAAGGATAGCGACAAGCATGACTGTTCACATATTTACCGATGTGGGAAAAGCTGCCACAACGCTATCGCGTAAAGAGACCTAGCGCTCATGACGTTGTCTTTGCTGGCAGGGGCCGGCAACTTGCGCTATCCGACCGCCAGCAAACATACTGATGGAACTGATTCTCGGAACGAGGGCCGTCTTGTGTCTAGGCTTGGTTATACGAGATTCCGCCCCACGTTGCTCGTGTTTGGAAGATACTGGCCATAACAGTAAAGAACAATGAGTATTCGGTGCCCGCCGTACCGACCACCGGTCTCCACGGTATGTCCACAGCCGGCTGCTACCGCACCTCCAAGGGGGAGCAGGATGACTAGATCTGTCGATGGCGACAACAGAGCTTGGACTGCAATACCGTACGTCTATCTACAGGCCTAAACGACGGCCACTTCGATAACGCGCCGCCGGGAAGCTCGGGTTTCCAGCCCTGCTGGCGCGTCTAACGCTTCCTTTCAGACTGGTCCGTTGGGTCATCGCCCATTTGAGGCAAGGCAAACCAACAGCGTACTTGAATATTCAGATATCCAACCCTTCGCGACTTGCCACAGCTCGGACAACGCAATCAAGCAACGGACCGAATGATGTCCGTCTGCCTGTAGCACAGGATTTTCCCCAAGATTGAAGCTTGTTTCTGCCAAACTCGGGCTAAGGGACTACGGTCTGTGATCCTGTACCGGCAATCCAGATTCTGAGATTGACATAGTCCACACTGCCATCGGCTAATGCAGAACACTATAACCGATGGACTTTCGTATTGAAAAAGCGTGCTGCTTAGCAACGTGGTCTGGACTCCACTCAGCGCAGCGTCCCGGTTCTCGTCTTGCTGGGATCAGTTTCATATCGGCAGACGGACTCGGACTTCCCAGAGCACACAGCTTGGTCGTGAAGATGATCCGATATCTTGCAGTGGCCCGATATGGCACTAACTATCACCGCACCTATGGTATCAATGGGTCGAGCAAAGTTCTATAAACTAGTCAGTCTCGTCGGAGGCTGCGCATTACCTTGAATGTGCCGAGCGTCTTCGCCGTTTGTCTTCAGCTTGAAGTGTTGTGCTGTGTAGATTACGGTCATTCACACGATGCTATCGTTCGCACGGTCTCTCGCTTTGTTGGCCATTACTATTGTGTCTCGTTCTTTTGCAGCTGCCCTTCCTTCTTCAGATCTTTCTCTTACTGAGCGAGATAGTGCTTGTAAAAATGGGCCGTTTACACGAGCCTGCTGGAAGAATGGGTTTAGCATCGCCACTGATTTCGACAAGAAGTTCCCAACAACAGGAAATACTGTGACGTATGACTGGGAGATAACAAATTCGACGTGCAATCTAGGGGGCAGTGGGAACAAACCGTGTCTGCTCATCAACGGACAATACCCAGGTCCCACTCTTAGAGCGAGTTGGGGTGATACTGTCAGTATCACGATCAAGAATTCTATGCAGAATAACGGCACTTCTATCCATTGGGTATAGCCCTGCGTCTTCTAAGGTATAAGATTGTACAAAAGCTGACAGTTGCGCCAGCATGGTGTTCGCCAATACCACAGTCCCGGCAGCGACGGTGTCAATGGCATTACCGAATGCCCTCTAGCACCTGGAGACACCAAAACATATACTTTCCAAGTCACCCAGTACGGCAGCTCGTGGTACCACTCGCACTTTTCGGCACAGTATGGAGATGGTGTCGTTGGGCCGATAATCTTTGACGGACCAGCGTCTGGAAACTACGACATCGATTTAGGTCCATACATGTTCAACGAGGTGTACGACGGCCTTACAGCCTGGCAAGTCAACGCGATCGCCGCCAACAACCTGCAGAAAACGCCTCCAGCTGGCCCACCCTCGGCTAGTAACCTCCTCATCAACGGGACAAACAAGAACAATAACGGCGAGGGGTCGACGGGCCATGTCACAATCACGAAGGGCAAGAAGTACAGACTACGCCTCATTAACAGCTCCGTCGATACATTTTTGCGAGTGTCTCTAGACAGCCACATTTTAGAGGTGATTGCTTCTGACTTCATCCCTATCAACCCCTTTTCGACACAATGGCTCCTACTAGCCATCGGCCAGCGTTACGATGTCATTATCAACGCGAACCAGACTGCTGATAATTACTGGTTCCGCGCCGAGGTGGCGAGCGATTGCTTTAGCGCTAACAGCGGCGTCGGCCGTGCCATCTGGACATATGCTGGTCAGACGGTCGCCACTCCGTCCTCATCACCCTATAGCCAGCCCTCTGGCTGTTCTGAGCCAGCGCAGATCTCGCCGTACTGGAAACAGGCAGTGTAAGGGCACCCTCTCTTGCTTCCCCCTATCTGCCATCTACGCTGACACATCTCTCAGCCCAAGCGCTAGCTTCACCAACTCACTTGACACCAACATCACTAATGCAGTTGTCACACCCGGCGGTGGCAGCATGGCTGTCTGGGCGCTTAACGAGAGCATCTGGGTCGACTACACCAACCCGACCTTGTCCTACCTCATGAGCGGCAACACAAGCTACCCAAAGCTCCTCAACGTTGTTGACACCACTACCGAGGGCGCCTGGAACTACTGGCTCATCTACTCAGACCCACACGTCTTTGGTCTCCCCCACCCTATCCACCTGCACGGTCACGACTTCTTCGTCATCGGTTCCGGCCCAGGCTCTTTCTCAGAGTCAACCGCTCAGCTGAACTGGGACACGCCTCCTCGACGTGATACGGCTACTCTACCTGGTGGTGGGTGGTTAGCGATCGCGTTCAGCTCGAACAATCCTGGTGCTTGGTATGCTTTGTCTGATTACTCCCGCCATTTCCTTTCATTAGATTATGGCAATTGGTTCTCTTGCTAACGATGCTATTGCTAGGCTCATGCATTGCCACATTGCATGGCATATTGGCGAGGGCCTCGGCGTGCAGTTCGTCGAGTCGCCTAGTCAGATTGATTTTCCCAATTCGGCCGATTACGCAAAGACATGCAACAACTGGAGATCGTACGCGGCCGGCGAGCTGTATGCCAAGGCGGACTCGGGATTGTAGGGTTAGACGGCAAAGCCTGGCTTATTGGCGTTGTTGTCTGTGTGGACGTTACAGCAATGTCAACTTATTGTCAGGAAGGTATCTGATTCACGACAAGACGACTGCATGACGCCACCCATATGCTGGATCTTCTCTGCCTTCTCAATAGAAAACATCAACCATGAGACATAGCTTCTGGTCAATTCCCCTATATAACGACAGATCTTCGGAGGTAGATCTGCAGACTTTTAGGTTTCTGCTGGTCGTCAGAGTGGAGTTGACGCTCATCTGCCTGTAAGACAATTTCGCCTATACCAACCTCGAAATGAGCAAGCAGGGTATGTGTACTTGTTTCAAGACCTTAATTTCACAGTAGCCTCCGCAGAGCGACCATATCTGCTGCAGACTGGCTGATTGGGTAGATGAGCAAGTCTGGAAAGATCGCCTACATCGCGGCTGTCTCTATGAGCGAAGCTAGCGATAGTGAACCTAAAGATAGTTCTTCGAGTGTGGAGGATTGTGGATGATAAGAAGATTTCCTGAATCTTTCTTTACCATCCATCCAGCCGTCTTCGCGATCCACTGGATAGAATTCGAACACTGGCCTCTAATCATGGCGTCCTGGCTGGACGAGAGCCACATAGCCTTTCACGACAGAGCCACGTGCATGGCAGACCGTCCATTGCGTACTTCTTGGCGCATTCGACAGTCCTGGAAACGTTGCGTTCTATGACTTTCGCTCTTCAGCGCCCGATTTCAGCAACTTTATAGTCGATTCACCGACTATAAAGGTCAAAGGCTTTGCATTGCAGAAAACACAGCATCTTTAGCAGAACCAATTGGAAGCTTCCAAGATAGAGAACAGCGGTTGTACTTCTACTACATGGCGAAGCACTCAATGTCAGTAGGCAAAGTCACTAGTTACTAGGCATCAGCACGCATTGCTATTGAGCGAACAAGCCAGACCTAGTGTGTGATCCAATACTGAGTTGTCAGTACCGCGAACTCTGCACGCAAGACACAAATCACTCCATGAGCGTTGAGTGTGGCAAGTCCCTGCATTAGCCTGAGTCTAGATCTATAATCTTGAAGTAGCAAATGAGGTTGCTAATGGTTGCCAAATGTCGCCATTCATTGCCAACCCTAACCCTGTAGTGGTCTTTTTGCAGCAAGTGACGAGCGATTTGAAGCTTCCAGTATCAATCGAATGGATCAATAAATGCGTACGGGCCCTCGACTATTGCTATCGGCCAACAAATCCATTGCATCATGTCGGGGAGCACCTCGGCCAATCTTGCAGCGGTAGGCCGACATTATATGATGCCATACAGCTGTACGAGTGGGAGGACCCAGGAGGTGAGGGCGTGGTGAGAAACAAGAGGATGGCGTGCTGCTTGCGTGCCCTTGCCCAAGAACTGGCTACGATCTCAAGCCAATGCTCCAGCCGGCATGGTGATGTTGCCATCGAGGTCCACTATCAACTCGTGCATAGCTTTGCAGGGGCAAATAATGGACAGTATAATTGATCGGCAGTCGCTATTGCTCGACTTTTATATCATCCATCGGACGTTCCACTGACACTGCGTCCACCCACCCAGCTTGCTGTGGGCATCAGAGATCAGTCATGGCCGAACCAGAAAAGCAAGACCTGGAGCCAGGTGTCAGACGTGTGCTATCAGACCATGCAGACTCAAACGTCCTCCATGCTGGAAACTTGGACTTTGTCGCTGAGCAAGGAGGCAATGGATCACTCCCTACCTACCAGGAGGCAACTGGTGCGCCAGTTGAAACGGAATCACCGCTTGGATACTCAGTAAACTGGTATACAATCATCTTTTTGAACATAGGCCAAATGATTGGAACTGGAGTTTTCTCTACGCGTAAGCATGACGGTCACCCATTGGGTTTTTACAAATCGGAAGAATTCAGCACTGACAAATTGACTGCATAGCTGGCTCAATTCTTTCAAGTACCGGTTCGGTCGGGTTGGCACTCATGTACTGGCTCATTGGCTTCGTCGTCTCTTGCTGTGCGTTGGCTGTCTACTTGGAACTCGCATCCTACTTCCCGGCTAGGTCTGGAGCGGAAGTGGTATACCTTGAACAGGCATACCCACGGCCGAGGTACTTCTTTCCGGTCGCTTTCGCCGTTCAATCAGTGATCTTGTCCTTCAGTAGCAGCAATGCGGTCGTACTGGCGCAGTACATTTTCAAAATGACAGACCACCCTGGCTCTGCTTGGGCGATGAAAGGCATCGCTGTGGGCGCTTACTCTCTGGCTGTCATCCTGCTCATCTTGAACAATAAACTGGCGCTCTGGTTGTCCAACATCATTGGCGTGATCAAGATCCTGACCCTTGTCTTCATCAGCATTACAGGATTGGTTGTTCTTGGTGGCCATACATCTGTAGCCGATCCCACTGCTAATTTCGTTGACGCCTTTGCCGGAACCTCGAGCAATGGCAACAACCTGGCGAATGCGATGGTGAAGATAACATTTGCCTACTCCGGATATCAGAATGCCTTCAACGTAATGGCGGAGATCAAGGTGAGCTATTCCATGGAGGGTATTGACTCTTCCCCTCAAACTCTCTACTTACGCCTTTTGTCATTTAGAATCCTGTCAAAACGATTAAGAAGTCCGCTCCAATCTCCCTCCTCATCGTTACAATTCTATACTTCCTCTGTAACATCGCATATTTCGCAGCTGGTGAGTGTAAATCCCAAAAGCTCGACAAGAGTGCTGCTGAACTTGTGACCTAACCACTGTTCACTTAAACAGCACCAAAGGACGAGATTAAAGCCTCGAAAGAAGTTGCTGCTGCCCTTTTTTTCAAAAAGGTCTTCGGTGCTCGTGCTGCCAAGGGCCTCAACATCTTGGTCGTCCTCTCTGCTTTTGGAAATTTGATTTCTGTATTGATTGGCCAGTCTCGCCTTATTCGAGAAATTGGCCGCCAAGGTGTTTTGCCATTTCCACAGTTCTGGGCCACAACGAAGCCATTCGGCACGCCTATCGGCCCCTATCTCCTCAAGTGGTTGGTGACCTTCATCATGATCGTTGCCCCACCTGCGGGAGACGCTTTCAATTTCGGTACGTCACAGAGAGTGTGTAGGTTGGGTGACGCAAGACTAACATAGATCAATAGCTGTCGATCTTCAGACTTACCCAAACTCTATGTTCCTGCTGGCCATGTTCTTCGGTGTCATCCTCATCCGTCGTCAACGGTCCAAGGTCGGTCTGGGTCGCAGCGAGTTCCGAGCCTGGAACATTACGGTTGTTATCTCTTTGCTCATCAACCTATTCCTGCTGGTCATGCCGTGGTACCCGCCCGTCAAGGGAAGGAATGGCGGCGACGTGAGTTTCTGGTACGCAACATACTGCGTTACTGGTATTGGAATGTAAGTGGGACTGTCTTCGCCTGGTCTGTACCATGGGCATACACTAATATCATTTGTTCAGTGTCGCACTTTGCGGCGTCTACTATTATTTCTGGATCCACCTGCTCCCAAGGCTGCGCGGATATGAGATGCGGCAAATCGTGCTCACGCTCGAGGATGGTGCTATAAGTCACAAACTGGTCAAGGTTCCTAAAGAAGAGCTGGAGAAGTGGGACCAGGAACACGATGCGACGGGTCACTCCTTGCACTCGATGATGTAGAGTGTAGAGCGCTTAGTTGAAGTTCAAGTCAGATGGGCGTTGTATCTCAGTCTAGTCATGCATCTCTGACGTCGACAGTTTAGTCGTACCGTTGGGTCTCGGACTGAATACGTAGCAGGCATCGTAACATGACAGAGCACATAAGAAACTCGTGAAGTTGATACTTGGGATCTTCAACATGTGCGCCATATCGACTTTAGGTATAGACTGGAGAATGTTTTGAAGCTTCTAGACGGGAAGATCCTTGCACGTGACGAGCCGAAGAATGAGATGCCTGGGGCAGCCAAGGGGAGACGTGGCCGAAAGGAGTATGGAGTCTTGAGTTGGGTGTCGCAGCCACGGCTTAGCCATTTGCCTCCGGTATAGCGGGGACACTCCTGATGGCTGATGGCCCCGAGAGGACACACCGGGCTCCACCTGGCCTATGGCCCTGCACCATACTGCACGCCGGTTTCTTCAGGGATTTGGATGTACCGCATAATTTCCTTATCGTTTGCCTGCTCATCCCCGTTAACCGGTTGCCTGGTCTTGATCACGGGCCCGTATTTTATGTTGCTAAGGCCTGTCAGTCACGTTATGGCTTGCCCTTGTCCTTTCGCCTTCAATGCTGTAGCATCATGAGGAGCGAGGCTGTCTGATATGATAATGTTGTTACGGCGCAGAGCACGGTTCGCGGTACTTGCGGTATCCTTTGTCGTGCTTGCCGCCATCTACCTGCGTTCTTCCACGGGCACCCATCTCTCTTTTGCCCACTCGTCTCAAGCAGCGCAGATTGTCCTCCCGCTCACAGAGCAATACGTTTCGAAGGGGCAAGGGATAGGAGGCAGTAAGACGATTCGCGACATCTCATCTGTGTTCAGCCCACGAAAGCTGACCTTTCCCAATAGGATGGTATATTCCTCCAACATGGCAGCAGGATGCCAAACCCGCACCGAGCGGAAATGTCTCTATCCTTGAGGCTGCCGAATACGCCCGAGACCAAGCCAAGAGCCAGGCTGCCTATCTGGATCGATCGACCATTCCTCTCGCCGTTCATCAAACCTGGATGACCCTGCAGCCCGAAAGCTGGCCGGAAGTTATAAGGCGAGGAGTAGAGAAATGGATCAAGAGCGCGACAGGGAATGGCGAGGGACTGTTGGCTGGACCTGAAATGGCTTGGTTTCTCTGGGACGACGACGGGATTGACATGCTCATGGCGAAGCACGAACCGAAACTTTACGAATACTTCAAGAGTCTGCCATACCCTGTTGAGAAGGCAGATCTATTCCGGATAGTGGTGGTGAAGTGGTTTGGTGGTGTTGTGAGTCTTGACTTCCTCTTGCGTCTTGTTGTTGGAAATCATAGGTCATCGAACTGACAAGGTTGCCTTGGCAGTATGCCGATGTCGATACGAACCCGCTAAAGCATCCCTTCAGTTGGATATACCAGTCTGATGTCACACCATGGGTCGATGGCACTTCAAAGCCGCTCAGTTCGCTTCAAAGAACTCCAATCGGCCAGGAGGATGGGTCGTCACGTGGGCTCTCACGTGCCCGCACAGGAGAGGCGGAAGCAGAGTCTGGGTTTCCATCGGTTGGTTCGATCTTCGGCATTGAAGCCGATAACCCCCCAGCGCCAGACCCGACGTATTGGAGGCTGGGATACACGTTTCCAGTCCAGGTGACCAACTGGGCGCTGGCTTCGGCGCCTCACGAGCTAGTCTTGGAGGAGTACTTGAATGGTTTCGAGTATGAGGTACAGCAACATCGGAACAACCTCTCTACTGTCGATCCACTGGATCTAACCGGTCCACCTGCTTTAACCGCCGCCATCCGCCGCCATGTCCAGCGCAACCAGCCTGGGCTATCTTGGGACGCACTTTCGGCACGGAACGACGTGCAAGATGGTGGTAGAGGAAAGCTGGTTGCCGAAAACGTTCTCATACTTCCAATCACTGGCTTCAGTCCAGGGAGGGGTTGGTTCCACAGGATGGGCAGCAAACCCTTCACCCATCGAAACGCTCGCCTTGCCCATGCTGCTAATGGCAGCTGGCGGGTGAAGGATTTCAAGGTTGAGCTTGGCAAGTTATGCCGGACAACCTTGGGTATGTGCAGGGACTGGGAAAAGATCCCTACATGAGATTTGGGAAAATATTGTTGAGCATCTTGACCGATTCATTTAGCGACGGAGTACGTTGTACATTGTAAATGTTTGAATAGACAAGTTTCATCACGATTATATCGCTTCTTCAGGCTCAACAAGACGGCTGCCAGCTTTGATTGCACACCGCTGGATTGATATGAAAAGTCTCATCAGAGGGAGGGCTCAAGGTCAGATTGCAGACTGATCATGACCAACTTGGAGCGTTGACTCTGGCGGCATGTCGCTCGCCCGGGTGTTACGCTGCTGCCACTTAGTCCTGGATTCTAGACGGCCTCTCCTCGCGGTAGTGGACGTGAATCGATTGACGCCTTCACAGAATCCTGATGGCAACACGTCAGCAACAGCGTATAATGTTGCAAGACCATATGGTTCATCGAAGCTCGGCGTTGGAGAATTGCTTATCGGCAGTTGCAATTCAGCGTCTCTGGGGAACGGGACAAGACCGGACATGCTCTGGAATCGTGAATGACAGCTTCTAACCGGCCGTGACTGACACAGAAAGGGACTATGAAGGCAGCCGAGCTTTTTGCAGGCCAATCTGAGAGAGACGGTGGTAGTGGCATCCATCTGCGCTCGTGTGATTCCATAGCTCGCAGAAACGCAACTGTCGCCTCCCCCTCGCCACATGAGGCACGGTATGGTATGTTGCGCTCGTCCCATTCAGTCACTTCACTTCCGTCTTCATTCTCTCATTCTGTCATTCAACAACTTTTCAGGATGGTCACTGGCAGTGTGGCGACTTTGAATCATTGAGGAAGTGAACGTTCTTTGACAAGTTGGACGCTCCCAGGAGAAAGTTCAAGTTGGCGTAGTTGTTTGGAATAGGCGAACATTGTCCAGCTAAATAATCCTCGAGTCAGTAAATCCGTCATTCACATCCTGTGGTTGCATGAGAACCATCCATCAACCGCAACCAGTGACAGGGGCAGACAATACCGAGCTTGTCATATGCGCGACGAGCAATCTGTGAAAGAGGAAGATGCCCTCCCTCATGAACACAATTAGCTAAGCAAGCATCAACCACATGATCCTTCGCTGCACCTCGCAACACTGGCTTCGTTTCATGACGCCTTGTATAGTTACCTCCTCGAATGCTGACCTGAGACGACGAACAAGTCTTCGTCGACATTCTCACATCTCTCGAAGGACCATTCACTGGTCTCGCTTCTCAAGATGACTCTTAGGACTGAAAGTGCGGCTTTACAGTCGTTGAAGGCTTGGTCCCCTCTAAGATCTCTGTGTCTAGGTCGTTGGACGGCTTGCTTAAGTATCTTGAGACTAGGCCATGTGGAATGCGACATCGCCACATGCACGCACTGATGGAGTCATTCTGAAATGGCACATCATCACCTCAACGAGAACGTTCACGACGTGAGAGAGGTGAACCAAAGTAAACGGAATGGGTATCTCATTCTACCTTCAAAAAGAACAATCCTAACTCCTCGATACGCACCTCGAACGCGAGTGTATGGGTATATATTTACGTGCTCACTGCGTTGCCGACTTCAAGTACAACAGCCACATAGAGCCCTCCAACATTCAGATCCGCTCGTGCGGAGGTTTTTGGGTAGGAAGAAAACGGAGACCATGCGAATGGCCCAGCGAGCACATCGCTGACTTGGTCTGTATCTCTGTTTTTGCCGACCCAAATCGTCCTTATGAACGCACCGGGAGGGAAAACGCCGATCAGATAACCGCCCAGACTGCATGACAAGCAAACGAAGTGTGGAAAAGATGCACACAATATCTTTGTAGATAAGGAGTAGACGAATGGTATCATCATCTGTCATCCTTCCCGCTAGAGCCCTCGCCTTCGTCGCCGGAATGATGAATAGCGTGGTCCAGGTCGACTTTCTCGTGCTGAGAAGCCATGAGGTCTCTTGGGATGTCCTTGACACTGGAGCGGCGCCTAACTCCTTCCTCGAGGAATTCTTGCTGAAGCTTGCCATGCTTGTCGTAGCGGTAGGGCTCGGTGTTGCAGATCTTGACGATATCAAAAACATTGGTCGACTTCTTGAACAGCATGTCCATCTCCTCCAGGGAACGGTATCGGGTCTCCGGAAAGAAAAGCCAGACTGTTTCACAGGACATTCGTCAGCAAAATTAAAAAAGGAAGCATGGCGATGATCGTGATTCTCCGTAACTCACCTGTTGGGAAGATAAATGCGTTGATAACAGCGAAGATGATGTAGGTCTGGTAGCCAATGCTTGCGAAAGCAACTGGTGTGATCATGACGACCATGAACTGTGCAGTGGGTTTTCATTAGCGGTTAAGCTCAGTATTCTCATACACCACTGTTTCCGCAACTCACATTGAAAATCCAATTGCCAGAAGTCGACAGAGCGTTTGTAGGGGCACGGATGCGCAGTGGCACGATCTCTGCAGGGTAGAGCCAAGTCATGCCGAGCCAGCCAATGGCGAAGAAAGTGTTGAAGACGAAGAGGAAGACGGCCTGGCCAACACCAGCCGATGTGTTGACGTGATTAGGGTCCTTTGTGACATAGTAGTTGGAGACGGCCAGGGCAACCATGGAGAGAGACATGCCAGCAGCACCGAACAGCATCAGCTTACGCCTACCAACCCTCTCGATGATGAAGATAGGGATGAAAGCTGCCATGAGGTATTCAGTGCCGTTGCATGCAGCGAGCAGCTTTGGGTAGTTATTCTGGTTGAGACCGATGTTGGCGTACAAGGTTGGGGCGTAGTAAGTGATGAGGTTGATGCCGGAGATCTGCTGATACATTTGATTGACGTAAGCGAGACACACACGGTGGAACTCTCGGTATTCTGTCATCTCCAACAGACTCCTGAACGAGCCCTTGGACATCTCCACGACGGTCTCCTTGACCTCCTCGAATTCGCTCAGGATGTACGGATCTTCCCTGGTAGAATCGTTGATGTACTCCAACACTTCCAGCGCCTCGTCCTCACGCCCTTGCATTACCAGCCAACGCGGTGACTCTGGTAGATTCATGATGCTGCCGAAGATGATCAGGGTGAAGAAGATCTGGAAAGCCAGTGGGAAGCGCCACGAGACCTCGTTGTAGGGCAACCAGGCGAAACCGTAATTGATCCAGTATGAGATGCAAATGCCAGCAGTGATGAGCATGCCCTCTATCATGACCAACTTGCCACGCTGATGAGATTGAGCCGTCTCTGATTGCCAGGTCGGGACAGTGGAAGTGTTCATACCATTGCCCCAGCCCGTCACAAGACGGCCGACTATCCATTGTGGCAAGCTGTAGGAGGTGCATTGCAGCAGAGCGCCGACGGTCATGATGATCGAGCCGATGAAAATGGTCTTCCTACGACCAAGCGGATTGCCGACAAAGATGGTGAAGACGGCGCCGCAGAAGCATCCGAGGTTGTAGGCTGCAACGGAAATGCCCTGATATGTTGACCTCCTTGAGTATTCTGGGGTACCTTGGGTTACGGATAACAGGTCGATCTCTGGGAAGTGACGAATAAAAGCAGGCAAATCAAGAAGTCCACCTGTTACACCCTGGTCGTATCCAAACAGTCTGTTCAAGCCAAAGTCAGTATGTATCTTGCGTATTCGATTTGTGTGGCATTGGGGTGCTTCCAACATACAAGAAGTCAAGTCCAGCAATGATGCTGATAGCCATGTTAAGGGCATTGCCCTTAAGGCCATAATACTTTGGAATGCCAAACATGGTTGCGATGAGGTGAAGCAGATGCCAGTGAGAATGGTTCTCAGAACATGCAGAACTGGTCAACTGTATTGGCGGCCGGCGGTATGGTCGACGAAATAGGTCTGATACGGCTCCAGGCCGAGAGGGAGGTCACCAGTATTATATGGGTAACAGCTAGACTGCCGACCCGACTGTATACGAGACGGAAGACTCTGAGCAGGATGCTGAGAATGAGGAAAAAAGTGGGTTTATTGACAAGAGGCTGCAAGACGAGAAGAACGAACGGGGATTGTGCTCTTATGATTGATGATGATGTTGATCAGTAGGCTGGGCGGAGGTTGCATGCCTGCTAGTGTGGAGATGTACAGGATGATACCTGCCTATTGAAACGAGCCCTCGGTCCAGCTTGGCCAGCCGTCTAATGGGAGGATAGTTCAAGTCTTCCGGTACCAACTTAGCCGGGGTCGCATGGCACTGAGGGTACCGTAGCACGCATTGATGCGAGGGTTCCAGACTGAATTGCATTGTGACAATCCGCGTTCGGCGTACAGTAGATGTCGGGGTTGGAAATGGTTGCGCTACTTGGGGCACGCGCGCGCAAGAGGTAGAAACGGCAGAAGTCAGCCTCTATCCGCTCCTTCGCCAAAGGGGGAAACAATCTAACTGGCTGGAGGCAATGCCTGTATCCACATCCTGTGCACCCCCGACATAGATGGGCGAAACCGAGAATTGAAAGAAGGCAAAACGAGACGGCAGACGTGGAGAGGAAGAAAGCCAGAATGCGCCGGGTTTCCCGATGCGGTAAGACGGTGGCACGCGGCGATGATGAAACCAACGACGCTTTGGGTTAGTCAAGACTACATTGCTCCACCTCCACAGATTTTGATGTTGGAGACGTGGAGAAATGGAGAAATGGAGTGGAGGAGGGGAGGATTGCTCGTGGATGACGATGACGGGTGCAAGAGAGTGGAGGGGAAAAGATGGGGATTTCCACTTTTCAACCTTGCACGTCTTGCCTTGTCCCGTCAGTCACTTCCCTTTTGTTAGATGTGTAGTGAGCGTGGCGTATCAATTGGAGTTCTTAATGTGATTGCTTTTCCCTCATACCCGTTTTTTTTGTTATTTTTGGGGGGGATGCATTGTCTACTACCCAGACACCCACACAAGTCGAAACGATCTCACGTTTTTAGCATCTCTATGATAAGCAAGTATCGCCTGCAGTAGGGTATGCTTGTAACTAACGGATCGACTGCTCCTTGAAATTGATAGGGCGGGTGAGAATTGAAAAGCGTCGGGAAAGGGCGCCGGCAAGATGAAGCAGCTTGGCAGTGCCCATGTACATGGGCGACGGTGATGGATTGATGGAGGGTGAGATGCTGGCTGACGTATGTGGCAATCGCTTGAGCCGCATAGCTGTCTACCCATGATAGGCAATTGGGCAGGCAAGCAGAGATGAATGGATGGCAAAAGATAACCAATCTTCTCCTGTCGCCCATAGATCTAGAGCGCGGCGAGGAATTCAAAACTTGGTGACACCGACAGTAGCAGCTGATATTCTGTACAACGTTGCGAGTTCTAGAAGCATGGTGTCGTCCAGACAATGTCATACTTGCGGTGTTGATGGTATTTCTCCCGAACAGCATTCCATCAACCCGAAGCATTGGGAATGATGGGCGGGTGGCAGGTGGATTCGAAGCGGTAGGGTTGAAGAAAATGCCTCTGCCATCACTACTTCCCGACATCCATCAACGCCCGACGCCGCGAGACACCTGGCGAACAAGATGTTCGTTGGTTCACACCGTGCTAGTGGGGCTGCGACGTGCCGTGTAAGGCTGTGTCGTGTCATCGCATCACATCGCGTCGCATCACGATTCAAACTTCCATCAATCGATGAGTTGACATGTAACGCAATCGCTTAGACTGGCGTTCCCAGGTTGTTCAGACCCGCTCCCCACGCCTCGTCGCCCCATAGCCACACTTCCCCACGTCTGGGGCACGTGAAGACGATGGTTTTGCTCCACCATTGCCACTTGCATCGAGACAAAGACGACTCTGTGACTGTCGTTTGACGGACAGTCGCTTCCGTCTCGACCTCGGCAAGACGAAATCGGAAATCGGAAATCGGAAGCGATACCCGAGAGGAGGTTACTCAACAGTACTTCTAGAATGTGGCCTGAGGCACGACAGATTTGACCTTCCGAGCCTCCTCCAACATCAACCAACAACATGTCTAGCCATAGAGTCTAGACTGCGCTGCATTCACGGTTTCCAGGCAAGCGAATCCTATCATTTGAGAGAAGAGCGTTGGCTGGAAGATGACTGTGGGTAGTACTTCAAATCTGATATGCTTCATCCGGAATGCCATTCGAATCCTACTTGCTAGCTTCGAATGCTTTTTACTCAATTTTGCCTTCCCGCCGCCGATACTAGGAGACTCTTGAGCGGGACGATAGACTTGCGGCGGTATACGCATCTACTTGAGGTCGACAGGTATACTTCCTCACAGTACGTATGGCCGCTAGCCCTCTCGTTATACCACCTTACGACTCGGTACCTCTTCTTGCCGTAGCCACTTGAGCTGCGATTTTCCCCATTCTAGCATGCCGCTCTTGTCTGTCGCACAGGAAGTAAAGGGGGCTAGATGGGACCCTTTCGCTGTGTTCTGGAATCTCCAAAGCATCTAGCTAGTATCGGATGCTTACAATTGCATTGCTCGTACTGGTTACAGGTCGACCAGAATTACCGCAAGATTGCTAGTGTTGCCGCCCTATGCGTGGGCATAAGCAGTACCTGCGGCTCCCAGATCAGCCTCAATAATCCGTTATCTTTACTATAGACCACGTGAGTGCCGTCGCCTTAGCAAACGATTAATCCCCCAAGGGAAATAAGCACATTATCGAAGTTCACTTTCATGTGTTCCATTTCAAATCCGCTCCTTCATATCAGGGCCAAGCTCAATGTATAGACCATTGCTTTGATGCCCACTAGATCGCATTATCTGTTTCGTAACCTTTCTAAACTCCCCGCAAACAACAGGCATGGTGCTGAGGAACCTCAGCAGGAGACACATTTGATAGGCCAGTGCTGTAACTTGGCCATAATGAGAACCCTCTACCAACCAAAGGAGCTTGCATCAGCATCACCGCTGGCCTTGTTGGCAGCGATCGAAGCATTACCAGACTCCCAAGCGTCGCCGCCGGCTGAAGCGGCAGGGTCAGCGACGGCACTCTTTCCACATCCCCAATCGTCACCAGCACCAGCACCAGCATCAGCACCAACACCAGAATTTGTGGCAGCGGTCTTGGTGCAACGCTTGTACGAGTGACCCATTTCTTCGCAAGTAGTGCACTTGACTCTGGACCAGTCAGTAGGCTTAGAGCACTCACGACTGGTGTGACCAACTGTGAACGATCGTTAGCTTATTCATTGCTGATCAATGTGAAAAAAAAGACATTTTCACTTGCATTCGTCGCAATTACGGCACTGCACCTTGGCCATGTTTCTGGGCTCAGGACATTCCTTTGAAATGTGGCCTTGAGCATCGCAGTTGCGACAAGTGACCACTCTTTCCTTATCGCATTCGCGAGACATATGTCCTTCTTCACCACAATTGCGACAGGTCTGTGGTTCTTTGTCTGGGCAGTCGCGGGCGAAGTGGCCGTCTGGCGTAAGTTAGCTTCCAACGCCACATTCAAGCAAACAATCGAAAGTTTACTTACTCTTCCCGCAGCTTTTGCATTCAACGTTGTCAAGATTTGGTGGCTCGGGACATTCCTTGGCGATATGGTCCTCTCCACCACAGTTCCTGCAACCTTTCTTGCCCGACTTCTTTGGCTCTGTGCAGTCGCGAGCATAGTGTCCGTCGCCATCACAATTGACGCATGTGATCACGTAGCGCGCCTTTTCAACCTTCTCTTGGGTACACTGACGGCTACCATGGCCAAGCTCGTTGCAATTGGTACACTTTGGCACCATACGATCGACAGGGAAGCCTGCCTGAGAGAGACGTTCAATATTCTCCTCAACAGACTTTGGCCAATCTTCAGCGAATTTGGCACGACGTGGTTTGTCAGACCACTGAAGACTGATGACATACTTTTGATCAATTTCACCTTGGAAGTTGGTGATGGTGTAGGTATCCGGGACTTCCTGTGTTTTTGCGATGAGATGGGTGTTAAAATTATCCTCGCGTAGCTTCTTCTCCAATTCAACGAGATTCAACTGTGGTTGAGCGCGAGCGTAGGAGAAGATAGCCTATTAAAAAATCATCAACATCAATACTCGTTCTCTGCTGCATAATCTAACGAACCGTACCTCTTTAACGTCATCAAGATCCTTTTCTGCATCAGCTTTTTTGAAAGCAGCCCATGCTGCCTCAAGCTCCAGCTCCTTGACGTGGTTGAGAATGAAGAGGCGATTGGCCTTGCATTCAGTTGCGATGTGGCCTTCTTGGTCACAAAGCTTACAGGTAGATGGCGGCTTCTGGGGGCATTCGGCCGCACGATGACCTTCCTGCTCACAAAGACGGCAGGTACCATTGAAAGGACGCTCAACACGAGGGTTGGTACAATCGGCCTTGTTGTGGCCAGTCTCACCGCAGTTGTAGCATTCGCCTGTCAGACCAGTCTCGCCGCCAACCTTGTTTGGGCAATCACGGGCGAAGTGGCCAACTTCATGACAGCTGGATGCAAGTTAGACAGTGATATTGGACGAGCTACCGACGATGATAGGACTTACATGCGGCACCCATCGTAGTGAGAGTCTCCCAAGGCGTCATTGGCATGCTTGGATATGTTGGCCGCAGAGAAGCCAGTAAACTCCTCTTCAAAAGTGGTTGAGTTCTTGACTTTGTCGTCCTCCCAGCCGGAGAAACTCATAATGTCTGTGGGAACTGCTGATTCAATGTTATCAGAACACAAACAAGAAAACCGATACCACTGAAAGATGTCGGACTCACCAAGCGACTTTATGTTCGACGAGACAGGGAGAGAGACAGAGGCAATATAATGACGCCTATGTGAGTGAGATGGTAGAGGGAAGATTGTTGTTGTCAAAGTAAGCGTGAAAGTTGAAGAAGGTGAACGGAGCACAGACTCCTGCTCACGTCTCAACACGATTGGTCACAGGACACGCTGAAGAAGGAAGGAGCGATACTTAGCTGTTGACTGTGCCAGGGCGTGACGAGGTTGCATGTGGTTTGATCTTTACGGCACATCGTTCATTACCTTCCATCCACTTGTTGAAACGTCTTTTGATGTGCTATAAGATTAGTGCTTAGCTCGGACGTCTGATATGCCATGCTTAAAGGTTAGCCATTCACTCGACTAGCACACGACGAGCGTGCAATGGATTCTCAATCCAGACGGCAACACCATCACCACAGGGTCGGAATATGATGCGAACGGTTCTATACGTCAAGTCATGTCATACATGTGATCAGCATATCTATTGGCGTTAAGGCTTCCCATCCTAGCATGTGGACCTTCGGTGCAAGGCGAGGCATACCGCCTAGAGTTCCTACTTCTCCAGAGGGAAACCAATGCCCAACAAGAGAGCTGGTTCGTCGATGTTGTGGTGAGAATAGCTCAGCACACCAACACCACCAGGCTCCATCATGAGGTTGAGCGGGAACGCCAGATCGTAGCCCAACCAACGTTTCGCAAAAGCACGAGTGTAATGGCCGTGGGCGATGATGATGATGTCCTTTGGTTCGGCGTCCTTCATGTGGGGAGCTTGCAGTTTCCTGATATCCGCAATGACAGAGTCGATGCGAGCGGCAAGCTCGGCAGGGGATCTACACGCAGCAGAATGAGCATTTCAACATCGAGGGACGAGGGAAATTTAGAAGAAACGGGAGGTAGAGGAAGAACATACTCTCCACCTTCGCAGCCATCTCTCCAGATATCCCACTCTCTCTCCTTGTCCAGACCCTTCGCTTTCCTCTTCTCGCGGATTTGGTGGGTCAAGATGCCCTCGTACTCACTGCGCAAAGAAAAGAAAAGTAAAGCTTGATTAGCCAGTATATCAAGAGCCGAGGTTCATGCACAGTTCCGTTCATCAGTATAGCGACCAGACGACAGACTCACCCATAATGCCACTCTGCGAGCCTCTCATCGACCTCAAAGCCACCCTTGCCACCGGAAAGCAGCTCGAAAGTCCTCTGCGCCCTGGTGCGAGGGCTGCTGAGGACCTTCAAGATCTTGGACGGGCTGAGCAGCTTGCCTTCGCCATAGACCAGGTTTGCCGTGCCCTTGACCTGCTCCTCGCCATGCGCTGTGAGCGGGATGTCGGTGCTGCCGGTATACTGCCCAGACTTGGACCATTCCGTTTCGCCGTGGCGGATAAGGAACACCCTTGGTGTCGAAGCATCTTTGTCCGGCATTTTGGTTCAGAAAGACTAAGCTTGGTATCTGGTTGCGTTACGACAGGTTCCAGAATCCGAGGCGATATGGCAGTTCGGTATATTCCAATGGGATTGTTGATGCATGCCCCAAAAACGACGTCAGCGAGCTATATGTGCGCTAAACGCTGAGCACCACGTAACAGAATTTGCCAGCTCCAGATTCAACCATTGCGTTACGGGATCAGTATTTATGGAGAGAATGGCATTTCAATGAGACTACTTCGATCATAAATATTCTGCTGACATCATGGACGTATGAGAGCCCTACAAACAGGTAGGAACTGCTTCACGAACAGAAATGTACTTGTGCAACTCGAGTGCCAGGAAGATATCTAGATGGATCTGAACACGAGCCACAGCAACGAGGACACCAGCCACCAGCGGGACTTATCTCATGTTTCATCCTAGGCGGCACCTCTGCCAATGAGAACAGGTCTCTTCATCAGCATCACTGCAACAGGGATGCAGATCTAGAGCCCATAACTGAATGCAATGAATGTGTCATCATTGTAGCAGACATCACCCGTCCCGCAAATTGAGAGGTAAGGTTCGAAAGATGCTTACGTCTTGCCGCTGGTTCTCATAGATGGAATGGACGGTTGAACATTCAAAGCCTTCCCACTTGCATCAGTGGATGAGGCATGCATTACCCGATTCCTTAATGAACACGGTGTCGGCAAAGTAGAAGACATGATGACAGGATTGAACGGAGATGCTCGAGTAGCAGGTCTAGAAAGATGCTGCATCGCCAATGTAAAGCTCTCTCTGGTACTGTGCAGGTAGGCACTATATAGAGCAAAGTAATGCGTCCTCTGCAGAACAGAGACCATGCGCCTGTGAATTCCGGCATGAGACAGAGACTGTTACGATTTGCAAATGGAAAAGCGAAGGAAAGAGAAAGAGAGAGAAAAAAAAACCGTTCTTGGTATCGTGCGTGCGTGCGTGCATGGTGCAAAAACCATCGAGGGCAAAATTGGAAAACGCAAAAGCAGATCGTGCATTATCTGCAAGGGAAACAGCAATGGCGAGAGGACGCCGGAGAGAGGTATTTGCAAGATGCGCTCTCCAGTCTTCCTCGCTTCCTCCATCTTTCACCTCCTTGTCCCGTACTACATTCCATTTATCCTTTCATTTCCTACGCATAACTCAACCGCTCGAATCTCTTTGTAGGCCATCATCGTTACCTAGCATAAGATTGGACATCGCATACCTAAGAGTCCGTCCGGCTCCTTGCCTCCCTCCAGTTGATATCATCGCCGGCGGTGTGGGTAGAGACAGGGCTCATTGCGCCTGTACTGGAAGCACCGTGTCTACCGGCGCCGAGGTCACCACTGGCAGTCTTCCTCACGGCCTGTCTCATGGTCTCGACGGTGAGGTCGCCATGCTGTAGACTGGCCAGACTGGGGCTGCCGAAGCGATCGATGCTGCGCACAGGCGACTGCTCGTAGTCCCTTGTGATGTTGACACCAGGAGGAGGGGTGGCAAGACCGCCACCTAAGGAGCCGCTAGTGCTGCGATGCGTACTGACGGGACTTCTGGGCGTGCGCAGAGGTGAGGCAGCACGGGCAGGGTTCTCAGCAGCGATTGCACCTGGTAGGCTTCCCAGGTTCACGCTCTCTCTACTTCCAACCTCGCCGAGTTGGGAAGACGTGGATCCAGGTGCGAGGGAGGAATGTGGTAGCGGCTGTTGTTGGTGCTCACTGTGGACAACATCGGCGAACGAGATGAAACTCAGCCGACGGACATCATTAGGATCTAGCGAACCGTAATTACCCGCCGAATCATCCTGTAGCAGGTCCTGGGGAACGGCAGAAAGAGGGACGATAGGAGCGGCGTGGGGGTGAGGTGATGATGAGCTAAGCTCTGTATCTGCGCCGGTGCCAAAGCTTGAATGGTGCAGACCTGGAGAGTGCAAGTCGGCTTGACTAGCAGACGGTTCCAACACAGAAGCGCCAGCGGGTTGGTGGGATGCGAAAGTGACGATTTCGACCTCGTCGGGATTGAGATCTTCGCTGGTAATGGCATTGGCAGTGGCCTCGAGGGCTGGGGGAATATGATCCTCAGTCATGACGTGGGCGGGTAAGTGTTGAGAGGAATCATCTGGGATGGTGGACAGAGGGAGAGGCTCCTGCACATTGCGCTCGAAGATCTCGCTCGACGCGGGAGAGTGAAGGCGAGGTGAGCTGGACCGTAATCGAGAGGGCGAGGAGGCAGCAATAGATGGGTACGGGTGCCGCGAGGGTGAGACTGGGATGGAGTTGGGAGAAGGTCTGAGATCTGGCGTGGGTGCATTGCGGGCGAGAGATTCAGGTCGTAGTGGGACGATGGCGGGCGAAGTTTGAGTCTGGTTCTGAGACCGGGAATCGGACTGGGGTTGGGATTGGGCTTGTGACTGGGACAGTGTGGGCTCGTTGGCGACCTTCTTGTCGTCTTTCTTCCAACCACCTAAACCGAAGAAGCGTCGCTTCGACTTGTTCTCCTTCTCGTCACCTATGCTCTGTGTCTCGACGGTCGAGGGCTGTTGCTGCTGTGGTGGGGCTAGAGAGGTCGAAGCATTGAATGAGCCTGTAGACGCCGGGTTGACAGTTGGGATTGTGGGCTGACTGTGGTGCATCGCATCTGTGCGTGATGTCGGTGGTGTTGCTACTGCTGTCGCCGTCGCCTGCGACGAAGCGATGGTGCTCGCCTCGGCCATGACCTTGGCGGTAGTGAGGAGAGGCTTGAGATGTGTGGAAGAACGCGATCAACGCTGTAGTGTAGACAATGTTGAGAGGGTGGTAAAGGCGAGGGGTAGTCGGTCACACTGAGCAACGAAGCGAGCGAGACAAGTGGGAAAAGGTCCAGGTCCAAGCCCAGATCAGGGTCTAGAGGGGTCAAGCAGGCCGGCAAAATGAGGATGAGGTCTGTGGCATGGAGGCAGCGTCAGGTTGTAATGCTATCAAAGTTGCGACGGTGACCGGGGAGGATAGTCGGTTGCAGCGAACGTGAACATCCAGCATGAGATTCTCAACCAGGAGAGAGACACTGAATCTTAGAGTGTGAAGAGTGAATTTGAGGAAATGGGGGAAAATCGGAAGCTGCTGCAACGGAGCACAGCCGGACAAGACGGATGGATTCTTGGACACATAACGTAAAGTCGTCGAGCAGGTGAGACAGCAGCGCAACTATAATAATTAATTCTCCATTCGACACCTATCATTCATCTTGTTGTCTGTTTTCTTTTTCCCACCCAGTTGTTCCCGCCTATTGCATTTGCGATCTCACATCTTTGGATCTATGCCCAGGAGCAATGTCCATCTACGGACAGACCAGGGTTCATTGCATTCCTCGCACCTTTTTCGTTATTACACCGGACGGTGCTGGTCACCTGCTGTGTGACGTCGTCGTCAGAGGCGGCACCATCCATACTGAATACGTGGGAGTTTAAATCGAGTTAGGCGGTACAGTACCTGAATTTACTCCACGGCCCTTCGACTTCAGGGATCAATCCTTTCCAAACGACTCGAGGAATCTACCAATTCAGCAATCCCAGCCCTGAACTCCCCGTTGTTTACCTCGTAGGAGCCGAGATTCTACCTCTTTCAGCATCTTCCAGAGCAAAGACAGCATCGTGTTTGGATGATTCCCCTGCACTGGCTATATCCCACCACCAACCAACCATACCCTCCAAGTCTCCCTACGGCTGACGACACGGATGACGGAACGTTCGTCGTAGACCCCTGTTCGCCTCCCACCTCCCACCTCCTTCCCCCCCCTCCCGGGTGGATGGGTGTGGTAGGTAATAGATGACTGTACAGCATTACAGTTTTAGGCCCGAGTCCCACTTCTACAGCCCCTAATCGGTGCCAACGGCCGTACGAGTGCGGGCGCAGACGGAAACAGATCCGTCCAAGCAAGGCTTTCACAGGTTCAATTGTCTCTTGGCTTGATCTCGGATCCACATCCAATCTTCGACAGAACTTGGCCGATTGCAAGGCGAGGGTTTGAGTGTTTACCGGTTTCAGCATGTGGCGCTCATGACTACAGTCGTATTGGGCGACTGAATGCATGGATTGTATGCAAGGACTGCTCACTTCGAGGGTGTTGGAAAATAAAAGCATCAAGGATCACGCAGGAAACTCCTATCTATCATCCGCCTGAACGAACCAGCCGAAATGACATAGTCGGCGATCTATCGGTACGTCCCGGGCCGGGCCTTTGATCCTCGACGTCATGTAATGAAACTACTACCTACGTACCCGCCATCCATCCCATCCCTCCACGTAGCTCTGTTTCTATTTCCGTTCTACTCATGATTTCCACCACTGCATCGACATGTGCGAGTATGCATAGATCAAACGAAGCAATTGCAAAAAGAGAATCAAGGCTGGAAATAATTCAATAAGTTGGAATTGTAGTAATCATCATCGGAAAAAAGACGATCCACAGCTAAACATCATAAACTTTATGCAAGCATTATTCGTGCACATACCACAAGCCAAGGATTGCGTGTATGGTGGTTTCCAGCTCTTCGATTCGCAATCCCCGAGTTCTAGCACTCATCATCCAGCGCCTCACTCACACTTGACCTTCTTCCTATCTGTTGCCTCCTGGGTGATGTAGTGCAGTGGGGTCTACCTCCTCGTTCCTTCGAATGATAGGAAGAGGCCGTGTGCTCCCTTGCTTTACTTCCTCCTGCCACCTCCTCCTCAAGGAGCCTTTCCTGAACGCCAACGCTAGAACGCTTCCGACTTTTGGGTTTCCTCTCCTTTAAATGAACTATAATGACTAAATCAGGGGGTTGGATGTGGTAGAAATTCGGCTCATGTTGTGGCGGCAATGTGGCTTTGTCATTCCACCTTCACGCGTTTTACCTCACCGTCTTGATCGCCTCCGTCACCCTCATCGTGCGAACGTTTGACGCCAGCCGTCGTTTCTACCAAGTTGGGTGTCGACGGCCCAAGTGAAGCGGCTTTCGTCTCTGTCGTCGCCTGTGGCGCGAGTGTTGTGTTGACCAACCCACCAGGGTTCCCTGTACCAGGAGTGATTGCCGTATTTGACTGTGTATTATGTGCATTCGTCACATTGGAAACCTCTGGCAATACTGCGTCTCTTGATGGCTCGATAGGAGGGATCGGATTTTGCGTAGCCGTATCCGTCGTCGATGTAGATTGCTGTGGCAGAAACGGTGGCTGCTCGGCAGGGCTTTGCGTGCTGGTATGAGGTTGAGGATCAGGTTGAGGATCAGGTTGCGCAAGGAATGCCTGCAGCTGACCGGATAAGTCAGACGTCGTTGATGAGTCTGTGCCTGAATTGCCAACGGCTGGTTGAATACTCGACGACGATACGAAAGGGGGTGGCTGTTGTCGTGCCGGTTGGTACTGTGGCTGGGGCTGTTGTTGGTTTTGCTGTTGAAGACTCTGTTGTCCCATTGGGATTGACATGGCTCTATTCTGCTCGACCATCCATGCTTCATGCTGTGACTGCCGTCTAGACTCGTCGGCGACCTGCTGCATGACCTGATCACCGATGTGGGGCTGTTGGTTGCCTTGTTCGACTTGCGTCATAGGAGCCACGTCGACCTGGTGCATGCTTGTAATGTCGTGGCTTGTGTCCAGTCCCTGAAGTGGATCAAATGGAGGGAGAGTGGAGCCGGTCGTGTCTACTGCTGAGACAGGATTAAAGTCGAGTGGAGCAGAGGGCGGAGGATTCGGGACATGGTGAACCTGCTGATTCTGCGGCTGTTGGGGTGGTGGCATGTTCGATGAAGTTACTTGAGCCGGTCCCTGCTGCCCATTTGGCATCCCAGGCGGAGGACCTGATTGCATGTGCACCTGGTCCTGCGGTTGCTGGGCTTGCATTTGTGCCTGAGACGGCGCAGTGGGCATATTGTTGGTTGCCATTTGGGAATTTCCTCGCTGTTCCTGTATTTGAGCTCCAAACTCCGTAGTATTGGCATTGGCGTTGTTGGAGTTTGGATTGGGGTTCACACTGTTCGGATTGCTAACATTGTTAGCATTGGCGGCAGCATTATTGTTGCTGCTGTTGTTGCCGTTGTTGTTGGCAGTACCGCCCTTGAACCTAGTGATGATGGCCTCCAAATCTGCAAATACCCGTCGTTCTTCGTCATTACTGAGCTCCTCTGCCTTAATCTCCTCACCCTGGTACACGTTGGACACAAAATTGGTACACTTCTTGAACAGCTCCTCATGGAAGGCGTAGTGAGGAGTGTCGTGAAACCGGCGCAGGTATTGCGATCTGTAATCCATAATGGCGTTGACTACCAGGTTGAAGATGCCACCCGAGTCGCTGGCGCTGGTCGGTGGCACTGGGGGTTGTCTAGCCTGAGGCACATTCTGCGCAGGATGCATTTGTGCTTGAGGGGGTCTGACTTGTTGAACTGGTGGCAGGCCACCGGGTTGCCCGTTATTGGCACCATTGTAGGGTGAGTAGTAGCCGTTGCCAGGGCCAGAGCCGCCTGGATGCACGGGCTGTGGATAATTCGGCTGCGGTCCATTTGGGCCTGGTGGATGTCCGTGTCGCATATACTGCCCTGGCAGATATGGATGGGACATCTGTCCATTTCCCATGACCGGAGGCCTACCGATATCCTGGGCAGTTTCTCGTCTCTTCCTGTCACGGTCTATAGGGAAGCTGTAGTCGATCTTCCAGAGTCTACCTTTTCCTTGCTTTCCGGCTTCTACGAACCGCTCGCAGCTGATCAGGTTGTGTCTGACAGAGGATTGCCATCCCGTTGTATTGGCACGGTATTTGTAGTATGGGTAACGCTTGCAAATCTTGTCGTAAATTTCCTGAAGATCCATAATTCCAGTAGGATGATTACGGAGTGCTTCGTCGATCAGAATGATATAGGTCTGGGTAGGCTTCTTAAGTTCCTCTTCGGTATATGCAGATTCCGGTTTTTGTGGAGATGGACTCTTTACCGTCCGCCGTGGCTTGGGTGACGGCTTCCGAGTCACTTCAGGCATGGCAGATCCCGACGGCATCTTACCATGCATTTCTGGCGTCATGCCAGCTGCAACAGAAGGATTTGAGGCAGGCGTGTGTTCTAAACCTTCAATGCTACGGACTACACCAGGAGGGACTTCTCCTCCTTGCATTGTCGGAGCAGGCATTCCAACCTGACCAGCAGCTGCGAGTTTAGCCAACCTCTCCTTCTCCTTGTTCTCGGCTCTGATCATTGCGAGCAGCTCATCGAGGGGTGGGGGCTCTTCGCCTCGCTTTTCATACTCCTTGCGTCGTCGTTTAATAAAACCTTCGTCTCGTTTCGAAATGAGGCCGTTCTTAGGTGGTCTGCCCGGTCCCTTCCGTTTTTGAGGGAGTTCTTCTGGCTTTACACCCTCGAAAACGGAACCCATGGGTATGTGCTCTGGCAGCTGTGGGGGGAGGCTCGGTGGTACATCCAACAGTTGTTGGATTTGAGCCTCGATCGGAAGAGGTTGTGCTGGTGGGTTCGGTTCAGGCGCAACAGGTTGTTTGATTGATTTTTGAGGATGTTTCCCAGCCTTCTTGTCTTCTTCTGGCGATTCTGGCGGTGGAGGTTCTGGATGACTGACTTTGTCGGTGGAATCAACACTAATCTTGCCACCCTTTTCTTTTTCGCGTTTGCCCAACTTGATCTTGATGCCAGACTTTGAATTATTGTCTTGCGCTGGTGAGGTGTCTGCTTCCGCGCCTTCAGATAGTTGTCGGCTTGTCAATGCGCTCTCGTCTTCAACGCTTGGAGGTTCGACTTGCGGAGGTGCTTGGTCAGGCAACTTGAAGCGAAACATGACCGTCGCAAATATCACCTCGTTATCATGAGACAACGGGACGACTTCACCGCGATAGTGCCTGTTGCGATCGATATACACTGCCGAACCCTTGACCTCAAGATCCCACCTTTGCTCTTCGAAGTTGAAGTAGAGAAAGAGATGTTCTCGTGAAATCTTGCCCATATCTTCAGGATTCTGAGGGTGAACACCTAGTTTGACGCACTCAGTTGCTTCTTCGACACCACCTTTCTTGCGATCGCTTGTGTCAAGATCAACCGCACTCATGTGGAGGTTGGCAGGGGCCACTGATCCAGCAGATGATGATTTCGATATATTAGCAAATCTCCTCCGCTTCTTCTTCTTTTTCGATCGGATTCCATCTTCAGAATCGGGATCAACCCTCATGATACCGCCATGCTCGCTCAAATTGCTAGGCAGGCTCTTTGCCGGCCGCCCTTCAAGAGAATGACTAGATTTTGATGAAGGCTGTAAATGCTCGTCATCACCTCTATGTGAGGTCTGGCTTGGCTCTTGACGATAGAGCTCAACGGCTTCCTGGGCTTTACGAGCCCTCCTCTTTTCCTTCTGATACTGCTCCCAAGCAGCCATATCCCTACCAAGCAGCACCTGTGTGCTTTTGACATAAAAGTCTCCATCTGGGAATTTGAGCAACGCATAGGCTTGGACTTGGTTATTGTCTTCCTGTGGAGCAGTAAACGATTGGTGGGCAGTCGACGGACGTGTGAGGTTGTCGAAGGGATCCTGAACATCTGGCGCATCAAATGCAGGGAACGGAACAGTATCCGAATCGGGATGTTGCCAGCTGCGATGAAGATCCGTCACGGGGGCGAGAGAGTTATTGAAGCCGGCAAGCGCTTGTAACCCATCAATCTCATGTTCCTCAGTCTTTAAATTAGGAATGTTGGTTTGGCCCCCCATGTCGTTAAAAAGTGGCCCTTCGACAGTTCGGTCTTGTTCGTGGGATGGCATCCTGGCGCCTTGGTTGCCATTGTTCGGAATTGGTATGCTGGTTTCGTGGGACATTGCGCGTTCGTTGCTGGTGACGGCCGTCAACCCATTGATCGTTGGGGTGAGGGTGTGACCATCTATAAACGCCATGTCGGCGTCAGGCGGAGCAGCGAACGCGGTTGTAGCGGCGATCGCGCCGGCCTCGCTTTCTTCCATCGTTTGTGGTAGATGGGATCGGATGTCTTCATTGCTGAGGACTGAGGACGTGGTGAACGGTCGGGAGTCTTCTCGCGACTCTGGGTTTGCAGGTAACGGCAGTGTCGAAGTGAAAGTCGGCGCAATCGTGGTGACAACCTCGGCTAGCAACTTCGAACAGCCGGCGATCGATCCAGATTTGGTCCTTTTCTTCTAAAGGCTTTACAATGAGCAAGGACTGTACCGCTAGGAGAGTCGACGCGGCCAGGCGCAAAAGATTCGTTGGCCGACTCCCCTGCAATTCGAGGTGAGACAGGGGAGTAGAGTGGTTGTGTTCGTAGGTATAGTCGTAAGTCGTTCCTCCTTCTTGCCTTCCTGCTTCCCTTCCCTCTTTCTGTCGCTAATCTCCCTGCCGACTGCTTGCGATTGACCAGCGACCACAGTAAGCGTTGGGTCTGCACGGCGTCTGCACGTCAAGCACAAGCACAGGCTCTGCAAAGCGAGGCCCAAACCACCAGGGCGGTGAAGCCAAAAGATTGACGAGTCCAGGCGAAGGGGTCTCGGCTACTCCCGTCAATCCTGTACCACTGCCGCCACAGCCAATCAGCGCTCTGGAAACATCGGCTCCGGGATTCTGCCGGTCTGCGAGGAGCAAAAAATTGTTGCCTCACTAGAGTCTTTTCCTGCCTGAGCGTAGTTTATTACTTTACCTATCTGAGCACAGTCGAACATCGTAAGAGGCAGGTAGGTAGGTCACAACGGGGGTACTTAGTACTGTCAAGTGGATCGTCCCCAGCAGATCGAAGATTTGGGGCGATTGTTGTGTCTACTCTGGCTTGTGCAGCGTTTGTGTGGTTACAAGCGACAGACAGCAGAGCTAAATACGATAACAAAAAAACAAATCACCTCCCACAAGAGTATGTTGTTGGGAAATGGCGCCTAAAGCAAAGACATCGAAAAAGATTCCCGTACCAGAAGTAAAGCAAGCATCAGCGCAGCCACCACAATGGCCAACCTTCTCAGCATTGGTACCCGCCAGTGACCTAGAGCTTTTTCCTATGCTGCAAGATCAGATCTTGACCATCTCCAGTTTCTGGACTTTCAATCTGTGCAAGGAGTACGTCAAGTTTCTGTCAAGTCTTCCACTGACTACCACACCTGACAAACCCAAAAGGGGCGAGGCGACAAGGGTCAATGATCGATTTCAGATCGAAGACCCTGGCTTTGCTGAGCGACTATGGAGCGAAACCGCCTTGAAGGAACTTATTCTCGGAATAGGAGGAGATGAAGGAAGGAGACTGTGGGGTGGAGAGGTCTTGGGACTCAATAGCAATATACGGATTTATCGCTATTCAGCTGGGCAGTTCTTCGACCAGCACTGTAAGTTGATGCATTTGCTGTTATATTCGGTCTACAGATGTTGACGTGATCTGACCTGTGGTTCTCAACAGACGACGATTCTAATAATGTGATGTTTCCTTCAGCGACATCGCCGTCACCCGTGCAAGGGAGAACCACGTGGACATTGTTACTCTATCTCACCTCGCCAGCGACAGGGTGTGAAGGAGGAGAGACGGTATTCTATCCTGAAGCACCATCAAGGCGTGAGGCTGCACCTCCACCTATTGTCGCTGGGCTTGATGTGGGTATGGCTTTGCTGCACCGACATGGTCATGAATGTATGCTTCACGAAGGCCGTGAAGTGACTAAGGGCGAGAAGTGGGTCATTCGTTCGGATCTTTGCGTTAAACGTTGAGATTGGCTGAAGGACGAACCCAATTGCGTATCCTCAGTCACGGCGGGTTGCTTTGATGAGGATGGGTATGAGCCCTCCGGTGGGCAGACTATACTGGCGATGACCGCAGACTCGTAAATGGCTCGCAATAGCACCGCTATGGCTGGTGAGGCTCAGGACGTCTTGGTCCGGGTATTTGGAGAAGACCTCGTCCAACAGAGCCTGAGTCCTCACATCATGCTCTGAGAAGGTTTCTCTGTGCTCAGCGTCCCACAGCTCATCATTCTCACTGAAGCCCGCTTCTATGCTATATTCTGGAAAGTCCGCATGGATGAGTGTCCTGCTAGATCTTTTGTCGCAGGTGTGTTCACCTAAGACCTCGCGGAGAAGTTCCTTGATTACCGGATCAAAAGGTCGATCAGACGGTAGATTCAATCCGTCAAAGGTGATCTTGCTGGTTTGCAGGCATCTGTACATTGGGCTGACGATGTATGCCTGTGGTGCTGGCATCTGCACGTGCTCGCTAAATTGTTGACGGTAGAAGTGATTGGCAGCATGAGCCTGATCCTGACCTTTTTTAGTCAGGTGAGCGTCTACCCAATACAGTTCACCATCGCCATCGAGTTTGCTCCAATAATCATCCCATGCTTTGGTACCATATTTGGCCTCGGCAACATTGTGAAAACCCTCGCCGTGTCTGCCATGGTAAATCAACTTGTACGTTGTGCCGGAAGGGGCCTCGGCGTTAAGACTTCGGAGATAGGTAGCAAAGCGACTCCACTGGGAGCTGGGTGTTTGACGCGAGCTATCTGGGTTGTCGCCATCAGTTGGATACGTGCGATTGATGAGGCCAAAATTGTTTGTCGTCTTGATCGTTGTTCCTACTGTATTAGCCGCTGGCAACAGGACCAAGCTATGAACGATGTGCGAAGCTGGCCTGGCGCTGCATCGTAACTCACATAGTCGAACGTGGCCGCGTCGGTATCGGCTTCATCCTGCACAAAGATGCCCGTGACGGTCTCGTACACGAACGATCTCCTAGGGTCGGTGCTACCCATTGCTACCGGGGTCTGGCGGTCGCTAAAAGCCAAGCGAGAAATGTACAAGGATAGTGCGACGAGGGTGCTGCGAGGCGAACAGGTTAGTGTCAGCACGGGTAGAGAGGCAAAGGAAAGGGACGTCCACGCCCGCTTTCAAGGACCGCCATAGGCCATAGGAGGCCTGCTCCCAGTTGTGATTCTGATCTGGAGAGACAGGCAATGATGGATGGGTCGATTGTGCGTGATTGGAGAGAATTACATGGTGGAGAAGACAGTGCGGAAGTCTAGTCTGAGTGGTCCAAATGGCATCACTAGTCTCACGCAGGGGCGACGGCAAAGGGGGAGTGTAGCACGTCGTAGGAGCCGAAAGAGAAGGATGACTACAAAGAACACAGATTGAAGAGGCTTTGGAGGGATGAATGATGGAAGTATACATGCATGCATGCAATCCAGGCGGAACAATGGACGTTGCCGTCGTCGGTCTGCTCACATCGCTTAACGCTGGAAGAGACGAGAGCTGAGATTTGGTGCTAGAGGCTTAGGGTGGAGTCGAATTCTGCCTCTTCGGGTATCCACGCGCGAGCACCAGCCACATACTCTGTACCGAGCTTATACCGGGCAATTTCCGGATCGCCGAAGCGCCCAGAAGGCGGGACGGTAAGCGGGAGAAATGAGAACACCCGCGCTGATAGCGTGGCTGAAGCGTGGCTGAAGCATATCTCATCTGGATCGGCCCGAGGCTCTGGATCCGAGCGCATGGCTCATGGCTCCAATGCCGGGCTAGACCGAAAATGGAATGCATATCAGGTCGTTCGTCTTTACCCGGCAGTCGTCGGTAGTCAGTCCTCTTGACGTCTCGCTTTGTTCTGCTTCTTTTGTTTCTGCGTTTCTACACTATCGAATTGAATCTGTCATGGAGGCGCACACTAAGACTCGGCAGTTGCTACGTGGTTGCATTCGCAGTGCAGCGCCTCCTTTCCGTCTACGTCACGGTGTGCGCGGTAAGCGCTGTATGACTGGGTATCCAGTGCTGCTCATGACTTTGCGCGAGGAGGGAGTACTATATATTACCATGCAATTCTCAATGCTGCTGTATAGTCTCATTCGCTATAACTGCACGGCTGCTGTCAGACGAACGCCACTGGTGCAAATGCAGTCTTCGGGCGAATGTCTGGATTGGGCTCGCATCTATCTAATGCGGTTGGGCTTTTCTCGCAAAACCCCTGGGTCGTGTTACGAGGACTAACAAATCCGACACGTTTTACATCGCCTTCTGCTGGCTTTATGGCATTGTTGACAGGGAACCGTAGGATTCTGTACGATGCTCAATATGGGATGTAGACGTCGTAGACAAGCACGATTACGATCGGAGTCTCAACAGCCGGCATAGGAAGCATGGTTCCGACATGTCCATTGAAGACAAGCAATACTGTGCTGCAGCCCGTGTCTGCGCCTGTGTAGAAGGATGAAGGATGAACAAACTCGCTCTAAACGCCACCCGTGTCGATCAGGAGTCCTATTACTCAGTAGACAATGAACAAATGGATATATTCGCAGCACAGCAGAGATCGCCCGGGTTCAATCATCAGCTAAGCAGTGATTTGACGACCGCGTTTAAGGTTATCCAATGGATAAAGACGGGATGCAGCGAGCCGTTCAGTATGGTCCAATCTGGGAGGTGTGAAATGTAGAGTACAGCACTGTACACCAACCTACCCATCCTGCTGGGCTACGCAGGGTCAAGGGACAGGATGGTGTGTATGACATGGAGGGAAATCATCGTAACGGATAGGCGCTGCATCTAGTGCATAGACAGTCTGTTGATAGTGTGCAGACAGCTTATAGATGGTGCGTGGTAGGAGGCACTGCTGGTAGTGTGTGGAGTGTACCAAAAGCCATCGTTCATGTCGCATTGCATACTTCTCCATCTTGCTATGCCTCATCCTAACCCTCACTCATCGGCTTCCTGCATCAAGTCGTGCGTCCTGCATCTCGTCGACACAGGAGGGAATAGCCGCTTTCTTCCTGCATCAGTCGTCCCTACGATCGGCACCCATTGTGTTGTACGGCCTTGTGCCATTCCCTTTCCATCCATTTCTTGTTCTGCTCACACCTGTGCGCGCGCTACGGCCAAGGACAGTGCTACCCACACGCAGCACCTTCGACAGCCTACACTGCATCTCCTACCCTGCAGACCGCATCCAGTCCTGTACATACATACAGGGCCACACGGCAGCGTTGTTCCTACAGTTCTGTCCTTCCACACAGCCGCTTCCCTGCAACGTCTGCAACACTTGCAACACCTGCAGCCCGTGGTGGCCCAAAGCCGAAGCCCAAAGCCGCCTACCGCGCTGATTTTACCTGTCACCTCCCGCGGCGTCTGCAGAGCGCAGCATAGGTCGGTATCCAGATACAGCACAGTACAGTACGCACATTGCAGGAGGGAGATCAGTTACACGCCATCGCACACGCACACGCACTCGCCCTCGCACACGCACGCACGCATCATTCACCTGGTGTGGAATGAAGTTGCCCACGAAATGCTTTCCCAGGCCTCCTCCTCTGTCAAGCTCGAGTTGCGGTGACTATTGTACTTGCTGGCGGACGTGCGCCGCCAATGAGCCCTGCCCACACAAGACTCCCGTACCCTTACGGTAGCCGCGTCTGGTCTGCTGCTGCAGTATGCAGCCGCGACACGAAGAGTTGGGCATGACGGATGCTGGGAGGTCAGTCAGACACCGCTGGACACCGCAAGATCATAGGCGAAGATCGCCAACGCTCTACGATGAATGGCTAAACGAAACACGGCACGAGGCTGCCCTGGTACACGGCCCTGGCCACGGTCACGGTTACGGCCATGCCCATGCTCAAGCCCAAGCCCATGGACACGGCAGGGACCAGGGCAGTGACAATGACCGTAGCCACCACGACAGCACCCATCACCCGCACCGGGATCAGCTCCAGTCCCAGTTTCGGGACAGAAGTCAGCCGCCCGTGCTGGTAGACCAACGTGATACATCACCCTCTCCTCCCCCACTACCACGACGACGAACGAGCACCACCACCGCTGCTGCTACCACCACCACTCGCACCACGAAGCCTGCAAGGTACCCGAAAATCCATGCCTATATGGAAGGCCTGGGGACGAGCAAGCGTGGTCACTCGTCGGGTAACACCATTCGTGCTGTACCACCCGACACCACCGCTACCGGTCCGCATGTAGAAGCAGCCGTTACTGCTCCTGCCCATAGTAGGGGCACATATGACAAGGGAGACCTGCCCTCTCCCACCACCGCTACCTCTCCCACCGCCGCTGACGATGCTTCGATTTCCTCTCTACCCTCGAGCCCCAGCAGCAGCATCACCGCCACGACTACCAACAACAACAGCAGCAGCACGAATCGCAAGTTGAGGCGCAACAGAGACTGGGGCCAGCAGATGAGTCCTGGTCGGAGTTCGAGACGGGAACCCGACTCGGCGGCTCAAGGCATGCGTGTAGCATCGCACAGGGGCGCCTTCGTGCCTCGCCCTGCGAGCAGGAGCAATGGGCAACAAGCTCAACAGCAGCTACAGCCTGACACTCTCAATCCGACTCAGAATCCTCCTCCACCATACTTCACCACTGATCCACGCGATCTCTTGAGTACCACACGCCCTCGCACCAGAACGATGGACGACAGACGGTTGAGGGAAACTTCCCCCGGAACAGCCATCAACAAGCAACGTAACAGGGTCGGCAGCGTGCATTCAACCACCAGCCCAGAATTCCACGGCAGGGCCTATCTCGCATCTGTACCTGCTGACATTTCACCACCATCAGCGCCTTCCATATCAAGTCTTGGCTCGCCCGTCCAATTCCCAAACGACACAACAACGGTCGCCGCCGGCGCACGTAGCATATCACCCTCTTCCTCGCGATCCACCCAGCCTGATTCCTCCAACCCCCTCGCACCTGCTAGTACGCGACGCATTCGGCATCTGATGAAAACATTGCAGGGCAGAATGAGCGGAAATCTAATGTTTCGTCGTGGCCATGGTGGGACATGGGCTGCAAGCTACTGTTACATTCAAGAGGACATTGGTAGCCTCATGTACGAGCCCAAGGGTGAAGATGAGTTCCACAATACTCTAATACCTGACTTACGAGGTTGTGCCATTGCACTCGATATGGAGGGTGAGGTTCCATTCATTGAGGTGAACTCGCCTCAATCTACGGTCGAGACGCATCTCAAGCTCCACAAGCAATCGGATTTTGATTCCTGGTATGCTGCACTTTTGTACTGGAAACCTCTGGACCCTAAGAGCGTTGGTAAAGACAATCAACAACCGCACTCAGCCACAACAGCTGCTTCAGCTCCCGTCCCTGACCTCCCGCCTCGAGCTGCCTCTGCACAACAACGCGAACGCGCGGACAGCAGTCGTAGCACTCGCCGGCGTTCCATCGTTAGTTCATTGAAAGAAGCCCCAGTCATCAAGATTGGGAAAATGATTTTCTGGGACATCACACCTTCGTATGCATCAGCAAGTACCAACAATGGGTCCAATGGGCAATCTGGAAACCTCACTGCCTTACGACCCCTTCCAAACCGATTACAGAGCATGAGTTCTTGGCGGTGGCGCAAGATTTCAGGGCAGTTACGTGAGAACGGCGAATTGAAGCTATATTCAGACGCCGATAACTCATTGGTATCTGTAGTACAGCTGAGCCAATTGTCTCGCTGTGCCATACAGCGCCTCGATCCAAGTGTCCTCGACAACGAATTTTCCCTCGCGATATACCCCCAGTATACCAGCAGTCCTAATGCAGGATCTGCGATCCTTCGTCCAATCTTCTTAAGTCTCGAGACTAGGGTGCTCTATGAGGTGTGGTTTGTGCTTCTGCGAGCCTTCACCATCCCGCAACTTTACGGCCCTCGCCTCAACAGCAGCTACGGACATGACGATGAGATTGATGGAGGCGTAAATGAATCGCTTGAGAGTCAGACTACTGATATGTTTCGAATGGAGAGAAGCCTGCATGTGAGAATCATAGAGGCGAAGATGTACCCACACGCACCGATTGGTGATTTTTCAAGTGGTGATTCAAAAGGTGTCTCACAAGGGCGCCATCATTCCGACGCAACACCCTCTCATCAACAAGGATACCATGTTGAAGTCCTTCTGGATGACGAGACTAGAGCGAGGACAATGGTCAAATTTGAAGGGTCAAATCCATTATGGGGCGAGAGTTTCGAATTCTCAGATCTACCCGCTGTGCTTTCGAGTGCTTCGGTAGTAATTAAGAAGAGACGAGCACCAGAACGAGCGAATGGGAAAAACGAGCACGACGAACGTCAGCCACGGAAAGCGCACGGATTTGACGATGATGCATACAGCGGCTTCACGCCTCAAACATTCGACTCGATCTGTGGAAAAGTTGAGATATACCTGGAAGAGTTGGAGGGAGCTCGTGAGGTAGAGAAATGGTGGCCTGTGGTCAACATGCATAATCAACGCGTGGGTGAGATCTTGATCAAGGCACGTGCCGAAGAAGGCGTAATCTTGATGTCTGCCGATTACAAGGATCTAAGCGATCTGCTGCACAGGTTCGGCAATAGCCTTACATTGCAAGTCGCCCAGATGATTCCCTCAGAGCTCAAACGCCTCAGTGATCATCTGCTTAATATTTTTCAGGTTTCTGGCAAGGCCGGAGAATGGCTTATGTCGCTTGTGGAGGAAGAGATCGATGGCTTGCAGAAAGAGACGCCAATGAGTAGATTGCAATACAGTCGTCGTATCGGTACTCATGAGCAAGGCAATGACAACCTCAACGGCTCGACCTCAATAACACCATCAGAGCGTGAGCTATTGGTCCGCGATCTGAATCGGAATGCTACGCTCGAGGCCAACCTACTCTTCCGGGGAAATACTCTTCTGACTAAATCGCTCGACATCCATATGCGCAGGGTCGGCAAAGCGTATCTGGAAGAAACTTTGGGACCAAAGCTTAGGGAAATCAATGAGAAGGATCCCGACTGTGAGGTCGACCCGAACCGCACAGGCAGTTCATACGAGGTTGAACGGAACTGGAGGAGGCTTCTGAATTTCACCCAACAAGTCTGGAATGCCATCGCCGACAGTCGTCAAAGATGTCCAATCGAGCTGAGAATGATATTCAGACACATTAAGGCCTGCGCCGAGGACAAGTATGGAGACTTTCTGCGGACTGTCAGCTACTCAAGTGTGAGCGGGTTTCTTTTCCTTCGTTTCTATTGTCCTGCAGTATTGAATCCCGGAATCTTCGGTCTGGTGAAGGATGAAATCAACCCTCGTGCTCGGCGTACTTTCACACTCATCGCCAAGTCACTGCAAACGCTCGCCAACATGGCCTCATTTGGAAACAAAGAGCCTTGGATGGAGCATATGAACAGTTTCCTGGTCAGTCACAGGGACGCATTCAAGCAATTCATTGACGAGGTCTGCTATATACCCACTCCGGTCAGCCCTATGACGTCGTTCAGCAACTCGCCAACCTCGTCTCCAACATATCCGGCCGTCGGTCAGTCCAGCATCGCACCCGGCTTTACGAGCGTCGAAACACACCACAGCTACATCACACCTATGACGATCATGCAGAGGTTGCCGCCAACAAGTAGAGAGGGGTTTCCCAGTCTGCCATACTTGATTGATCAACCCAGAGCATTTGCAGATTTGATTCAGCTCTGGCTTGAAGCCACATCGCAATCGCCAAATGATGGCTTCTACAGCTCTAGCCTGGCTTCATCGATCGGACAAGAGGATGGAGATCTGCTTGCATTCCACGAACTCTGCAAGAAGCTACATACCAGGACACAGGAGGCATTGAACCGAGCCGAACGAGCCGAGCGACCAAACAGCGCCCACAGCTTCAAATGGGAGGAACTGATAGATCAGTTGCAGGACAATCATGACAAAAGCGCAGAATACATTGCTTCCGCAAAACATTTCAATGGTGGCAAAGAGCGTGTCGCTAGCGACGCAACGCTTCAACCACCCGTCGCCCAATCAAATCTTACCGCTCGCATGGCCGCCACACATCTCCGGGAACAAAACGGGGGAGAGACAGAAACTGATGATGCTGCGACGATCCAGAGAATCCAAGAATCCATTGCCTCTGCATCAGCATCTGCATCAGCGTCTGCGCCTTCCCAGCCCTCCCTCGAGCGACCAACTCAAGAACGGCGGCCTTCGGCCTTCACACAATCGCTGTTGAATGCCAAGCGGCATAGCATGCAACTTAGCCACAGAGGCCGGCACGACGACCTGGATTCGCCTACCCAATCCGGCCCTACCAGCACGAGCGCCAGTGCTGTCAGCAGCGCTGTAAGCAGCGACACCGAGGCCAGCACCACAGCCCTACCAAACTACGAACGTCACCATCATCGGCAACGGCAACATACCCCCACTCCAGATTTTGGAACGCCCGATTACCGGTCGCTACATCCAAAATCTGGTGATAGAGAGAAGGACAAAAGGCGAGTCAACAAGCTCGTCCCCGCGCTGAGGAGGAAGCGGGACCGCGAACGCGAGCGTGAGCGCGAGGCCGAGGTTGAACCTTAGCTTGGATGAGACCGGCCCGGATCGAATACCAACAACTCTTCGGATGCATGGAAGATTGGGCCATACAGAACCTCCCAGCGGGCTATGAAAGTGAAAAGGAAAAGTGAGGGTGGCATACGAGTTTACGTTTTGACGAATATCCTTTATTTTCCTCTTCTTCTCCTCTTGCCTTGTGCAATTTACTGGAATTCGACTTTTACACATCCATTTTAGCCCCCAGGCCCACCCTGGTCTAGGCTCTTCTTTTCATTTCACGTCAGATCTAGCGACCATGTATTTTCCCCCGTGATTCTTCTGTTTGCACACTCCTCTCTCCCGCTCTACTTGGCAGCGTTCTATATGACTGTTCCGCTCTCGAGGGAACAAGTCAAATGGTTCTTCGAGGTGCGTGTTTCAAGAGTATGATGTGGTTGACGACTATGGTTAGATGGGCGGCTGAGCAAGTAGAGGAATGGAAGGATGGTCGAGCGATGGAGGAACCACCATCGCTTGAGCTGGGTCAGGCTGCCCTTCCATCTTCGTTCTTCGCTCCCTGTTTCCTCACGTTTGATAGAGTTGATAACTACCAATGGCTTCGCGGCTCGTCATCAAAGTGTACCAAGAGGGAACTCTTCAGGATTGATGTTTGCCACCGTATTCCCTTTAATTGCAATGGTCAACCCATGCATATGGACAAGCCAGACCGGACTTTCAATTCGAGGCTATATTACTGCAAGCAAACCGTACAATCTTGACCTGCTAGCAATTTGCATCCAGCAGCGAGAGCCGGAAAGCAAGACCAGGCTATGCGGCTGCCACGAGGTGAAGTATGTACGGCACGAGTGCTTAGTGAGCATTCTTGATCTAAAAATAAATGCGGCTGGAGTAACGACCTCATCCTGCCATACTATGGTTAGACTACCTACAAGAGTACTCAAGTCCTTCGCCCGCTATTAAAGACATGGTACTGATTTGGCCCATTTTCCAGCCTCAGTCTGAGCCTCAATCTCCATTTGAGGCATCACTTGCTTCTTGTCACAGCTCCTTCCATTGGTCGCTCCCATGAGCCGTCTTGGAATCAATCACTGCGCTTTGGGATGATTGAGGCAGCTCCAGGAGCATCCTCCATAGGATCTAGGCTGTGTACTTGACTTTCTTGCTATAGTTACCAGACCGTTCTGCTTGAGAATGTGGCTGAGATCCTGTTGAGGGGGCATGCTCGTCTGCTGATCAAGGCGCCCAGACATCAGGAGATCCTTAAATAATCCAGGCACCGCCATATACTTGGTGACACCTTGAAGCTTAGAGAGCTTGGCTGAGTGTTTGCTTTGTACAAGATGTCTTCAGGTTCAGCTTGGGCGCCCTACTTGCTGCGTCGTGCTCTTGACGCGTCCCACCCTCCCCATCCTCCGGTTCCAGGATTTGATATATCTCATGTAGAACGGACGAGTATACAACAAATATATATGATAACATTCGTCCCTTGCGACTTTGCGACCTAGCTCCGACTTGGACATCGCTATACCCACCCAATCGGCTTGGATGTGCTTTGATCTGGGATATTGTTGATCGAAGCAACGTCTCGACCTCGTCCCAAGCAACTGCCCTTCACTCCACTCCTCGTCACGATGCGGCTCTCCGTCCTACTCTACGCTGCAATAGCGCTGCTCATGGTCGACTCCATCATCGAGCTGTCGTTCATCAGCAGCATGGTCGCCTGGTTGCACAATCGAGCCGGCGGAGCTTTCGACGTCAACTACAACGGCGGCACATTCAGTCTACACGGCAAACCGAAGCATCTGCTCGTCGACCAGGGCCACACATCCAACGGTGCGGCTGGTACGGCGTTCGTCCTCATTGGCCTGGGTGGCATCTTGTCCCTTACGCTCCGCAATCGCATCGACAAGAAACACGCAGGCAACGGCAAAGGTCATGGGGCAATCCGATTTCTTCACGCCTCTTGGCTTTGCTTCACGGTCCTATCCGTCGCCCTCACCCTCGCCGCGCTCATCTACACCTTCGTCATCACCAACACGCACGACGGCCAGGTTATAGACGTCGCCCTTGCTTCCACCCTGCACAACAGGCCGTACCCCAACTACGTCGCCTACCCGCTTCAAGAATGGACACCTGAGAATTGGTTTACTGCTGTTCTCCAGCTGGATCTTGCGCATGCCAGCGATGTCTCGGATATTCGTCTGCATCTGCACGTGATGAGGGCGTGGCGTTGGAATCTGATTCCCATGTTCATACTCGGTCTTCTCGTTGCCGTGCTTGCCTTTATCGAGGCTGCTGCTCGCAGGCGTAATGGGCATCCTCAGACTTTCAGAGTTCTGTCGCCTCGAGGGAAAGCCGAGCAAGCTTGAGAATTTATAATCATATGGCTTGCGATATCTATACGTATTCAATTCTTATTTCCACTATGACGGCCGCCTACGACATGTGTTGGCTGGATGCGTTGGTGCCGGTGTTGATGATTATGTGGTGTAGATATGGTCACAGCGCTGTTCTGGTATTAAAATGTATCTCTTGAGATCTATATTTCAAGGCTGAAATTGGAGTTGCCCATTTGCTTGAATAATGGGCCGATTGTCTGGACCAGCCAGAGAGCCTTTTATAGCACGAAGCCAACGCCATGCTGAGTGTCCTCATCAAACTCAAATAATGATACAGATCCTAGGCGGACGCCTTAGGGAATTCTCTCGTTCAACCATGCTTCTCGAGAAACTCTTTCGCCTCGTTGACTTTCGTGGCTAGATAGGGGCTGCCACCACGGTCAGGGTGGTTCAGGAGCATGAGCTGTCGGTGCTTCTTGCGAATGATCTCCTTTGTGATGCCGCGCTCTCTACCGTGAAATATCAGTATGCCGACTTCTTCCTCTTTCTGTTTGATCATCCGTCGTAGCTGCTTACGAGGTCTCGAGGATGAGAGCGGCCTCCCTCCTGTTCATCGTCTTTTCAAAACCGCCTTTGTAAAAGGCTTTCCCGAGCGAGTTGGTTGCACCGCGCGATCTCCGTATAGCAACGAGGCCGGCTCTTCCCTATAAGATGCACTTTTATTAGGTACGTATCCAAACATTTAAAGGCGGACCAGTGGTTGGCGCATACGAAGAACGCTGCAGCAGCAACGCCGACTCCTATCGCAATAGCTGTGGCCATAGCTCGGTTGATAATTGGTGAAACTGAGCCTGATGAAAGTTGGAAGATGTGGGATTACAGTCGTCAAGGTTGATGGCGAGGTTATATGTGCATAAAGATGACTTTCGTCCTTTACTCGGCGGGACCAAAAGTCTATAAAACTTGGGGAAACCCCAAACGGGCACTAGTACATTGGAGGTACAGTAGGTATTACCTAGCCTCACTATCAATGTCAAGTGCTCATCACCGGCCACTATCGACTTCATCCATTGCGGGATAAATCCAGTTCCTCTTCTCAATCATTCTATAGAATACATGCTCCCTACTCATTCTTCGGAAGTTCAACACATCATCTTTCTGTAAGACGGTTGGCATCGTAGCCTCTTGAATAGCCTGCCAAGACCCTCCATCTCCACCCATACGAGCCAAATTATTACATCACTTCTAAGGCGCATACGGTAAACCTTTCTGGCTGGCATCCCGCTCAAGAGGGGGACACAACCTCCTTGCATGACTTGCGCTCCAACGCCGTCACCGCAGGCGAGCACCAGCGGCTTAGGGAAACAATGACCGAGGACAATCCTGCTCTTCAAGCCCAGCTCCAAGAGCTCGACCAGGAGCTGGAGGATGGCGATATCACTCGCAAAGGCTACGAGAAGAGGCGAACTCTGATCTTGTCGCAATTCTTCGGTGCCGGTGTACAGACCACAGAGCCACAGGTAGGAGCTGGATTAAATGGATTGAGGGTGCAGAACGCAGGCGCGAACGACTACGACTACGAGGATAATGACAACGACACGAACGATAACAGACCAGGAGGCTACACTAGCATTGTCCCGGGGCCGTATGGAGGTCCGGCAGACGGCAACAGTCAGACAAACACTCTCGCACACCAATCGAACGGGCAGCACGGTTTCCTGGGCCACCACGGCGCTGAGTACCACGTCCACCCACCCACTCCAGGTTATGAAACCGGGCCCCCTTCACATGCAACGCGCTTTCAAGAGCAGCAGATGGGCATGAGGAGAATGTCCTACGGCTTTCCTGACCCTTCGCCACCAGACACGCGACCTGTCAGCCATGGCAGCATGGCAAATTCGGATTATGCCTTTAATCCTTCGATAGACACTCGTCACACCAGTGCTACCTATGACCCCAATTCGTCGCATTCACCTGGAGGTGCGAGCAGACAGAGCACAATGCTCGACTCACAGGGGTATTTCCAGGACTTCGCTGGTCAACAGCACGCCGAGACGACATCTCACAGGCCAAGGGAGAGCTACGGTGGACCACAACGGTACAGCACCGGCGAGCCCTTTTCACCCTCCGCCGCTATGCCCCCACCGTTGGATATACCCACAGTCGTACCCTTGCATCAATTACCACTCGAGCCTCGAGACGTACCCTTTGCCGTCTACGATCCTCACAGTGGGAATATACCTATGAGCAAATTTGACAATCTTGGAGCTGTGTTGAGACATAGGGGGAAGATGCAGGGCAAACAGCCTGCATATTGGGTCCTCGATACGAAAGGAAAAGAGACGGCGAGCATCACTTGGGACAAACTCGCAAGCAGAGCTGAGAAGGTTGCGCAACTAATCAGGGATAAGAGTAACCTATACCGAGGTGACAGGGTCGCGTTAGTCTATGGTGAGACCGAAGTTATAGAATTCGCAGTTGCTTTGTTGGGATGTTTTATTGCAGGTGTTGTTGCGGTGCCCATCAACAACGTCGACGACTACCAAAAGCTCTCCTTACTTTTGACCACCACACAAGCCCATCTCGCCCTTACGACGGATAACAACCTGAAGGCATTCTCCCGCGACATCTCAACACAAAAGTTGAAATGGCCAACAGGCGTAGAATGGTGGAAGACAAACGAGTTCGGGCCGGCCAAGAAAATGAAAGACGAGGCGGCGCCCTTGCAGGTACCAGACTTGGCCTACATCGAGTTTACGAGGGCGCCTACTGGAGATCTTAGAGGTGTAGTACTAAGCCACAGGACGATCATGCATCAGATGGCCTGCTTATCTGCAATCATCAGTACCACCCCGCGAGAACAGGATGATACTTTCTCAAACAGTCTGAGGGCGAGTGACGGGTCATTTGTCGCACGTGGCCTGCACAAGGGCGAGGTCATAGTCTCGTATTTAAACCCTCGCGAAGGCGTCGGCCTCATCCTCGGTGTTCTACTGGGCGTATATGGTGGTCACACAACAGTGTGGATGGAAGCCAGGACTGTGGAGACGCCTGGCATGTATGCCCACTTGATCACAAAATACCGCGCAACTATCATGGTTGCAGATTACCCTGGATTGAAAAGGGCTGCATACAACTACCAACAAGACCCTATGGCCACTCGACAGTTCAAAAAGGGCATGGAGCCCAATTTCAGCGCCGTCAAGATTTGTCTCATAGATACACTAACCGTGGATAGCGAGTTCCATGAAATTCTCGCTGATCGATGGCTTAGGCCAATGAGAAACCAGCGCGCGAGAGACCTTGTGGCGCCGATGCTTTGCTTACCAGAGCATGGCGGCATGGTGATAAGTGTACGTGATTGGCTCGGAGGCGAAGAGCGCATGGGTTGTGATTTGTCACTAGACAAAGGTAGAGACGATGAAGATAACGACAGTATCGCATCGCCAAGCTCGCCTGGTGCAAGTACTTCAAATGGATACACAAGTCTGATCGATGGAGCACAAAGTGAGAAAAGCAAGTCGCGTCAAAAGGGCAAGCGATCAGATCTTTCAGAGGTGTTATTAGACAAAGAGAGCTTGAAGACTAACGAAGTTGTCGTTTTGGCTACCGGTGACGATGCCAGGAGACGGGCCAACGAACCTGGGACGATCAGAGCTGGTGCCTTTGGATATCCCATCCCAGACGCCACCCTCGCCCTCGTAGATCCAGAGACCAATCTCCTCTGCCCGCCACACACTGTTGGAGAGATCTGGGTAGATTCACCCAGTCTGAGCGGTGGATTCTGGGCGCTGCCGAAGCACACGGAGACCATATTTCACGCCCGACCTTACCAATTCGTCGAAGGCAATCCTACCCCTGTTTTAGTCGAGCCAGAGTTTCTCAGAACCGGGTTACTAGGTTGCATCATCGAAGGTAAAATCTATATCCTTGGCCTGTACGAGGACAGGATCAGGCAGAAGGTGGAATGGGTCGAGGACGGTATACAGGATGCTGAGCATCGGTACTTCTTCGTTCAACATCTTGTTTTAAGCATCATGAAAACCGTTCCTCGGGTTTATGACTGCAGTGCATTCGACGCACATGTGAATGGAGAATATCTCCCTATCATCCTGATAGAGACGCAAGCTGCATCCACCTCACCTACAACTACAGGTGGTCCACCTCGGCAATTAGACATACCGTTCCTCGACTCTCTTAGTGAAAGAGTCATGGAGGTACTCTATCAGGAACACCACCTCAGAGTCTTCTGCGTCATGATGACTGCCCCAAATACACTCCCTAGAGTTATAAAGAATGGCAGGAGAGATATTGGGAACATGCTGTGCCGCAAAGAATTCGACATGGGCAATCTTCCGTGTGTACACGTCAAGTTCGGTGTTGAGAGGGCTGTGCAGAATCTTCCACTCGGTGATGATCCTGTCGGTGGAATTTGGTCTCCCCATGCGAGTCGTGCAAGGCAGGATATGCTCGCCTTGCATAATGAGAAGCAATACTCAGGGGTCGACTATCGTGAAGTCGTGATCGATGATCGCACAAGTACCCCTTTGAACCAGTTCAGCAACATCCACGACCTCATGCAATGGCGAGTATCACGGCAAACAGAGGAGTTGTCGTACTGTACAATCGACGGACGTGGTCGCGAAGGGAAAGGCGTGAATTGGAAAAAGTTCGACCTCAAAGTCGCCGCTGTTGCGATGTATCTTCGGAACAAAGCCAAGATCCAGCCTGGCGACCATGTGATACTGATGTATACACATAGTGAAGAGTTCGTGTTCGCGGTCCACGCCTGTATTTGCCTGGGTGCAGTTGCCGTGCCCATGGCCCCGATCGACCAGAACAGGCTGAGCGAAGACGCACCTGCACTGTTGCATGTAATGGCAGATTTCAAGATCAAGGCTGTTTTGGTGAATAACGATGTCGAAAATCTGCTTAAACAGAAAGCTGTCAGCCAGCACTTGAAGCAAAGTGCCCTGATCCTCAAGCTCACTATCCCACCTACCTTCAACACTGGCAAACCCCCAAAGCAGTCCCACGGATGTCGAGATCTCGGCCTGACCATCAGACCCGCCTGGGTTCAACCTGGATATCCGGTCATAATCTGGACGTACTGGACGCCGGATCAAAGGAGGGCTGCCGTACAGCTGGGTCATGATACCATAATGGCGATGTGCAAGGTACAGAAAGAGACATGTCAAATGACTTCCACCAGGCCGGTACTGGGGTCCGTCAGGAGCACAATGGGGATGGGTTTCTTGCACACCTGCATGATGGGTATTTTTCTCGCCTGTCCCACATACCTTGTCAGCCCTGTCGACTTCGCTACGAATCCAAATATCTTGTTCCAAACGCTGAGTCGGTACAAAATCAAAGATACCTATGCAACCAGCCAAATGCTTGATCACGCCATCGCTCACAACGCAGGTAGGACCATGAGCATGCACGAACTAAAGAACTTGATGATCTCGACGGAGCAGCGTCCACGCACGGATGTGTACAACAAAGTGCGCCTGGCCTTCTCACAAGCGGGTCTGGACCGAACGGCCATCAATACTATCTACTCCCATGTTCTCAACCCTATGATTGCCAGTAGAAGCTATATGTGCATCGAGCCTATCGAGCTGTACCTCGATACTGCTGCGCTCAGACGTGGTCTGGTCGTTTCCGTCGCTTCGGACCAGGAACCCCTTCCTTTGCTAGTGCAAGATTCCGGCATGGTGCCAGTGTCGACGCAGATTTCAATCGTCAACCCGGAAACGAACCGCTTGTGTCTAACTGGCGAGTACGGTGAGATTTGGGTACAGAGCGAAGCGAACGCGTACTCATTTTACCAGTCTAAGGACCTTTTTGACGCTGAAAGGTTCAATGGCCACACTGTTGACGGTGATCCGGGAGTCAAGTACGTAAGGACCGGTGATCTCGGGTTTCTGCACAATGTGTCCAGGCCAATTGGCCCAGGTGGAAGCATGGTTGAGATGCAGGTCCTGTTTGTGCTTGGAGGTATTGGCGAAACTTTTGAGGTTAATGGTCTGCAGCACTTTCCCATGGACGTTGAAGCCAGCGTGGAGCGATCCCATCGGGCGCTGGTCAAGGGAGGCTGGTAAGTGAAATATATTTCGCGTTCAAGAAGGGATCCAATCGCTAACACGAGAATGAAACAGCGCCATTTTCCAAGCCGGCTCGCTTCTCGTCCTCGTGGCAGAGACTCGCACGAGGTCTTATCTTGCATCTATCGTTCCGGTTATCGTCAACGCAGTGCTCAACGAGCACCAACTCGTGCTGGACATTGTTGCATTCGTCGGTCTTGGCGATTTCCCAAGATCTAGACTTGGAGAGAAGCAGCGAGGTAGGATTCTCTCTAGTTGGGTGGCGCGCAAGATGCGCACTATTGCACAGTTCAGCATCCGCGACGCTGAGCTGGATGAAACTACCATTACTGCCGTTCCTTCTGCCATAAGCCGACGCGGGAGCGGTCAGAGCGGTCGAGCTGGTACGATGGGTAGCATGCGGAGAGGCATGGCCGCCGCCTCCACCGCTCCCAGTGCACATGGCGCCTCCAGCCTCTTACGCCATGCGGAAAGTATCACGCACATGCCGGTCGCCGAGGAAGTCACCTCTCCACATTACGACGCCAATCAGAGCTATTTACAACCACCTCCACCACTTCAGATGGGCCATGCCGGTGCAGACGGACCAAGTGATTGGAACGATGTAACGCCAACAAACGAAAATCCAAGACCTCTACAATTAAACACTACTTTAGACTATTCACCAGTTGACGGTGCCCAGTTTGAGGATTCTCCCAACAGATATCTCAACGCACAATCTTCTGACGATCAGCACTTGCAGCCTCACCCTCAACATCAACCGCTTCAAGTTGCCACAGGTGACAATACCGGATATCCTGGAAATCGCAGTCAATCAGCTTTCCAGTATCAGAACCAGGCAGGCAACACATACCAGCAGGGGCACACGTCCAATGGGGATTACGCGAACAACTCACCTGAATTATTCGAGCCCACGTTCGGATTCAGGAGCGGTGGTGGTCTCAGAGTAGCTAACCAGACCGGTAGCGCCAACACAGACGACGAAGAAGATTGGTCCGCCGAAGCGCTCAGGTCAATGAACCTTGGGAGGTAAGAAGGGGGTGTTTGGCCTCACACTTCTTATTCATCGGCGCCCGAGAGATCACAATCAGTCCAAATCAGCATCGATCCGTTCATGTCTATGGTGCACACAACGTCTCAATTCTGCAACGACCGCTTATAATGATACCAAAGAGTTCTTTTAGTTTCCATCGCTTGTGTCGGTATAGGACGGATGACGTCCATTCTTCTTCTCTCATACATATATACCTAGGTAGACTGCAAGTCGGGCATATTCAGCAGCGCTGTCCTTGACGAGCATGACGAACCACGAAGACTACGATGTCATAAAAGCTCTGGCCATCCCCTCGTATCGCTCAATTCAAAGCAACAGGCTTCTGTACCTGGCTAAAGCAAATCACTTCCCTAGTGGCTGACAGAATAGAGCGGAATGTTGAACAAAATATTAATGTAATTTTGGACTTCGTCAACGAGGTCAAGACCGTTTATCGACTCAATGATCAGGTCCACTTCCCGGACTGCAACTGTCAGGGTATCTATTTCCAAACCTGCCCCCATCCTTAATATGTACATCCCAAGGGAAGATAAAGAAAACTCCGCATACACCTTGATAACTCCGTCTACCTTGCCCAGCTCCTTGAACACACTGATGCAATATTCGTGTAGACTACTCGACAGAAAAGAGACATCGTGGTCTCGTGACCCAAATGTTGATATGGGCAGCATAGAGGCAAATCCGATCAAGAGGGGAAAGGTTCATAGAGGCTAAGAGAAGTTGTTGACCCCTCATTTTGCTTACAGCAAACTCTCAAAAGCCAACAAGACAGCCAGCTTAAGATCTCGTGCCGGAGTATGTCCAGTACTCAGCAGCGTATTGAACCTCGAAGGCGGCAGGCTGGCCTTCGCACGTGGCTGGAGGTTGACCGCCAGCAGTGTTGACGCGATAGACCTGCTGCAGTGTCTCAGAGGCACCGTCCTTGGTGTCAAGCTGCAGCCAGGCCACGGCACCATAGCCCTGGCCGAATTGGCCGACGACGGCGGAGGAAGGTGCAGAGGCGGCATTGACCTTGCTGAAAGGTCCGATGCCCCATTGATGGGCAGCAGTGTCGAAGTTGAAGAACGGCGTGGTCAAGTCGATGAAGTAGTGATGGCCAGCAATGTCCATATCAAGCGAAGATGCAGATTGTTCTGGGAGGTCCAAGGCAATTGCTGGGAGCGTTTCCAGCAAGGCAGGAGCGCTCGCTGCCAAGCAGGTTGCATTGTATAGCGTCGCTACCGCACCCACTGCTACTGGAACGCTGCTTGCATCTGAGGTGGCGCAGGTGTAGTTCTGCGTGCCGCGTCCAACGCTTACTTGGTAAAGTGATAGGCCAGCAGCTGGTGGTGGAAGGGGATTTGACTCAACTGAGACATGCTATCAGTGACCGTTCTTGATACTTGATGGGAAAGTCTTTTGAGAAAGATCTCTTCCATGTTGGAACAAGAGGTATTGTCTGACTTACGTTGGGGTAAGGTCGCCCGGCTCACATCACAATCGAACGTATCGAAGGAGAACCTCTTGGAGAAGTCAAATGATCCCTTGCCGGTAGGTTGCCACCATCCACCCCACCTTTTGTCTTGCTGCGAGGGTGCGGCGTAGCACGTAGCGGACAGAGCCAACAATGAGAAGCAGATGCCACGTGCAGACATGTTGGTTTTATGCAAATTTGATTGTAGATCCTCTCTTAGTGGATGTTTGGTATGAACGATCAAGTCTTATGAAGATCGTCTGAACTTGTGTCTGAAGAAGGAGGGAAGAAGAATGACACAGTGAAATGATTGCGATGTGAAGAAGGTTTTTCTGCCATGAGTGTCTGCATCAGTCCTATATAGCCAATGTCTGATGGCAAACAGCACATCCCAGTGCTACCATGTCCAGACAGTTAGTGTCAGAGCGTCTGCACCGAGGGCGCGTAGAGTCCTGAAGCGAGAATAGAAACACCAAGCCAGAGGGAAAAGAGGCTGGTTGGTGCACCATTGATCCTACAGTACTTTTCGGACTGAACTGCCGGTGCATGGGTCGTAGCGTTACATACTAGCCATGGTTCTCCATGGTAGGCAATCCTCAAGCGGAATGGTCAGGATACAGGCGCTGGAGATCCTCCTCGCGTGGGAACTGGTGGAACCAGACCTTGCCGGACAGCGCATTTCTCCTAACTGTCAACATCATTAAAGCAGTGGATGATTGGATTGACAGTAGGTGTACGATTGAAGATCGTGCCAAGTGGTAGGCCTTTGCCATGCCTTGGATATGCCTATCGACACCCTTCATCTGACAATGCCCGGCGTTTGGATTGCAGATTCACTTTCTTCGCCAGCCATTCACTGGATCTCGAGGTCGGTGTTCCCCGGGTTTAGTGCCAGCCTATGCAAGAAATGACTGTTAATTCGATTTCTATATTGGATCATGGAGACTAGTCCAACTACGGTTGTGATTTGACGTTAAATGATCGATTGGAGAGCTTCTATTCATGGCAAATTGCCACTTGTTGGGACTCTCGCATCGTGTCGTGCAGGGCAGAGGAAAGGGATAGGACGGGGATGGTGAAGTGGATGAGCGGCGGTTGAGTGATCCTATCAGACTCGTCGCTCTGATAGATCTGATGCCAAGCCATGCTACAAAGGGAATCTCGGTCAGGCTCGGCGGCTACGGGACATGCCGAATGAGCTCTGATTGGCTTGAGTGATCTACTCTCTGATCAGCGTTTCGAACCTCATCTTCGCTTCTTCTGGCTTCAACAATTTACAGTCAATTTGCGTTTAATGCCTTGTGGCGAACCCCATCTTGCCATGGACAGGCAAGTGCTGACCTTCCCAGTTTTGTTGCCGTACTAGGGCTGCAGCCAGCGCTACATCTTGGTATCTACCCTGATCCTGGCCGAGTTGGGACGTGGTTCGACGGTACTTCTACCCTCGTCCTGCATTCCAGTACCCTATGAGGATTTCACCCACGCGTTCCTCCCATGGGATAATATCCGGCTATCTATGAATGGCTCGCTATGGGTGCGCGCTTGCAATAGCAAAAATCACCAGGGTTTACTTTTCGTTAGCTCAGTCAAGTGGGCTTATTTGGACCCAGAGTTTTTGGAACATATTCAGCGCGTACAACTACTGATGAGGCTGACGGCTATTCGGCAATCAAATGCCTTGGAAGGGGATTGGAAGAAAAACTCCTTTGATCTCGCTTCCTCTTCAGAATTTTCTATGAGCAACCTGGATACAACGCCTACCCGTATGGTGATGAGCCACTGGTGTACGTCGCCAATGATTTCACCCGACATGAGAGAGTGTATTGCCGCAATGCTTGGATATAGGAGCGTGTGTAATGGTCGGATGGGGATGACGACAGCGGTGTCGAGATATTTAACTGTCATAGCTGCAAGAATGTTTGCAGCATGATTTGTCTTTCGTATGTACATGCAGGAGTCACTCTTTCGAAAGATGTGTGTGACATCATTGAACGCATCCCGGTTCATGAACCTTTCGCTAGTAGTGATATAACAAGTGAATTCGTAAGGCTCCTAGACCCGTGTCTGTCACGAAGCATAGTACTGCCTCAACCCAAGTCTTCAGGATTCGTCTCGGCACCGTCATTGCCGTCTCTGATAACCACAGGACCCATCTTTTCAACCTTTTCTGCGAAAGCCACACTTTCCCTCAGATTGCGAGCTCCACTTAGTGCCTTGACAACTGCTGTCTCGTTCTTGTCCCTCACTAGCCGCCTGAAAGCATGTACCAGAAACCCGCTGACCAGCTCGACCGACCAGGATTCAGGGATCAAATCTAAGACATGTTCGATATCGAACCAGCCACCGAAACGCTCGAGCAGCTCCGCCGTGCGTTCCAACCGCTCGCTCAAATCCTCAATCTTGAAGAATTCGTTCAAAAGCGTCTCAAACAACTGTCCTTGTTCTTCTTTTGTGGGTAGTGCTGGTTGATTTTCAATTGGAAAACCTTGCAATCCTGATCCGCTATGAAAAATACTTGAGCCACCAAGAAGACAGTATCTCACTGCAGTGTCAAAATCCCCAAGACCGTGTGTCAATAGACGAAGTGCTTCTTTGTGGTTTCGTTCACGGCCATTCAAGATGATCATTTCTGGCACCAATTCGTTGCTATATGGAGCGAGTCTCTGCCCAAGAGCGTGGACATCGTATTCTGAAGCTGCACCATGACTCCCACCAATCAATTGCAGCAAACGAAGTCGGTTTTGCCACCAAACTGCATCGATTGGATTATCCGCAATGAATTGTCGGTAGGTAGGCTTGGGAGGTCGAAGAGCACGGTAGGTCTCGTAGCTCTGAAGTAAGGTCTCCCTCGCTTGCTGTGACGTTTCAAGCTCCGAGAGCACTGTGTCTAGGTAAAACGCGATCAGGTCATTGACATACTGCACATGATGTTTGCCAAACACCAGGTGCTCAAGATAATCCTTGACGGCACCGGGCGCTTGCTCTTTCAAGATTGCCACGGCCTCTGCAGGTTGGAACTGTACCAAGCTGGCGTCGTCAGCGAAGACTTGCACCCCAAGTCGAGGGTTTCTATTTGCTAGCCATGCACCATACTCTTTCACTAGGTCTGCGTTTTTCAGTCTCGGTAGGTATTTCCGCATGCTTTGCTCGCCTTCAATCAACTCTCCACCAGTGTCTTGTTCACCCTCCAGAATGCGTCTCCACGTTGCCAACACCATGGCAACGTTCTTTTTTGTTTGATACAGCCGACTAAGCATATACAGACGATGGTGCTCTTCGAAGAGTTCGGCCACTCGATCAAAACAGTCAACGCCTTGCTGAACGACTTCATTCAATTCTGCCCTTGTCGAACCGGCCACGGCCGGTCCTCGTGGAGTTTTGCGATCGAGAATGAGCAGGACGTGGACGAGGGAAGCGTCGACGGTCTGAAAGATCGATTCTTTATCCGAAACACTGGCAAGTCCTTTCTTCTTTCGCCAATCTAGAAGATAACGTTTCAACACCTTGAGCAAGTTGTCACCGTAGGGGCCATTAGGATCCATTGTGATTTGAGTGACGGAGAAGCTTCTCCGGACAAGGTCTACCACGTCGCAGAGACCCTGAGGTACCCATATTCCAGCTTCACTGCTGACAACTTCTTTGCTCAACAGAGGAACCAGACTTAAAATTACTCGAGGGTCAACCTCACCACTGACGAGCGCTTCTTCCGCTGCTCTTTTGTTACGCTCAAACGCCATTACACCATTGGCTGTTTGGAGAAGCAAATCGCCGAACATAAGCACAGATGCCTTTTGACGGATGTAAGTAAAAGTCAAGAATTCCAGCTCATTACGTGGTTCTTGGCCTCGGATGCTGTTTATGACTCGTTGTAGACCAGGCACATCTATTGAGAGCGTACCATTCGCACTGGTACTGATCGTGTCCACGGTCTGTTGTTCTAATTGCACAACTAGAGAGTTTCGTACAACCCAGCTTAGCTTGTTCCCAGAGTATGCAAGGATTCTGGCTTCAGAGTGTGCAAAGGCTGCAACAAGTCGATCTTCTTCTCCATTGCGCTGGTCGTCTTTGCTGTATTGTGGTGAACTTGTTTGCTCGTCTAACTTGAGACGTCGCAGCCGTAGGTTTCGGCTTATTTTTGGCATCGAAAGATCAACGATCGTGGAAGCGGTCCTCAAGCCTACAGAATGCGCTGCTGCTTGATCTCTAGTGGTATCAGCGGTGGAGAGAGGAATCAAGACTTTTGGCGTCTGTGTCTCTCCCGGGTCAACATCCCACCGTTGTACTTCGATAGCTGTGATAAGTCCCTCTTCCGTCTGAGTCTGCACCAAGGCTAAAACATATCCCTCATCAATGCTTGATGCTATGCTTGCTTCACCTTCAGGTATACCAGCGCCGTCAAGGACGAGCGATAGTGGATAGCTAGAGAATTCGACAGTGCCTCTGGGAACTAGGTCGCCATCGAGATTGACAAACAGGCCAACGCCAGGCTCTTCATGTTTAGTGCCCGTGGTGAGGAGGAACTCATTGTCCGTAGGAGAAACAATGTGTGGCAGAAGAGGTCTTGTTGCTTTGTTAGGCTCTATCTTGGGTACGGTCTTTGGGGGCTCTAGGGTTGCTGTTGGAAGTGTATCCCCTGGTAGAGGCTCTTGCGGTACAGATAGACCCTCTTCCTCGATTGGCGATGGTCGAGGCGAGGGCGATGTGGATCGAGCCTCGATATCCTGTATAGGTGGAATGCCTTCTGATGAAGGATTGGAAGGATCCGGCTGGAGGAGACTATTATCGAGGGGCTTTCCACCGAGGCTCTTGTTACGCGAGTGGGAATGTGTCCCCCGTACAGGACTTACCGCAGAGTAGCTCCTAGCCCTGGGTTCTTGTGCTGGCGGAGGGAGTGAAGGCAAAGGTTTCTCAACCTCGGGGGACTCTGGCTCATCGATGTGAGTAGATACAGGGAATAGGTCAACCTTCTGTTGGTTCACGACGTCCAGCAGCGAGTATGACGAGCCATCGGCAACGCATGCCAGGTCTCCTCTGCGCTGTATTGCCTGCACACCAGGCAGTTCTATATCGCGAATCTTACGGGCTTCATCCCCAATCCTGATCAGTCTTAACCTCTGCTTCAGACAAATCACTATAATCGCCTCGTTTGCTTCATCGCTTTCGCCTTCAGAGTTCTCGTCGAGATCCAGACCACCCACCCATGTACACCCGCTCTGCTTGATCCTACCACCATACGCAGGGGTGAATTCCGGAAGCGAGTAAAACGTCAGTGTACCATTGCAGAGCACACATGCTTTGTCCGCACCAGGTAGTAACAGGATTTGCTTCACACCCTTATCATGCCCCTCCTGTTCTGTATTGTATGGCGGTTGCAAGCGCGAGGCGAGGACATACGTCGCGGCATCATCTTCTGACTCTCCTGGGATCGATACGAAGTGTAAGAGCTCTCCTGCACTGGTACCGATATACAGGTTCGACTGGTAGACATCCACGCATGTTATTGTTATTGGTTCTGCATCTTCTGAAGTGTCTGCAGACAGTGGTATGTCGCTCAGCAGGTCGACCAAGATGTATGGGCTCAAAGAGTCGCTGCTCGTGATCGCCGTTTTCGTTGCTGCTGCCAGGGTGCCGGCCATGGTTTCGGACAATGGCTGCGCATCATTTCTGCCTTACGAACTCGAGTACTGTGTGGCAGTCGGCTTTCATCATGTATGATATGTATAGGAAATAGACGAAAGGTACAGGTAGAGAGGTATAGCAGAACACTGGAGCTGATCAATGTGGACTGCCTGATTGGGACAAACCGCGGCATCTGCCACTTTACACTTCCGCCGTCACTTTTGCCTCAAGTGATTGCTCCATACCAAGTACGGTGCAATAATCTAAAACCTAGAGCCTGGCTATCAGTCGCACGCGTCGACTTCCAACTGTCTACCTAGACACATTACCCTTTAGAGGTCTAGGCAAGGGATTCTGAAAGCATACGTCGCCGCGCGTTCTTATGTGATGATGGAAGCTGAGCGCTTATGATCAATAGCACCAACAAATCGTTGAAGAACAGTGCAAGACAAAATGGCAAACGAACCAGAGAAACCTGGCGAGTCTAATGGCCAACCCATTCCCGTTAAGGATACCATCGATACAGCAGAAAACACCAACGGCAATTCGTTTCAAAAGGCAGTTGCAGCGTGGCGCGCATTGGACCTCACAAACCTTGTAGCCACCCTTGACACGACCGCCTCAGATCTCGTCACGCATCAGAAAGACTCTCTGGTACAACGCAAAGAGCTCGCGCAAAAGACGAAAGACTTCAAGAAGCTTGGTGAGAGTGAGAAGCTGTTGGAAATCAAGGATCTATTGAAGGCATACCAGAACTATGTCGACCTTCTCACAAACCAATCCAAGAGCGTCCAGGCGGCGTTCATGTCTGCCTACTCACCACTGAGTGAAGCTCCAGATCCTTATCCCCTCCTAGATGCTAGTATCGACGGCGTGGTAGCGAGCGAGGAGGTAATTCCTAGATTGGAAGAGGAAAATCAACGTCTACAAAAGACAGTTGCCAAACAGAGCTCAGAAATCGAAGAATTAGATCGCCAGCTGGAAGAGGAGAGGGGAAAGAGACAGGAGCGTGAAGGCAACCAGGAGGCAAAGATCAAGGAAGTCGAGGCCAGCTGGGAAGCTGCCACAAAGGAGAAAGAAGAAAACTGGGCTGCTAAAGAGAAGGCTTTGGAGGAAAAGGTAGAAAATCAAGATCGTCTGCTGAAAGAGCTCAAAGCCAGTCACGAGGTCTCGCAGAGGCTGGAGAAAGCAGATGGCGTTTCTGCAGGCCAAAGTGCTGCAGCTGCGGCGGAGATGGAATTCCTTTCGTCTGAGCTCGAACGAACAAATACTAGACTGGCCGAGCTGGAGTCCAGGAATGAACACCTGCGCATCGAGCTTGCTCAGGCAGCAGGTCATACGAATGTTTCCAACCAAAATAATACTGTAGAGGACGATCCTACTTTCCAACGCCTACGTTCTGAAAACTCCAGTTTACTGCGCAAAATCGAGGCATCAAGGGATGCAAGGGAATCTGAATCATCGAAATGGGAGAGTCGGATCAAGAGTGCAGAGCGCGAGATCGCATCTGTACGCGCAGAGAGAGACGCATTGGAAGCTAAGGTTTCAAAGTGGAGCGACTATGATCAAGTCAAGGGCGAACTAGACATGCTTCGTGCGATCGAATTTGCAACAGTAGGTGACGACGAGGACGAGGGCGACGGAGTCACACCTACCAAAGCGGATGGCTCTACTGATAAAGTAGCCAACGAGAGTCTGGAGAAACTTTTACTTGCAAGAAACAAAAAATTGAATGACGACCTTGCGGAGCTACGTGTAGCTCACAATGGGATCCAGGAGAAGTTGCAAGGTCTACAGGATGAACTGCGAGTTGCAAATAGCGGCCTGGATGAGGCACGAGAGCTGAACGCAACACTCGAGAACGACCTTCAGAGGACACAACAAGAAGCTTCGACAGCTTGGGACACTGCGTCGATGGCACCAACTTACACCTCGCGGTATCCAACAGCTCACAAATCCATATATGGAAGTGCGAGCCGAAGGACTGGAGGGACATCTCCCACTTCCTCGATCATTTCAGGCTTTGATCCGAACTCGGGCCGTGGATCCCCTCGTGGTGGTGGTTTCGACAGTCTCCGAGCAGGTGACACAAGTGGAGGGCAAGGTATTCTACCAATGGTGACTGCGCAGCGAGACCGTTTCAAGAAGAAGATCGCCGAGCTGGAGGTCGAGCTGCAGAAACAGTACGCTCTCGTTTCGTCGTTGCGTAGTGAAGTTTCCAGTCTGCAGAAAGACAATCTCAGCCTGTACGAGAAGACTCGCTATGTGTCCTCATTCCCTTCTGCTCGTCCCACCGTGGCCGGATCCGGAGCGGCACACAGCACAAATCCAAACCCATCGATCATCTCTGTCGGTGGTGGTGGTGCGACCTCCCCAGATCCGAGCAGCCGATACCGCTCTGCATATGAATCGAATATATCACCGTTTGCTGCTTTCAGAGGTCGGGAAAGTGCGAGGGCATTCAAGAGGATGACACTTCCAGAGAGAGCAGTGTTCCAGATCACCAGGATGGTGCTAGCTACTAGAACCAGTAGAAACTTATTTGCGGCCTACTGCCTTGGGTTGCATATGCTGGTGTTGATGATGCTCTACTGGTTAAGCAGTGCAGACGATGCTAGCAAAAAGATCACATCCGCAAGTGGCGCAGGTGTCTGGCAAAAGGAGGGATTCGATGGTGGAGGTAAGATGTAGCTGGTATTCATGTAAAGTCGTTCAACTCGGCTGTAATTTAGGCGTCCTTCTTGTCCCAAATTTCCAGGCTTGCCAGAATGTTGAGCAGCGTCCAGTAAAATTGTGAGATCTAGAACCGCATCCAGACTCAGTCGACGGCCTCCGTTAACACGTCTCTGAGCGAGGGCGCAAGCTCTTCCAAGCTCATCCCATCAGGACGACCTTCGACCTGCTGGAGGGCCCTCGCATAGAATTCGGCCATGTCTTTGGACCGCACCTTGACAACCCAGCCGGTGCTCGTGATCATGACGAGGTGCTCCTCAGTCTTGCCCAAGAGGCCAGGCGCAGCCTTGACGATCTTCTCCACCCATTCTTCATCCACGTCGTCGCGCACCATCCTTGCCACCTTGAACAAGTCCACCATCCTATCGCTTTGCAGACCCTGTCTGACTAGTGACACAACAAGCTCCCTTCGTCGGTGCTCCTCCTCTCGCTCACGAGCTTCAATCTCCTTCCTCCTTGCCACCTCACGGGCTTTCTCTGCCGTGATCTCGTCCTCGATGGCTTTGCGTCGCGCTCGTTCCTGCGCAAGCTGCGCTTCTCGCTCAGCGGCGCCCGCCGCTTCGCGCGCACGTTGCATGTCACCCTGTGATCGCTGGAACTCATGATACGCGCGGCGTTGATCCTTTCGTGCGAGAGACTTTGCCTTTTTGGCGCCCACGTTGCGCGTCTGGGTGCTACCTGCTGCCTCCTGATGCTGATGCTGCTGCTGGACAGCTCTGCCATTGGCGGGTCCGGCCTCTCCCTCTTGCATGCCATCTTCAGCGAAGTCAAGTTGAGGAGGGTCTTGAGCCGGTGGATTCGGCGGTTGGGCCAGCGGTTCATCGTGTACTTGCGCATGATCGTCTCTTATTTCCTCATTTAGAACATCTTGTTGAGCAGCGGCAGCAGTAGCAATGTTTTGATTGGCATGGTCATCACCGCGTAGTGTATTGTCATTTCGATGCTGTCGCTGTTGAACCCATTCCTGTATTTGTGGCGCAAAATATAGCAGCGTGCATATGCTGGCCAGATGCACTAGGTCCTGTACCAAGGGCGTCCCAGGTGTGGCGAACGGAAGGAGTCGGTTAAGCAACCTGATCAACGAAGCCATAGTAACTTTCTCCGTGATTAAATTCTCGTAAGATCTCAAAGAACCTTTATATTCCAGTAATAATCATCTCATCCAGAGGAAATGACAACCAGCAAGATTTGTTCGGCAATGTGTGTTTTGTCACGTGCAATCGAGCGAGAGACAGCCTTACAACTCAACTGTTTATGAATAAAAGCTGGTCACACTTGACAACAGCAAACCAGGCGCCTTAGGGATAGGATGCATCAGAATTCTTTGCACGTTTCTTGTGAATGTTCCCTCTCAACTTATGTTGGCATCTATATCTTGACGTAACTAATCGAAGTCTCCGATTTCACCGTGATGGCTTGTTCCGCTCGTGCGTGCAAATCAGAACAGTATGTGTCTAGCGACGAGCCGCAATGATATTGCAACTGAGAATCCACTGACGATTTTGAGTTCATGGTGGGATGTGAAGTGCTTAAAAGAGCTCTGTGGTGAATCAAAAAGAGGTTACTAACATCATTCTCACTATTCAAAAGTCTCGATGCTGATATTTAGTCAGTTGTGGTCAACTATTACTACCCAAGGAGCTATCTTGAAGCACGGTATAGCATACAAGAGATCTACTTTCTGGTCGATCAGAGCTGGTGGCATCCTTAGCTAGCTTCGTTTGATGTCCATAGTGTGAAAAACTGGTTGAACTCAAACCATGTCGGATCTGACCGAAGCAATATACTTGTACCTGACGATGCCGTCATGATTGAAACCCAAGACCGGATCATAAGCAAGGAACCTTTCTTTGGAAGCCTCTGCACCAGCCTTCTTGAGCTTCTCAATCTCCTCCTTGATCCAGACGATTTCTTTCCTTGCGGCCTGAAGCATGCAAAGGATCCGCCCTCGGTCAGTCTCACGCAGAAAGCTAGCGCCGTTCATGTTTTCCCAGGCAAACCTGTTACCGCCCTGATAGATATAGAATCTGTTGACGTCGAGCACGCCAGCCAACGAGTCGACCAGCAGGGTGCTGGAGGGGTATAATACGAGCTTGATGTGCTGGACGGCGTGGACGAGCGCCTTGCGCATAGCGAAGATGTCGTGAGGAGAGTCTGTAAGGTCCGGCAGGAACGGTGTTGTTCCCGACAGCCAGGCTTTGATCTTGTTGCATTTGTTCTCACCTTCGATTTGGCCCAGGGAGCAGATGGGGTCACTGGATGGTATGGGATCGGGCCTAGCGGGCATAGGAGATGTATCTTCGCCTGTGCCTTGACCATCGTCCATGTCGATTGTCTCAGTGCCGTCTTCTTCTTCCTCGTCCTGTTCGTACCGCTCTTCGACAGAGAGTGATGTGAAAACAGTGTGTCTCATTTCCCTATCAACTTGCATGCGCTCCTCTGTTCGGTGGGCAAGTGAAATAACACTGTCGGTTTCGGCGTCAGGGTTGTGTTCCATCATGGTTGTCTCTCCAGAGGCATCAGTGGCATCAGCTTCGATGTTACGATTGGGGATGATGATCTCTTCGTCAGAGCTAGAGTCCTCGTCAAACGGAGTGGGCATCTTCGATCGTGATTCTATAGTTGACATGCTTGTACTGGACTGCAAGATCGATCAGGATACATGAAGCCGATTTGGGTTTTGGCGCAAGATTGCTTTCCTGATATACCGCGTGAAGTTCGAACCCGTGAACAAACCATAGTTTGCTTCAGACGTATCTTGTGAATTTGAACGTGAAAGCTCACAGACACTGTGGCATGCGCTTCTGTGCATGACAATACTTTCATCTGCTTCCATTGACAATCACTTTGCGAGGAATAGTGAGTCGGTAGTAGATAAAACGCTTCGGTGGCGCATTGTAGACATTAAATACATTGCCTCGTGGTCTTCATGATAGTCATTTATGTTCTCCATTGCCAGAACTGTATGTGATTTTCTTTCAATCTTCAAGGCCAGCAATTTACCTTAACCGTTCTCACCCGCCCAAAATTCCAGCTTTTTGAACGCACCTGACCCCAACCGAATCAGAAGGGAGGTCAGTGGTACTAACGCTCACTTTGCTTTGCTTTCTAGAACCCAGTCGACCGCCGTCTACCCAAAGTGGGTCGTCTATTGTTCGCTGGTCTAGTTTCACCGTTGAGAGGCAATTCGGCCTGAGCAACCATTGACGGCACTTTATCCTCATCGATCGTCTGAAGATGCATCAGCTTCTCCAGGAAAGCTCTCTGCAGCTGCTCGTGACTATTCTTCAGAAACCCTTTGACAAAGCTGACGAATGTCCTGTTACACCTCGCATCTGACACAATCTGCACATACCAGCCCATTCCTGTATCGTCGGCGTGTAGCAGATCCTTCGATCTGATCCGCTGTAGGCTCTGATCCATGCCTTCTGCAATCGGTTCTCTGATCAGCCGCCAGTGATTGACAGAGGTGAAGCCACCAGGTGCTAGGATGGTGATATCGCAGCCGTCTTGCGTTGGCTGGAAAATGGCATTGTACCGGACACCGCCGCTCCATAGCCGTTTGGGAATGAAGGGCAGGTCGTCCTCCACCTCCCACCACTGCTGATTATCTACTGAACACTGGGCATCGCCAGAGAGGTTGGGCTTGCTCTTGCCGTTCGGTGCAGCGACTGGTTTCGTGCTTCTCACATCTGGCGAGAAGCGGATGACGGTGGTGAAATCGTGCAAGATCTTGATTGCCGCGTCAATGGAGACATTGCCTGGAAGAGGCGAGGACGATTGGTGGGAGAAGTTCGTCTCGAACATGTCTATTCGTCTACGCGATGGTCTGGGATCGGCGTGACTGACCAGAGGCCTGGAGGTAAGGTTTCGTGCAGCCTTGGGTCACAGCAGGAGATGCCAGGTACTTGAGTAGGTGGAGGATAGAGGCTAGAGTGACCTAGTAGCAATATGGTTGAGATGCAGTTGCAGGTGCAGACGTCGAGAGTCTAGGTGGGACGGGATGGGTCTGGTCAGACCAGCACTGGTATTGGCAGCTCGGCGGGAAGAAGGATGAGAAGACCAACCAGAGAGACTGGGTCAGGACGTCGATCGTAAGCAGTGACGGCTGTCAATGCCGCGTATGTACACATAGGTAATATAAATACCAAACTCTATTCTCAATGGTCGAAAGACTGCAAAACCTGGAGCCGCGGCATCCGCAAACAGGCCGAAAAGTCAGTATTGGGAATGATGTAACTCGATCTCCATTACATCAGACCTCATCGGCTGCTGCGGCAACGTGCAGAATGCGGTACATCGTCTCGATCTTATTCTGAATCTCACGTACATCAAGAACAAAGACCGCTCAAGAATGAAGACGATACGAGTTGCGGTCGTTGTCGCCTCTTTTTTTTTTGTTCGGACAAAACCTGTCGATCTCGTCCATCATGGCCTGCTCTCCCTTGGCTGGCGATCCTCGGCGACGATCACCGCCGTTACGGACCAATGAGATGACAGCGGTTGACTTGCATTGCAGGCTTAATCAGCACGCTCTAGTTTCTACGCATTAGGTCATTGCAATGCGGTCTACTTTGGCTTCGTGGGTGTCATCATTGGTACGGCTAAAGCAAGATCAAAAGTGGGCAGTAAAAGATTGGAACTTTTTCGGACGATGGTAGGCGAAATTGGCAGCAAACAGCGGAATGCCCTCAAAGTTTGATGTGAAGGCTCTAGTTCAATGAAGGTGGAAGTGACTGTCACTTATGATGAGAGTACAAACAGTGTGGATGGTCGTCTTGCTGACCCCATGCATCACATGAGGCTTTGGAATCCTCGTAGCTGTGTTTTTGAATTCTAAGCTTGAAGACTTCAGGAAATGTAGCTCAGTCCCACAGATGGTGATACAAGAGCGAAGGGAACGAAATGTCCTCTCGTCCATATGATACCCTCGTCACGGCTATCCGGACTCACAATCCTGACTGGTGCTTCGGTATGTGAGGATCCATCTCTGACCGGGTGTCGACTACATGGATAATCGATGGCGAGATGCGGAGTGACCATATCAGGACAGGATTCCGATCCGACTCTCCCACCAGCTCGGCCCCGAAAAACGCCAAAGGAAAACTCAAACGACGATGAAGTATCCAAAATATTCAAAGTATCATTGAGATCGGCCAAACCGCTCGTAACCGCTTTCAACAAGGGTATCAAACATTTTCAAGCCGAGGTTGCCAACAAGCAAACCTTTCTCGAAAGCTCAAGGGCGCAGAGAGACGCGATCTAGACACTTTTACCACGTTACCGATGCTGGATCTCATGATGGCCATCTACCAGAACATGAGTTGATGTGGTGAATATCTTTCCCCTCTGGTCAGATTGATTTGAAACTCAAGCAACGCACCAAGGGTTGATCGGATGACATAATGTTATGTCGAAGGCTATGAGCAACATGGCTGCACAGAGATAACACGTCTCATCCGCAACACCGGTACTATCGTTCTGATGGTACTGCTCCCCCCAGTCCATCGTTTGATACATGTCAAACGCAGCTCGTTCTGTCCTACGTGGTAGTGTATTCTGCCAACATACCAGAACTCTCTATAGAAGTGGAAGCTCCCACCTCCTCACGACATGGCGAGGAAGCCATTTTTGTTGATCCGCTTTTTAAAAATATTGTAGATCTCCTTAGCTGGCTCACAGCTCCTTCTTGAAGAAATGCTCTGGAGCATGGCTCGTCTCGTAATCGACATGCACGTACGCCCGCTCGACGTCCGGCAGGCTCTCGAGCTTCATCTGCAGAGCTTCAGCAACATCGTGCGTCTCCCTGAGGCTCATACCTGGGTCCATGACGATGTCAACCTCGACAATCAATCTGGGACCCGAGTGCCAGGCTCTGACAGTGTCCAGCTGGGTAATCTTGTCGCTGTGGGTCATGCTGATGTATGTGATGTGCTGCAAGAAAGGTGTGTCGGCCGACACACCGATCAAGAGCTGGAACTCTGACCAAGCAGTCGACAGCCACAGGAAAGAGATCAAGCAGGACAGGATGATGGCACCCATTGGATCGATCCACCATCGCAGCTTGGCTCCTCCTACAGAAGTCAGAACACCAAAACCGTTGATCAGCAGGTCGTTGCGGTGATCCTCCCATAAGATGCGGATCTGACTGTATTTGTTACGCAATCCCCAACAGTACAGGAATAGAGCGAATTTGACGCAGAAAGCAATGCAGACAGCAATAATTGATGGGAGGTGGAACTCGCTGGTCTTAGTGGCCGATCCCTCGGCCAGTTCCCGTGCGGACAAGACGATAAGGATGAGAGAGACGGAGGTCATGATGAAGCAGAAAGCGATGTTTCCAGCGGTCTCAATGCGGGCCTTACCGCTGGGAAAGCGACGAGGATCGACTCTTGTAACAGCGCGGGTACACAAGAGTAAGGTGAGGTTGGAAAGTGGGTCGAAGACGGCGTCGGCCATGGTGGTGAATAGAGAGAGCGAGCCGGATGCGATTGCACCGTAGAGTTGCAACACAGCGAGACAGATATTGGCTGCGAAGGAGCCATACACAGCAATCTTGAACTGCAGTGCCTCGCTACCCTGCTCCTCCCTCGCCTCGCGCACGTGCTCATCGACTGGCTTCAATAGGCGCTCGATATTGTCGTTCTGCGCCTCGTAGAAGCCCTGTAGCTTCCTCGTCGCCAACATGTCCTGACCCTTGGTGAAGGGCGCGGCACAGGCATTTTTGGCAGAGGATCGCTTGCGCGACGTGTTTGCTTTAGCAGAGTGAATCTCGTCCTCCGTCTTTAACCCTCGTCGTAGACTGTAAGGGTCGTTTGCGTCGCTGTACGTCGGGACGATCTGTCGTTCCGCCTCGTCATCGTCAATGCTGTTTCTCTTTGCGAACGTCGGTCGACTGAACGGCTCGGCAGCGGTCTCACTGGAGGGTGTTGTGGCCTCGTACGCTGTGGATGTGCCAGGGTGCTTCTTGGAAACAGAGTCGCTGGGTGTTAATTGGACAAACGCTCCAATGTCGCCGCTGTGCCGGATGGCCGGGCCTGGACTTGAGTGGGATGGGGTCGGTCGCATTGGGAATGCCTGGTCCATCTCTGTTTCGGTCATGGTGACAACGGGTGAGGTTGACACTCTGAAGACTGCGATGTTCAATACAAGGTCTCACATAGGAATCCAACAACAGAAATAGGCAGAGAAAAGGGTTGGAGAGTCGTTGATGTTGATCGGCAATCTCAATTTGATCCTTCAGGGTCGCCACGCCGGTGCCAAGAGGCTGCACATTGCCATACCTACCTGCCGTATCTGGTCCAACACCACTTATCTACGGACGCCGTCTTTACCCTTTCGCAGTCATTACCGCTGCGCATAACGCTAAGGACTAGACAGTCGTTTTTCTGCCTATGCTACTAGGCAAAAGATTGACAATTGAGGTATTTTATTTGAGATTGACGTCGAAGTTGTGGCTGTGTTGTGACGAGGTTCGGACTTTAGGTCTTGGCGATATTTCAACCTGCAACCTTTGCGAGTGCATTGTTATCAGTTGGTGCCCTATATCTGTGGTTGGAATAGATAACCAGGCCCATAGCTGGACGGAAATATGCCTGTGATTGACGGATAGACCATACCCTCAGCAAGGACAGCAATCCCAAGACTTGGCGTTGCCATCGTTGTTATCTCTTGTAAGAACGTCAACTTGGCCAAAGCCTGGATCAAATGGACTTGGGAGAATGCAATAGGGAAATCATTGTATTTCACCAAGAGGAAACCATCATTGGCGTCCGTGAATCATGATGACGAATAGGTCATGTCTAAAAGCTCTTCATACAAAAATGTTGTTGGCCTGGTTCTAGCTCGTTTGCAAGCACGCACGAGACTGGGCTTTCCATTCGTCTCATAGAAATGGTCTCCTTTTGGATTCTTGCAGAACTTCATATAGTTCCTAATGCGTTCTTGTCAAGTGACTATCCGCGGATGTGTCATGGTGAACATTTCTAACAGATTGCCATCAGAGTTCATAATGAAGTAGTCCTTCGATGTTATGATCGCAGGGCAAAGTTATCCGTTGCTTCCACCCATCTCGTCGGTTCTATATAGACTCATTTGACAGGGCGTAAATGCTGCAGTATTCCCTGAATCAACAACAGCGGACTTCTTGGCTCACGATAACTTGGTGCTGTCGATTCAAAGACAAGTCCCATCAATCATGACGTTGGGTAGTGAAGACGAACACGGAGGATGGGGAAAGCTTAGATCATCCTTAATCCTCCGACCTCGGATGTGGGGTTTTGAGATTTTGGACCACAATGCTGAGGATTGCTTGTTGTAATCGTCGACAAACCTCGTTCTTGACAATTGCCATTCTACCCTGTCAAAATTCGCATATCTAGTTTCAACGCCGTAGCCATGCCTTCATATAATATCGTCGTCTTCGCTGGCGACCACTGCGGTCAGGAAGTCGTGCCAGAGGCCATTAAAGTGAGCTTGACTGGATGAATAGTTACTTGCGGTCAACGAGAAGCTCACACAATACCACAGACCCTTAAAGCGATTGAGAAGAAGCGCAGCGATATAACCTTCAACCTCGACGACCAACTGCTTGGCGGTGCCTCGATCGACGCTACGGGAGAACCTCTGACAGAGTCAGCTTTGCAAGCAGCCAAGAACGCCGACGCTGTCCTACTGGGTGCCATTGGTGGTCCAAAATGGGGCACTGGCGCTGTGAGGCCAGAACAGGGAATTCTGAAGCTGAGGAAGGAGATGGGTACATTCGGCAACTTGAGGCCATGCTTCTTCGCGTCGGAAAGTCTTGTGGAGAAGAGCCCTTTGAAGGCTGAGGTCTGCAGAGGCACCAACTTCACCATTGTGCGCGAACTTACCGGCGGCATCTACTTTGGAGAGAGGAAAGAGGACGACGGTAGTGGATTTGCCATGGACACCGAACCATACTCGCGTGAGGAGATCGCTCGCGTGACCAGACTCGCTGCACACCTTGCTCTAGCCGAGAACCCACCTGCGCCAGTTTGGAGTCTTGACAAGGCCAACGTCATGGCCACTTCGCGATTGTGGAGAAAGACAGTGACCGAGGTCATGGAGAAGGAATTCCCCCAGCTGAAGTTGCAGCATCAGCTCATCGACTCGGCGGCTATGATCATGGTGAAGAACCCACGTGGCCTGAACGGAATCATCGTCACCTCAAATCTGTTCGGCGATATCATCAGCGATGAGGCAAGCGTTATTCCTGGATCTCTCGGTCTCCTGCCCTCCGCTTCGCTCACTGCCTCTCCAGATGGTAAGAGCAAGTGCAACGGTATCTATGAACCAATCCACGGCTCGGCTCCAGATATTGCGGGCCAAGGTGTGGTGAACCCAATCGCGACGGTCTTGTCGGTTGGAATGATGTTAAAGTACAGTCTTGGCCAACCCGAACTTGCTTTGAAAGTGGATGAGGCAGTCAAGATAGCCATCGAGAAGGGTGCAACCACAAAGGACATTGGAGGCAACTCGTCAACGCAAGAAGTCGGCGATGCTATTGCTGCCGAACTTGAGAAGCTGCTATCGTAGAAATAGCACTATCAATCAAACAGTAAATGATACCTTCTAGTTCTAGCTCCTTCTCTTCCAAGTAGGCTCAAGATCTGGAGAAGCGTTAAAATTCATGAAAGAGGAACGAGATATTGACAGCTGATAGAGTTGTGCCAAGCTCCTGCCTTAGCTGCGGTTCCATATGTTGAGTTCTTGATCAAGCTCATACCACCCACATAAGCCAGCCATGACAAATGCGAGATCTAACAAGAACACACTGGAATATCCATACATGGAGAGTTTTTCCTGCTTCATCAAATCAAAAGGCTTTGCTTTAGGACGTATCAATTCGCGATGCCACCCACATGCCTCTCGAACACCAAATACAAGGTCGGAACACAGTCAATCTACAATCAGGACTACCTGCGTGCACAAGCCAGCTGGATACGGAACATCCTCGATCCACTTGTCGCTCGAGACGGTCCAGAGGTTCTTGATTGTAAAACCCTACAAGGGATCGACGATTTGGTCTGTAGGTTGTCAGCCGCAAGTATCCCACTTGAGGATCTGCAGTACAGCCGCGTTCACATGGCGATCCGAGAAATCGCTGGCATCGCCACACGTTGGCCCGCGAAAGTCGTTGACCAGTGCGACAAGCTACTCGAGGTGTGGACAATACAGTACGGGAATTTGACGGGCGAGGCTCTGTCACCGCTTATATACGGGCCGATGGGGAGATTGCACGGAATCTCGGGAGTCGAAGACTACAATGACGAATTGTTACTGAGAAGATGGGAGAAGACGCCTGGTCTTTTCCTCGACCCGGCCAGAGCGAGGAGAATTGGCGATGCAGGGTTCACACCGGGAGAGTAGGCCGAGACGATAGCTCTTCCTGAGGCCTGTCACGATTGCACGATCGTGCTGACAATTTGATCCTCTTAGTTGGTGGCTCAAGCCCATCTTCGCTTTTTACGACGGTGTTCTCGACTCTTGCAACCCGAAAGGGGGAACCGTTACGGATCCTGGCGGAACTTATGCACTGCTTCTCACCGCCGATACGGAGACGTGGGGGTCTAGTTTCGACGTGTTCCACTTCCGTCCAAAGACACTCGATAAAGGTATATTCAGGTTGATTTCCGGGACAGAGGGCAGCAGAAGACCGGTCCGAATACTACGCAGCCACGCAGCTCTCAGCTTTTGGGGACCTCGAGTTGGTGTACGGTATGATGGATTGTGAGTTGTCTTCGCCGATGATCCGCCTTTTTACTCATACGTCTTACCTTCTCCAACGTCTGATGCATGTAGACACGTTGTCACTGGCTGGCGAGCGTACCAGAAGCCGGGCTCCATCAATATGCACTACGAGATTACTTTCCGTCGTTTACCGACCAAAGTCAGCATTGAGCAAATTTTGAGCAGACCACTTGCTGAGGAGGTCGAAGATTACAGAGAGTACAAGCGCCTGCGTCGAGAAGCAAGAGATAAGTCGATTGCATCTGGTCGATAAGATAGGACACTGGTTGAGACGTAATATGGTTGAGCGACGCGGCAAATTGGGGCTCTAAGGCGCGGCTCTTGTAGCTGCATTAGAGTCGGCATTGGTGTGTCCCGTCAAGCATGGAGTCGAGGCTCCCCAGTTTCATATTCTTCAACAAGATCCAATACGGCACGCTCTGCTGTAGTATAGAGGCGGTATGGAATCAGTTGAAACCTTCACGCCGTGAACAGTCGGCGATGGTGGGCTACCTCTACTCGCTGACACATCGTCATTAGGAACTCAGCACTTTGATGATGATCATAGAAGTGGATCAACACATCGTGCATTCTGGTTCTAAAAACATACCTCGAATTGTGATGGAGTAAATCCATACCACGAGGACATGACAAAGTAGCCTTAGACGTCATGGCCAAGCATTGTCAAGCTGTCAAGACGATTTCCTTGGAACTTGTGGCGTCGTGCCCAGGACTCTTGGGCAGTCTTAGTGAGGTAGAAGCACGACTGCTGTTCCCAAGCGCGATATCAACACACCCATCATCATCATTATCATCATCATCGAGCATGAGGTCGGAGACTGGAGCAGTACGTCAGTAATCCACAAGCGGGCGGTTAACTCCTGAAAGGTAAGATTCTACAGTGGTTGTCGGGAACCAACACCATCTCCGGCCTAACTCTCGGGGGATGGTCAGCAACCCCATGGCACAGTGCGTCAAAAGGGATGGGGTTGGTAGGGGTGGAGTGGATTCTCACCCATTCATCGTTTCACCTTCAACCTGATCTCCCGAAAAAAACGTGGCAGTTCATCTGATGGTCCTCATGGGACCTATCTGAATCAGCAGCAGAGGTGGCTTCGAAACGACAAAGGAAATGTATATCCCGCAAACGATCGGAAGGGCCGCGTCGGCATGCTCGTCTTTACTCCAAAAGCATCTCGTCATCCTTTGAATGGATTGTGGGGGAATAGGCCTTGGGACCTGGAAGTACGGTGGCGGCTCCTCAGTCCCCCACAAATAATCACCCGTCTGGGCCCACTCTGACCGTTTTTGGTGCCTCTGGATTGCAGCAGGACGGCTGAGAGAGCACCCATGGCAAAAGCGTTGCCCTCGATCAACCCAGACATTCAGCAATTTCGATGTCTCCCCGGTCTCAACGTATCGTTCTTACAGATGCATAATGCGCGTCTACCATAACTCAAAGTCGCCTCATCATGCTATTCAACCGTCCCCATCACATGTCGTACCACTAAAAAAGATGCGGCTCAAATAGGGTGCATTCTCTGACCACCACACGACAAGGATGGATTGGTCTCGTCCAAGAGATCGCCCATCTTCCCGCAGCTAAGACCCCACTGAAAAGCTTTGCATGGCCCAATAAGCATCACAAGAGTATCCGTGGACACGGCCCAAGGCCTCGCTCACCTTACCTCTTCCTGCAGACTATCGAAATCCCGGGGTATTGCCTACGGTCCAAGACCGGAGACGGCCTGGCATGTCCATACTGCATTCACCAATGCATCCGTGGCCACCCCCGTTTGTGATTCTTCCTCTATCTGTGTGGGGCTTACGCTGGGGTTGACAAGGCCTGGACGGTTTGACTATCCCCAGTTTCCATACCCACATCTTCTCCACCATCATTTCCCCATCTGTGGAGGTTCCCTTCCCACTCCCCCCCCATCATGTGGAACACGCCTAGCCCACGAGACATGGAGAAATGCGGCACGCATGGAGAACGTGGAGCACGCCGTAAGCGAATGTCAATCTGGATGCAGCGTGCTGGCGTTTTTTGCCTCTCCCCAAGCGCTGCTTGGGCCTCCTCCCCATCCGTCATAGCGTACGTGCTGAGAGGGTATATCATGTCTGAGACCTCTCTGTCCTTCATCGTTCTCCTCCATCACGCTGCCTTCATCGACTACAACTTGAGTCTTCTGGTCTCAGTCTGATTATTCTTGTACTGTCAAGTTGCAAACAACCAAGTCGACCACATTCACCAACAACACAATGGGTTCACCACGTGCGAGCCTCGACTCGATCGACAAGAGGAAGGATGGTGTCACCTACCTCGATCAGATAGAATTGGCCGCGCCAACGTCAGAGTCTACTCCAGGTAGACTGCAACCACCAGAGATCATCAGGAACCTCTCATCTGATGAGAGAATCGCCCTGGAGAACAGACTCCGAAGGAAGATCGATCTCAGACTCCTACCTCCGGTCATCATCATGTACATCCTGAACTACCTCGACAGGAACTCAATTGTAAGTGACTTTCGTCGATCGAATTGAAAAATCCCAAATCACTAACGACTTTGATAGGCCACTGCTAGATTGTCTGGAAAGGTCGGCATGCAGGAGGCTCTTCGCCTCAACGACTCCCAATACGAGACTGCCGTATCGATTCTTTTCGTTGGCTACATCCTCATGCAGGTTCCTTCTAACCTGTTCCTGAACAAGGTTGGCAAGCCAGCCATTTACCTTCCCGTCGTCATGGCTATCTGGGGTGCGATTTCCGCCTGCACAGCTGCTGCAAAGGGCTATGCCGGTCTTGTCGTCGTGCGATTCTTCTTGGGATTCGTCGAAGCTGCTGTAAGTGCCGCCGACCCGGATCCATCAATTCGACGATCAGCTACTAACGCGTCTTGCAGTACTTCCCTGGTTGTCTGTTCTACCTGTCTTGCTGGTACACACGTAAAGAGCTCGCTTTCAGATCCGCAGTTCTCTACTCCGGCAGTCTCATCTCGGGAGCATTCGCTGGATTGATCGCCGCCGGCATCACCAACGGCATGGATGGCAAAGCCGGGATCGACGCGTGGCAATGGCTCTTCATCATCGAAGGTGTCATCACCGTCGTCGTCGCCGCCATCGCCTTCTTCATCCTGCCCAACTTCCCCCGCACCACCACATGGCTGAAGGAAGACGAGCGCGAGCTGGCGGTGTGGCGACTCCAGGAGGACATCGGTGTGGACGACTGGACGGACAGCAAGGACCAGTCCTTCTTCCACGGTTTCTACCTGGCCCTGGCCGACATCAAGGTGTGGATTTTGATGATCATGTTCCTGGGCGTGGTCAGCGCGGCCTCGGTGACCAACTTCTTCCCCTCTGTCGTCTCGACCCTGGGCTTCTCCCACCTGCACACCCTCCTGCTGACCGCGCCGCCTTACGTCCTGGCCGTCTTCACCACCTTCTTCAACGCCTGGCACGCCGATCGCACTGGCGAGCGCTTCCTCCACATCGTCATCCCCCTGATCGTCGGCATCGTCGCCTTCGTCCTGGCCGTCAGCACCACCGCCGTCGCTCCTCGCTACGTCGCCATGATGATCATGCTCTCGGGTCTCTACTGCGGCTACGTCATCATCCTCAGCTGGATCTCGAACACCATCCCCAGGCCACCAGCCAAGCGTGCCGCCGCTCTGGCTCTGATCAACGCCGTTTCCAACTCCTCTTCCATCTACGCCTCTTACCTTTACGGTGGCGCACCCCGCTACATTCTTGCTTTCTCCGTCAACATCGGCACGCTTGTCATTTCCATCATCGCCGCTGCGGTCTTGCGAATCCTCTTGACTAGGGAAAACAAGAAGATCGAGAGGGGTGTTGTCCTCAAGGGCGGCATTGGCGGTACTTTCCGCTACCTCGTCTAAGTTTTGACTTTTTTTTTTTTCTCCTTCTGAGCGCATGGTTTTTTTCTTACGAAGTTCACGGCATTATTCTACGGTTGTCTATAGACATGTTCATATACAAACACACCTGAATGACTAAACGGATGGTGACAGACCAAGCCGGTACATCAAACCTTTCACACATCTTCGTCTCTCATACTAGCCCACTCTTGTAGAGCGAAAGTCTCAATTTCAGCGCACGTAAAACATCATCAGATTTCCGCCTAGTCCATCCTTCCTTTCCAGCCAGAGAGAACTCGATCAACCTCTGGTAGGGAAGAACAGTTACGCGAATGGGTCCGGCCAAGGTCTCTACGTCACCGACCAAGTATGAACAGAGACTAGACGAGCTTGCGTTCGCTTTGAACAGAGATTGCTGTTTTGGCTTGGGAACATGTGCTTGTCGTCAAGGTGCTGGCGTACTCGACGGAGGAATGCTCTGCCCCACTCCCAATCTACTTTCCATTCCAATATCCAGTGGCCAACCTTTTCGACAAAACAATGTACTAAATTTTCGATCCACATTGAATCGAAATGACGCTTACAAACTGTCCAGCTTGTCCTCATGACGAACAGAGGATTCCCTCTCCTCCAGGCTTAATTAAGTCTATCGGTCAAACCATCGTGGCTGTTTTGGTTTTTTTTTTTGGGGGAAAAAACAAACGTCGTGATCTGTTCAGGTAGCCTTTTCCCAAAACTAGAGTAGGCTCACAGTTGAGATTTGCCCTTCTGTTTCGAATCTAGCACCCCCCGATACGAGTATCTACTTGGAGCTTTGGATATGAATTGTACACGCGCCATACATGTCGACGAAGACGGGGAGGTGGATGTGGTCGGACAAGCGATAACGATACGATGATTGGTGGAGATTTCAATGCGGAGGAGTGGACAGAGAGGAGACACGTAGATTTGTGGTCGGATGATGGTAAAGTGATATATATATATATATATATATATACACCAGCGAAGCCGTGAGTGCCGATGCACGTACCTCGAGACACACGACAGCCACCTACACATCGATCGAGGACTCGTCAGCCTTGGGACTTGCCATTTGCAGCCTGCTTCTTGGCCTTCTGTTTGACGCCGGTGTCTTGTCTGTCCTTGTCCTTGGAGTCGCCGTTCCAGGCGGCTTTCTTGGCCTCCTTGGCCTTCTTGCCCTTGGTTCTTGCATCCTCGCCGTCGGCGGCAGTCTTGGCCTTGGCCTCGTCCTTGAGGCGGTCCTCCTCGGCGAAGAGCTTGAGCAGGGCGGGGATGAAGTGCTGGGTCTGGGCGATGTCGCCGACGCGCACGCGCATGCAGTCGTGCGCGGAGCAGACGCGCATGTCGCTCGTCACCTTGAAGCGGATCGCCTCGCCTGCCGTGCTGACGGGCCCGTGCGATGAGGGCTGGTTGTGGAAGGGTGATGACATGTTCTTCGTCGCGGCCGTGGCAGTCTGGCGCTGTAGCGACTTGGTCGTGTTCGTGGGCAGCGAGACCTCCGCAGCCGTACCTGCCTGGTCTGGATACGTCTCCAAGTCGGCTGCATCTGCATCACCGTCGTCTGCGTTGTCGGGATCGACAATGCCGTCGTCAAACTCCTCTTCAATGCCTTCTTCAGGTAAGGTGTTGTTGCCATTCAAGGGTGCAGGTGTCTCAGACGGGCCAGCGTATTCCAGCACCGGGAGTTTCTGGTACCGCTGGGAGAAGTGGGTGAGGACACAAGCGCGAGCATTCATCTGAGAAGCGATGTCGAGGGCCTCGCTAGTGGTGGAGTGGCGTTTTGCAAGCGCATCGGCGGCCAGTTCGTCATCGAAGGTGGCCTCGTGGATGCAGACTGTGCTGCCGCGACCGATAGCTGCAAACGCCTTGCTAGGTCGGCAGTCGCCCGAGTATGACACTTTGAAGCCTGAAGGCAGCGTGACGGCATAGGCGCGCGCGCCCTGGCAGTGCTGCACCCTGGCGGCCTGCACATCTTTCAAGCCGATCTCGCTAGGGGACATGACGATGTCGCCACCAGTCACCGACTTCTCGTCCGCACGTGTGTACCGCTTCAAATGGCTGGCGTAATCGCCCTTCAGCTTATTGAAGGTCAGGACTAGATTGTTAATGTGCTCGTATCCGATCTCCTCGATCTGGGCGTACTCTTGAATCCAAGACGCCATGGCGGGCTCAGCGATGACGTTGAGACGTTTGTTGTCCGGCGCAGAGGTGTCTGTCTGTCCGCCGTGAACCTCGTCATTCCAAGCTCGGATGACACTTGCCAGGCCCAGATGATGGTCGGCATGCATGTGGCTGATGAAGATGATCCTTAGACTCTGCAGGACCTCTTTCAACTCTGCATCGTCAAACACCCGTTTCAACTGACCGAGTGTGTTCTCGCCACAGTCGAACAACATAGATCCCCAACCCGGCACACGCACAAGGGTAGACGATACATTCCTGTACTTGGAGGGCATGGCAGATCCAGTGCCAAGCGTGATGATCTCGGCGTCCGGGTTAGGCAGAGTCGAGGCCCAAGCAGCGATTTCCTCACTGGCCTTGGCCAGATTTTCATGGCCCTCTGCCGCAAGTCTGATAACCTCTTCCGTGATGGGGAAGTCGTCAACAGCTTGTGGATCCGTGACGGGAGGGACTTCATCCATCTGGATCTCTAAGCTGGGCTCCAACTGAATGACTTGGCCCCTTTGAGCTGCAAGGGCGTCCTCACCAAAGTGCGCTTTCACATCCACAGATGTAGTCGTGCTCTGGACAGGGATTGCATATCTGTCTGGATCGACCTTTCTCATCTTCATGAGAGCCTTGGTCGCGCTATCCATTGCGATGTTATTCGCACAGGACTCTGGAGAAGAGATGATGTGTTTTCTGCCGGCTAGAACTTCTTCCATGAAACGCTTGAGGCGAGGATCGTCGACCACGCCACGACCGAGAATCCAAACGATAGCACCGACACCAGTCATTATCGATTCATCCCTCAACTCGCTGCATTCCAGTAAGGCTTCGATGTATGAGGTGTCCGGTAAGTCTAGAACTGCAAGACCATTACCGGGACGAGAAGGACCCAAGACCTGCTCGGGTAGGATAGTCTCGCCGTCCTGGTTAACGACTGATACGCCGTTGGCCAGTTTGCCAAAGTCAGCCCCAGGACGGACCTTCAGTTTTGCGGCAGCTTTTGCGTCAAACTTTCCCCTTTGCACATGTCCTCTGATGATGTAACTTATGCTATCCCTGGACTGCTCAGGTGGGGGGAGGGATTGAATGAGAGCACCAGGCCAGGGTTTACGGACCAAGACCTCTAGATCAGGATCATAGCCTGGTTGGGGCTCGATGGTGTTAGGTATCGGACCCTTGTACTGCTCGATTTTATTCGTCTGTTTGTTGCGTATGAAGATGGTGGCAGGTAGGTGCACATCGGCTAGTCTGGTGGCGTATAAGGTATCGAGCCTCCAAGACGAGTTGAACATCTCACCCACAACCGCCTTCTTAGTGAGAAGGTTGTTTTTGAGCTCTTCAACGCTGGGGGAAGGTTCAGTGATGCTCTCAGTCGAAGACTTCAAAGCCAAAGTCCACACCTTGAGGTTTTCATCGGCCCAATGCGGTTCACCGTCGAAGGAGGGAACGGACTTCAAGGCCGGATCACGGTGCAGTCTACCGCCGACCTCGTGAACATCCAGTGGCATTCCTTTACGGAAGACGAAGCGTCTCGCAGTGGCAAGGACGTGGTTGAGGTTTGGAGGGCCAACGAATTGAAGTCTCTGGACTGGCAGGGAAGCCTTCTCTTGTCTGATGAGTTCGTTTATAGCCGGCTGCTCGGTGATGCCCTTATTCTTAGCCATTCTGACAGCCCTCCTCTTAGCTTCCTCCAGGGCGGCCTCTTTAGAGTTGGCATTGGCCTCTGCAAGGGTGAGGATCATACCAATGAGGCCCCCAACATTGGCCCACTCGGCGCGACCAGTGACGAAGGCGTCGTTGATTTTGAGGAGACGGGTGCCCATCTGGACAGCAGCGCGTTGGGTGCCCTCGGCGAGAGAGCCGAAGACATAGCGCTTGGTGTCGAAGTTGAGCACGACGGTGGTGCCGGGGGTGTCTGCGGTGGGGGTGGTGAGGATCTGGGCCCAGAAACGCATTTTCTTCAGGGCGCTGTAGTCCGGCTTGAGGAATCTCGGGTCTGCGAGGGTGACGCGTAGTCTGTCGTGGTGGTGCGGGTCGAATTCCACCTCTCCTCCTGCGATGCTGTTTGCGCGACTGCGCGGTTGGTGGAACGAGGATGGCTGGTGCTGCGAGGTGCGGGTGCGTTTGCTATCTCTTGACGCCTCATGCTGTTGCTGCTCTTCGCCGCCGCCGAGCAGGCGCTTCCTTTCCCTCCAACGGTCCACCGTGTTGCCTCGGTGGTCCACCACGGTTCGCACTGGTGGAAGGATGTCCACCGTCACTGGTTCCTCTTCAGGTGGGTGAAATGGTGCGGGATCCCGTTGCGCGGAAGGTGGCAGCAGGCTTTGGAGATCTGCCAATGATGGTCTAGGTTTTCTTCGTCTCTGCGGTGCAGATCCCACTGAACTTGAAATTTGGCGGATCGATGCGAGTGGTGTGAGAGTTCGTAAAGTCGTAAGCCTTTTGAGGGGAATGGGGCGGAAGAAAGCCAATTTGGCAACTTTTGTCGGTGGAAATGATCGGTCGGTTATCTTTGATCTAGCATTGAAAATTATACAGAATGCAATAAGATCGGTAAATGAGAGACAGTCTATGCGTTCATTAGAATTGGTCAGATGCGATTCAGTGGAGTGGTGGTACCTAAATGACAGAGCTACCTACCTACCTAAAAAGTTCAATCGCTCGCGTCAGGATAAAGTCTTGGCAGATCCGATAACAGATGTTCGCAAGATATATTGTACTTCGCTAGTTATTTCTATATAACGAGTAAATGTCTTGGTAAATCCCTATACTTACATCCATAAATCATGTGTATTACCAAAACGCATCAGGGAGCGCCATTCTCATCTCGGTTAAAATAAAGAGAGAAAGACAATAGCATGATCTTAAGCAGAGAAACATACAAAAACATCAAACATCGAATGGTAGGAACTTCATTACTCGTTGTCCCACCCTGACATACCGGGCAAGAACTCAAAACTCTATGTATTGCTAGATAGAATTCAAATAGGAAGAAAATAGACGCCAGTCAAAGCTGAATACTGACATTGCCATTCCCATTTCCACCTCACCATGTTCACCAACGCCAATCAAAAGTTCCAGTAGGTATGTTGGGAGAGTCATATGACGACTAGGACGTATCGACTCTCAGTACTTTGGCAGTAGCAAGGGTGAACGTTTGTGTAAATACAAGAGAAGGGATGATAGGGCCTTTTCATAGAGGGAGAGGACGAAGTTTTCGAGAGTCGACTTCGAAAATGAACAAACTGCAATCAGTCCCTGGACCTGCCAGCGGTTCTGTCGAGCTTAGCGAGAAGAACGTTCAGTTCGGCAGGTCTGGAGACGACGTAATCGGGACCGGAAAGACATGCAGGTGAAAGCGTATCGGCGAGGAGATCGACGTGATCTGGCTGTTGTGATGTTGATGTGACTGGGAAGGCATTCACGGATTGAAATGCATTGAAGTTGACAGCGGGACCGAAGCCATTGATGTTCAGCTTGGAGAAGTTCTCCTCTGGAATCATGGTCAGGCCGACCTGTTCGGTCTGCTGTTGAGTTGGTGGTTGTACAGGAGGTTGCTGTTGACCTTCAAATCCGGCGAAGTCGGGTTTGATGGTCTCAGGAGGAGTTTGCTGTGGAACCTGGTGAGTTGGAGCAGGGGTAGGTTGAGATGAAGGTTGCATTTGCATACCATCAGCAGGGGCTGGCATCATGCCAAGGGCAGCAGGGTTCTTGCTGATGTCGTCAATGAATGGGTGGAAGGATGGGTGGCGTAGTAGAGTTTGAATCAGATTGCGATAACGTTCATTCTCAGCGGCGAGGGTGTTGTTCTCGCTACGAAGGGTCTGGTTCTCCTGTGCCTTAACGGCGACTTCGCCTTCAAGCTGGGAGATGTACTCTGCGAAATCAAGTCAGCAGTGGTTCGATGATGTAATGGACGTCAAATGACATTACCCTTTCTACGAGAACGGAAGGCACGAGCAGAGACCTTGTTACGCAATTGACGACGTTCCTTGGAGCTGAGCTTCTTTCCTTCCTCAGACGCGAGCAAACGCTCATCCTCATCCATCTCCTCCTCATCCTTCCGCATACGAGCGATGTGAGGAAGTAGACCAGAGGCATCACCGTCATCAGAGTTCATTGAAACGGTGCTGTTCTGCCTCATTTGGTTGAGAAGTCGAGAGATGCTCTCTTCAACGTGAGGCTCAGAGACGTGAGAAGCCCGCTTCCCACTAGTAGATGCCTGTTGCTGTTGAGACTGCTGAGAGCTGCCAACGCCTCCCTGTTGGTCCTGCTGGGCAAATGACTGCATCTTGATCTGTCGTTGCTGTTGCTGTTGTTGTTGTTGCTGCTGCTGCTGTTGTTGTTGTTGGATGATCTGCTTCTGCATGGCAGCCTGCTGAGAGTGCATTCCAGGCCACAGACGGCCGACGTTGCTTGGAGGCTCCTCCTGTCCTGCAATGGAGTTTGGGTTGACGAAGTCGCTAGCTTGACTAGGGTGACGCTGAGGTACCGGGAAGAAGACAGGCTGCATAGGGTTTCCTTGTGGTGGTTGGCCAAAGTCCATTGTCATATCACTGTCGATGTCGAGACCACTGCCGTATGTATCGAAGGTTGGGGTCATTCCCATGTCGATACCGGACCCATAGCCGACGTTGAACATACCATTGTTCGGTAAGCCTGATATGCTGCCGACAGGTAGGCCGACCTGTTGCTTGTACTGGTTGTAGTCGTGACTGGGAGGGTTGAAGGTCTGCTGTTGGTCCTCTGACTGATCGTATGAGGTCCAATCGAGTGCTGAAGGTAGATCGGTCTTGTTAGAGGTTGCGGTAGTAGTCGTTGGAGATTGACCGGCTTGGTTGTAGTCGATGAACGAGTCCATCTCAAAGTTCTCTGTTTTGAGGGTGGGCGTCTGACGGAGATGCGCCTGGGCAAGGGCATGCGGGTGTGCAGCAGGCATGGTTGCGAATTGGGTCGCCATGGTGGGAATCGAGCCCGACTGCGATTCGACGGCTTATCGCACGATCTGTTGGGGAGTATCGTAGCCTTACGCGGCTATCGAGAGCGATTGTTGCTGTGTTGTCGAGCGAGAAATGGCAATTCGGCGAGTCTGCGATAGGCGTCGTCGCAAGCTTACGCGGCCAGAACGGTGGCCGCTAGTAGGCAAATCCTTGGGAAGAGTCGAGAGAGAGAATCGAGGTGTTGAACAAAGCGAGCGTATGGTGGAGTTTGGAGACGTGACGGCTGGAGAGCGTGAGACGGTGTTGCGATGTGTTTGTGAGGTCGTGAGTTGTGTGTATGGAGAGAGAGCAGGAGTGAGAGCAGGGAAAGTGGACGAGAAGCAAAGGGCGAGAGACAGACAGGGACAGACAGGGACGTGGGAGCCAGACAGCAGCCGTTTCTTAGTGCCCAGATCTGCGGTCACAGCGGCGGCATTGCTGCGTTCAATGAGGAATGGGAACTCGCGATCGTGAGTGGCTGAGCCTGCGCTAGTCCGCTCCGGGCGTCTCGGATTCTGACTCCCGGCCGAGTCGCTATGCGCTCTGATTGGCTGAAATGGCTGGTCAGTGTCTAAATCTGGCATCTCCAGACCGCAGCGGGTCGCCCCCCAATCGAGCCCCTGATGGGGTTACCCATACTGTATACCTTAAGGCGGGCAGTAGGGAATCGGGTTGGACGTTTATTTTATTTAATTTGTGCAATGATGTAATTCGAGGCAGATCGTAACTTCGCATATCAAGAAACAAACCACTCAGGAGCATCGTGCTCAGCGTCAAGACTCGACATTTGGTGGTCAAGACCCCAAGAGTCTTGGACATCCGAGTCTCGGCAGTAAGAATCTACCCAGGTGGGAGTCTCACATCACGTGACGTGTCCTGGGGCTTCTTGGGCTCTTATGTACCAACCTCAGGGCCATCCCTCTGACCACCTACACCTACACCTACGTCACTCAGTATGACCAGGTATGGAATACCAGGCCAGCCCACCGACCTTCCTGACAGGTATCTACTTGTCTACGCGTCCCAGCCCCTCAGGACTGCCATCACTTGTTGTGTGTTCTAACATGCCATCCGTACTCTAGCCTTCTGCCCTTACCGTGGGATTGCATGCCGATGGGAAGGAAGGGACGGAAGAGTCGGAGCATAGAGGGGCCGTTTGCCAACGCGGACGACGTGCAGGATATGGTAGTGTCCCGAACCAAGCCACGGTGCAGTACGTCTCCCATCTCTCCACTCTACGATACGAGGAGAGCCTTCCATCCATCCATCCATCAATCCATCAATCCGGCGTGGAGACAGCCAAAATGGACGAGAATTGGGGATTTATGGTGAGTGCTGGCTGGGTAGATGGATGGCTAGGGAGATGGATGGCTAGGTTAGGTAGCCGGATACGTACGCTCGCTCGCACCCAGACACCCAACGCCACTCCCCACTCGACTGGTTGAGTGGGAAGGCCCAGCTGCTGTGTGCATGCACGGTACTGTATACAAGAGTCGAGAAGTACAGCCTGCGCCTACTGTCGCAGGTTACCGGTAGTGGGGAGGGCTGTTGTTTCAGATTTTGAAAGATGGCCATGCAGCTGACCGCCTTCGAAATACTGACTGGCGGGTACAGGACGTCGACATCGGACCGTCCGTGGCCTGTCACTCTCGTCACCACCGATGGGTATGCGATGGGTTGACGGTGAGGCTGATATTGAGTTGCATGTGGCAGCATGTGGTATGCAGGCTGTGTCTGGTAGGGGGAGGGAGGGGTGCCAACCCTGAGCAGTAGTGAATCGTAGTGGTCAGATTGATAGCCAGTCGATGTCTTCTCGATGACCCGTCACGCTGGGTGGCAGAATCGAGGACCCTGGCCATTCGGTTTCCATTGGCAACCTGTCCAAGCCCAACCGTAAGTCTGTAACGGATTATTCAGAAACGTGGTGTATTTGACTTGTACAGGTCCATATCATCAGATGAGGTGAGACAGATCCAACCCTGACGGTGGTACCCTGTCAGCAGCCGGGACAACCACATGCACGATCGCCGTCGCACTGCAAGACGGGACTGGAAACAACAAAACTCGTAAACAATGGCTTTATCGCCACGGGTGCAACCCACCAGATAGTACTGAGTCTGTTACAACTGCTGCTCAGCAGACGACGAAGTTCCTGAGGGACTGTCTACACAGTAGTGTTTTGCAGCTTCCCAACGGTCCACTCACTAGCCGTTCAAGGTCGACTTTCATCCACTAAAAGTAGAAAGTAAAACTTCAGGATACTTCTCTAGTAAAAAAAAACGAGGTCCGACATAGGAGGACGGCAAATCGGCTACATCACGTGACTTCCGTTGAATGGGTGCCTGAGAATCGGCATCATGAGCGACCTCGGTACGATCGAAGGTGGGCCAATTCAACTGATGAAACAACGATGAAAGGGAGAGCCGAGAAGATGGCGAAGTCCGAACAGAGTTCTGATGAGCATGTCGGATACGTACGGATGGGGTACTGATAGTATTAGAAGCTGCAGGTAGATGGTTCGGTAGTTGGGTCGCTAGATATCTAGGTACCGCCTAGGTAGGTAGGTAGGTAGGTAGGTAGGTAGGTAGGTAGGTGGTCTGATGGGAAACGCCTTGACTTTCAACATAGAATGCAGCCGTTTTGTGGTGTAATATGTATTGATATGAAGATAATCGTTAAGTTCTGGCTTTGAAAAGAAATCGTCAATCGTGAGCATGTGCCGAACAATGGCATTTATCCGCGGACCCAGGGCTGGGATCAAAGGCTGGTTTTTACCCAAAGCCTTCTGCACCAGGAGGCATTGACTGGAGGCTGACAATCAGTCTCTGCAAAGCATCTGCCAGGTTTACTTCCACTTGGTGTGACGTCTTGTTGCACCACCTCCGACATGACGCCAAGACTGATGATGCCGTATTTTGGGTGCTGTATGAGTGTCAGGATTGATATGACTTGGAACAGAGCTGAGGCTACTTGAGATCATACCTGAGCTTCATAGAACCCTGTAATGGTGGTCCCTTCTGCAATGGCGATCTCGTGCAGCTCGTCTTCGACTGTAGAGGTGCCAACCTTGAAGGTTCGGTTCCGATTTGTGGTCAACTGCCTCAGATGTCACAGTTAGAGTACAAGAAAGGGCAGCCATCACGAGGTAGAGATGGGATAACTTACCTCTAGGGTCGCCAGAAACCCATGCTTCTCGAACTCACTGCTTGTCAGACGGCTCGAGACCTCGCAGTGTCTGAAGCCGGCCTTGATCGAATCTATGTATTCGCCGCCAGGCCCGTCGATATCAAACGAAGGATCTATCACGCGATAAGGAGTCTTGAAACGACAGCATAGTGTTGCTGTTTCCGTGCAGCCATTTGTGCCGCTGTACTGGAACTCGAAGCCATATAGAGCTGGATTGCATGGTAAGAAATGTACGGTGAGGCCGGTGATCTGGCTAAGGCGACAACCGCCAGGCCCGCCAAAGTGACTCCACAACAGCGGCCGGTAATTGTTCAAACAATATGCTTTGCCAATGAATGAATCCTCATTCACGTTTAAAGTCTTGGCGGGTACATCAGGATACCAGATTGCTTGCTGTCTGAACGAGGGGCGCACATCTTTGGACGCTTGAGGCTGTACAGGCGTTGGCCCTCGCACGCCCAGTGAGGCCAGCTTGTATCCCTACAATATCATGCTCAGCAAAGCCTTCTGTAAGAGGGATGTCCACGCGTTTCGCCACTTACATCGAAGCCGACCCCAATTTCGGTAACAGCTTGGAAACCAGCGAGACGATCTGACACTGGTAATAATCTTGCACTGCCAAACCACCGGGAGAGCGAGCCATCCTCAGTCACAACCTGGACAGCACGGATGCCTCTCTCGCTCAGAGCGGTTCTGAAACCATCGATCCGCCTGACTTCATACATGATCTCTTTCGTCGCAGAAACGTACCCAACGCAGGTATCCTGCCCAGTAGAAGACACGAGACGAATTCCGCTCACGTAGCCGAAATCGGCTTCGCCAATGACGGTAAAACCTATCTTCATGAGATTGACCGGTACGCTGAGGATTTGATATCCCCAGACAGAAGAGCCTCTTTCGAATGGCCCCCAGGGCTCGCATGGTAGTCGGTGTTCAACAACTCCATTTATCCAAGCCCATCCCTGGTCACCGTTCAATGATCTATACGAGTCGATTCGGTTATCTGCGAGCCTTGATTACATCATTGGAGTCAGCAATGTGATCAACTTCCAGATACGCTCTTTATTCTGAATTCCTTTAGACAGTACTTCAGGATTTGTCCGCCTATACAGACCCAACCAGTCAATATTGCCTCTCAATCCTCTCAGCTCGAATAAGAAGTCCCGGTCGCCACTGGACCGGAATCTGGAAGGCCAAAATGCTTAACATCGGCTGGAACGACGTCGATGCGAGTCGTAGGTTGAGTACATCTCTGGTTGGTAGCACACCGGCAATGGCGTGGAGAAGTTCGCTTGAAAGAGCAGAGAAGGGATCCCGCTGTGGACATTTGGCAGTCCTCCACTCTTCTGGATGCTCACCTACTTCCCCAACCAGTGACTTCAAGTCGTCAGGGATGTTCAATGGGTTTTGACACTCAGAGGGATATACTGGGTCTGGAAGGGCTCCTAGGAATTGCTCTCTCTGGCGGGTAAATCTGAGTATCCCGTATTCCTTAACATAATGATCTCTCGCGCCAGCAAGGGGGGGCATTTCCCAATCATGAACCCGAGCCTGACCCCAGCACACCCAGTGGTCATACTCGGACAATGGTAGAGATTCGCAGACCTCCACCAGACGCCTTACCGGTATCTTTTCTGGTTGGAAGAACTTCTCCATCAGATCCCAGCAGGTGCTGTGTAGGACGAAGCCGTGCCGCTCAGAGACCGGCAGCTGCGCCATTACGGGTATTTCGTCCTGTGCCTCAGACCACGATCTCCGGTTGCCCCATTTCTTCTCAAAATCCGAGGGTGGACACCATGTCTCTTGGCCATCATAGCTTCCAATGCCAGTGACACTGATGACGGATTTGTCGTAGAGCACTGTCAACATAGATCAGAATGCCTCATGTGACGAGATCTAAGGATCTTGCCTACTTATGCGATATTCGCTGGACCACTTGTCACGCTCTAGGGATGAGGCGCTGCGTATCGGATGATTGCATATAATACAGCCACGAGGATCCATCCTAGCATAAGTCGAGCAATATCAGCTATCCATTGAAATCGATGCTCATTGGTTATATTGACGACTCCTATTGATATAATAACAATGTCAACAAGGCTGTGACTGAGCCAGCTAAGTACCGAGGTATCTCCTTCCTCAAAGGGAAAGTCACTACCGTTACGGGAAGAATCGCCAGCGCTACCCCGCAAATGTGTTGACATCGGGCCTGGGTGGGTAGAAGTAGTCATTATTTATTTAAGAACGTCCATCGTCGTCAGATAACGTTCTATGAATCCAGTGAGTTGAAGGCGAGGGGGATCTAGATCCGGACATGATATCTCTCGATGTATTTTCGTAAGTGAAAGGGGACGAAACGTATACCCTTCCAAATGTTAGACGTACTACCTCCTAGGCTGAGCTGAACGCTCGCGTTGCTTTCGGCGCCGTGCCACTATCCCTTTCTTTCAACATCACGGACATGTATGGTTACCGCGTGTTCAAAGTTTCTTCGTCGTTATTGAGAGCTCGGACTTCGATATGCTTCTTCTCAACGCCATCGACTGTCCTGCAACAGGCTCATGTGAGCTGGCGAAGACGTGACACATCCGCGTTCTTCAAATACACGTCTGGCCAATGGGTGTAAGTCCACCTCGCACATACTCGTCTATATTTCTGATGGTAAACCCAGATATAATGAGCAAAAACGCTTGCGCGAAAGAGAGCGCGTGTTTGATGTGTCTGAACTGCAGCGTCTCGCTGCCGTGGCAGTTTCAAGAAAGGTTGAAGACATTCTTTCCATCGACAAACTCGGCGAAGGCGCTGCTAACCGTGCCTTCACCATCGAATTCCGTGGCGGGTTCAAGGTGGTGGCCCGCATTCCATATCCAGTAACCCAACCGGAAAGACTGATTGTGGCCAGCGAGGCGGCGACATTGACCTTTCTTCGCTCAAAGGGCATACCGGTTCCTGAAGTATATGGTTACTCGGCGACAGCAGACAACCCAGCTGGTACCGAATACATATTCATGGAATACAGTCCAGGCAGGGAGCTTGGCACGGTATGGTCTGACATGGATGAACACGACCGGCATAATTTCGTCAGAAGCCTCGTTGAATTGGAAAGTCGTCTATTCAGTCTTTGTCTTCCGGCCAGTGGCAGTCTGTACTTCTTACGAGATTTATCAGCAAACGTCGAAAAGCTCGCAGTCCATCTCGATGATGTGGACCAGCCAGAATCTCTGTATGTCGGTCCAAGCACGAGTCTAGACTTGTGGTACGGAAGAAGAGGCGGATTAGATGCTAGACGTGGACCATGTAAGCATCTTTATTCCCGAAATTTACAACGTACACTGACAAAGATCAGACCTTGATGCTGAAGCTGTGCTGAGTGCTGCTGCTGAGAAAGAAGTCCACTACCTCAAACGATATGGTCGTCCTCTCTTTCCATTCGATTGTATGCGCAGAGAGACCTTCAACCTCGAAAAGCAGCTACCTTCTGTTCATCTGGACAGCTTGCAAAAATATTTACAAATTTCGAAGCACTTGATACCGCAAGACAACCCTGAGCTTTTGCGACCGGTTCTGAGGCATCCAGACCTCCGACCTAGCAACATTTTCGTGTCTGATGACTACAAGATCACGTCTCTCATTGATTGGCAGAATAGCGTTGTTCTCCCTCTATACCTCCACTCTGGAATTCCAAATGATCTGGATAATTCGATGGATTCCGTCTCGAGATCGCTGGAAACGCCTCACCTATCTGAGAAGGTTATGGGGCTCAGCGAGGAGGAAAGGTTCCAACAGTTTGATATTTTCGCCAAGAGACAACTGCACTATTTCTACATGACAGAGACGGCTGAAAAAAACTCCCTGCACTTCGATGCGCTCAATTATCCCTTTTCGATCGGGAGGCGGAGAGTTTTCCAGCTATCAGCTGCACCCTGGCAAGGCGATAACATTCCACTCCGGTCAAGCTTAGTGTTCGTCAACAAACACTGGGGTCGAATTTGTGCTTCATCTGGGATTCCATGCCCAATTACCTTCACTGCAGAAGAGCAGCATGAATGTCTTCGTCTAGACGAGCACCTTCACTGCAGAAGAGCAGCATGAATGTCTTCGTCTAGACGAGCTCGAGCGCGATGCAGAAGAGCAGTTGGAAGCGTCCGAGACAATGCTAAGTCTAGGCCATGACGGTTGGGTATCTCACGACAACTACGAAGCTGCAAAAGCAGCGATTTCGCGAATGAGGCAAATGTGCTGGGAACAAGCGGAGTCTCAGCTTGAGAAAACTGCAGTAAAGGATCACTGGGTGTACGATGATATGGATGAGGACGAGTACCTCTAGCTTGATTTCTAGAGCTGGATTGCATTCTGCCTTTTCCGAGTACTTTGATTATTAGCGTGCAAATCAAGGTTTCACCAATAGAAGATAGATCAATGGTAGGCTAATAATGCGACAAATACATCGACCAGATTCTTTCGAACAGTATCTAACATTGAGGCCGTTTCTCGAACGTAATAAACGGATATTTCGATCACGTGGTGTTGGTCGACAAGCTTATACAGGGATGGCATCTCTCCTGGCAGCGTTTCCATCACGAGTTTAACCGCAGACCCATCCCAGTTCGTCGATGACACGCCGTAGAGCTCACCGTTCCAAACGCCATGATTGCGGAAGCTATAAATGTGCCGAGGTCGAATCTGGTTCATGGGATCCAGAATGCATCGTCAAGACCGTCCAGGATAGGCATTTATCGGCTGCAGCAGCTCCAGCGAGAAGTCCCTCCCGTTCTACACAGCAGCAGCTGGGTCAATGGATGAGAGCAAGAAGAGCCGCCCCTCCACGGCTGGCTTCGGTTCGCAAGCAGGCATGGCGCTTATAATCATTGAACAGTATCTGCCTACGACAACGATGCAAGAACCGCCAGCGTGCCGGTCACATTCCAATGGTGGTATCACTACGCAGGTCAGCGTGGAGAACCTTTGCTCAACCTCGTTGGGACGAGGTTGAGCTATAACCGGCGCAGTCTCGTATGATGATTTCGTTTGTACTACGGTGAGATATGGATGGTCAGAATTCGTTTGCCTAGGAGTTTCGCTATGCTGTAGATTTGTAGACCACGACTGACTTTCAGCAAGCCCAGCTACACACGCGGCACAGTACATAGCGAGACCAATTGCAACATCCGACAAGAGGCAGTTCGAGTGAAAGCACTCGACTACAAAGATAGTGCTGTTTTGCTTCGCATGAGCGCAATCGCATGACCAAGTACGATCTCTTCATAGCACAGAACATCTTGGTTACGAAGGCAGAAACATATCCCCTCGACGACTGCAGTCGACTTTGTCAAGATGTACAAATATACAAGCTCGACCAGCAGCATGGTGCAGATAGACTCGAATCACTGACAACTCTCAGTACATGACCGACAGTGTCCAACAATACTCCTACGACAAGGTTAAGAATTCAAACTCTATAGAAAACGATGTCTTCCACTTCTGCTTCAATCTTCTTCCTGAATACTTCCAGAAGAAGCTTCAATTCGGCATCGGGAGAAAGAAGCACGGTTTGGTCCAGCGATCAGCGATGGGTGTGATGATTGGAGCATTCGTCACGTCAGACACAGCGACCAGATCAAGGTGGTTTTCTTACAGAGCAAAGGTAAGGGCGAGGAACTTTCGGAAACAGAGTGGGCGTCGTGTGTTGAACGCCTTACCGGATATCTTTTTGAACTAGTCTAGATGGAAGGGGTTATAGAGCATTCTCAAACTCTATACGGTGTTGTCGATGTGAGCACGTTTACTCTGTTCTATCAGCTCGAGGCTGACAATGAAACAAGCATCGACTTCCTTGCGCACTGAAGGGCAATCCTTCGAATTGGCGAAATACGAAGAGCAAATTCACCGTATCCTGACATGCTTAGCGGAGAAGACTATCCTCAGAGTGAGATTATCTCTAGGACTGGAAGACCAAATTCTAAACGAGTGCTGTAGATGATAGATTGCACGTGGCATGTGGTGATATCGCCACAACTTCGACTGCCCATCCGAATCGCGTACCTCTTGATTATGTGCATCGTCAGGTACATACCCTGCATAAAGCCGTTCGTGACGTGCAAGTCATGCACCTTGATAGATCCAATGAAAGCACTTCGCACCTCGTTCAGTGATGGCAGTACCACAGTAGTGTTGCGACGTCAAGATCTTCTGATAATAGATAAAAGACGTGCAAATGAGTTTGGACAATTTGTAGCCACGCCGTACTGGAGTGCTGCTGGTTCGACTTGGATGTGATAAGGAGAAGCTGATTCGAGCCCTGCATTGCCTGGTAATGGCTGACTCCATTCGTTCTACTGAGCAGGGCGTGATATAAGCTCGAATAGCAGTGATAAGATGCTATTTATTAGAAGGTTTCTAAACGGCCACAGTAGGTATGACAACGGTTAGGATCGTTCTCCTCACGTGTCTACGGGATTCTGTATGCTGTACAAGCAAGAAAGGCATCAATAGAGCACACTGCAGAAGCCTCTTGTGAGCTGACCACATGAACAGAGCGACCTGCGACACATTGCACATTGTACCCGTCCTCATGGGACTCTCCCCCCACCATTCCAACCCAGAAGCATACGCGGTTACATTGTTGCAATGCAGCTTCAGCAGGTCTGAAGTCATCATGCAGTGGGAAGGAGCTGCCCTGTAGCAGCGGTTGTGATGCAGCTGAACCGACGGGAATGATGAAGCATGGATTGACATGTTCGCATTGGATAGAGCTGCAAGCTCCTGTTGCTCTAACCACCGGCAGAGATACGTGCTGGGGTCCTTCATTGGATAGACAGATGGCACACCGAAGTAGAAAAGTAACCTCGGCCCTGACGTGATTGGCTTCTGGAGACGTGCCTCTTGGCCGAGCCAATGCGAAGCTTCATGACAGAGCGAATCGACATCAAACAGGCGCAAAGCGACAAACCTACCGCTTTCACGTCACCAGCGCTAGACTGCAAGTGCCGACCAAGTCTCTCCGTTTCATGAGTTGCTGTGGTGGTGATGCCAGACATGAGGCCGGGCCCGAGATCGGATTGGGAAAGTCCTCACGCGTCGTCCGACGGTAGACATTGGAACGGCAACGAAGGGGAGGCGCAGGGAGTAAACATTCTGCAAGCAAGCTTTCACATCACATAGCTCTGTATCTAAGTACTATCTACCCTGAGGATGTCAGGTTACAACCGAAACACCGAGAATTTCGGAAGATTAAAGGGACAAAAGAGACTCTCAATGTACAGTACAGTACTGAGGTAGCGAACATGACCAGGGCGGAAGGTTTCCTTACTGACGTAGCCAGTGTGTTCGATGTCGATGTCAATGTCAATGTCGATGCTACAATGCGAATACCAAATCCGTCGAATACCTCTTAGACCCTGTACCACTCGGCGCAGCAGGTTCGCACCGCACCATACCAGCCATAGGCTATGATGGGCATGGTTCACACCACCTCCCCACCGGTTCCAGCAATACAATACTACATCGGTAGGCAATCCAAGTGAAGATTCTGAACTGAAGGGATGAGGACATTACCTAGTGTCCTCTCAGCATCGGAAGAACGATCATCAGTGACGATGACGGATGATGGATGATGGACGATACATGATACATGGTCGCTGAGATGACCGGCAGATGCCCGCAGGAATCCAATGCTTTCATATCATACTGATCAGGTCCCGCTTAATGAGCCTGATGAGACTGATGGGAACGGGAATGGGAATGGGAACGAGAAATGGGAACGATGAGGAGAGGTGCTCGTAATGGTAGTGATGGAGTGGCGGATGGATGGACGAATGGACGAATGAACGGATGGAAATGGGATGGGTAAGCGCGGGCGGCAAGGGGCGGCAAGACGGGCGAACGACAGATAAGGAAGGAAATAATAATAGAGTTATCGAATACCTAGGTGGGAAAAAAGAAATGGAGGGTAAGCAAAAGCAAACTGTGGTACCGTCACTTACAGTACAGTAGCTTAGCACCTACTACTGCTAGCCTACCAGACGGGGTTATTCCGGTGGGAGGCGAAAAGAGTGAGAGGGAACTAAGGGTATAAAAGCGCAGTACGTAACGGGTTTCGATCCTGCAGTCTAGAAGGAGATAAACGGCCGGCGAACGGCATTCTCGAAGGAGGGCTGTGTTGTGTCTCTCTGTCTGTAGTCCGTCACCAGTGCTAACGACATGGTGCGGCGTGGCCGGTCACTACACAGACCGGGTCGGTGCAGAATGATGTTGTTGTTAGTAATGTCTGAAGTGGGCTGAGACGACGTTGAGGATGTTACGCTATGAAGTTGATTGAGAGGGAAGTGAGTGAGTGAGTGAGTGAGTGAGTGAGTGTGTGTGTGTGTGGGTAACATGACATACCAACGAACCAACCAAGTCATCCATTACCACATTACCAAACCTCTGACGCTACAGTGGGCCTAGTAGATATTTCATTTTGATCTGCCACCTCCGCGCAAAACAATTACGAGACATCAATGCTCGCGTGCCCCTACCCCTTTTAAAGAGTGGACAAAGCTGACTAGGAAGTGGTTCAGTTTCGAGAGGGTAATGAATTACCTCGTCCAGCCTGGCCTCCGTTGCAGACGTAAGTGATGTTGAGGGCCTCGACCAGCCACTGCGCCAAGCCGAGGTTGTGGTTTGATGTGGTTGAATCTTCCATCTGTAACGAAGACCGGTGCAAGTAATACAGCAATCATGTTGTTGGATGAAGCTTGGAATCAGGAAATCTATAGTAATATCAAATGGACAAGATACGACGATTGACGGTATGCTATGCTGGATGCGTGCATGCGACACGACGTTGTGGTAATAGGTGAAGATCAAGGTTCCTATTTCTTACTGTACGTCAGCCAGAAACGGCGAGGTTGACATGACAACCCGTCGGACTAGAACGACATGATGATGAAGACGATCAAAGTCGGTGAAGGAGAAGCATCCTTCTCCAGCTAAGAGATCGAAGGCTAATGTATGTCCTTCAACGTATTGGGGAAGGAAACAGCGCGTTGCATGCGCATACCATACATCCTGTATGATGTGCATGCAGTAGGAGAGAAGTGGCGGCAGCGTCCAGACTACGACTTTCACCATACTGTACTTCTCAGTCACAGTACGTGCATGCGACAGTGCGAGCACCGGCTCGTGTGCTGCGCGGGGATTGTTGGATGGTGAGTGGGAGATTGGTGGTGGCGAGATGGCGTGTGGCGTATAGTCACACCTACTGTACTGTATGGTCACGGTAGCTGGGCGGCACGGTGGACATGACGGTGGATCACTAGTGGTGGAGCGCAAGGAGCCAACGGATGTCAGTGGATGTGAAAGACCCTGAGAGTGGGTAAGTGAGTTGCGTGTGCACTCTGTGGCTAGAAGAACAGAACAGTACAGCAGGCCAGAGTAAAGCAATGGCCATCACAACCCGTAAAGCCTGGCCTCTTCCATATTCTCCTTGCCTTTTCCCTTCTCTCTTGGCAGACTGACGATGGCTGGGGGGATGAAGTGGGTCTTTACGGTAGCGGATGCCGGGTCCAATCATTTGAAGCATTACCGAATTATGCTTCAGTCCAGCGCAGGCCAGCACGGTGCAGAGCTTTACAGGACGGTAAAGACCCATGTCCATATCTCAGGTAGGTAGGTACGGTATTCACGCTGGATGCGAATTCACGTGAAGATGCGCAGAGGGAATGGACCGAAGTCACATTGATCCTTGCCCATATCACGCCGCGTGCGGACGAGATGGTGATGTGGGTGTGGATGGGAACGATTCTTTGTGGTCGATCGACGACACACTTCCGCGAACGAAAAGAAGGAGCTGAGAAGGCGAAAAGGAAGACTGTCAGCAAGCGGTAGTATAGCTGGGCAAGCATTGTCATCTGATTAGCGCCTTGTCATGTTGTTTGGATGCCGTTGACGAGAATGTGAAGCCAAGCAAGGTGAGGCAATGCAATGTGAAAGTGAGGTGGTGATACTGTATACTGCAGTTGGTCGTGTGCGTGTGTATGTGCGTATGTGTGTCTCCATCCGAGACGAGACCAGACGAAAGCAACACAAGGCGAACATGAGGCGAGACGAGACCCGAGACAAGACAAGACGAGACGAGACGAGACGAGGCCAGACCAGACCGGACTAGTGCAGATACGGACGGGGCGAGGAATCCCCGTTGAAGAGCCGCGCCATGCCAAGCCAAAGATCGTGGTAAGTTCCCGCCAGCCAATCAAAGCGCAGTTGCTTATCTTACTCGACAGCGCAAGAGGCTTAGCGCGTTCTTTCGCTCAGGGTTTCATTTCTTCTCCCGAAGTAGCGTGACGGGATCTACACGTGGCCGGGCCCAGTACCTCGGTAGGGGTCAGCATGGCTAAATGCTCAACCTTAAGGACGAAAAAGAAACGAGCAGACGAAAGGATTCAACGTCGCCGGTTGGGAGTGGATGGGTTTGGAAGTTGGGGCGATATGTTCTGGTCGAAGATGCGATAATACGGAACGAAAGTGAGTGTGAAGGTGACGGTTCTTTGGAGATGCAGACTGTGATGCAGACGGTGATGCATGCAAGAGACAGCCTGATCATCTACCGTGTGGTTATGACGGTAATGGTGATGAAGGGCAGTGAGCAAAGGCCAAACAAAAGGAAAAGGCACGCGAGTGATTGTCATTGTAGGAATGGTTAGCTGCAAGAGACATCCCGGCTCGGTGGAGTCTCTACTTTTGCCTCTATCCCGATTACGTCTTGTTGGACGCCGTTCTGCTTGCGTCGACCAATCACCCGCCACTTACTTGGCCTTACTATCGAAAGGTCCCTCTCTCTCTACTGTACATACATACATCCAGCGTATCAGAGGGAAGGGTAGGTTATGGTAGGTTATGGTAGGGTATGGTATGGTAGGGTAGCGTAGGGTAGCGTAGTGTAGCATAGCAGAAAGCGTACTGTAGCAGAGCAGGTCTACCCGCCTGCCTATCTGCTACTACTTCTATACTACTATTACTACTACTGCTGCACTATCTAACCTTCAATCCGTCCGCCTTCACATCCTTCCAGCCGTTCAGTCTCTCCCTCTTAATATACCTCCCTCCGAGCCACTTGCGACTGGCGTGCGATACCTCTCTCTACCTTCTGCGACCAACTGCGATAGACTGCGATCTTCCCTCGAACTCAGAAAGACGTACCGCCACATCCTACAGCATCTATCGCGATCACCATATCACACCCGGCACGGTTCAGGCGCTCATCGTACCGAGAGTCTTCCATATCCATATCCTCCCCTCTCAACCGCATCTCGTCATATATCACATCCCATCCTACATTCACCCTGTCGCATATCCCTTAATCCGTCAGGAAACACCACCGTCCTCTCCATTGGTCAAGCGTCGAGTCGCTTATCATTCCACCTGCAACCACCACCGCCAACACCATCGACACCCTGCTGCTGTATCACTCGGGACAGCTTGTTGTCAATCAGTCAGTCAGTCAGTCTCTAGACCGCTCTTCTGCTATCAGCCACCCTTCGGCTATCAGCCTTACGGTAGAGCTGCCTCAACATCATCCTCTGGCCAGGGGTTTTTCGACGACGCTTCGTGACTGCAGTCTGTTGTCTCGATAATAAACCTCCCACCCCCAATCTCTCCCTCTCCTCAATCTCATTCTCCTCAATCTCAATCTCATTCTCAACCTGAACCTCATCCATTCCTCTCTCACCCTCTCTTCCTGGACCCTGGCCCATTTTTGGAACCTAATATACACCTTCGATCAATACAACACCATCATCCTCTTGGTCTGAGATCACTCTACCTCTTTTCAAGATGGCAGCTACTCTCTCGCAATACCATTACCAACAACAGCCCATGAACTTTCACGGCCTCTCAAATAATCAAAACACATCACCTCCACAGTCTGCCTACCCCACCAGTCCAATGTCCCAGACGCCACCATCAACAAATATCTCCCCAACAAACCTTCTCCACACCTCACACCTGCATGTCAAGCAGTTGCGCCAACCTAGACAGCCTCTATACATGCCTGCCGCCCTCAGGCCTACCGAACTTCCCTCGAGACCGAAGGATGTTCCAGGTCAGCCAAAGGCTCCAGATACCCCACCAGAGAGCAAGCACGGCAGCTTCGACAGTGCCGTCTCATCCATTTCGTCCTCGAACCAGTCGAGAACCAACTACATTCATTCCTCTCCCAACGATGACCTGGTCAGGTTACACCTGGGTCTCGAAAGGTCAGACAGTGATGTCTTCCAGGAAGAGGAAGACGTCAGTGCTCCAATCGGCCTTCCCACCACTGCGCATTGGAAGGTAAGCCTAACCATCAGTCGTGTTTTATAAGCCAGCCAGATTCCCAAATGCTAACTCCCATCCCAGCCAGATACCTCTCGTATGGATTGCTCAGTATGTCACGTAGCCTTCACCTTCTGGCTGAGAAGACATCACTGCCGCAGGTGTGGGGAGGTGGTTTGCGGTTCGCACGCCACCAACACCGTGCCTCTGGATCAGAACGCCCGCTTCCACTCCAAGGGCGTCCAGTCACGCGCATGCGACCCTTGCGCCGATTCCTGGAAGACCATCAGGACTCTTCGTCACTCGCGCGCCAGCAGCATCGCAGAGTCGCAATCCTCCCACGGCACAACGAAACCTGCTATGCCAATCCCTCGTCACTTCCAGCAGGATGCTGATATGCGTGTTGGTAGCATGGCTAGGTCTGAGGGTGGTATGGTCTGGAGCACCTTCTGAGATCCTTCACTCACCTTCCGCTTCTATTATATCTTCTGGAAACAGAACAGGGACGGCATAATACCGCCTACCATCCGCCTGGACAACTTTCACCATTCTTATGTCCACGACCATATCTCTCACCATACGACTATACGAGATGAGACGATTCGACCGAACTCATTTTTTTAACGGCCGAAATATGCGAACTGATTTGACTTGATTTGAAATGATTTCCCTTACCAAACTGGAGCGAAGGCGTTGTCGGCTGCATGTGCATTTTTCCAGCCCTTTTTCTCTTTCTACTTTTCTTGATCTGCTTCTGCTGCGAGATATCCCTTTGTTAATATCTCCATTTCCAACATTGAACGGATCCGAATACCCTTCATCCGTCACATCTGTTGGGACTTTCCCATCCCTTCGTACACTTGGCCCCCCATTGCCACCTCGCTCCTGCCAAGAGTCCTCATCAAAGATAGCGAGGCACGAGTGCCAAGCCCGATTGAGAGTCTCTGGGGTTGATTGTGAGAGAAGGTTGGGATAATCCTACAGATGTCGACGGCAGCTTTATCTTGTGTGGACGATGACATGCACATATTACATATGAACATATATATCTACCTATACCTACCTACCTACCCTAGGTACTTATCATTCTAGCCTCATATCGAGAAACTTCCTTTTCTCATATCGATGATAATTGTAGTCGGGCGGTCAATAAAGTCCCATTCCTCGAGGGCATTTCTCCCATGGATCTTCCGCCGTCTACGTTATGACCACCTGCATGTCCCTCACACTACCCACACCTACCTATCTACCTAGCCAGACCTGACGTTTTTTCTCTTCTCCCTGATTTCCTGGTTCTCGGCTCCCATTCCTCCCCTCCCCTCCCCCAATCTGCTGTCTCCACACTGTCGTTCTCCACTTTCCCCCAAAATTCCCTTTCTCTCTTCGGTTGATTATTATTATTATTATATCATGCTTCCAGCTTCCGATTTCGAGCTTTTCGGAACGCTGTTTATCACTGCATCCTCACCGTCAATGCACATTAAGGTATTCTCCTGACCTACATCCTGGATCCTGTATTCGATGTATCTCGTCCTCCCCTGACTCTCCATATTCTTGAGTCTCGTACCCTACATTCCACATCCTCTAGGTATTCTATTGATAAATCCCATGTTCTGCATTTTTTATATTCTACATCCTCAATTCGGCATTCTGCACCCTGTTTTCTGTATCCTACGTTTCTAGTTCTACGCTCTACTTATATTTCGATACCTACAGTCACATGGCTTCTAGTATGTTCAAGATCATGGTTTGATACTGATATCATACACTGTATACTTCCTATCCAGGTGCTTAGGTAGATTTAAACCCATCTTCTCACTTCTCAATTCGTGCTTACTTTAGATACCCCACAGTCACACTTTCATAGGAAGGTAGAGTTCCAGCTTTCTGCTTCGTGGTGGATCTTCATTTTTCCGGCTCTCTGCTTCCTGCCTCCCACCTGAATCTCGCTGATCTCAACTTGACGTTCCCACTTCCCCTTTCTCAAACCCTAACCCAACACCAGCTCGCCTTTCCCGCACAATGGCGAGGAGGCACTTCCCTACAGCATCCAGATCGCCCAATAGAGTGACATGTCCCCTCTCGCTGCTAATGAGGCCTCGCTTGGCAGCCCGGTAGCCGTCAGGCAGCATGGCAGCACGGGCGAGTACAACACCATCGCCGCTGGCGAAGGCAAGGTCGTCGTACGCATCTGCATGGCGGATCGCGTCGCGGCTGGCCACCTTGGCGCCGTAGACGGTCGGGATGGACTTGCCATACATGACTGCCAGAGGTGGATATGCGTTGCTATTGCGGTGCCGCTCTTGCGCTGCAAGGCCTTGCTTGAACCGCTTCACGTTCGCTAGCGTCCGAACCAGGTACGGCATACAAGAAGACAGCGGCAAGGTCACTGCCGTGCGGACCGGGTTGGCATCTTCATCTGTTGATGTCGTCGACAGTGCTGGGGTCGCGGTCGTCTGCTCGGTGGTGTTGCTGCCGCCTCCTCCCATATCTGGTTCGGCAGCGCCTCCTGCAGTCACGACTTTTGACCTGTCAGAAGATGAGAGAGAGGAGTTGTTGCTGTCGTTGTTGCTATTGCAATTGTTGTTGTTACTGTTACCGCTACCATTTGCAAGGGTGGAGATGCTCATCTTGCGGATGGGTAGAGTGATGGAACTAGCCATAGAGCTGACAGAGCCCAGGATGCTGGATTGTTTAGATTGCGGTCTGAGAGAAGGCAGTGGCCTGGCGATACAGGGAGACAATCGGTAGTCGAGCCAGGTGTTTGGGTCGAAGAAATCCACTCGGTACTCCTCGCGCGTGTCCTTGTTGAAGAAACAGCGACCGTCCAGCGGCAACAGGGCAAAACTGGTGCGGATGGTGAAGTTGACCTGTGCAGTCAACACCCGGCTGCTTAGCAGCACGTCGTCGCCGTTACGCAGCGGTCCTAGGATGTTGACGCATGTGTTCGGTACTCCCGCGTACACCACCCCAGCGAACAGGTCCGGTCGCTGGTTGACGGCGTGTCGCGTGATGAGGCCACCCAGCGAATGGGCGATCACGACCGCGCCGCGTCGATGTTTGGGTGTTCCCTGTCTGTTACTTTCTAATCCTTCGAGAAACTTACATAGCTGCCGACTCAGAAACTCGGGATCCAGTCGCCAGTCATAACCATAGTCGTGTACTCTCAATCTGCCCTCTCGCGCGTTGGCACAGCCTCTTAAGCGTCGGAATAGCCTTCGCGAGATGTCCACCGGCCCAATGTGCGACAGCATGCCATCTGGAATGATCTTTTCCCGTGCCCGCTCGTCGTCTTCCGCCTCCAGACCGACTTCCAGATCCACCTTGCGGATGTTCAACCCGACCTTGATCGGTACCCAAACCTGCCTGTGAGGTGGTTCCGCTGACCGTAGTACCGACCCTCGGTATCCGCCTAACACTACAATGTCGCCCTCGAGCTGTGACAGCGCACGCGTGAAGTGTGGGTGTTTGGTCGCATCTGGCCCCACATCTGCGGCAACATCTTTCGCTGAATAGTAGGGTTGCCTCGTCATCGGGTCGATAGGCATCTTGCTTCTGGTGCCGTAAGGAGGGGTATGGTTACCCTTCTGAGGGTCACTGCTTTTCCTTAATGGTAATGCTGTAGTCCGAGAAGTGAGGAAGTCAGGTTTCAGGTTTGATAATCGCAGATTAGAGTCCTGCCAGCTGTCACGGATCGCCTTTAAACGACTGTTGACTTGTTCATTTACATGTTCGAACCTACTATCGTCCCCAAGCGATGACACTCTAGAAAGAGTACGCTGCGTAATAAGTGATCCTTCAGAAGTCGAACGTCGTAAGTACGGGCCCTGTGAACGTCTAGTCTGCATAGGTGGTCTTCCTGTCGAAGGCAACTCTGGAACCGTCGCATTCGCCTCATCATCATGTTCCCTCAGCGATCGGTTTCCAGTGATGGAAGTTTGATTTCCGGATGATGATCTCGAATCGGACGTCATGAACTTGGGAGGGTTTGTGAAGATACCACTAGATCGTTTCATGCGGCTCCCTTGATCCATTTCCCTGCTATGACTTGATCCGAACGACAGGGACAGGTTCCTGGGTATTGAAGGTAGACTGTTCATGAACATCTTCTGCAATCCATCCAGGGTGCTGGGTCCAGAAGACGATCGCCTGCGGTTGAAGAGTCCATCTCTGAGGATCGACGTGCGATGGCTGGACTGTTTGTTGTTCGCTGTCCGTCGTGGTGATGGAAGTCTTGCGCCGATTTCTTTCGAAGGTTTGCCTTCTTCAATTGTGGGTGGAGGTTGGTAGCGGGTTTCGGTCGCTGGCGCAGCTTCTACTCCTCCCGCAAAGGACGCCGCCATTTCCTCGTCATCATCATCATCATCATCATCGCCATCTTCATTTACGTTTGCACCCTCGTCGTCATCGAAACCGCCATCGAAATACCCTCCAGCCCTAGAGAGCGCCGCCGCCTTTTCTGCCGCTGGCGTCGTGGGTGACTTGAGCCTAGTCTGCTCTCTACCGATGCTGACACCTACCAGACTCCTGGCATCTTCTAGAGAAGGACCTGGCTGCGTTCTTCGCTCATCTTCCGAAGATGTTGCGCCTTCCGTTGCCAAGAGAGTATTTAATCTGATTTCTGCCAAGGCGCGTGGACTGGTGTGTTGGGTGGGCTTTCGATCCTCGGTTTCTACCTCTGGGGAAGCCATCGTTTCCATGGGTGGCCTCTTCCAATACAGCTGAAACAAAGCTATCGCACACCGAACTGATTGGCGTGGAGAGCTCACAGTACCTGAGAAGTCCTTAACTCAGTTCCCGAAGCTCTAACTCATCTCAATGGTTCCACGTAGAAATAAAGCAACGCCTGGAACTTTTGCACGACTGACCAGGCTTGATCGATATTTATCAGTCGTCATGAGAGCATCGTAGTTTTCAGCTGCTTCACTCTCGACTGGTTGTGACTGCACCAGCATGGCTATGCCATTGAACTTGCTCCTAATCCTGGCTCGGGATTTGGTGGGATGGCTGGTATCCACTGAAGTACCCGGATGGATCCATTTGAATGATGTAGGTACACAGCCCCAACAAGTAGGTTCGGTGCCTGAGGTGTTCAGCTCGATGACGTACCGAAACAGCCTCCAGCTCCCGTCTTTCTATTTTTTTGCTCCGTCCCGGTTCGGACCGGATTGGAATGTGATAAGCCAATGCGTGCATTGTCGCTGTGTAACTTTAGGTATAGAGCTTGATATAGCATCGGTCGTTCATAACCGTACCCATGGTCAGGTATAATTCTGTCAATTGCATGGGCCCGCAACATAAATCTCGCAATGGCTTTGCCTCGGTTCGTTTGTGATCCGCAACCGAGTCTCTTGAAGCTCGCTAGGGATGATCTGAACTCGAGCCATGGTAAGATGTAGTATGAATGTAGGTTACAGACGGATATGATGGCAGTTACAGTCAAGAATGAGACCTATAAGACGAAATCCGCTATGCTTTGAAACAACTCCACTCTTCCCAAGGTATTCCACAGCCCTTTCATACAGCACTGTAGCCTCCTCGGCTGCCGGATTCCCCACGCAGTCGATCGACAGCACTCTGGCCCCAATCTTTGATGATGTATGGAATGTCCCTGATGGCATCTCCGTGTGGGACGAGATCCCACCCACGAGCACCGTATCTGTTGTAGTTGAGCCAGGACCCAAAGATGATGTATGTCGCCGCTAGTAGGAACACACTACGTAGAGGTTTAAAGTCAGTAGGTTGTTTCAATGCGGTAGGTAGAGAAGCAAGGCTCACATGATCAGGAACCAGGTGAAGAATCCCCAGCTGCCGCTCTTCTTCTTGCCTTGGTTCGGCTCGTCTTCGTCTCCTTTCTCGGCGGCATCTTCGCAAGCGTACTTCGTCTTCCAGGTCAGTCGTAGCACATCCACCTGGTCATCGTTTTCACTCTTAAACGACTCGAACTGCAGCGCTTTGCCCTCATCAGGGTTTGGTGGTAATGGCTCGTCTTCATTCTCGCCATCACCACCCTCACCCTCGCTCTCGCCCTCACCATCTCTCCTCCACTTCATTGTCGCATTCTCGACTGTCTCCTTCGAATCACCCTCAAATCCTTCCAATCCAGTCCACTCCTTATCACACACGAACTCAATGATGGCCTTCTGCTTCTTCCCACTCCTGGTGTTGGGGAATTTCCCGCCGTTCAGCTCCAATCTGACACCCTCTCTATCCGCATTGGCATGGTCTGCACTGCCCTTCAGACGGGTATACTTCGGGTCGAGCGCTCTCCCACTTGATGCTGAATACTGGCCCGCAATGTCCCTCACACTCTCCAGAACCTCGATGTTCTGCTGCTTGTTGTATACGTACTCTCTTGCGCACACGTAGGTCCCACCGGAGCAGCGCTCTTCTCTAGAGAGAGATGAATCCTCGGTCAGAGGCGCGCATATATCCACGGAGAAGGTGGTGTTGCGATACGCAGGATGCATCAGCTCTACGTTGTGCACCACCTTCGTGCCGCCCAGCTTCTTCAGATCGAACTTTTTCCCATCTGTCACGATCGCCGAGCAGTCGTGTTGGCCAGCTAGAGCCACACTGGCCGCCGAGAGGGTCAGCAGGAGGGTATTGCGTATTGATGCCATAACTGGTGGTGGACAAATTTCAGCTCATCAAGACGAGCTTCGACTGTGGATGGTGTGGATAGCTCGAGGCCTGTCGGCGCGGTTGATTTGCTTCACAGGTGGAAGACTTCTATGATAGGCGTAATCGAATTTTCCAATGCCCTCACGTGCGCGCAGTGTTGGTATTTTATACTAGGTTGTAATTGAGGCACCAGCTTTCCTACTTGATCGTCATCTCCCATACTACCGAAAACGGCCTAGGAGACTTCGGAGGTGTTCAGGGACGTTACAGCGAGTGACAGCAGTCCAGTACTGGCTGACAAAGCCGAGCCTGGGCAATATAACGAACTAATGATACTGTGTTTTTTTTTAATGCTTCATTGGATGACTTGTTTATCTCATGCCATAGGCCTGCAATGGTAGTATTACAATGAACTAACTCATCCCGTCAATCAATCAATCAATCAAACGTTATCTTCTTTCCAGTCCCGACCACACCAGCGCCAGAAGCCTTGTTGCTAATCTGCGGTGCACTCGCTGCAGCACTTTTAGCTTCATGCCTCTTACGCCTTTCCTCCTGTCTATCCTCCTTCGACAGGTTTTTAGGTTTGTTGGCCGCTTTGAAGGGAGCTGCTTCATTAGCATCATTTCCTCCTGTCACCTCATTCGAGGCTGATGCATCCCCATTCTCTTCACCGCCACGAGCCTTCGCTCCTGCGCCAAACCGCTTCTTGTAACGGGTTTGGGAATCTTCGGCAAACTCGCAACGGAGAGGTCTGCCGAAGAGTCTGTTGATGAACCATTTCATTGGCTTCTTCTTTTTCTTCTTGCTCTTACTCTTCTTGCTTTTTTGCTCGCCCTCACTGTCATCACCTTCTTCACTGGCATCCTCGTCTCCTTCATCCTCTTGCTCTTGTGCCTTGTAGACGTACCCTTCAACAGCTGCCTTGGAAGCCTCCAATGTGGCGAAAGTGATCCAAGCATAGCCCTTGCATTTCCCGCTGTCCTCAAACGTAGCCATATGTACATCCTCCACCTCTCCCGCCTGCTCGAAGTGGTCCTTGAGGTCTTCCTTAGACACGTCGAAGGATAGATTTCCAACGAAGACTCTCTTAGACGGTTCCTTACCACCAACCGCAGCAGCTGTCGCATTGCCACCCTCTTCAGCCCTGGGTTTCTCGGGTCTTCCTTCGAAGGACTTCGCGTTCTTGATGAGCAATTTCCTGCCGTTCAACAGCTTCTCACTGAGAGCGATCGCCTGGTCCATTTTGTCTTTAGTCGTGAAGTCAACGTATGCGAAGCCCTTGTTCTGCGGTTTGATGGCAGGAGCTGGGCCGTTTTTGCTCTTGTCTGGTGGAGCGGGCATGTGGAGCCTCATGATATCCGCCTCTGTGATCTCGCCCTTCTCGCGAAGGAAAGTACGGAGGTTGTCTTTGGTGGTGGGAAAGGAGAGATTGCCGATCCAGACGCCGTACTCGCTGCGCTTGGCCTTGCCATCTTTTGGGGCTTCGGTCTCGATCTGAGCTTGTCGTTCGCTGTGGATGGTGCCATTACCGGCAGACGCTCCATCTGCTGTTGCTTCGGCTTCGGTTCCAGTGGTCGCAGGTTGAGACGCTTTCTTCTTGGCCAGCTTCTGCTCCTTTCTCTTGGCCTTCTTACTCGGTGGCTCGGGCAGATTTACATCGATCTCCAGTTCATCCCCATCCTGCTCGACCTTCTTACGCTTCTTCTGTGGGTCGCGCGGTGGTGGCGAGGGGGAGGCGGAAGATGACGACATGGTGTATCGTTGACCTTCTCTATACCGAGGCAATTGTCAAATGCAAGAAAAGCGAAAATGCAGGTCGATGCATTGGCTCTCTGCTTGGCTACAGCGAGCAAATCCTGAGTAGCGGGATTTGCCGTCAACTTTTTTCCAGCCTGCAGCTGTGTGGGGCCGCAAGGCAATTATAGGCGATTGAACAAAATGATTGAACCCTTATTCGAGCGATTACTGTAGTTCGTGTTCAGTATGGATCGTCTGGTAATTCTAGCTTGACCAGACACTGTACATATGCATTTGTGTTGCAAGAGAGACCTCCATGATCATAGCCTCAGCAGCTTCGGAGATACAGAATCACTACACATAGTGACAATGCTTTCCAATGGTTTTAATATGTCTAAGCTCATGATCGAGCATCTACTGCGTCGCAGCCTCCTGTGCATCCTGCTTTGGTCGTTCTGCTAACTTTTGGTTCTCCTTCTGAACCTTCGCCTCAGACCTTTTGGCTGCTTTACGTTCGCCTTTGGTTGGTTTACCATCCGCCCTTTGGACCTTCGTGCTACCATCAGCACTTGACTTCGCACCCTGCGCCGCCTGGAAGAATTGGCCCTTCTTGGGCGCGTCCTTCTTGCCCTCGTATTCTAACTTTCTAGGTGTCATGTATTCCCTCATGAGCTTGTCATCAACCTTGCTCCTCCTCTCTTGGAAAGCGCGCACAAATTCCTGTAGGACTGAAATGCATTTCGCCTTCATCTCACCCGTCAAAAGCTCTCCACTTCGGTACTTGGCTTCCAGTCCAGCCAACTCCTCGTCGCTATCAAGGAAGTAGCTGAGGTATGTATAGGCAACATCCACGTCTGGGTTGCCGCCATACTGTCTGTGCTCTTCCAGGCTTTCTCTCCCACCGCTGAATGCGTGCTTGTTGATCTTATTCTTTATCTGATTGGGCGTATCTGACATGTAGATGGCGGAGTTTGGATCTGAAGCCGACATCTTACCGCCAGGTCCTTGCAGCGCAGTGAGGAATTTACTCAGAATAAGACTGGTTTTAGGTGACTTTCTGCTCATCCTCTCACAGTTGTCACGCAGAATCCTGAAATATGGCTCCTGGTCAATTGCACAAGGAATGAGTGTTGGAAGAGCCGCAAGCTCCTTGAATGGCCGACGCGCATGTTGTGGGTAGTCTGGAGCTCGGTAATCATCATATCCAAACAGTGTCGGGTACGATGAGGGAAACGCGGCAACACACTGGCGAGGTCCATACGAGATGAGATCTACGTTGTGTCCGTCACCAAAACCGAAAGCACCACGGACCTGGTTGAAGCTGATCAATGACCCGAATTCCGAGGCGTTCTGCTGGAAATGACCACCGAGGAATTCATAATCGGTATAGATGAAAGTCTTTTTCGGATCGAAATCTAACGCGATGAGGTCCTTTGCGTTATCGTGAGCGTACTGGATAAAATCGCCAATATCATTTCCTGGTAGCAGCTTTCCATCGTTCTTGTGTCTTGTGTATGCATACTTCTCATCCTCAGTCAACATGATCACCAATGGCACGTCGAATATCTCCTGCAGCTCCTTTGTGAACAGCATTGGAATCATGTGTCCTATGTGCAGACTCCCAGCGCTAGGCCCTCGCCCAGTGTAGAGCATGAAAGTGCCATATTCCTCGTAGAAATCCAAGATCTTGTCGAAGTCGCGGTGGGAGAAGAACAATCCCCTGCGCATCAGTCTGTGTGGAGGCTTGCCGGTGACTTTCTCGAATCGCTGCAGGAGTTCGGGTGAGAGTGGTTGGACACCGAAGTGCTCGATCAATCGGTCGTAATCGATGGCTTTGACATTGCCTTCTGCGTCTGTCCCTCCAGACACGCTGTAAGGGTCTATCCGCTGCTCTGCTGCTTCTATCTTCTTCTCGGCTACTGGAGGAACACCATCCTCTTGCTGGTTCGACATTACGCTCGTTAGTTTAGAGGGGTTGATTGAAGGTGAAATCGAGGCGAAGGACCAAGCAGAGTGTAAATAGATAGTTGTCAACAGTTCATGTGAGTGATCCTCGAATATTTCCCTGGAGTGACTAAGATATCGTTCATCCCACTATCGTCACTCCAATATCAGACCCCGCCAATGCGACACGGCAAACTCCGTCAACGCGCTGCTTGTGATGACTAAGGCAGCCCATTGCTTTCTCGTTGGAGACTGCTAAGCATTCCATATTGAAGAGAAAGTCTCATGATTGAAGGCACTCAAGTGTTGTCGTAGCTAGTCAAAGTCGTATGATCGGCTCTTACCATGCCAATGTGAGGCGTTAAACACCACTGACAAGGCCCGTATTACTACAAGCATCGTAAGACTATGCAAGTTGCCCCCGCGGACCGACCCTTCCACAAAAATCAGGCTAACCGTTTGCGTCGGAATCCTTCGCCTTTCCGTCTCCTTCTCCGCATCGGCAGCAACTCCTCCCTGCTTCTATATCAAGTCCTGTCCGCCATTGTACTTCGCCACCCGCTCTCCCTCATCAACACTGCCTGCTAGATCATCAATCGAGAGTCCGACTAGCAGCAGGTTGTCCGCAACGCTGTTTTTGACTATGCCTCTTGTCTACGTGCAGTGATTCCAGCAGCTTGCCGACTGAATCGCAACCATGGTCAAATTCTACTCCTCGAACTACCAATATGACTACGGATTCCCTGCCGTCTCTCTCGCGTACTTTCTCCGCTATCCGAACCCATACAGCAAGCATGTTGCATCAACAGATACCCTCTCGCGGCACTACGATCCTGTAACCCAACGCTTGACTACTGTACGACTGCATGTCAAGAGATCTAGGGTTCCGCCTATGGTCATCAAACTCATTGGCCGGCAAGCTCTGGGAGCCGCCGAAGATGGTAGCACATCCAGCTACATCCTCGAGAAAAGCGTGGTTGACGTCAAGGAAGGCTGGATGGAAGCGGAGAGCAAGAATCTTGACTGGGACCATGTCCTCTCGGTGGTAGAGAAACACCGCTACTCTACTCCACGCCTTCGCAACCCGACCATGATGGAGATTGAAGAATACAAAACTTCAGGGCTTGTTGCGAAACAGGCCGAGGATAAGACCGATGTCGAAGTGGCGGTCACCCTGACTAGCCGCATCGGCGAGCAAATCAGGAAGAGGCGAGCTGCTTGGGGAGAGCAGGCCAATGCCACTACTGCGATCAGCGGTGAGCCAGAACAGAAGAAGGCCTGGTTCAGTGGATGGACTTCTGGTGCCGTGAGAAGTGCCATAGAGTCCATTTCTCTGCAACGGACGGAGCGCAGCCAACCCAAGGCCCGGAAAGGCATGGATCTCGTCCTCCAACGGCTGAGGAGGGGTGGTCTAGTCGAAGTCCTGGAAGGTATGCGCCACGACCGGGAAGTCGACCTGGGCCCGGCTTGAATTTCAAGTCATTGTTATACAAACATCTGTCAACTTCAGCTCAACACATTATGCCATTCTGGAACTGGCGTTAACAGCGAGGCGTACGGCGCCGTGTAATATTTTTTCCTGCTTACAACCAGATCGACCGACCAAGACTGCCGATGGGTTATGTTTCGTTATGTGCGATGAGACAGAAAGGGGAGAACAACACCATTCGGCAATTTCTGTATTATTGGGTCCATTCGAAAATTGTGTTATTATCAGTCTGTGAGGCCCCAAGCCTGTTAAGGAAGACCTCTCCACTACTCTACTTGAAGAAAATGTCATATTATGAGTTCACAATGATGTGTCCTGAGCGTTTCCTATGTCGATCCTTCATCGCCATCGAGTCTTACAACCCGTGTCTGGGATGCTTGCCATTCGTCTTACCTTGAATTGTAGCCTTCGGGGCACTACAGTAGAGTCTTAACTTGCTAATATAATACAGTACTCGAGAATGGTAAATAGTGATGTCTTTGAGGAGGTAGCGTCCGTCTACCTTTGCATTGCTATCGTCAGTGTAAGCGTAAAATGAAGTCGAGTCAAGCGTTAAAGCATCTACAATATGATCAAAGGGTTGACCGTCCTCACTGGATGCAACACAACGGACCATTCACGATATGAAATAGCACTGCATATGCGGAGAAATCAAGGAGGCCATGCGAAGAACATCATCATTTGCTCATTACGGGTCCATGATGTAAGATCAATGAGACCAAGAATTGCTCAAAGGACCAGCGTTTACATGACCGACTACCTAATTTCAGTTCAGTAAGTGAACGCTTCTTCTACGAAGTCAACCGATCCCTGCGTCACCACAGATCTAACCGCCTGTCGTACACTGTCCGCGAAAGCTCCTGGTCCACAGACGGTGACACCGACGGCACCTATCCTTGCCTGCATTTCATTGTCGAGGATGGTCTGGGGATTGCATCGTCCGGGATGCATCTCAAGGGTACGACTCCCGCTGACGTGATCCTTGGTGCTTCTGGGTTTCGTGATGTAGAGCTGGATTCTGAGAACGTCGCGTCTGCTGGGCATTGCGAGGATCTGATCCATCCAGATGCGAACCCATTCCAGAGCCTCTGGGGTCGGTACCGACCACACAAGAAGGATCCGCCTGGTGGAGACGGTGCCATCTTGGTAACCCTGGAGGAGATGTCGAACGTATCCGATGCAGTGAGTGATGCCAACGCCGCCTGCAAAGAGGACGACGGTGCCAAACGTCGCAAGGGATTCGTGACCCCCGTAAGGACCTTCAATCGCACCCCATGTGTGGATCACGCCTGATGGTGCCTTGCAGGCCTCGTCGTAGAGACGCTTGGTCAGACCACTTCGAGCGCGGCATATTAGGGAGATGTGAGAAGCTGGTTCTGGCCGTGGTGGTAATTCTGAGGCTAGCAAGTGGTGCTGTACATAGCCGTCCTTTCTATTGAAAACCGAACTCTTAGAAGAGGTCATGGAAATACTTGAGATGGACGTGCTGCTAGCAGGTAGCTTTTCCGCCTTCCTGTACTCCACTCCCTTCTCGAGCTCAATCTGATCTTTACCAGCACAGGATTCCGTCCAAGCGATGGAGAATGGATGGCTGGACCACCAGGCAAAGCGTGGGATATATGCATGGACGTGACACCCAGGCCTCATCCTCCATGGACGTACGAGTTCGAATGTGACCCTGCAGGCCTCAGAAGGTAGCGCCTGGATTGTCACCTTAGTGACGCCTCGTCTTCGACTCGTGTTGTAATAGAGGACTTTGAAAATCCTTGCAAGGTATTCACCAACCCATAGCAGTACGCAAATGTAGACAAGTGGTACCTGAGGAAGAGCAGCGAGACCCATGTGTGCGTATACCGCGATCAACCCCATCAACACTAAGATACGATGCGTGTTGAGAAAGGACTCGTAGAACGCATGGCGCATAGGTCCTATTGCAGTGATGGCGATGAAGACGAACACACAGGAAGCGACCATACCACCTTGGTAACTACCGCTGGTAGCAAGGACGATTCTGACAGCGCGACCACCACCTGCGCGCAGCTCGTTAACAAGCCAGCACATTGTGTGAAGTATGGCTTGAAACACCATTACGCGCGCACACCACCGATGTAATAAGTTGAAAGCGTCGTAAGACACACCAAGGATGCCGATCAGCGGGTTGTTTCGCAAAGCAAAAAGTACGGTTGGCACAAGATTGACAGCAGCCATGACACCAGAACGACCTCTGAGCTCAGCAGTGACCTTGTATATGGGTTGCTTATAGTCGAGCACAAGGCAATAACTAATGTTGCAGGCCAGATAGAGCACCAGAAGCAAGAATTGAAATCTGGAAGGTAACGTGCCGATGCCGATGGCGCTGCTCAGTTGTATCTCTCTGTTATGTCTAACTTTGCCTATGGGCGCATATAACAGGTTCTTCTTGATTGCAGGCCAATTTCCAGAGAGATTGTGTTTCCAGAAATCATGATCCCTCTGGCGGTCCAGCGTGAAAAGATGACGGATGTGTGCATTCAACAGATATACCCATCGGTACAGTAATATGGCAACCAGCAAACCAAGGAATGACAAGGCCAGGGTTTTGGCGAAGAGTATGTTGAGATCTGTGTCGACACCATTGAGTGCGTGGGTATAAGGCGTAACTGGAGATGTCAGATTAAGACTTTGTAGATCGCCAAAGTCTTGGACCGGATGCCTGGCAAGTATTCGACTTGCCATGCCGCTCAAATCCTCAGTATTTCTTTCAAGTTGGATCTCCGGCTCGTAGAAGGAATCGTAGATGGCGTTATATTCTGCTCACAGCACTGCACAAGGGCCCTAAGGTTATAGGGATCAATTGGTGTGCGCAGTCGGTAGCCACCTTTGTGTCGAAGATCAACGAGAGATAGAGATGAATTTGAAAGGGCGTATCATGAGAAATTGAGAATGTGCGTCCTGCGCCGGCGATGTCTCTGTGATTGGATTGTGATAATTACTTGCGCAACACAAGGGAATTTGGAGAAGAGTTCAGAATGGTTACAGTCTTGCTGTATTGAGAGATAAAGCTTATTCGAGAACCAGGGTGTTAATGTTGCGACAACAAGCGATTATTGTCGTTGGCAAGGATTTGCGAATCACTGTCAGTCAAATGAAGGGTCGTTAGTGCACGAGGAACGTGAATTTGGGAGATACATTGGTGTGGACATATTCAAGTATTTACAATACACGACTCGGCAATCACCATCCGATGCGTGGAGGCGGAATGGTTGAATTGATGTTGTGTTACAAGATCGTGTGGTAGTGAAGTCGTGAAGTCGTGAGGTTGGACTGAAGTCACACAGGGAAGGGGAAAAGAGCGCGTAAAGTCAGTCAGGTACGCGCTTCACCCACCTACCCGCCCGCGTCTCACGATCAACGTCAGCCAACCAGGAATGAGAACAGCCAAACAGGAGAGGAATACTGGACAGCTTCGGTGTTGCAAGTGAGACTTGTCCACGTCAATCGGATGTGCGTATGCCTCTAGTGCATGTAACAGTGCTGGGCCCTCTCCAGGTCTGAATATGTTTGGGTTGGATGGGACCCCCTCGCAACCGAGTTCTCTCGGAGAAGCTGGACTGGAGATTTCCAATGCACAGGACAAGGCGGCTAAGTCAACACTGCATTTTGCAATGCTTCTAGCATCTCGTAACAGGCATGGATCGCATTGGGTATTCCGGTCACATTGTTGAGGGGCTATCCCTCAATTTGTAGGACGCGTCATTTTGCTATGCAGTTGTTGCCCTGACAGGTATCGTAGCCTCTTAAGATCATAGTTCTGTTGGATGTAGAGTCAAATGCTCATCCTCAGAGTGTAAATCAGAAGGCGTGATGTCGAAAAGCCTCTAATAACAGCTGCAAGGGTCGTGCATCACTCCAAATCTCACTCTTTCTCCAGTTTTGATGTCTGTCAGAGTGCCTCTCCTGTGTCAAAGTATGGCAGAACTGGAGATGGGTTCGCATGGCCAGTATTCGCATGACTGCGGTAGACGCCAGGGGAAATAGCAAACCATGGTCCAGTAGGTCCACATGTAGGTCATGCCTCGATGCCGTATCCACACCATTGCCATCTTTATCATCCTCACCTCTTCACCCCAACATGAGCGATAGCGATATCGACAACAGCTCTGAAGGCCTGCATCTCCTCTTCGACGGTCCCTCCACCTGCAGCATCTGCGAAAGATGCACTGCTTCCAGCGTAGACAGCTAGACCGGTACGCCTAGCTAGCACCTTGGCCAGACGGGTAGCGAAATCGATCGTCGACGGCGTTGTGTACAAGGGAGTCGATAGCGGTTGTGAAGGGTTGAATTTCTGTAGGAAACGCATTGAGTCAGTACACGAGATTCATGTCGTCCAGGTTAAGAATCAAGTTGCAGGCTGCCTCAGGAGAAACGTACATCAGGCATAGCGTAGACCAGACTTCCCATACTGGAGAGCCCGCCTGCTCCGCCGTCTATGCTTGTCGTCGTAAGGAAGAGCATCAGGCTAGAGGTCTGCTTCGTGAGGTGTAGGTGTAGTCGGGTGTTTGGGTTGCTGGGGAGCGTAATTGCGACTTCGACGGGTTTGGTGCCGTCGCCGTCCACGGCTGGATCTTCTCCCTCAGACGCTGCCATCTCCTGCACAATCTATATAGAGAGACACAAGACACAATACGATATAAGTATTATCAAGTTGAGACGTGGATGGCCTGCCGCTGTGCGTATATTGTGCAACATCTATACTTCGCAGTAGCTAAGTAAGTAGGTAAGTACTCAGCCAAACAATGGAAATCTGCCGTTCCTTCCTGATGCGGGGTCCTCTAGGTGTTTCTGCACTCCAGCTTTTACCCACCATTCTGCCTATAAATATGTCATAGCCAGACCTGATGTTCACCGTTTAAGCAACAGATAGATCCAACGGATGTAGAATACATACATCGTGGAAAGCAGCACAAAGCATTGCGTTTTGAGCTCGTCACATTCTGATCGTATTCACTCACAAGAAGGATATTCCCCAAGACGAGACGGACATCCCTTGTCAGCTACATCGCGTCTTCAGAGACCAAACATAGACGCAAGATATCTTCAGTCCACATACCAAACCGATGGAAGATCCTCTAGATGACCCTGAAGAGCGCAGGGTATTGTATTCGGCGCTCGATTCGTTCCGGTAAGGCAAACTCATCCTTTGCTTTGACAAGCTTATGAAGCAGCCAAGCTCGGCATCCTCGTCAAGCATCAAATTTAATACACCACACGAATCCTGACAACCATCTCAGACAATATCGACAGGCGGCACACTACAACATTACACATCTACGGCGGCAATCATTCTACTCGCTGCCAAGTGGACACATTGACATACTAGGGGAGCCACCTTTCAGCATCCCAGCAGTCCTGCGGGAGGTGGACGATGCGATCGATTCGAATGCAGAACTTGCCGAGACGATCCTATGGTATGGATTGCAAGGCTTCGGCGTTGATCCTGACGATGAGTCGTGGAAAGGCGCCGCGACCGCAACAGATCTCGACAAGGCGAGGTCGACGATCCGACAGTTCTGGCGCGACTGGTCTGCAGAGGCCGAGGCGCCAGAGAGACACATTTACTCGACTGCTGTGGCAGCGTTGGCACAACACTTACCACTCGACCCCAGCGTGAGGCATCGTTGCAAAGTGCTGGTCCCAGGATCGGGACTGGGCAGGCTTGTGTTTGAGATTTGCCGGGCTGGCTATGTGGTGGAGGGTAATGAGATCTCCTACCACCAGCTCATCGCTTCCAGCTACATCCTCAACTTCACGCGGCAGGCAAATCAACATACTCTGTACCCATGGGCGCTTAATTTCAACAACCAGTTACGACGCGAGAATCAGCTCCAGGCAGTAGGAATACCCGACGTCCATCCCATCTCAACCCTGGATGATGCACAAGAGGAAACGCGCTCTGAAGTGCCCTACAGTCTGCGGATGTCTATGTGCTCAGGCGACTTCTGCGAGGTCTACAGCAGACCCGATCACCGCGGCTCCTTCCAGGCTGTTGTCACATGCTTTTTCATAGATACAGCGCCCAACATGATTCGATATATTGAGACGGTACTGAGTTGTCTGGAGGTGGGAGGCGTATGGGTGAACGTAGGGCCTCTGCTCTGGCATTTCGACTCAGCACCCATACACCCTACTGACACAACGAGCTCAGGGGACAGTCCAAAGGGACTGGGAGAACCAGGTGCGGTACAGCTCACAGACGAAGAGGTCCTTGCACTGCTGGGTCGATTCGGGTTCGAGGTTCAAGAACACCGGCAACTGGCAGAGTGTGGCTACATACAGCAACCTCATGGCATGCTTCAAAACATGTATCGTCCTAGCTTTTGGGTGGCGAGGAAGAGAGCATCTTGAGCCGATATTTTTGTTCGGTATCCTTCAATTATTCGTTACTGCCTCGGCTGTGTTCGGTACAATCTCGAAGGTGTCGCTGTTGCTTATCTTTGTGGCGCACGCCATGCATGCCTAGGTTTTTCTCTTTTCTTTTCTCGGACCGCATTCTTAAATTCTTGTTCTGTGGTAACTCAATTAATAGCACGCATTGAACGTCTTCCTGGGGGGAAGGCGGAGGAAGGGCCATCGAGGCGCTTTGGTAAGAGTACACTGTAGGACATTCGGGAAGTAGTATTTCTCCGAGTCACTCTTGTTCTGGATCCAGAAGTTCCAGCGCATCCATCCTGGCGGGGTCCTGCTCTAGGGTAGAAGTAAACAAGAAGCAGCCAAGAAGGAGACTTGCTTCAAAGCCTGTCGAGTGCTGCGTTTCCATTAGGACTTCCTTTGTCGCGGTATTTAGTTCGCAAAAGGAAGGTGTTTGTGCACTCGTAGCAAGTCGCGCCGGGTGAGCATGACGCTCTTGTACGATACAGTCTAATCGCAGTCTGCTGTCAAATACGTGGGATTGCATTCTTGCTTCTGCCCAATCAATGGAATGAAAAATTGGAGCCAGGGCATCCGCCACGACACTTTCTCAGGGAATAGATCGAGACGTGAAGTCCGAATAATCAAACATCGCGATTGATGCCCGTGCTACTCATGGCTTGTTGGGACGCAATGGCAACTTCAGAAACAAAGATCACAATGAGCTCAGACGCAGTCTTAATGACGATAGGAAGGTCAATTGAAGAGTGGATGACCGAGGCTCGGTCATTATACGAGCTTGAGCTACTGTGCAGGGTGTCGTGTGGAGGTACTACTGCAAAGAGCTGCAACATGCTGTCCTCCAATAATGCATAACAGGCTAGAGCCGCAATAAACAGCGCTGCAGTGTCGAAACAGCGAGACTGCCCTCGTCGTCCACTTCTAAGATAGCCGAAAGTGGGTAGATTCGAGAATAGTGCGGACTAGATCAGCATTGCCTATCGCAGCGGAGGCATTGAATCTCAGCTATTCGTCAAAATCCAATAAGCAATTGCCACAAGCTGCGGAAGCTGCCTGCGAGTCAGCGATTGATAAAGATGTTTAGGTGACCGACTTGCTGTTCCTGACAATACCTCCGTGCAGAGTGACATCGGCAACGACATCACGCCATTGGGACAAGAAGGCGCAGGACTTCCAATTCCTACCACCTAGAAGAAAGGAGCGAAGGACAGGGTGTGAGATCCTGAGCCACGTCGGTGCTGTCGACTGATCGACATGGCTTCTGGAAATGATGGCCGGGCAGATTGCAGTGCGTCAGGGGCCGCACCTACACCAGCCACTACTGCACTACACGTTGTAGGCAGGTGGGACCTGGCGGTTGCATCGCCTGCCTCGGTTGTCGGTGGATTGGTCAGTGGGTGGAGCCGAAAGCGCCATCAAAGGAGGGGAAATAGACATTACGGTGGCTTCGATGGTGAGCGAGCGACTGGATGATGGTGAGTGTGAGTGATGTTTTGGTGCTACCGTACAAAATGCGACGTGAGCAAGGGCGATCAAATAGGGTTCGCAACGGCTCGAGGCGTCCGTGGCGGTACGACGGCAAAACGACATGAATGATGTTAATACAAGAGGCTTTTACCCAGCTAACATCCTGTCCTCTCGAGGCCATACTGTTATCGGGTGGCAAGTCGATGAGGTTGTTTGGCTATCCTCGCTCGTCTCGTCTCGTCTCATTTCATCTCATCTCGCCACTTCCGATTGCCATACTCGTCTCATCTTGCCTCATCCCGCGGCTCTACTTATAAGCCCATTTCAATCAACGTGGGATGGTATGCATTGAACCAGCCAGTAAGAGTGAGAGATGCAACTTTCCTAATAGTTGAGGTGCCCTGCAGTAAGAGCGTTATGAAGTCTTGACACAATGCTTGACCTCTTACAGCGATATCCCCTTCTGATCTAAGTCTAATGCTTGGTAACAACAAGCTCATCTGCAACCTGCAGCATCGTATCTGTGGGTGTAGAGCAGATTAATCCCCTCTACCAGAAGATGATAGATCAAAATTCCCTTTATTATACAGTAAACCATGCCAGCCAAGGGAGACAGGACCTAGATAGAAACTTGGACAAAAGATATTGGTGACCGATCAACCTGTTTGTTGCCTCCTTCCTCATCCTCATTAGCTCGTCATGATGGGCAGGTAGAGTAGCATCCAGGCACATGTGGATACAAAGCTGGAGTCAAGCCTGCATCTTCTCCTCATACCTAGGTGGCTGGCTACCTTCGGCTGTCAATAGACCTTGCCTTTCTACAACGACCCCCTGTCAACGGATAGAAAGTCAGAATTATTAAGGGTGGAGGATTGTGTCCTGCCAAAGGAGCAGGCAACCTGATTGCTTGTCGAGGTTGAATGATGCAATTGAAGCGCTAACAGGGGGTTGTATCATGTCTTGAGACTACGCTGTAAGGGGCAATTAGATGTTATAATAGCCGATGCTGCAGCCAGCCAGTCAGCCCTGCTGGACTAGGTAACATAAACGCGCTGGACTAACAAACTCTCCGTCCACGATATCTATGGCAAAATGTGGGATATGGGTATGACAGCAGCCAGCCAGTCATCCCACATTCGCCACTCTGGAGATAAGGAGTCGATCCAGTATGTGTGACATACCTCTATCGTCGTACTACAAGGACCGCCACACAGGCCGCCAAGGTGAGCATTCGTCTGTATGTCTATGTTACTTGATTTCGCTGGCTCGGCGAGCGCGAGACATGATGCATGATAGGTGGTTGACAACGCTGGTGTTGCCGGCTGCATGAACCATAAATCGACGAGACGAGACGTCACGAACTTGTCGTTCTCGTTGGTCACACGGTAGCGGCTAGTCAGTCGTCTCGTCCGGTCCCATGAACACATGTTCGTACTGCGTAGAATTGTCGGCACCAGCAACATCCGCTCCATCGGCGCAGTCAGTGGTAGAGAAGCACCTCGCTCCGTTTCTACATGCGGTCAGCTGGAGGGTCGATGCTGGATGCGGCAGGTGACGATCATGTCTCAGGGGTCGGTCGCTTTTGATCCACTCATTACATGTCACCCAACCGGAGAAAGATCGACGGCCATCGACGACCATCGACGACCGAGGCCGCTGGTTGGACGAGCATCGTCTTGTGGAATTTCCGATGCGTTTGAGAGCCACTCGGCACCGAGCGACGCATTGCACACTCTAAACAGTGCATCCCGTGCTGTACAGAGGCGTCTAGATACCTGTCATGCAGGCACCCTGGAGACTGGCATGGATCATGGCGCTCTCGCCCCGACCTGATTCACAATCAAGGAGGCAGATGACGGTGCGACGTTACTAGAGCGTTGCCGAGCGAAGATCTGCAGAGAGACATCTTATCAGCGCTGCTGCCATTCCGAATACGGCAGGAGGTTAGGTTTGGTTGGACGTCTGTTGGGCGAATGAGATTGAGCATTGCCCCATTCTCGTCTATAGCGATGCGGCGGATAGGGCTTCAGGGTATCTTGACTGTCTTCCTGGTGGTATTGCTGGTCTGAAGCGGTGGAAGGCCACCTCGTCCCATGAGCAGCACACAAGAGAGGATGTGCACTACTGCGCTCTACCTATGCAATGCGATGCTTAACGGAGCTTTGTCTCGATCAACAAAGGCTTCTTTCATCCCTCTAACCATCCATCCGGCTTTCCTTGATTCCTTCCCTCCTTCCTCCCTTGTCCTGGTCCTTGTCCCTTTGGTCCACCATCCTATCAAGACGTCAGAAAGACCATGTCTCGATGGGAGCGAAGCAGCGAGCCGGCATCATCATCATTGACGGTCTCTCGAAGACCCACAATCTCGACTGGCGAGAACATGGTAGTCTTCTCTGCGGCATTGTTGTTAGTCCGTCTCTACTTGGCGATGTCTATAATGAAAACGCAACATTTCCAATACCATGTTGAGCCAATGAAGGTCCGGAAGCGGGTCATCGGCTGTCCCCGCCCGCCCAAAATCGCCGTCGCCGTTCAGGGCTGCGGATTCCACTCAACACTGCTCAAGTCATCATGGACATGGATCATGACAAGCTTCGTTTAGCCTCTGACGATCGCCAGCATCCAATTGTGGGGGATGGTTAGACAATCCCATCCATCTCAACTCAACCGCTCGCAGGCAAAGCTCCACCCTTCTGTACGAGACATTGCCCACTACGGTATGGTGACGGTGGCTTTGGGGGATCGTTTACTTTGTTTGCTCACCATCCACAAATCACAGCCCACTTGGCCACAGGATCCTGAGCGATTGGGGCCAGAAGCAGTCCTCGCTGTATTGGCAATTGTTAGAGTGCTACCACTCACTGGCGACCGCCAGGATTGCTCTCAATATCCACCGAGGCGATTCCAAGCAGCATACCTGGGCCTGCCACTGGACTCTTGACATGACGAGAAAGCAATGGCGATACTACCTGGTCCAGCAATCGGTACCTCTTGCGGTTACCAAGAGGAGCAACATTCTACGGAGGTAGGACTATCAAGGTTATCTTGCGTGCCTTAGTGCCTTCGCGTCATGTCCGCCCGGCGGTGGTAACGTCGATCCCTTGGCGGTTGAACACGCGTGATGATCATGGCTCACTCCCGCCCACCTTCATACTCGCACAGGTGATGGCTACTGTACGGGCTCGACAAGGGACTGGCAACGAGGGACAGGGGCGTCCATGGGTTGTCGCCGCCGCGGGCCCGTCACTAGGGCTGATTCTGTTGCCGTATCTGTTGCTTGCTTTCCTATCCCAAGCCCATTCGACTGGCTCAGGCAGAATGCTGATGTTCCCCTTCATCTCGGCCCATGTCCCTGAAATCGCCACAAAGGTGGGAGATGCCAATATTGACCTACACATCTACCGGCTGCTTCCGATATAACAGCTTAAATGTCACTCTCATGGTGGATCTGCCAGCGAGCTGCCCTCGTAGCCGCATCATGCGCCTCTACGAGCTTCTCGGTCGAAGGTTTGTCTGTGCCTGAACGTGTACCTGCGCGATGCCAGTTCTGCCATCATGCACGCATCCGTGGGGCTCTCAGAATGGCACTCTTTCTATTCCTAGTCAGGTAGGTGTATTGTGTAGCTATGTACGTGTGGCGGTTCACTACTGTACACTGGATGACCATTTTCTGCGCTCATTCCAGCAGCCTATCCTGGATAAGTTGAATACATTCAACGACTGAGTCGCTACTATCGTCGAAAACTTGAATTGAATGCTATTAGCATGTGCTCAGCGGAAGCGTTAATGCCGTAGATGCTGCAGTACCATATGGTGTGGGTGGAGCAGCAAACCATACCAAACTCACGTTTCGCAGCCTTTCAAGCCCGAGCATGGAGCGTGGGGCGTGGAGAGTAATGAGGCTACTCCCTGCACACCATCAACAGGGCTCGGACGCCTTCCAGTTCTAGCAGGTATCGACTCGTCTTATGCTTGACTAGTGGACAATTCGCCAATCCGACACTGGCTTTCTATGCCCTCAATGGCACAATGCCCAAATTTGTGGCGACAGTCACGGAGACTTACGCTAGAAGTCGCCTTCTTGCTTGGCGTGACCCTCCCCAGTGGAAGAGGAGGACTCCAATGGACTACGGTGATACTCGACTTCGCCTTAGTTGCAATGCCGATCAACATATCTTTTGGTATCTCACATCGGTCACCTTGAACATATCCGTGTCCAGGAAAGACATAAAAGATGCCTTCATCTCCCCTCCAATCGACATTTTTTCCTCATCATCAACCATCCACTTCTCTACCTGGCTCTTGACCACCTCGAGACTCAACAGTAGCCTTTCTCTCAATGGCTCCCTACTTCACTGCTGCGGCGCTGGTCGCCTCCGCTGCTCTGACCGCAGCTGCTCCAGCTGAGGCTGCTGCCAAGAGCAACTTCTCCGTCGACCAGATCTCGAAGGGTTCCGTCTACAAGAACGGTGCCATCGCGGTGGCCAAGACCTACACCAAGTACGCGAAGCACGGCGCTGTCATGCCCGAGGATGTCAGCATCGCCGCCACTGCCGCTTCAACTGGCTCTGTCTCTGCCTCCCCAGAGTCCTACGACGAGAGCTACCTGATCCCAGTCAACATTGGTGGCACCACCTTCAGCCTTGACCTGGACACTGGTTCTTCCGACCTGTAAGTTGACAACTCAAACCGTATAGCGGTATGATTGAAAGATGAACGTCGCTAACCCATTGCTACAGGTGGGTCTTCTCCACCCAGCAGCCTGCTAGCCAGCGCTCTGGACACACTGCTTACAAGCAGACCGGCACCAAGAAGAGCGGCTACACCTGGAACATCTCCTACGGTGATGGCTCTGGTGCCAAGGGTGACGTCTACGTCGACAAGGTCGTCGTTGGCGGTGTCACTGCCACCTCCCAGGCTGTTGAGGCTGCTACCTCCGTCTCGTCGTCCTTCACCCAGGACACTGACAACGATGGTCTGATCGGTGCCGCTTTCAGCAGCATCAACACTGTTCAGCCAAAGCAGCAGCTGACCTTCTTCGACAACGTCAAGAACAGCCTTTCCTCCAAGCTGTTCGCCGCCAGGTTGAGGTACCACACCGCCGGTACTTACGACTTCGGTTTCATTGACAGCTCCAAGTACTCTGGCAGCATCCACTACGTTCCAGTGGACACTTCCAACGGCTTCTGGGAGTTCACCGCCTCTGGCGTCTCTGGCTCTTCCATCGCCGACACTGGCACCACCCTCCTCTACATCCCTGACAGCAACGTCGAGGCCTACTACAACCAGGTCCCCAGCGCCAGCTACGACTCCAGCCAGGGTGGTTACACCTTCGACTGCGACGAGGATCTCCCTGACTGGACCGTTACCATCGGCAGCGGCCAGATCACCGTTCCAGGTGAATACATCAACTTCGCCCCAGCCGACGGCAACTCCTGCTTCGGTGGTATCCAGTCCAGCGACGGCATCGGCTTCAACATCTTCGGTGACGTCTTCCTCAAGGCCACCTACACCATCTTCGACGAGACGCAGAGCTCCCCAAGACTCGGCTTCGCCCAGGGTGCTTAAATTCGATCTGCTAGTCAGATCCACTCTCCTGGCCTTGATGGTCGGGATGCGAGTACATTCGAACCAATCAATATTATGCAGGACTGGACTTATGAAATCCTGTTGACTAGATACCTCAGCTTGCTGGGAACTAAAGATGAAAGCTCTAGATAAACGTGCAATGAAAGCTTCATGCCAATTACTTAAAATACTTGTCGCAGTGTTCCCTTCTATATCTCCTGACCTGTTTGAAGTCCATAATCTGACGTTGAATTATTGAGGAGAGCAAGATGAAGAGCAATATCGTCGATCGAGTCTAATACAGCGTAATATGCCGCAAGCAGTAGTTTTTCCTCTTAGTCGACGGTGTATACGAGATCAGGAAGCCTGACTCGATTCAATGTTGTCCTCGATGTACCTTTATTGTATCACTCAGGTTCAAATTGCGTTCTTCGTGGGCACCTCCGTAGGTCAACAACGAAACCACATTATAAGGAGACAAGATAAGCGACAGACAATACCGGTGGCGGCTATCGAGACACTACATCTCTACCATCACGCTCAACGATTGGCTCATCCAGCCACAGTTGATCTGTGCATTGCATTATTAGCACCTAATGCATACTCAAGCCATGAAACGGCCAAAAGGAGAAAACTTCGGTGCCAATCCAGGGCAAAAACAAGGGGTTAAAGCCAATTATGACGTCGTCATTGTTGATGTGGTCATTCTGCTTCAGTAGCGGGCAACTTTGGCTATTCATTCGTGCTTGTCCATACCAAAACATTCCAACCACTCATCTTGTATTCCAGTTCGTGTTTTGTTACTGTCTTTGCCTTGCGCCGTATCGCATTGCGTCGTCATACTTGCGGTTCTTTCTCTCCCTTCCCACCGCTGGAGGGATTCACTGTGCCAGAGATTACGGTCCCTCTTGCAGACCTTATCACAAGCTGGCCGCCTGACGGAGCGGCCTGGTCTACGCAGATCGATTGAAACAATTGTTGCTGTTGTTTCCTCATTCACTGCATCATATTGCATCTTCTTTTTCCTCAATCTCTGGACCCTCCTATTTCCCTACGTGTTTCATCAAACTATCACGACCCGCTGCCCTGCCGGCGGATTGTGGCTAAGACGGGTCTGTTGATGGACATATCTCTGGAAGATATTGCATCGCTTTAGGGACCTGCCAGCCAGTCATTTTCGCTGCAGATCCTTTTGTCTACGAGACCTGCTGGACAGTTTTTCACCCTAAGAGACAACTACTTCATTGTCGTCCTTCGCCCTCTGGAGGAAGATTGTTACTTACTAATTTGATTGCCGAGGTGGCTGTTGGAAGTTGAATCCGACCTCCCCACCTAAGCTACGGGAGTTGCGAGACAACTATCACCATGTCGTCCACAATACCCAACGGCGGTGGTAATTGTACCGGCGATGCTTTCGATCAGATCTTCGGGTGCGGTGGACAAGCGCTGGACAGTGCCAATGAGACGATTGGATCCCTTATTGCTGCGATCGTGGCTGCGTTGGGCTCTTTCGGTGCCCAGGTCGCCATCTTTTTCATCTTACGCTGGCGACTAAGCAGGATCTACCGACCGAGGACATACCTTGTGGCCGAGCGCGAAAGGACACCCATCCCGCCGTCGGGCCTGTTTGCTTGGATCTTACCAGTCTTCCAGACGCCCAACCTAGCCTTCATTCAGAAGTGTGGCCTTGATGCGTTCTTCTTCCTGCGTTTTCTTCGAATGCTGCTGAAGATCTTCGTGCCGGCCGCCTGCATCATCCTACCAATCCTCTTGCCCATCAACAAGCATAGTAGCGGTGGCCAGACTGCTGGCAACAAATCTAATGGACTTGATGTGCTCTCCATCTCGAACATCGGACCTGACTATACAAGCCGTCTTTGGGCTCATCTCATCCTCGCAATTGGTTTTATCTTCTGGGTCTTCTGGGTCATCTTTGGAGAGCTGAGGAACTACATCCGTGTCCGACAGGCCTACCTCACTTCACCACAGCACCGCATCAGAGCATCTGCCACCACCGTTCTCGTCACAGAGATTCCCAAGAAATGGCTAACCCACGAGGCCCTGGAGGGTCTCTACGACGTCTTCCCTGGTGGTCTGAAGAATATATGGATCAACCGCAACTTTGACGCCCTCGCAGAGAAAGTTGGTCAGCGAGATTCGATTGCTAAGAACCTAGAGTCCGCTGAGTCTGATCTCATCAAGAAGTGTCGCAAAGCTTGGCTTAAGCAGCAAGAGAAGGAAGTGAAACGAACGAGGGCCGAGAAGAAACAGGCTCGAGCGGATGCTACGAAAGAGGCGGAAGCACGAGCAGCAGGTCAAGGTACACATACAACAGGCGCGGAACATCAAGGCAGCGGTCTGGCGGAAGTCCTGCGTGAGGCCGAGGAGGAGGAACGTCGTCGCGAGAATACGGAGAATGCAACGCACAACCGCAGGGATCCAAAGTATGTTTTTGGAACTGGCTTCAACACTATCAAAGGCGGTCTTAGTACGGCAGGCAAAGGGTTCGGACATCTTGCCGCCAAGACCAAAGGAGGCGTAGACATAGGAATCCGCAAAGCTGAGGGGGACACTCATCGTGGTCTGCAGAGGATCAATGATGGCCCTGGCTTCTTGCCTGATGAAGAGTGGGAGCGCCTCAGCGTTGCCGAGGCTGGTGAAGCTACGCCACCATCGACTACAGAGAGTGTAGCCATGCAACATCAAGGTGATGGGCATGGCGATACGGACGTTGAGAAAAGTGATGTCGGTGCACAGGTGATCGACAGCAAGAAGCAGGAATTCCAATCAGCTGGTCCACTGGATATCCCAAACTCCCAATCTGTGAATGACCGACTACAGAGCCCTGCATCGGCTGTATCTGAGAAGACTTTCAATGCCACGCCGTCAATAGGAGTGACTAGACCTTCGGCAGAGTCGCAGCTTAGAGGTCCCAGCCAACCTATGGAGATCGAAGAGCCGGAAGAACAACATGGGCGTAAACCTTGGAGGTTCTGGAAAGGCTACGATCAGTCGATCGTGTTACCCAGTCCACAGCCTCATGTGAGCGAAGAGGACGAGTTCCCTCTTCATGCCAAGAGTGCACCTGGAGCAGGAAACCCAGCCCCGGGAGAACGCGAAAGTGAGAGCAAGTGGGCAGAGAAGTTCAAGTTTTGGAAGGCAAAGCCTGAGAAGAAAGAGACATATCCTGATGCTTTTGATCCGGAGCTGGATGAGGATCAAGACGGAGAGCCAAAATGGAGAGAGTTCATCGAACCCAAGGACAGAGACACCACGCGCCTGCCATTGCTCGACTATAACTGGTTCCCTAGTATCCCTTTCATGGGTAAAAAGGTTGACACAATCTACCATTTGCGTCGTGAACTCGCAAGACTCAACCTCGAGATCGAGATCGACCAAAAGAATCCTGAGAAGTTCCCCACGATGGGTAGCGCCTTCATCCAGTTCCACCATCAAGTCGCAGCCCACATGGCTGTCCAGTCCCTTTCGCATCACGTGCCACAGCATATGGCTCCACGCCTTCTCGAGATCAGCCCTAACGATGTGATCTGGGAAAACATGAGTATAAAATGGTGGGAGAGGTACCTCAGGACGACTGTGGTATTGGTATTGGCCGCTGGCCTTATCATCCTGTTTGCCATTCCCGTTACTTTTACCAGTTTGCTGGCAAACGTAGACACCTTGGCGAAGAAATACCACTGGCTTGCTTGGTTGAGAGACCTCCCTAAAGAAGTGATCAGTATCATTCAGGGTGTGTTGCCGCCAGCATTACTGGCAGCCCTGTTGGCTCTAGTGCCTATCATCTTCCGTGTTCTCGTCACTCAACAGGGTGTTCCAACGGGCAACCTACGTGAGATGGGGGTGCAGAAATGGTACTTCACCTTCCTCTGGATACAGGTCTTCCTGGTTGTCTCGATCTCAGGTGGCTTGGCTAACATCGTAACTTCGATCTCTGGCGCACCGGAAAAAACATTGGAGGGAATCGCGAACGACCTTCCGAAGGCGGCTAACTACTTCTTCTCCTACCTTACCATCCAGGCCCTATCCAACTCGGCTAGTGCCCTTGTTCAGATAGGCACCCTGTTCCTGTGGTTTATTTGGGGACCGATCAACGACTCCACCGCAAGACAGAAGTATACGCGCCAAACGAAACTTCAGCAGATCAAATGGGGCTCTTTTTTCCCACCGTTCGCCAACTTCGCTGTGATAGCGATCATCTACAGCATCATCGCGCCACTGATCCTGGTTTTCGTAATCGTCATATTCTTCCTCTTTTGGTTCGTGTACAGGTACAATGTGCTCTACGTGTATCAGTTCCGCAACGACACCGGAGGTCTGCTCTTCCCCGTCGCCGTCAACCAGCTATTCACAGGCATTTACACCATGGAGATTTTCCTAGCGGCCTACTTTTTCATCACCCGTGATGCACAGGGCGGTGCAAGCACTCTGCCGCAGGCGATCATCATGTGCGTCATGATAGCCTTCACCATAGCCTTCCAGCTGTCTCTCAACAGCTCCTTCCAGCCACTGTTCCAGTACCTTCCCATCACTCTGGAGGACGAGGCTGTGCTGAGGGATGAGAAGTTCGCAAGAGAGCAGGCAAGCCGCTTTGCCCACCTCACAGCTGAGCAGGGTGACAGTGCGAGTGACGATGAAGATGACGACGACGGCCACTCGAACCCAGAAAAGAAAAACAACCCGACGGGCCTGCACCCTACCACGAGCTCCTCAAGCTTGCCCACTCAGTCACCAAGAGCTGGATCCTGGGCTCGGCAAGGCCGCAAATCCTCCGCAGCGCGAGGTCCTGGTTGGAGACACGCAGCGCCGGAAGCCATCGCACGCCTCCAACAGCTCGCCACTGGTGGCAGCATATCGGAGAAGAAGGCTTCGCGGTTCGCACACGTCGACGTGACGAAGAGCCACCCGAACGATCCAGAAGCACAGCACACCGTTGCAGACATCCTGTTCTCTGGCTTCGCCGATGAACTCGAGGATCTGACCCCTGAGGAGCGCGATCTGCTTGTGCGCTACGCCTTCCAGCACTCGGCCTTGCGCGCGCGCCGTCCTATTGTCTGGATTCCCAACGACAAACTGCATGTCGCCGACGATGAGATTCGTCGCGCTGCACGGATGAGCACCATGCCTGTCAATGACGGCAAGACGGGCCGCGAGGGAGGCGAAGGCGCTGAGAAGAGGACTAACATCGCGATGAGCAACGAGGGTACCGCCCTCGATGGCAAGAGCCGCGTCGTCTTCCGAAGGAGTCCGCCTGATTTCCAGAGCGTTGACCTGATTTTGTTGTAGCACTCTGCAATTTTTCTTTTTCTCCCCCACAGGCATGCCCAAGCTCGTGTTGTATGATGTTGGCATTCACCTTGCACGACACGAAATCCAACAGGACTCCTGGCGGCGTGGGATTTCGAGCAGCACATCTCCTACTGAGCTTGGTCATTGGCCGTTCCCTTTCCCATCGATGTAATCTACCTTGTCCCCAGCGTTTAGAGCGATAGCATTGTATCCTGTCATTTTTTTTTTCTTTCAGTAGCTACACCGATCTGCATGGCGGATTCGACCGGTTACTATTCCAATAGCATAACCCACTCAAGCCTAAAACGTCCCTTAACACGACAGACCCAGAGTTTCCAAGCATCGATTACGAGAATACTGCAAGGAGACAAAATCGTGAACGTACAATCTTTCATTCATTATATCGGCCAATAAGAGCTAGTAAAGTTCTCGGAATGAGAGAAAGCCTCAAACAAGTCGGAAGCAGTACCTCGCTTAGAAAAGAAAGAAAGTGTGTCGAGCCCATCCTGAATCCCTGGTAGTCTCACTCCTATCCTACACTGTCCAGTGGTTTCGTGATATGAAAGGACAATTCGCTAAATATACAACCCCGACACACCGTGACCCTCTCGGTCCTATTGTTTGTAGCAGTTATTGGGTGAAAGGACCATCATCCGTCTACCCAGACCGTTGCCCATTCGCGCCACCCTGGAGCGCAGCCTGCATTGCGGCGAAGCTCTGGTTAAGGTCTCCGTTCATGGCATTACCCTGACTGTTGAAGCCCTGACCGGCCATGTTCAGCCCACCGGCGCCGCCACCGGCATTGGCCATGTTCATGCTCATGTTGTTGTTCATGTTGTTCATGTTGGTGTTACCAGCCATGGCTTGACCATTCATCTGACCTAGATACATCTTCTGCTGTCTGAGGGCCGCCATGTACTGTTCGCGGTCGTCGGTAGAGGGCATGTTGGGGGTGTTGTTATTGCCACCATTCTGCGGGGCTACGCGTTGACCCTGGGCTGCCTGTGCAGCTCGAAGTCGCGCAATGTGGTGGCTCTGTTGCTGTCGAAGCAGCATTTGCAGGCCAGGTGGAAGATTCATTGCGACCTGTGGGGGTATTTGACCGCCATTTTGGCTGGCGATCTGTTGCAGCTGTTGCAAGCCTTGAGCACGTTGCTGTTGTATCAGTTGTTGTTGGCGGGCCTGTAATAACGCTTGTTGTTGTTGTTGCTGCTGCTGCTGCTGTTGCTGCTGCTGTGTCTGGTGGTCGCTGCCCGCTCCCATACTGTTGTTACTACCCATTTGCTGCGGACCAAAGCCGCCGTTACCAGGCTGCTGCTGCTGTTGCTGCTGTTGCTGGTGGTTGATACCCTGAGGTAAAGGTACAGGTGACGCTGAGTTGCCAGCCTGGTGATGCATATCTGCTTGCTGCTGTTGCTGCTGTTGTTGCGCTTGTTGCGCTTGTTGTCTCTGCTGCTGCAGTTGCTGCTGCTGTTGTTGCTGACGATTTCTAAGCATCACTTGAGCCCTCTGTATAGCCGCCTGCTGACTTATCTGGGGATTCTGTTGCATGATCTGGCTAGCCAGATGCCTTAATTGCACCTGGAATTGCTGTTGTATCTGCTGTTGCATTTGCTGCTGCATTTGACCTGCAGCTCTTGCGAGAGAGAACTGCCCAGGGGTCATACCATTTACAGGGCTGGCAGCGTTCATACCTGCCTGCTGAGCCAAGCCATTCCTCTGAGCCTGCTGAACTGCAAGTTGTTGTTGATGCTGTTGTTGGAACCGCTGTTGTTGCAGAATGTTAATTTGCTCTTGAGTCAGTGAGCCAGGTGGTATGGCCATTCCAGCATTGCCCATGTGAGGAGTTGCAATTTGTTTCATGGGGGTGGCAACGTTCATGTTATTAGCCATAGCCGCAGGAGACCCCACACCGAGCTGTTGTTGGCTCACAGGTGTTGCTGACATTCCTCGTTGGCTCATCGCGGACGCATTGTTCATGTTTCTGTTAGGTATTTGCGGAGTGCTATGCTGCATTTGAGGGGTATGCTGCTGTTGGCTACCGTTCCTAGCCATGTTAACAGCTGGATTCATGGCAATAGCGGACGAGGGTCGTGCTGGACTGCCAGCAGTCGCCATTCCTTGCTGGCTTCCCGACTGAGACATTGGGAAACCGACATGAGGCACCATCGGGCTGGACTGCATTGTGACACTGGGAGTTTGGTTTCGTACGATAGGACTTTGTTGTGTCATTGACACAGCTTGGCCTGCAATTAGACCGCCAGCAGAGCCAGGAGGATGAGCTTGCTGTTGTTGACTGACTGGCATAGGGGTCGGTTGGTTGCTCTGAGCCTGCTGTTGGGCTTGTAGCTGTGCTTGAAGTTGCTGCTGCTGCTGTTGTTGCTGTTGTTGTTGCTGCTGCTGCTGCTGCTGCTGCTGTTGTTGTTGTTGTTGCTGCTGCTGCTGCTGCTGCTGCTGCTGTTGTTGTTGTTGTTGTTGTTGCTGCTGCTGCTGTTGCTGTGCACGCTGTTGGGCCTCCTGTTGTGCTTGGGCTTGCTGTGCCTGCATTTGAGCAAGGCGCTGTTGCTGTACCCGCTGAGCTATCAGACGGCGTTGCTGTTCGTTAATTTGAGACGTGTTCCCTGAACTTGGTGCACCAGCTGCAGCGGCAACAGCTCCAGCTCCTGCGTTCACGCTTGATGCTTGAGCAGCATTTGCACTTGCTTTCGCCTCTTCTTGCGCCTTTCTAGCTTCGGCAGCTTTGGCCTCTTCTTCCTTCCTCTTCGCTTCCTTCTCTTCATGCTGCGCACGTACAAGCTCGATCGTTTTAAATCTACCAAATGCCAGGCCGCCCATTGCGGCTTGCTGTCCGTTCTCACCTGTGGTACCCTTAGAGCCAAGCGAGACAGGCTTGATGCGTTCGTCCATAATAAGCATGCGACGCTCGGCTTCGGCTGCTGCTGCGTCCTCGGCAGCAAGTTCCGCAGTCGTACGTTTCCGGGTCTTTGGACTTGGCGGTGGAGCGACATGCAGCGGATGTCGAAGCAGTTCGATCAACGCATCGGACTCTTTTGCGGTTGCCACAGGTTCAAGATACAAAGGCTCCGCGGTGGCAAGAAGTCTTTCTGCCTCGAAGTTGTAAAAGTCGTCCGGTTCCAGACACATCCTCTGTTTATCACCTCGGGTAGACGTTGACAATGGTGTAGGCGGCGCAGCGAGAGCCGGTGTTGTAGGTTGTTGAGTAGCTGAAGCTCGGCCGTCTTTATTCTTCTTGGATGCCGTATTAGGGAGGTCGCTCAGCGGTGTCGAAGCAAGTATCAGCATCTCCATGTGCATACTCAGCGGCGTTGGATGAAGCACAGTCGTAGTGATCCTTGGGCCAACTTTTCCTTTTTTCTTCTTCTCCTGACCCTCTTGCTTGCCGGTCTTGCTATCCTTCTTGCTATCTTTACTCTCCGGTGGTGGCATGGATGCCTTGATCCTCTTATCGTCTTCCGCCGGTTTCTTCATAGTTGCGCTGCTATCATGTGCTTTTCGTGGAAAAGGTACCGAAGGAGAAGGCGTGATATGTTCGTTCCAATTGTGCATAGAAAACCGCACGGTTTCATCGTCATCCTTGCCTCGCTTCTCATTTGCGCCATCGGCCTGGCTGCCATTGGATCGGTAGTTGGTGACTTGGACGATGAGGCAACCGTCGTAGAACCGAACGCCAAGCATATGCAGGTCTTCTATAAGATCGTGTGGTACAGTGCCTTCTCGTATATGTTTCAGAAACACCTGCATCGGTGAACTTTGGCCGTACGGGAAATTACTCTCCTGTCCCTCTAGTCTCCAGAAGTCGTCGTATAGTTGGACAACCAGACTCGGTGGATTCCCAGCATACTTTGACAGTATATACGCATTATCGCGCACGTATGGCTCTGGCTCTATCTTCCTTCGCTTGTTGCTCACCTCCTCCGGACTGGGAGCAGGTCGCTTGACAGTCGCGCTGTTCGATCGGGCCGAGTTTTCCCGTCGGTGACGCGCATTTGCATTGGATTTTGTGCTGACCGTCGTCGTGGCTGCGGTAGTGGTCGCCATTGTGATCAGTCGTCTGCTAGAAGGTGTGGGCTCCTTGCGCGGCCAATCTAACGGTTGCGACCGGTCTCGGTGGAGACACTCATCGCCGTGTCACGGAATCCGGTGTGCGAGGGCGATGCGTATATCAGCTACCGTAGGCGATACAGTATGAATGGTTCCTGGATTCACAAAGCAGCTATAGGTCGAGAACGGCAGCGCGATGATGAGGTGAGTGAGGTAATGCATGGAGATGTAGCGGGGTGAGGTTAAGTCACGTCTGCTCGCGACTCAAACCTGAGGCATCCACCAAGGCTGCTTCGGGGCGGGCAGTTGACCGTCCGTGTGATTATGTCATATATGCCTAAGCAAGAGGTTGCCTTGTTATGATTTGCCTTGCATTGCTTTCTAAGTCTCACTACCATTGATGTATCAAAGAAGATAGTCGTCTATGCAGTGGTAGCAATAGGAAGGTCATTAGAGAGTCATGCGACCAAATGGTAAACAGGGTCTGGTCTCGTCGTATATTCAACCCCATATACAGATAGGAGTTCATCACCATTCTAGCATTCTAGAGAAAGCTCTTGCTTCATATACAACCTGTACTTGGACAAAATTCAAAAACGGTTCCTGTCCCACCAACTCAACGGGCTCCTCCTAGCTCTAATTCGCTTAAGGTATCCTTTGTAAAATGTGCGAGACTTTCTTTTCTAATGTATTCGTCACAGTCCGGGTGGTGGCTGTTTCTTGTTCGGGAAGGCCAACGATCCCAGGTTCTGTCCACATTCTTTCTTCCAGTCCTTGGGCGTCACAGCATCGGCTGCCTCCTTGAAGGCAGTCAAGGTGCAGAATGACTTGTCGCCAGCAAGGTGACGGCCTTGCGCTGCACAATACGGCAGAGGCATTGGCTCATCATTATATCGAATTCGTACATAGAAGTCCTCACTTGAGGCAGGCAGCGATGCAGTGGGTCCACGAGTGGTGACAGGTCTGACAACAGATGATGGAGATGGGAACAGCTTTGTCCACCATGAAGATTTTCCATGCTCGATTGAAGAGCTTGGGATATCTGTTGCGGAAGCTGCTTTACTTTTAAACAGCTCAAAGGCAATTGAGCCAGTGAAAGGTGGCCAGCCACCAGCATATGGATCCTTTGCACCGAGACTGACCAGCAAAGCGGCCAGTGTTGTATCGTGACATCCTGAGAGTGACATTTTGAAGCTGTTACCGGGTGCGCTAGAGCCCTCTGTCGGTGGGACGACCTTTTCGACCATTCGTTGTGTCAGATCACCGACTAGCTGGCCAATCCCGAGCTTGCGGTACTCATCAGACTCTGCATACCCAGAATACCATTCCTCGACCGCGACCCTATCGATATTGGCGAGAACCTTCTTATCGTAGAACTCTGGAGGGAATTTGGTATCTGGCCCATGGGAGAGCGAGGAGAAGACGCTGTCCATAATTCCACTGAGACGCGGATGACTGTCAACAGCAACTTTTTGCTTTTCGCCGTCTTGCTCAGGCATCCACTTCCCAAGCTTTTTGTTGATGTATTCCAACTCAGGCGAATCATTCCAAGCCAGTGCTGTTCGTGCAGCAAATGCCCTAGTCAGCTCGGAGAACCGTTTGCAGGCACCAGAGTCGTTGGGAAACAATGTCTCATCTGACCAGCTACGAGTGAGGATTGTGACTGGAGGCAAATTCTGCGCACGCGATGCACGTGGGTAGAGACCAGTAAAGGCCTGCTGCACACTCTCCAGGGCCCTGGGTACAGGCGAAGCACGTATGTGCAATTTTTCTTGAGTCTGTTGATCCAGACTTGAAGGTAAGAATCCAAGTTGGTCCACATACAACCGGCGTATCCTCTGGCCGAGGGCTAGTGTAGTTTCACGTCCCAAGTCCGTCAATTCACCTGGGGCACAGATGGCGTCAACTTCTCCATTACGTCCAGCACTCAAAACTGGAGTATCATTGTCTGGTTTCGAACCGAAGGTTTCCAGACGCTTCTTCCACTGCAGCGTATCCCATTGCCCATCAGCGGTGAGGACAGCAGAGCGGAGGGTTTTGGCAGCAGCACAGTAAGGCCAATATACTGGCGCGCCAGAGTTGGTGAAGCGTGCCGTCACGGGAGTACGCTCTCCATGGCGCAGCACTATCTGAACTTGTTGCAGCTCGAGATTGTTCGGAAAGAGTCGTGCTAACTCTTCTTCTGAATAAGGTCTACGTGGATTCAGAGCCCACGATACAGACATGGCGACTTCGACAACTTGGACAGTGGGCACAACACGGTTATTGATGCATGTAGAGACTGCCTCCGGCTACACCTTAAATATACTGAGAAGAATTGAACACAGCAGTTGTCAATCGACTCATCATTCAAATGCGCGAAGGTTGACACCTTTACTCTTACAGTATTGACGCCGATCAGCGCAGTTGTTGGCCCGGCCTTAGCGGCGTTACTTTACAGTGCGGTAGACTGTACACCGGCGCTGACGGGACGTCTGTATTGAGTACTGCATACCTAGAGCGGTATTCCAACTCAGGACTCCCGCATTCGGTGATTCCATTGAGTATCATACTACGCCTAGATTCTTTTTGCACTTATCTCTTCAAAATGATAGATGTAATACCCCGGCTAGACAAGGTTTCCCAGATCGTACTGATCAGCGCAAGAAACGCGACTCTTACGATGTCTACAAAGTCGTGATCTATTACATAGGTCTCTATAGTATAGTGGATCACATCTCAGTATTACCTAATGGGGAAGTCAAGGTCCGCAGACAGATCGTCTGCTCTGCTAAACATCGATACCGCGAAGTGCAGTCAACACATCTAGCAACGCGAGCCAAATTGGAAGACTGACATCGCAGTCGTCAGTTAAAAATCAGCGTGATGTCAAAGAATGACTAGACCGTTTGTGTGTGCAAACTGCCGTCTGAAATCCAGCCTCTCGCCTTTGCAGCGGCAGAGACAAAATGCTGCGCAATGGCTTGCTGAGGCAGCAAAGGATGGACATTGTATCGATGTCTCTGTTGGAAAGCTGATCTCCTCGAACAGATCGTCGGCATGTACTATCCGGCCTTACAGCACCAGCCCAGTATCGATCGGTAGATACTCGAGACAGACCTTGAGACCACAGGAAATCTTGCATCAACTGAGCTCCCTACAGGGAGAAGTCGCGAAAGGGCCAGCCAGACCCAAGCAGCTGCGTAAGGATGATTCGCATGCCCCCATCTCAGTCTCGAGCCGGCCCTCGAAAGTCGATAAACCTCGGAGGTCTGGCCTGCCTAAACCACTCGCGCCGTACGTCGAGGAACTCAGTCATCACTTAACCCGCCGAGACGCCATTGAGCTGTACGGATGTTTGCAACGTTTAGAAAAGTCACGGGAGCATGGAGTGTTGTCTGAAACGGATCTGAAGGATATCACGAATGCCATAAGACCACGGGTGCGGGCTAACGTGCTTGAGATAATTGCGCTGGCCCGGGCAGACTGGGCGACAAAGAACGCGGTTGTCAACGAGCCACCTACCATTCACCAGATACTGGAACTTCTTCAAAGGTTGCGAATGTTGGGTAGCTCTACGATGGTACTCTTCCTTCGTTCTCTGGTTAGCTTTGTTGCGACTAGCCGAGCCAGTAGGACACATGTTGAAGACAATTCACCGAGTGAGCATTCCCCAGCTCATAGCTCCCCGGAATCGGAGCTTGAAATGATGGCCGCGCTTATTGAGACATGGCGGATGTATCTGGGTGCTAGAGCTCGAATTTTCGGTCGGTCTGTCGTCAAGGAAGAGGAAGGTGCTCTTGAAGCAGGGCAAGAATCATCTCAAGGCTGGAAATTTGTCCGGGAGTATCAAGCGTTGATCAACAGCTCAGAGACAACCCACAATGCCAACACCAGCATGTTCTCATTGATGTTTGGAGAGCAAGCCGTGCAGAAGCACTATGTACGTGAACTGTTGTTGATGACATATCATCTGCTCAAAGAATCTACGTCGGTGACAATTGCTCCATCGAATCAAGATCCAGAGGCTTTTCAGACGTTGCAGGGCTTGTTTGAGTTGGTCATCAAGCATCCTGGTGAGCTTGGTAATCTGGATTTTGGCTTCACCAACTCTGATAAATATCTTGGTCAATATGTGGACAGCATGACCAAAAGCCTTGATCTTGGAACAAGGCTAGTCCGGCTAGAATCTGGACGGACTTTCAGTGAGAACCGAGCGAAAGCCGTCAACCCACCACATAGTGGCCGAGAAAGATCGCAAGATGACTTTCGCAAACGAATTGGTAGGGCAGTGGAAAGAGCAGATCTCTCGGCTCTCGAGAAATTATACATAACATTCGAACGTCAGTTGTCTGACGCATCTGGCAACGTGCCTTCTAAAGCAAATTTAGAAGGACTGATCCTGGCTTTCCTGACGTTGCGCCACCCATCGCGTGCGATTGACGTGTGGAATATGTTACTGAATGCTGGATATTCCCCCTCGATACAAACTTGGACGATCATGCTCAATGGATGCCAACGATCGAACGACACCAACGCGCTGGAAGCTTTCTGGCGGCAAATGAGGGCAGGCGGATTTCAACCAGACAGCCATGCTTGGAGTACCAGAATCCTTGGACTATTCTCAGGAAGAAGGTATCAACAAGGGCTTGCTGCACTAGCGGAAATGGGACATGAATGGGTCGCTGCCACCAAATTGGCCAAACTCGAAGCTCTTCGAATTCACGCCTCGTCTTCAAACTCGAGCGTTAAACAACCCAAACTCCCTCAGCTTAACGATATCAGAGTGACAGCCGAAGACAAAGGCGATGCCAATGGTGTGCCAAGACCGGATATTGTCATTATGAACACTGCCGTCTCTGCATTGGCAACCAAGAATGATGAACATATCGGAACAGTGTTGAAGTGGGGCCAGTCATTTGGAATCAAGCCAGATATTCAGACCTACAATGCCCTACTGAACGTGGTCATACGGCGGGACGGTATCGAAGCCGCCCCCGAAGTCTTGGAGCGTATACGGGCAAGCGGACAGGCAATGAACAGCTCTACTTTCACGATTCTTCTTACTGGCATGTTCAAGTCTAGTGACTTCCTGGCGAATCTCACACATAAGGAAGAGGAAGAGAAAATCTTGGATATCATTCGAGGTCTGGAGTCAGGCGATGGGTCGAGATTGGATGTCAAGGGATACGCCATCGTGATTGACGGACTCCTCAGGCGGAGCGGCAACGATACAGCATGTCACTCGATCATATCATACATGCGCGACCGCGGCGTCGAACCCGGTGCCTACATCTACACCATCCTAATGGCTCACTACTTTAACTGCAACCCTCCCAAGCTGGAGGCCGTAGAAAATCTATGGGCGCGAATAAAGCTGGCGAATGGCGGATACGGTGTAGCGTTGGACAACATCTTCTACGACCGCATGGTTGAAGGCTATGCGCTGAATCACAGCAGCGTTGGAATTGCGCCGATGTTGCGATTCCTGCAAGAAATGGCTTCCCAGGGCAAGACGCCAAGTTGGTACGTCGTCCGGCTAGTGGCAGAGGCGCTCGCCCAGCGGCAGGAATGGGTCCGGCTGGAACAACTCGTGCACGACATCCGCCAGGAAGGCGGTCGCAAAGGAGGGCTCAAGATGAAGGGCATGGCAGGCCAAAGGGACTTCTGGAACTTCATCATCTCCACTGGCATCCTCGACCGCGAGGGCATTCACCATCCTGCCCAACTGGAGATCTTCAGAGATGATAACTTCAGCGCTGCGGCCGGTAAGGCCGAGATCGAGGCTTCCAGAGCTGCGAGAGGGTATATTGTGTAATCTTATCGTCCTACATTTCTCACTGTGTGTGTATATGTGTTTAATGTATTTGTAGCTACCATGTGCTTCCTCCCTCTCTCCCAAATCATCAAATATCAGGCCCTGCAGAATCTGACAATTTTGCATATTACAGCTGTGCCATGATACCAGATTTCAATTATAGTGGAACGCTATATTTATTCTCAACCAAGTGCATTTTGTGACCTGCTTAATAGACTTGAATGGATGCGAAGTAGTGTATCTAAGATATCCGTCTCCTCCTAAGGTTCATATTCACAACCAGCTTCTCTTGTGTCATCCAATCAGTGTTATTCTCACTGCAAGCGTTGGTGGTTTAGTGGTAAAATTCGTCGTTGCCAAGATTCATCTCAATCTCGACGAGCCCCGGGTTCGATTCCCGGCCGACGCATTCTTTTTGGTTTCATGGGTATACTTAATCAGTGGCTGATCCATTGCATTTTTGCTCCTCTACAGACTATCACATCTGTGTTAGCCGTTACAACAGCTATCCTTCAGGTGTCCGACGTCGACGCTTTGTTCGTTGCGTAACGTGAGCGGAACTCTGGACCAGCCGACTCATATTAGGGTTAGGGTTTGGGTACTGTCAGTACCAGCAGAAATGTTGCAACCAGCTATTCATATTTATTACATCTTCTAAGCACTTCAGGACATTGCCAATGCTATTCTGGTCTTCATGTGGATTGTCTGCTGGCCGCTGGATAAGTCTTATTGAATGGAGTTCTGTGATACAATTGGCTCTCTACCAGACTGTCGAGCACGGCATCGGCGGATGTTTTGCGAACATCATCATCGAGATCGTACGATGCGGTAAGTTTGCATGGATCACAGAGTAGGTTACGAGGAAGGTTCCCGGGGTGGACATACGTGAATTCAACGTCCGGAACAGGCTCGAAGACCACATAACAATACCTGATGTATGCCCCAATTCGGTAGGTGGGAGGCCAATAACTTTTCATGCGTAAGGCAGTATGGACGTGACGCACATCGACTACACCGCAGCAGCCTTTGAGCAAGCAGCCCAACAAATAAATAAGTTCATTGACTGCTCACTGCTACTGGCTGACCACGACTGCAAATACGAACCTACTATCTAGCCATGTTTGGAGTATGACGGAAGAGACCACGTGCATCGTCAACACGAGGCCACGCTCGCATGTGAACACAAGCAGTTGGCCCATTCCCAAGTCTCGGTAGCCTCGTCTCTCGATCTCGTGTAACGGCAAATGGTCGTGCGACCGTACGTTCCGACCAGTCCAAGGCCAAGCCAACTAGCCCAGTAAATCGATCGCAGATGGCCGAATGAAGGCAATGGGTCTGGCGGATGCCGAGGAAGCCTTGGAAATGAAGTTGCTGTAGGAACTACTGGAGCTAGGCGTTCCCGCTTAGGAACGAGGTACGATCAGTTCATTACAGTACTTACGTATACAATATTGATCAGGGCGGTCCTTGGATTGTGGGCAGGTTGCGGCAATTTCTCCCCACAAAGACATATACCATGTACCCCATCACCACTACCTCCTACCTATCGTAAATCGAGAGCAAACGTCTAGTCACGGAAAGACTTGTCTCCATCCACCCGCTACCAGAGCAGGGTCTCTCCAGGTAAGGTGTGTATAGCAGACGGACGGCAGACCAAAACAGACAAATTCTACGTCATTCTTCCTTTATCGAGATTCTCGCGCCTCTTAGGCAATGCCGGACCTGCCAAATAAACGGACTTGACCTGCTTAGGCCAAATCAAAGGGCGGGGAAGCGTAGCTTTGACGTCGTAAACCCAGGAGATGCGTGGTCGTGAAGGGATCCCCTCGTAAAACAAATTCGATGCGGGAATTCTCTTTCATCATCCGAGTCATGTCTGCTCGGATTGCGTGATGTTTTTTTTATTGAACCTATGCCAGACGCAGGTCTCACACAACAAAGCAAAGCAATGTAATTGACATAGAGCCCAAAGCCATGCAATCTGGTCCACTGTGTTAACGTTTCATGAGATTACTTCGCCAACGCCTTGCGCTGTACGGGATCTATGCCGTGCCAACATAATACGCATGATTCGAAAGCACATCACAAGCATATTAGAAGTAAATGGACGATGTATGTCTGAAAGAACCGGTCCCGTGTCCAACCGCAATGCAAGAGCTGGACCCCTGCGAAAGTGCATGAATACGAGCAGCACACTCGCCCGCCGGCCAAGCCCGGGAAGAAGTTGTGATCAGTCAGGCAGTCCTTACCTCCATACGTGGAGATGTCGCCTACTCTCGGTTCGATGGATTCCGCTGCAAGGTACAAAAGCTTTTGCCGTGTGGTAGGTAGCGTGCCATGCGTCGACAGCCTTGTCTTGCTGTACAGGGACACTCGGCAGGAGATGCTGCGACGCAACCTGCGTTACTTACCCCCGAGCCAAGGTTACGTACACAGCTGTATACAATTGCTTCCGCGGAGGCACCGACGCCAATGGCAACCCTCACTGATGCATTTGATCCCATCATCTTGTCTCTGCCAAGCGATCTTTGGGCCTGCTCATGACAGTGTATTGAATATAGGCAATTTATTCACCTTGGCGAACCAGCAAAACTCGGCACTTGACGGCAGGATCCAGATATAACGGCTGCCGAGCGGTAAGTGTCCTACTCAGACCCATATAAGGTAGTATTCTCTTAACCGTGTCTGGTAATCGTAGGCAAGATAATAGTATGGTTCCTGCGCCTCGTCGCCTCAAGGTGGATGTGCTGTCTATTCTTTCCCTTGTCGGTATGGTTGAGTGTAGCATGATTTAGCTCATGGGCTATACCGCTCCTGGACGCGGGACTCCCGCACCTTGGCGCTCTAGCCCAATATGCCGTCTTTGCCCACATGTGTTTGCGTGTCTTCTGGCATTGTATTATTACCTATCACCGTTCTTTATTCCATAAGATTTGCACTTGGACACGCGCTGGACAAAGGACGCACGAGCGATTGGAATGATCGCGCGTGCTGACGGACCCATTGAAGATTACCATGGCGTCTTACAGCGGTAATCAGGGACGGGGTCAAAGACGTCTCAGAATAGCTCTCGGGACGGCGGCTGCATGAAACCTGCGGCTTTATAGGGTCAAACGAATCTTATTGGCTGTTGATCGTCACAGTACAGACTCCTGTCGCATGTGGAGCGGACGATGCCCTACCAACGCCGCTCTGTTTGCCACTTCGTACGAGCAAAATATTAGGAGATACTATTCAGTCACTTTCAGGGGTGCCCTGCTCTGCTCGGCTGGCTACTGAGGAGTAGCCCGCCCAGAATGGTGGAGGTGAAAACTCTGCTACCGGACATGACCTGCCCAGATCAGACTCTGGGCAAACCATTCCATCACAGACCGTAGGTTGTTGGCCACAGTACAGTTGACAATGCTAGCAGATGGTGAATCGCCCAGTAAACCACAGTAAAGATCACAAAGCGATAATGTCTTTGCTCGCGCTTGCTCCTGGCGTGCAAGTGACACCGGCGGCTAGACAATGCCCTATGGCTGTTCTCATGCTGACAACGAGAACCCTGTCGAATCGTCCAGGGCGCTGTTGAATAACAATGCCTGGTTTGGGAGTCGATCACATATCGCCCTCCACCACATAGGTGCCGAAACAGACGGCTTCGCCCGATGCTTTAGCGCAGGAACCCGTCAATGCAATGCCCTGGAAGTATTGCCAAGTCGAAGCACAAGTTGCCGCCCAGTCACAACTCACATGCCCATACACGAACAGGCATGGTTCATACGGATGATCGTAATTTTGTGCCTGGGCCACTCATCGCCATCGACGACAGGCACCCTTTCCAGCATGCGACATGACGGCGCCCACTCTGCCAGTCAATGTTCCCTGACTTTCCGGCCCACACTGTGCACGGTTGAAGAAAGGTTGTCTATGTTTGGTGAATATGATGTATGACTTCCTTGCTACTGATCGAGCGTCTAGTCCGCCGTCGTATACAAGGTGAAAGATCTCCTCGCCGCTCCTGCATCTCAGTCCTTCTCTCTGTATATTCCATTTCCTTCCCGTCATCACCAATTGTCAACATCAAGGCTTGGAGACTCTTTCGTTACGGTCTTCAATCTGTCCCTCGTTAAAGCCACTGTACTATTTCGATATCATCTGGATCTTCTACATTAATCAACCCGGGATACGAAAGAACGTAAAGCTAAGACCGACATCATGTCCAAAAACCTCGTTCTGCTCGGCCTGGCTGGCCTTGCCGCTGCTGGTGGCAGCTGGGGTTCTTCAGATGATTCATGGGGTTCATCCCAAGGATCTTGGGGTCAGGGTGGACCAGAGTCTCACGGTGCTCCTGGATGGGGTCCTCCAGCCTACACTCACGGTGGCCCTGGTGGTTGGGGTTCTAGCTGGCTGACCATCGAGACAACTACTGTCTGCCCCATCACCAACACCTACAGCGATCGCACTGAGACCACACTGTCCACGTCGACCTTGACCATCACCAGCTGCTCTGGAGGTTGCAGCCGTCCAGTTGAGACAACGTCTTCGTCGTCTCCGGTCCTTCCCACTTCGTATGCCAATTCTACTACTTCCTCGACCACTTCGTCAGTTACTCCTACGACAACCTGGGCCCCTACAACTTTTTCTTATTCAAGCCCCGCTGTCAGCTCTAGCTCTATCTCAGAGTCTACACCTAGCAGCTCTACCGTCCTTGCAACTGGTTTCTCAAGCAGCTCAAAGTCGAGCAGCAGCAGCAGCAGCACTCCAATTTACAGCCCAAGCTCTGGCACCAGCATCCCAGTGTACAACACCACTTTCTCATACTCCCCAAGCACATCAAGCCTCAGCAGCTCGTCTGTTGTGAGTGCTCCAACCACGAGCTCTTCGCCACACAGCACTTGGTCTGTTCCATACCCAGCAGGCAACACAACCACACCTGTTACCTACCCAACTGGAACTTCTCCTGTCCCGATAACCACTGTCACTGATGTTACCACTGTCTACACCACGTTTTGCCCAGTGACCGAGACTCACACTTCAAGCGGTAGCATCGTTACATCGACCTACTCTACCTACTCGACCCTCACCTCTACTTACCAGACCACCGTCACTGAGACCCCTAGCGGTAGCAGCCCAGTTCTGCCAACCCAGACCACTACTGCCACTGTACCCGGAACAACAGTCACTGATGTCACCACTGTCTACACCACGTTCTGCCCGGTGACCGAGACTCACACTTCCAGTGGCAGCATCGTCACGTCGACCTACTCTACCTACTCGACTCTTACAACTACCTACCAGACCACCATCACCGAGACTCCTAGCGGTAGCAGCCCAGTTCTGCCAACCACCGCCACTGCTCCGGGAACCACAGTCACTGATGTCACTACCGTCTACACTACCACCTGCCCAGCAACCAAGACTCACGTAACTAGCGGTAGCACTGTGACATCGACCTACTCCACAGTCTCGACTCTCACCTCCACCTACCAGACTACTCTCACGGAGAGCCCTAGCGGTAGCAGCCCAGTCTTGCCAACACAGGCTACTACTAGCTTCCCTGGCACTACCATCACCGATGTTACTACCGTCTACACAACTACCTGCCCGGTAACTGAGACTCACACTTCCAGCGGCACCACCTTCACTTCCGTCTACACCACCGTGTCTACGCTGACTTCCACTTACTCCACTACCCCTACGGCCCCAGCCCAGCCGTCTACTGCGACTGACGTGACCACTGTCTACACTACCACGTGTCCTGCAACCGCTACCCACGTTACCAGCGGCACCACTATGATCAGTGTCTACACGACGGTTTCAACCCTCACTTCCACCTACCAGACAACTGCCACCCCATCGACCAAGACTGAGACTGTGCCAGCTTTGCCAACCACTGTCACGGACGTCACCACCTTCTACACCACCTACTGCCCTGTTACTGAGACTCACGTCAGCAGTGGCACCACTGTCACTTCTACTTACAACACCATTTCTACTGTGTATACCACTTACGCCACTAGCTCAGTCGTCGTTCCAACAACTGTGGCTTCCGCTACGCAGCCGTCATCGGTTGTGCTTTCCAGCACCCCCGTGTCACCAAGCAGTGAGCTTGCCACTGAGACTACCTCCACTGCCGCCGGAACTACCACCTACACTGCTGGCACCACCACTATCAAGTCATACCACACTGTGTTCTCCACACTCGTCAGCACCGTCAAGGCTTCAACTGGTGGAAGCACTGTTATCACCAGCAGCGTACCAGTCGCGACGAGCCCATCTGTCTACACTTCGCCTGTTAGCGAGACCGAAACTGAGACCGAGACTCTTGCCAGCTCTGTCTCGACCCCACCAGTGTACAGCTCAACTGTGGCCGCTACTGAGTTCACTTCTTCGGTCTTCACTTCGCCAGCCAGCGAGACCGAGACCGAGACTGAGAGCACAATCAGCTCTGCCACTACCACGCCAGTGTACACCTCCCCAGAGGGCCAGTCCACTCTCACCCAGTACTCCACTGTCCAGAGCACTGTCATCTGCACTGAGTACTCTTGCACCGGTCAACCTACCTCCACCGCTACCAACAGCGTGGCCATTCCACCTTACCCCACAGGTGCCAGCAGCGCCCCAAGCTATGGCCCAACTGGTGGATCGACCGCTGTCCCATCTGGCTCGGTCCCTACAGTCAGCCAGCCGAGTGTCCCAGCCTTCACTGGTGCCGCCAGCAAGAACGCCATCGGTCTCGCTGCCGGTTTGGTCGGTCTTGCCGCTCTCTTCTGAGCTGGACATCTCCCTTGATGACCTCGTTGATCGAGCTATAGGCTGATAGGGCATCACCCCATCCACCCTCTATGGGCGATATACCCGCCAGTCACATGATGAACCGAAGCAATTTAACCACGCAAGTCAGAATGAAGGATATAAATGGATCACAGGAATTGAATTTATTTGGGCTTTCCATCGTTCTACGAAAATGCGTTGTTTAACTCCTCTCCTAACCCTTTCGCAACTTTGGATTCGGGCGGTGATTTGCCGTGGAACGGATATACATAAGTGCAGATATAGAGAGTGAGAGGATTGGGTAATGACCCGATCAGTAATGTCTTGTAATGAAACAAACCACCCTCATGAATCCGTTTGTCGAGGGTTGACCAGAAATGTATAGCTGCAAACTATCACCCTCTTTTGACGTCTTTCGTGTCAAGTGCGTATTTTGGATATAGTTTGGTAACTTTCAGTGCGAACCACTACTCAAGCCTACCATGCCCTTGTAGATATAATTGTTTTATGGTGATGTTCTTCAGACTGTCGCGTGAAGCGGTGTCTGCTGGCGCCGTGGATATAAACAACGAGGGTGCAGTCTGGCTGTGCAGATGTGGGGACGTGAAGCAGGCAACTTGGCATATGATCTATCAGCACGCTTTTGCGCAGGATTAGAATGCGTATTTACAGACGACGCTCTTATTCCATCTAGATACGCTAGATGATAGATGCTAAACATGCAAATAATTACGGCTTCCCCTTTCTTTTCTCCCGCTCAAAAGGGGTATCTTCCCGGGCCAAAACAGGTTAAGCAAAACTCAAGACATCTCTCATGACAAGCAGAACGGAAGCAAAGCAAGGTAAGTAAGTGTGACGCCGAAGCGATGCAAGTTGCATGCATTATCAGACGCGGAGGTCAGCCAGATGTGAAACAGTGTGAGGTTGAAAAAGGGATCACTCTTCATCGCGTGATGTCTCTTCTACCGACGATGCCGTGTATCAAAGCTCGGCGAGGGGTGGTGGTCCCTTGTGCGATGGACTTGGCTCTGCCGCGGCGGTACTCGATCATTGCGAGCGCAGCGGCACGGTCAAAACCCGGATTGAGCGGATCGATAACAGGAGGTTGATGTTGGGGTTGGTGTGGTTGTCGAGCCGCCGTTAAATCCCCATATGGCTGGTCTGGCGCCAAATGTGATGTTGTCGAGCGATGAAGAGGCTTCGCACCGACACTTAACGGCCTTGAATGTGATGATTGCGCTGGCAGGGAGATGCTATCGTCAAGAGGGGTCTGATTCTCCGGCGTGATCGGTGTTGGGCGGCGGACAGGTGTGTCAAAGTGCACGGGTATGGTTGTGGTTACGGTTTTGCTCTGTCGAAACGATTGATGTGGGGAGATTGTCGTTGAAGGCTGTGGTGAGGCCTGATGAAGGGCTTCTGCTTCTGTTTCAGGCTCGATCTCCATCTCATCGACGATAACGTCTTCGTTCTTCTCGAGGTTGGGGATCGGCATGCTTGGACGTGGTGCGATGGAGGTCCTCATGGACGGTGGGGTTGCTTGCCGAGTAAGATCTTGGGGTCGTGGCAAACGTTGCCTTCGGTGGCAAGAGCAGCAGCCAAATTTGCACTCAAGCTGGAGGAACTCAACCATTTCATCGGCACGAAGACGCCACCGCCTCTCGCGTGCAAGCTCATCCTTGAGGTCCTGTGTCTCTATTGCGAGTCTCATCTTCTTCTGTGGCGACGGCAAAGCTGTGGGTACGTTCTCCTTGTCCTCATCATGACGAGGCGGGCTGAGGTGAGGACCTGTTTTCTTGGGGCTGGAAAACTCGTCGTCCAAGATTGGGAGGGCTATCAGGCCTTCAGCGGCGATCCGGGCAACCTCTTCCTGCTGAAGGCTGTTCTTGAGGGCCACTCTCTCCTCCTCGATGACTTTCAGTTGGACTCGAAGCTTTTCGACTTCCTCTCGCACTGCTACCAGCTGGTACTGGGCGTTGAAAGTATCCTGTTCTCGCCTTTGCAGCTTCTGTTTCTCCAAGTCGAGCGTTTGATGTGATACATGCAACTGGTTGCGGGTAGACTTCAATTCTTCTTGAAGTTTAAGCACTGTGGACGAGGATTTGAAAGCCTCTTTCCTAGACCGGCGAATCTCCTTCTCGTACAGTGCAACTTGAGTACTGTATTGGTCTTTTTCAAGTTGGTGATCGTCCTATGTCAAAGTCTACGTTAGTATGCTGCTGGGGAATGTTGGGCGGCATGAATTGAATTAGATGAGCACTCACCTTCACAGCTTCTAGCCGCTTTCCCATTACTCGCTCCCGATCCTTCGTTTCCTCTAACTCTCTGCGCAATGCCCTGACCTCCTCCCTGAACTTGCTGACATCACTCTCCGCCTCTTCCCTTGCCATCTCAGCGCGACGCAGCTTGGCTTCGTCCTTGCGCCGTCTCTCATTGAACTCGGCATCGCGATCCCTGACATCTAGATGTTCGAATCGCTTCACCAGGCCTTGGACATGTACATCGCTGTTAGGCCGCCCATGCGACTGGCGCTGGACCAAGGAGAACTCAGATAATGAAGGTGACTGTGGTAGGGAGGGTTGATAGGATTTCCGAGTAGGAGATGATGAGCTCTGAGACTGCGAACTACTATCGTCTGGTGTCGTTGTCGTCGTCGTTGATTCTGAACCGGCTTTCTGGGGCGATGGAGAGGACATCACGTTCAGTCTGTATGGTGACAGTGGCTGTAGCGGCGAGGCCATGTCGAGGTGGGACTTCTAATATTCGGTAAAGAGAGTCACAAAGCGAGCGGAGGTAATGGTGATTGGCGATAGTGAGACCATTCTTCGAAATATTGAAGTGCCTCTGATCGGATGTGCGCATGCGCGTGCGGTGCGTAGCGTAGCGCAGCGTTGCAACGCTATGTGGTTAGTTGTTGGTGTTGCGGCTTGTTTACTCGTTTACTCTTTTAGCCGAGGTCGCCCCCATAGCAACAGGCTTTTGCTGGTGCCTCAGGCATACATAACTGATCCTCCTCCACCTGCAACGTTCAACTTCATTATGATGAGAGGAAGTGCTGGTAGTGGAGATGACCACATCTACCATATCAGCTAAATACGTCTACCCACACCATGAATATATGGCTTTGAATTGTTCAAAGTATGGTTGCTGCTATTGTTAAATGAAACGAATAGTGCACAAAATAGCGGCTTCTAGGTCGGTGTCAGGAAGTCCAGTACGGCGAAGCAAGTGATGATAATTGATACCATGCAGCTGTCAGTGAAAGTCATACGTTTCGAAATAATCATGTCTTCAGTTTGTGGGCTCTCTAGTTGTCTGACTCCTTTCCAGTGTCACAATCAACCCAGTCGCAGCAGGATTTAGATGCAAAATGCGACTCGACGTCATATCGACTATGACAACGTCCTATACTGAGTGATGATAGAATCGTTGTTGTAAAGCCCGAGGAAAAACCGTGACGATGCCACATTGGCCGCCAACGTCAGCCGAGAGCCCAAAGCAAGAGAAAAAACGCTTAATAACTGGAGGGGATGAAATGAATGTTGGTCAGCATCCACTTAAGAGTAGATATCCCACCGTGTTCGAGGAATCCGAGAGTCTAGAAATGGACAAGGGTTCAATCTCAAAACGACATTCTTCTAAGCGACTAGACGCTTGAGTTTCACAAGACCAACACACGGCACATTGGTGATGTGCCTGGTTGGAGTTATGGATCAAAACACACGGAATGGAAGAAAGTATACGGCCAGCAACTCAGCAGAATCGATGGACTAAAGTATCACTGGGGTTCGGCAGGGACTGACCGCCTTCGAAACCAGGGCCTACAGAAGTTACATTACAGTCGGACCCTTCTACACCGACACCTCTGTATCCCAAAACAGAGGGCTAGTTGGACGGCGCGCGTTAGGCTGCATGTCTTCGAGCCGTGGAGCAAGCGAGCGGACCGGGTTAGAGTCCGATGTCTATTCCATGCGGTTAGCTTGTCGAGCTATGGCTATGTCTTAACCAGACATCAGACAGTTTCGAGACTGAACATATCCAGACCGCCAATCTGTAGGGACTATTGGTGGAGCACGCTGGAGAGCTGATGGGGGACAAGCGGCGGGAGTATTGGACTTTGCCTAAAGGTCAGGGGAGGGTGGGATTGATATGACAGCAGAGCAAATGATTGAAGAGAGAAAAATTGACGTTAATCCGTAACTCGATGCGTTGCGATGCGACGCGATGTGATAACATAGTTGCACCTTTTTGAACGAGATTTTCATGTTGAAGAGTAAGCTAGCCGCAATTACAGGCGTAAGCACTCGTAAGGGATTCAAGCAGAAACGAGAGCGAGACGTAAAGCTCAGAGTGCTCTCTCCTCTCGGTGAGAGGCATCCTTCGAGACATACATGCAGCGGTCAAGCAAGCGACATCACATCGCGAGCAACAGACCACACGCATACACAAGTCCCACTCGAGTCCCCTGCATCAAACGCCCCAGTCCATGCATAGCAAATGTAAAAAGCCGACAAAAGCGTCTATCGGTTGCTCTTGGCGACACGCTCCAACTCGTCCTTCTTCTTGATGGCGTAGCTGTTGCTGCTACCCTTGGCAGCGTTGATCAGCTCCTCGGCGAGGCACTCAGCCACGCTCTTGATGTTGCGGAAAGCGGCTTCTCTGGCGCCGATGGTGAGAAGGGCGATGGCCTGGTTGACACGGCGAAGTGGGGAGACATCGACGGCTTGACGACGGACGGTACCGGCGCTGCCGATACGGGTGGAGTCTTCCCTAGGACCGCAGTTGACGATGGCATCGACGGCAATCTGGATTGGGTTCTGGTCGGTCATGATGTGGATCTACAGTGGTGTACCGTTAGCCTATAGAGGTCAGAAATGCTGGAAGGTCGCCGTGGACGTACGATCTCGAAGGCGTGCGCGACGATGCGCACAGCCATGAGCTTCTTTCCGTTGTTGCGGCCGTTCATCATGAGCGAGTTGGTGAGACGCTCAATGATTGGGCACTGGGCCTTGCGGAAACGCTTGACGGCATAGCGACCAGCGGAGTGTGGCATGTAGACTGGCTGGCGGATCTGGATGTAATCGCTGTGATCGTCATGTCAGCAACAGTGTCCCGACTGATCACTCGTCGCATGGAGTCGTGATCTCCACTGCTCATCGAGGCCTGCAAGTTCCCATTGCTCCATCCCATTCCTTCCATCTCTTGCAAGCGGTTCCGATCGCGAACCAAGAATTGGCGACTCACGTCAAAGAGATATCCCTGATCTCGACATCCTCGTAGCTCCACTTGTTGAAGAGCTTGGTGGTGCCAATCTCCTGTGTCACATCCTTGGGCAGGACTGGGTAGCCCTGAGGAGTCTCGACTTCGACCTCGCCGTCAGACATGATGTGCTAAAGAAAAATGAACGATTCCCTTTCTCTTTTCTCTTGCTGACACCCGCGAAAGTCCCTGTGGTTAGTCACAAGAACACGCTCAAGGGAGGAAAGGCCGGGTGAATTTGTCGTCGTCGTTGGGTGTGAGTTCGGATTGTGCGCGTTGCGAAGTACGAATAATGACTGCAGTATCGGTATTGCGCCTTGGCAGCGTTTCGCGTGTGGTGGGCTTGCCAAGAGCTTTGCGCGCACATCGATTTCCGTCGTTTCGATTGGGGGAACAATCCAGCACGTGTTATCAGCTCTACGCTGCACTGTGCGGCTCGGCTGTATCCGTTGGCGGGGCAAGTGAGGCGAGCCCGGATTCAGTATACCCTCGAGGTCCTTCAGTAGGTGGTACTGTAGGTATAGGTAGGTTAGGTAGGTAGGCAATTGGTGATGAAATGGCAATGCATCGTCTTTCATGCTTGGCCATGTTGAGGGTTTTTGGATTATGCAATTCGTTCTTCATTTCGTTTCGTTCCGATCCATGCATCGCTATTAAAGTCAACAAGATGCAGGACTACATGTCTGTCAAGACAGGGTCGAGCCGCTACAACTAACATCTAACCCATAAGTTGGCCAAGGTCTTCTGGTGGCCATCTCGTTTGCGCGAAGCTGAGACAGCGCTTGATGCCCTGCAACATCTTTCTTGTCGTCTCATCGGCGAGGATATGGGCAGCATTCTTCCCCTTCTCAGTCTCGTGCAGCTTCTCTCTTGCACTACGTTCATGGATACCGACCATGGTAACACCGATGGGCCACGCCGCCTTACCAATGCTCAACCTTAAATAAGCATCGTTGGCGTGCACGTATCGCTTCTGTTGGGCGAGGTCGACTATCTCGTTGACGGCCTTGAGTATGTCCGTCTCGATAGTGCCAGTCTCGAGTTGCTTGACAAGCGGCTTCAAACTGTCGCGAGCTGCAATGTAGGACTGTGCAGCCTGCTTTCCCGAGACGGAGTCCTTGACTTCTTGTGGCCTTCTTGTCAACGCAGCAGCCCATTCTGTCAGGACCATATCGAAGTAGCTTGCCAGCTGCCGGTAGAGGTACTGTCTGGCGACCTTGTCGCCTTCATCGGGTACATTCAGTGACACTTTCATGTCCTTCTCTTCCAGAAGCTCCAGGGAGGTGGGTATAGGCCCTTGGCTCATCTTCACCACGGGAGCGGTAAGCCTACGGTATCGCCTCAGCCGTCGTAGATGCGACTCTCCAAAGAGCTTCCTCGGCTCGCCAAGCCCTTTCAACTTCTCCAATAGCTCATCCTCGGGAATATCCTCTTCGCCCTCATCTAGACGCGTGTCACCTTCTGAACTCTCCTTCGGAACAAGTGCTGGAAGTCCAAGTCGCTTTCGTCGTGCATTCTCCTCCTGCTCGTCTAGATCTTCTTGGATTTTCCTGCTTTGCTCTGCCAGTCGCCGCCTCTTCTCTTCTCGTATTGAATTCAACTCCGCTTCCTCCTGCTCTCGTTTCCGCTTCTGCTTCTGCTTTTCCTCCTTCACACGCTCTGCTTCCTCCTGCTCCTGGCGATACTTTGCTTCGCGCTGGGCCTCGATTTCACTACGTTTCAAATACTTCTTCCCACCATCGTCTTTTGAGGGTGTTGCAGCGCTTATTTGCGATTTCATCAAACTCGCGAAGTCCATGTTGGCGGTGATTTGCTGCTCATGAGCTATGATGCGCTCGGTTGGTCCTGGGGTTAGCCTCAAAGCTCAGAAGACGGGAGTAATGCTTTGCGCCGGAGGTAATTCCGCGCTGGTTGCCTTGTTGCCTTGCTTCTACAGCAGGGGGTTTCTATAATGTGGACCTCCACAAACAGCTCAACACAGTTCGTGTCACTCTCATATCGCCGACGATATTTTCGACATGGACGAAAGCATTATGTACAGTCATCCTGTAGATGTGAACCTTCCCGCTACCTCAAAGCTCTAATCATTAGCGGATGCACCAATCTATCACAGGACAGAACCTATAATTTGCTGAGCACTGTACGGGGATCCACCCCTCCCCACATCATGGTCAAGCAGGCAATGCAAGCAGAAGCTTCCTCGTACGGCGGACCCACAAGCGAGAAGGTGACATAACAGACACTAACGGCTATGCCTTCGCTGGCGCCGACGCAGTCTGGATGCACGCAGACCCGTCGGGCGTCTTCCTTGCCAGCATTGGCGATCTGGTAGTTGCCACCGTTCAAGAGTATATCCTTCAACTCCTGTCCGCGCCAGAACGGTGTCAACTTCGACGCCCGAGCTTTGATGTCCCGCATTGTCAATTCGAAAGATCCTTCTAGCTGCAGTCGCTCCATGTAACTGCGTTCTGGAGAGGCTAGGATCATTGTCCGGCTACCTGCGCCGCTGTTGATCATATATGGCGCGTCACTGTCATCACGATCGTCCTCAATGGCGATGCTGTTGTTCTTTTCTAAACTGGAACTTGAGCGGCGATTGATGGTGGCAGTAGTTTTTCCAATGCAGGCTTCGCTGAGTTGGGTAACCATCTCGCTTCCGCTTCAACTTAGGTTTCGAATATATGTGTTCTGTGCTCGTTTCGGTAGAAAAGATTGCTAGTTGAACACTTGTGAGCTATTGGGGGCTCGCTCAGATCTATCTTTGTCACTGTCTGGATCTCTATCACGGCGGATGCGGCCTTGAAACTGTCGACGCTGTGGTGGGGTCAGCAAGTGGAATCAGGATGCGAATAAGTAGAGTGGAGTGATCAGCAAGTGGTGGGTAGTGAGAGTACGCTCTAAGTGTTGCGTGTCCTGAGACAGTAATCGCCTTGCAGGAGTGAAAGTTCCCATGCGACACGCTGGTGAGGTACGGCTTTTGAATTTGTCTTATTAAAAGGTAGACGCTTTGACATGGTAGGAAGGACGTCGGCGTGGCTCCCTCAAGCATTCTCCTCTCTGTGTAGGCAACGCTAGGTTCACGCTGAAGGACAATGTCCATTCTGGCTGATCTCAAAACGAGAGCTCGGAGAGCACTGGAATGAAGTCAAGTCTGAACCACCTTTAATAGCTCTTCTGTTTATATCAAGGCTCGCATGAAGCAATATCAATTTTGCACTTGTTAGGCGATATGAATTGACTCAACTACCCATGTCAATGTAGAGGGTTCCATGGGATTTAGATATTCTGACACCATCTTTCTCATGAAAGGGTCGGGTGCAGTCATCTAAATTGCTGCACGAACGAGAGCAAAAGTTCAGAACAAGGTATCTAGCTGGCGGTCCGCTGAAGACCAAAAAGCAAAAGGAATATCCATTGGGCCTGACCGTGGATCGAACACGGGGCCTCTTGCAATTTGGATGGATTAGAACCCAAAGCAAGAATCATACCACTAGACCATCAGGCCGCACTGCTCAATAGTGAGCTGATGGGGGTTGCGTGATTTTGTCTACTTATGACAGTATGAGATTGCAAAACGCGGATCGGCGACTCGCAGAAACGGATTGCCGACGCCGAACCCACTCCATCGGCATTACCTACCCATCAGACCACTCGTGGCGGAACCAGGGGCAAGGGTCTTTCCACGCTTCCCTAGTGCATCCTGGCATATCTTTGTTGCCTTAAATCTCCTTAACATCTCTTACTTGATGCACGTCAAACGCTCTGTACGATCGCCTACTTCTATCACCCCTCGACTCGCACTCTGACCGACCACGTTTGAACACGCAGTTTTCACCATTGTACACGGCTGCGCGAGACCGTAAGCCACGATGCCTGGACGAACGCTTCCGACCATCCCGTCTGCCGAGGTCGCCTCGCATGCAGATGCGAAGTCTTGCTATGTCACAATCGGTACTAAGGTGTACGATGTCACCTCTTTCCTCGAAAGCCATCCCGGCGGTGCGGATCTAGTCCTCGAGTATGGTGGAAAAGACGTCAAGGAGATCATGGAGGATGAGATGTCCCATGCGCATACCGACGCTGCGTGGGAGATTCTGGATGAGCTTTTGGTGGGGTTTGTCGCCACCGATAAGGTTCTTGATGGTGTCAAGAACAGCTCAGACCCTTTCTCGGTGCTTCCGCTGGAGCCGAGCGAAAAGGGAATGAAGGAACTGGAGGCGAACGGCGGTGCGGCCGATGTCAGAGCCAGGCAGAACGTAAAGGCATCAGCATCTGGACCAGCCGAGCGTGAGGCTGATGATGCTGTTTATGCGGCAACTGGCTTGGCGAGTGCCGATGATCTCAGCAAGGAAACAGACTATACACAAGACTTTAAGCGCCATAAATTCCTGGATCTCAACCGTCCGTTGCTGATGCAGGTGTGGAACGGTGGTTTCAGCAAGGATTTCTACCTGCAGCAGGTACATCGACCAAGACACTACAGAGGAGGCGACAGTGCGCCACTCTTTGGCAATTTCCTAGAGCCTTTGTCCAAGACACCTTGGTGGGTGGTTCCTACCCTCTGGATTCCAGCAGTCGCATTTGGCACATTCGTCGCTTCACAAGACCTCAGTGCTGTTCCACTCGCTGCGTACTGGTTGACGGGACTATGCATCTGGACCATCGTTGAATACGGCATGCATAGGTGCCTCTTCCATGTGGACTACTACCTCCCTGACAACAGAGTATTCATCACTCTTCATTTCTTGCTGCATGGCATCCACCACTACCTACCCATGGACCGTCTGAGGCTCGTCATGCCACCCACTCTGTTCGTGGCCCTGGCAGCGCCGTTCTGGAAGCTCGCTCATACTGTTTTCTTCTACCACTGGCATGCAGCAACTGCTGTATATTGTGGCGGCATCTTCGGCTACATTTGCTACGACATGACCCACTATTTCCTTCACCACAAGAAGTAAGTTTATCCTGGAGAAATATTGTTCTTTTCTGAAGTGATCATGCTGACTCTGCGATAGCCTACCATCATACTACCGTGAGCTGAAGAAGTATCATCTTCAACATCACTTCGCGGATTACGAAAACGGCTTTGGAGTCACAAGCAGGTTTTGGGATCGTATCTTTGGAACAGAGCTCCCTCCACCTCCCGCACCTAAGGTCTTGAAGTCCTCTTAGGTCCCATATCTCGGAATCGTTTGGATGCATGGCGACGGCGTAATTTGTTGTATGCTTGGAGACGGATGTGAGTGCGAATGCGAACGTGAACGTGAATGTGAAAGGGAGAGGGCTCTCCTATGCCATGGGCTGGACTCGCTATGAGCCGATTGTCTCAATGACGATGTCTATAATGCATGTTTGTTTCCTGCCATAGAGCAGATGGTAATCCATTGCTAGTAAAGCCCTCAGTGGCTTAAAGAATATTTTTTTATACTCGAGTGTTTCTAGTGATTGTAGGCTCGGCCACTATAAAATTAGATGAATCACGTGTATATTCATCCCTACAACACTAGCTAGTGGATGTGTTTTCTGTGTGAGTGTTGCAATTACTTTTCGATTATTATACGCAGTGTTTTTAAATACCTGTCTAGGTATCTAGTGTAAGCGCTTGTCATGGTGAATGGCGAACGCGACTTATGGCATGCTAGCCGTTGTTCCCGAACTTCTGCCTACTCGCATTTCTTGCACCTCCATCTGTAACTAGCCACACCCTCACTTTCTACTTACTGCATCCACGTATATATAGCACGCCCATTGCTATACTTCAGCTCCGGCGCACCTTTTTCAAGCCATCGTGAACCTCAGTAGGATCTCAATAACGTGACGCTAAGGCCACTGCTTAGACAGAAAGCATGGCGAACCCGGTACAGTCCGTTGAGGAACTGCTCGAACAGGCCGAGCGCCAGGCGAACAACCGTGATGAAGAGAAGAAACAAGACCACACTACGTCCAGAACTAAGACGCCAGCGTTTGAGCAACAGGATTTCATTCCCTTACCTTCAGATGATCCGCGCCCTTCACGGGACTCTCGCCGCAAACACGACCACCACAGCAGGTACAGCGAGGAGAGAGAAGAGAACAATGAACGACGTGCTAGGAGGTCTCGCGAGATTGCCTCTGACGACGCCGTCAGTGAAGTCGGAAGTACTAATGGAAGTAGAATCAGCAAGCGTGGCAGGACTAGAAGCCCACACGAATCGCGCCGTCGCCATGATCGCGACTCTTACCGCGAACGCCGAGACGACCGCTACGTACCCCCACGTCGTAGTGTGGATCGGGATAACGACGATCGCTACTACCGCCCAGGTGGTCGATCAGCACGTGAAGATGACAATGATGACGAGAAGCGCTCATCCCATCGAGACCGGGATCGTAAGGACCGCCGACGCCACCCAGATCGCGACGAATATCGACCTCGTGAGCGTCGTCGCTCGCCTGATGCCAAGAGACAAAAGACCCCAGAGCCCACTGATGATGAGCGTGATAGGCGCACGGTTTTTGTCCAACAGCTAGCAGCTCGACTTCGTACAAAGGACTTGATCTCCTTTTTCCAGGCCGTAGGTGAGGTCAAGGAGGCACAGATTGTGAAAGACCGAGTTAGTGGGCGCTCCAAAGGGTAAGTCGACTGCTTGACCGTCACCATTCTCGTAGACTAACCCGTTCTTTTAGTGTTGGTTACGTTGAGTTCAAGGAAGAGGAAAGCGTTCAAAAGGCAATCCAGCTCACTGGTCAGAAGCTTATGGGGATTCCCATCATTGCGCAGCTTACCGAAGCAGAGAAGAACCGCCAGGCCCGTGCCGAACCCGGTGCCTCCCATTCTAATGGTGTTCCCTTTCACCGCCTATACGTTGGCAACATCCACTTCTCCATTACCGAGCAGGATTTGCAGAATGTGTTTGAGCCTTTTGGTGACCTTGAATTCGTCCAGCTGCAGAAGGACGATCAAAGTCGCAGCAGGGGCTATGGGTTTGTACAGTAAGTCCGCTACCAGCCCGTTTTTCATGTTGACATCACTAACACCTCGTCAGATTCGTTGATCCCATGCAAGCTAAGGAAGCTCTGGAGAAGATGAACGGGTTTGAATTAGCGAGCCGTCCAATTCGTGTTGGATTGGGAAATGACAAATTCACGCCAGAATCCACCCAGAACTTGCTCCAGCGTTTTGGCTCACAGCAACAGCACGCGGCATCGCACGGATCTGCCTTTTCTGGCATGGGTGGACGTGGTGCCCATGCTGGCGGTAGCGCCAATTTCGATCGAGCTGGCGGTCGAGACGTCGACAAAACAGGTGGTGCTTCCGCACTGGATGATGCGGATGTTGCCGGAGTCAGCTTCAGTAACTATAGTAGGGAGAATCTCATGAAGAAGCTCGCGCGAACTGATGAGCCTGAGGAGAAGATCGCACCTAAAACGCAGCCCAAACCAGCACCATATGTCGAACCGCAACCAAGTCGCTGCATTATCGTCAAGAATGTCTATGTTGAAGCTGAGTGAGTATCCGCCCCCCTCTAATAATCTCCTGATCAACTTACTAACTTGCACTGAATAGGGAGAAAATCAATGGCCCTGATTGGAGATCTGATCTAAAAGATGACGTTGCCACAGAATGCACTGCCAAGTATGGCAAAGTCGTACACATCGACCTCCCTCCCTCAAGTGACGACGGCGAAACCTACCTGAAATTCGATACGGTCAAGAGCGCCCAGAACGCCTTCCGTGGTTTGAACGGTCGATACTTCGGCGGTCGGGTCTTGACAGCTCAGTACTGTGTCGATGCCGTATACAACATGAACTTTCCCAAGGCACAAAACCTCTAGAGTCGGATGCATCCAACATAATGCTTCCCACCGGTGAGTTTCTAAAAGCACAACAAGCAAGTGTTTGGTATCGCAGACATAATTCCAGGCTTCGCGACGTATCCACCAGCTCTACGACCCAAATACCCGTGGCCATCGTCGAACTATCTCAATACCGGCCTGGATGATCGAAATCGATAATATCTCTGGGCTCTCACGATTCAATCGATTTCAGCCTCTGATTGTACGGAGCATTTGGAGGGCTTTCAACCTCAAATGGTTTGATAGAGGGATTATTTTCTCTTCATCTTCATATCTGAGGTCGCGTGATGAGCGCATGCTGATTATACCCGTGGCGTGCTCTCATGAGCCTTCAACAGGGATATCCTCTTCCAACTTCCGTCAGGGATGGCCTCGCGGATGTTACAACATGTTTCACCACCACCCTGACGTACAACATTGCACAATTCCCGTGTATTTGGACGGCTTGGTCATCTCCTGTATATAATAACACGGTGACTCTGCTCGCGTTCTTTTCTGGGCTTGCTGTGAGCTCTCGTTGATCTCGGCCCCTGTCTCGTTGTAATCACATTGGTTCTCTGACTAAAAAATTGAAATGGAAATAGCAAAACGTATGACACGATTCTCCCGCACTAAGCTTAGAATCATAAGATCTCTTTCTGCACCTGGGATCGTCGCAATTGATTGAACACAAAAACCTATTCACAGCCAGCGGGTTATACTCTGGACGATCTCATCTACGTCTTCGCCTGCATCTCGTCTATGTTGGTCCAATAACGATTCTTCAGGACGAACCAAGCTATACGTCTCGCTATCACAAGCAGCCACTTGTCACAAATCAAAGTTGCCTCACACAGTGTAATGCTGTGAGTACATGTCTCTCGGCTCAGATTTCGTGACTAGGATTGTAATCTATACAATATCGGTCGCACGACAATCGATTCTCAGAAACTAGAGCAAGTGATACATAGTCGCTCGTGCTGGACCACTGGTTCTGGTACCTTTCAACTTACTGCCCTGGCCGGATTGGGGCTGCTCTGTGTGGGCACAGACATTGTCGCCTATATGGACAGAGGCTTCACAATACGCGAACTGAAACAACAAATACCCAGTATACGTTTGTGAAATTCGCACTGGTCATTGTGTTCTAATATCTAGTAGATCCACCGTAACTACAATCTACCAAAGAAAAAAATTGATATCTCGAAATCTCATCCGGGGCGTATTGTGAGCCTCTTTCATCCTGGATATGTTCCCGGACAATAACGCGTCTAAAAACCATCGATTGCCTGTCTCAGTGATCACGCTCTAGTCACGAAATCACCTTGCCGTACTATCGACCATTCCGTGATCCTGTGAAATCTGAAAATTGTGAGTCAAAGCAATTGGATCTAGAACGCGTAAACGTTCAATTGATAAAGAAATCGACCAGCAGCTGCGCTTCACAATCTACAAGATGAGACTCAGGCAAGAACTTGGAGATGCGTCGTGTATGGCTGGAGTTGAGGTCAAATCACAAGAGTGAAACTAAGAGACAGATGGCATTTGGCTTCCAGTGAAAATTTCACTTTTGGAGGAAACCATCAAGACAATCACATGAAGCACAGCTGCTTGGAAAGCAGGAGATTCCCCGACGAGCGCGGTTCGATGTCCCAAGTTTCCATCGATTCACAAATTTCACTACACTCGCAAAATTCATTCTGGTCACTGTGTCAACCGCGATGACGTCTGAAACTTCACATGAATGAGACTCTGGAAGCGTGGCACGCGACCAATGAAGTCGATAATGGTCAATGCATTGGCTCATGTGATGACGGTCGTGCCTTCCTCTCTTGACGTGTGTCCTCCAGTGAACTCTCACCATTTCGAAGGCCACTTACTTCCTTTTACTCCCTCTTCTTCTTTTCCATCCTCCTTCTCTTCTACTCACTCACATCACCACAATCTTCGTAATCTTACCCTTCCTTGTCACCGAACTCTACACCTTTCACCACACAAGTACAATCAGGTAAGTATCACAGTTCGTTACACTTTGTTCTTGTCTCGGCAGCAGCAGCAGCAGCAGCAGCAGGAAAAGTAGTGGTGGCAACCACAGTGGCCGCAGACATCCATCACCCCAAGTCAAGTTTCTAGCGACTGACGCCGATTGAAGCATATCAACAACAACATCAACCACAACAACAACAGCAATGACATCCAGACGGTAGGTGATTGGCGTGTCTGCTCCATTTTCGTTTTCATAAGTAGCTCAACAGTGTTGTTTAGTGCCATCACTGCCGGTCCTCACGGCCAAGCCCAAGCCAATCACCAAGGAACCTTCGACCAGATGTTCTGCAAGCGTGCAGACGGGACTTTCGTCCCAATCGGCGCTCCTCAAGCTCCCTCCTCGCCCGAGCCTGACATATTCGCCATCCAGAACCCGGCCAAGCATCCTGTGGCCTTTTCTTGGAGCCAGTTGAACCCTCAAGCTCACCGTCAACCACCACCTGGCTTGAGCATGTGGGACGGTCGCCCTTATGTGGATGTCCCTATCGGACCACCGTTTGGCCCTGGTCCACCTTACAAGCCTCCATTTGACCCTCACTTTGGACCATATCCACTTCCACCACCTATGATTCCCTATCACGCGGACAACCAGAATGGTCCGGCTCAGGATCTGACTTCCAGATTTGAGCGTGTCAACACTACTATTCACCAGCCGCAATTTGTTCTCCCCCAGCCACTACTACCACCAGGCTTGCCTCATGGCCCAAAGACTATCGACGCTGCTCTCCCAAGGTCTATGCTTCCCGAAACCCAAGTCTCTCGTGTAACGCATCCTGCCAATCAAGGTGTTGTTCGAGATAACCGTGAGGCTGATCAGCAAGGCATCAACCAACTAGTCCCTTACAATGCTCATCGCAACACTCGTCACGGTGTCCAAGATATCAAACAAAACCCCAATCAACAAGCTCAGCAAGCCAACCATTGTTCGATTAATCAGAACTTCTCAGAGGCCAATCATCATGCCATCAACCAAAGTACCCCACAGGCCAGCAATTTTGGTTTCAATCAAAATCAAAATGTCAACAAAGCTGTCCACCATGGTGTCAATCAAGGTGTTCAGCAAGTCAAGAATCCAAACATCCGACCAAATCTCTATGAACTCCTACGTCAAACCAACAAGAATCATCGAAAGCCAATCGCTCCTACAAACCCACCCTCTGATCCACGGCCTTTGACAGACATCCTGCGAGAACACGTTGAGTGCGGCAATCTGCATCTTGGGAACGGTCAACAAGTCGATCACATTGCTCGCACAATCTACAATTGCAAAGAGCTCGTCGACATGCGTGCTAGACAGCATATGCAGATGGAGCTCACTGACAAGCATCAGAAAGAGATCGAGCATCTCAATCGCCTTCTCCACGACCTTGAGCTTGAGGTGAGAGAAAGGCTATCCGGACAGGCAATGCAGCAAGGCGATCTCTCCACTCCTCGCCCTTTCAACGGGAACATGACGTATCCTATGAAAGGTGGACTGCCAAACGCTCCACGCGCCATGCGTCGTGAGCACAGTGCTCCCATCCTCACGGCCCAACCTGTTCCTCCTCAGTTTGGTGGTACGGTCAATCTGTCCAACATGGATTTCGCGCCCATCGGCGAAGATGGCAGAGCCCATTTCGCGCAGAAGTCCACTGAGGATGCCTTTGGAGAGATCTACACCAAAGCAGAGCACTTCATCCGCACCTACTGCACCCACAAGACAGGCTTGGTGGCCAGGAATTGGTCGGTCATGAGGATCCTCGAAGGATCGAAAGCACATGTCAACGTGATCAAGGTGGCGGAAGAGATGCTGTGCGATGACTCTGACAGCAAGTTCCTGCTCACTGGAATCCTCTGCCACTGGATGAACCAATACATTTTCGACACCCCACTCTTCGACACGTTCGAGAACGAAAATGTGAATGCTTACTTGGCTCTATGGTGCCAGGCCAACAAGGTCGCAATTGGCGGTCTCAGCGTCGCCAACAACACAGGCGACCGTCTCAAGGTTCACGTGGACATGACCGAGGCCGCCGACCGGATCACAGCGGCGCCAACTTTCTGGGCCTGGGTCAACCATACCGTCGACATCATCGCCGGCCGTGCAATGGAAACCTTCGGTGTCATGGTGCCGCTGCACAGCGAGTCTGCAGCTATGGCAGAGCTGAGGCACGTGTTGAACCTCGCCGTCAGGCTCGACATCCGCACCCGCTGCGAGCCTTACTACTACACGTTTGAACACCTCATCTTCGGCAGTGCATGGGATCATGAGCTCATGGTCCAGCGCAACACCGAGCTCGCCGGCCTGCCTTGCAACCAGAAACCGTCTCTCTTCGTCGTCCGCTGCTGTGTCACTCCCCTGGTCAAGCAGCGCAGGTTCACCGACCCCAACACTGTCAGAAGCACGGTCATCAGGAAGCCTGAGGTCTTGCTCTGCTCCAGGGCCAGGAGTCTGAGGAGATGCAACAGGCCACCACTGGAGTTCAGAATGTGAGCTTGGTGTCTTGATCTCAACCAAGACCCTATAAGACTGGCACGACTCTTTCTCGTTTCTTGTCTCTTTCATTTCTGTTGCCTGGCGTGTTTCTGTCTTCACAACAGACTGAAGCATATTCTGAACATTTGTTTAACAACACGACAAAAGTCAACACTTACTTTAAGCTGCGCTTGATATATGGCAATGACAACCCGGCTTGTTTATTACCGAACCTGTGCATTGTCTTGTTACAGTGGCAATGGACGATTTTCATTGCTGATTGGGAACCGCCGAGCTACTTTGCACAAGCATGATTAACGACATATACTAACGACGCTTACGACTGGTTTCTTATACCACTACTGACGCCCTTATGATGAAAACGAAAACAAAATCGAAACAAAAAAAAGCGCTTTATAATGCCAAAATCGAAAAACAATATCGAACAAAACACAAAACGCCATTGAAAACAACCTTTATGAACCTACCGATCAGACAAGCTAGCTAATGTACCGACAACAGTCACCACGAGTTACATTGCACCTAGACCAGATTGCTAGGAGTTCTTCGCTTGAACTCTTAGGCGATTTGAATCTTATTGCCATTCCCTTTATTTCGCTCGCCGTGAATGTTAATAGGGAGACGAAATTTGTTTAGTACTTGAATGACGACGGCCGAATTAGTCGTTATCCTAGAGGATACTACAAATGGGATACGACTTAGGTGGAAATGGTAGTCGGCGATGCGAATATGATAGCACGGATGTATAATATATTGTAACTATAATTTAATCAGACTGCTTTTTGATATCCGAGACCCCCCTATGCTGTAGGAATACTTCTCAATATGTTATGACATAGCAAGAAATAGTACTGTATGGAATGCCTAATATTGCTGAAGTAAGAAGATAGCTATCATACAATGAGTATTGGCCTTGGAGAGCTCACCCTATTATCGCTGGAGGTGATATCCCATGTTCGTCTACATAGCTTTATGTAAGGCGACAGGGAACGCTGACACGCCGCAAGTACTGGAGAGGCGAGTAGAAACGGTAGAGGATAGGTGTAACAAAGCCCCGATGTTGCTTCATCAACGAGAGGCGAAACAGTACAACTCCATCATGGAGCAGCAAGGCACAGCTCTTTGTCTCCCTTATCTGGTCTTGGACATAACTCTAGACGTAAGCCTGAACAGAGCCTCAGAACTCACATTTCCACGCCTACACACATAGCAAATAGAAATGCCACTCTAACTCTGAGTTGCAAAAAGCCGCCAGCCACTCGTGATTGACCAAAATCCAAGCCTAACTGTCTTGCAAATGGAGTAAGGTGAAAAGAGAGGCGACCAAAGACAATGCAACCAGTCCATGCATTCACTCTCTCACCCACTCACTCGCTCATCTACAGCGTGGAAGACAATACCAGACAGACGTGTGATTGTGCATCCGTTCTCGGTCCATGTCGCCCACAAAAGCCGCACAGCCGCTCAGCACCACTCCATCTCCCACGCTCGCCATCGCCTGCTACTTGCGAGTTGTGGACTGGTACGACCTGCAGTGGGCAATGACGAGGACGAGAAAGCCGCGGTCGGCGTCGACGTCTGATGCGCACACGCAAGCACCCGGAACACGTGCCAGCCTCAAGAAGCGTTTCGCCACCCTGGCTGGCAATCACGTTGTCAATACAGCCGCGCCTCGGTCGGCCCTGCTGCGGGCGAAGGCGAAGGCGTGGAGCAGGAAGGCGAAGGGGAAGGGACACTACACGGCTGTGAGGACACACAGCGATCGTGACAAGAGGCTTGGACGTGTGGACGCTCGTGGCAAGGCTCCCGGGCGCAATCGCAACGCGGACGTGGATCGATACGCACCCGAGACGGAAATGGAAACGATTGGGAGTGATGAGATTCGACGTCCTACGGGAAAGACCAAGACTAAGTCGACGGTGGGGTTGGAAACAGAATCGAGGCAGTCGGCTTCTCGCTCGGTAAAGTGGCTATCGAAGGAAATGCTACCGCGGGATGAGAAATGCCTTATAGGCTCCATCGGCAAAACACGCATCCACACTCGCCGAGACCACCCAAAAGAGTGTACGGTGGCGCCGTTGCGATTGCGTCCCAGAAATGCTGAGACCGTGAGGCGGCAGGTGACCGCCGAAGACGATGGGACCCTTGCTGCTCCACATGTCAAGTCAAGACCGCCGACGCCACCATTGAAAGCAGTTGAAGCGCGCATGCGTATGGATTGGCGGTTGATTGAAACGCTCTTCGAAGAACAGCGTATCGCCTCTCTACTGCACTACCATGGCCGACTAATCTCAGCTGTCGACTCGCTCGACCATGTCGCCATATGGCAGGCGGTAGTTGATCTGTCGCACATGACCCCTAATTCTGGAGAAGAGGCTGACCAGGGAGTGCACACGCTAATCGACGTTGTGGACGGTGGACCGAGTCGTGGGCCTGATACATACTGGCTGGCGATCAGCTGGTTGAACGCGACGTGGAAGCGACGGGCGGACAAGGCGCGTAAGGTGTGGAATGTTCATATCGATATGGATGGAGCGAGGAAAAGGGGCGACTTCGAGCAGTACTTGACGCTGAGAGCTGTGGGACTGGGCGAGTTCGTTGTCGGTTTGCCGCCTTTTGGTGCTGTCAAGGGTGGACTCTGGTCTGAGACTAGCGTTGTTCTAGAGACCAGCACGAAGTCGAAGTCAACGTGTCCTTAAAGTGCTCAGACTGGTAGAAAAGGTTCTACATTCAGACTTATTAGTATTGAAATCATTCCAAGCCTGGAAATTATCACCGTGACTTACCCAGATTATCACCGTGACTTACCCAGAGACTCTACCCTCAATGTTTAACGAGAGAGGTGATCCTGAAAGCGCATGTTATGTAGGCCAGAATTACACATTCCCAGCTTTGATGGCGCCAGTTGTAAAGCATGTACCCTCAGTATGGTCTGTTACGCCCGTTCCAGCCGTAACCTCCAGATCCAGGAGGCCTCTCGCCTCTTCTCCAGTCTCCTGGAGGTGGTGCTTGACCAAACCCTCCATATCTAGGTCCTCTACCATAACCACCTCTCCCACCACCACCACCGCCTCCTCCGTATCCATTTGACCTTGGAGGGGGTCCATAATCATAACCACCCCTAGAAGGTCTTCCTGATCCGTAAGCAGGTGCGGGCGCGACACGACCATCCGGACCGGGAGGGTATATGGTGCAAGCGATGTAATCACCGATGACGAATCTGGCATCCCTCAGCTCTTTCTCGGCATCTCCATCATAAATCTGCTCTGGCTCATCCTCGCCAATAACGACAGTACCGAGCGGTCGGTCACTCCATTTGCCACGGCCGCTGCTGTCTGTCTGGGCACGGGTATCCGGGAAGATCAATTTGAAGACAAGACGCGTGCCAATGCTGGGCGAAGGCAGAACACCCTCTGGAAGGACGGAGGTCAATAGGCCTGATAGCTCGGCTAAGGTGCAAGTAGGCCAGGTGTAGATCTGCACGCTCTGCTGCCGGACGGAAGAAGAAAGCAGCTGCGTGAAGTCGCTAACCTCTTCCGCATCGGTAGGCGGTGCAAGAGAGAATTCCTGTGGATCGACAGGACGCTTCTGTCGCCAGAACAGGCGCAGAAGGAAAGGCGCGGTGGTGGAACGGTCGACTACGTCTTTGTTGCTTGGTTGAAGGGCCATTATGGCATTGAGCTTGAGCGAGACTCAAGTTCAGGCTGACAACGCTTCTTGAGTAGCCTCCTTGAGAAATGCGATCGAACAGCTGGTGGACGACCGGGTTGTAGATGGACTGGCGTTCACAAGCTTGGGTTGATGGCGGTGGACTACACAGCGAAGAGCTTCTTCTGCAAGCTCTGGAAAGAGTAAGGCAAACTTGGGGATTAGGGTCAGGGTTGGAATTGCCTTGAAATGATGTCATGGTATAAATGCATCTGCATTCGAGCTGTGGCCTGAGGCATGAAAGAGACTGCTGAAATCTGGGTCGGCGATCTATCCGCGCACGGACCGCGCCGAAATCACGGAGCGGAGCGAGCGGATCTACCGCACCAGTCTGAATTGACAACACCATGAACAGACGAATAACAGATACACGATAGACTAGATGGTGAGATGGGACATAGGAAGTCCAGCATTAGAAGAGAGTATTGGACTAACCAAACGCTACGATATGTTAATTTATCACTATGTAGGGGGAACAACAGAGACTGGGGAGTCTAAAGGTATATGTTTAGAAGCTGGCCTGTCGGGCACCAAGTCAACACCAGTCAAAACAAAGCAAACAAAACACAGGACAGAAGACGGAGACAATGCAGTACGATAGAGGCATAGATCAGAAAAACAGAGCAAAAGTCAAGTCATGGAGGATTCATCACAATCGATGAACAAGGTCGATTGATGGGCCAATGGGAGCCAAACATAGCGGTCGCCATGGCAATTTAGATCTGATCCACCCATCAATTGACTTTCTCACCATATGGTTGGCTGGCTCTGTTGGAATAGTGTGATCTATGATATGTGTAGCTGATTCTGCCCCCGGCTGATGCATGAGGGGGAGAATCCGCGTGAATGGAAGGATAAAAGAAAGTGCCCAGCATCCCTTACCGTGCGGTGGTGTGGCTGCATTGAATGAATCGATGTCCAGCTCCAATCGATAATGCATACTGGCATTACAGAGTGATCCCAGTCTGGTCTGCTTCGCTAGCGCCGCCAACACAGCAATCGCTACTTTTGTCGTCCTGAGCTTGTTTGTACCGCCTGACGACCACCAACGCCGACGACATCGCTGTCTTTCTCTGCACCACCCTTCACTATTCCTCCGCATATCCTTTCTCTTCACCTCTCACTTTTCCTCCCTCTCTGCACATCCCTGCCCACTGCCTTCCGTCCTTCTCGGCATCTGAACGGCCAGTCAGCCAGTCAGTCAGCCAGCAAGCCAGCAAGCGGTGCGTCAGTCCGTCCATCAACAAGCTGGTATCGGCAGCGCAACACCACCAGCACCGCTTCTCGAACTACGCTCCACCACGCCCACTGCAACTCACCTCCCTCACATTCTCCAATACCTGCATGCACACCCCAACACTCGCATACGTTCACACACTCTCCATCATACGTACTACCCAGGCTACACCCGCTTCTGTGTAACAGTTCGCGACCTCCACCAGCAGAAGCCACCTCGCTCTCCAGCCGCTGTTTGTGCCCAGCCGGCTGCGCTCGATCCCTTGTCCACACATCTTATACTGCCAAACCTCCCTACCTACACTACACACCTGGCTCTGCGCGAAGCCTCCTCCATGGGCATGTTGCCACTACACGCCTCTGGCTAGGATGGGTGTCAACACTCGTCGCCCTCCACTGCCCGCACCAACAGAAACTGGTTCTTCTATGGACGATACTGCTAGCGCATTCGATACCGGAACAGAGACGAACGTCACCACCCGTACCGACAGGACCCATTACAGCGTGCCCGAAGACGGCTCGCCCATAACAATTTCCACTCATAAAGTTACCACTCGCGAAGGAGGAAGTAGCCTCGCTCGTCACGGTCGTCAAAAGAGCCAGACGAGCTTGCTGATAGAATATTTCGAGGCTGGAAAGTCCGGCGACAAATCTCGCAACAGACCTAGCGTTAGGGTCAAAGTAACACCCAGTGCTAGAAAGTCCAGGGCCGGCGATGGCTCGGTCAAGATAACTGGCATTGGAAAGGATAAGAAGCCTGCATACACCCGTCGCATTTCTCTCGGCGGTCGTTCTGTTGACCCGGTTGACACCCTGCAACCCACCGAACTTTCCTACTCCACCGGTTCCAACCTCTCTGGACCCACTCCTGTTGAGGTAGAGATCCAGAACGGTAGCGACGTGTCGAGCTACTATAATAGATCCTCAGGCGGATTTAATTACGCTCTTGCCGAATCAAACGTTTCGTCTATGCCGCCTGACAGTCTGCTAGAAGGCGAAGGCGAAGATTTCCACATTGACCAAGTAACCACCCAACACCTCGATCAATCGGAAGACATGTCTATCCTGAGCGATCCAGAAGAGGACACCCTCAAGGTCCCTACCAAGCAGCGAAGCCGCAGTATGAGCAAGGAACGGTTGGCCCAGAAGGTGATGGAAAAGATCCAGCAAGACTCTGGTATTCCCACTAAGTCTGGGCAATCTTCTAGCCATTCACGCAGTCGAAGTTCCGATGACTATCGCAGCAATGAACGTCGTAGGCGAACCTCCAGAGACGTTCATGCAGCTCTCGATCCCAGTGTGCTGTCTTCCAACCCGGATGGCAGTAATGTTTCATATAGGTCAGATCGGTCGCAGGCCTCGCGGATGACTAACAACCCAAAGCTTTTGGAAATGGTGGAGGACACTATCAAGCGAATGATTTTACCCGAGATCAACCAGATCAAGCGCGATCGAAGCGTGCGGGAACAGTCTTTTGACCACGAGAGTGGCAATCTGGGTCGAAGTTTATCGAAGCATTCAAGCTCACCGAACATAAAGACTAAGCCTAAAGTTGTGCTGAATCGTGATGGTGACGATCCTGGCACCACTCTCAGCCGTGGCGACTCTGAATACAAGCGCTACGGCCGATCCAGTCATGGCCAAACAAGCAGACCGACCAGCAGAAGATCCTCAAGTAAGCATTCTACAGGCGGCGCTGTTGAAGAAGAAGCGATTGGCCACCAGTCAAGTAAGAGCAGCCACAGAATTCGAGACGCAACAGTTTCCGGAACGACTGCAGGTGTCTTGACCGCTGCCGCCTTGAAAAGTCACAATTCGCAGAGCGAAGACCTATCCAAAGAAAAGAACCACAACAGTCGCAGTCGAGAATCGAGAAGTCGCTCAGCGTCAATCGCAGAGACGATACCTGAAGCATACGGCATCGGTAGAGAAGAGCGACCGAGGTCCAGCCACAAGAGAAGATCGAGAAGTAGATCTGCGTCATTGGCCAGATCGAACGACGAGCCATATGCGTATGAGAGGAAAGCGGAGGTACCACCAATGCCAATGGCAAGTGCGATCAATGAGTCTGAATTGACCCGTCAGAGCATTTTATCGTCTGCTACCGATCGTGCAATCTCAAAGAATGGATCTGGTGACCTTCGAACACCAGTTCGTGAGGTTTCGCGAGGTTCACTTGCGGATCCGCACAGTGGCACGTCTTCTCGAACACCTACTGGATTATCCAGTCCAAAGAATCTAGGGATGAGCATTGCAAATCGGGGGATCGACAGCCCGAGTCCAGCGTCAACCAAACAAAGGAAGGCTGCTCTGGCTGCAGCTGGCCTTAACGCTGCTCGCAGTGCTAGCCAGGAATACAAGAAAATGGACACAGATACTTACGATCCGGCGTCTCCCATCTCGCCCAGGAGGGGTGTCGATAGCCCAGCGCAGAGCGTTTCCAGTCTTAGAAAGGGGTTCGAAGGTGACGACGGTCTTGTGCCTAGCGGTCTGCGTCCCCATAGCGTTCTATCACGCTCATCCGCAGCTCGGTCTGAGTCAGACCTGAGACAGCCTTCACGAGAGGCAATGCTCTCACCTGGTTCATCGCCGAGGACCAAGCTTGCTCGATCCAGAAAGCAGTCTGAAGAAGAAGAGTATGTTACGCCTGCTCAAGAACGTGTTACACTGTTCAATCGTGAAGAAACAAGCACACCAAACGGAGAAAGCATTGACGATTGGTACGAACGCCAACATCAACTCAATGAACAGTATCGTGACTCAATGGATGAGCCTACCAATAGAGACAGCTATCAGACAAACCCCTATCCTGAAGATTCGAAGCGATTCACAATCGCCTCTGAGGAAAGTCACACCTACCGAGATCTTGAAGGAGAAGACGTCCAACACAATGTCCGTGATATTGGTGGCCACAACCCGGAATACGTCCATCGATCTTTCGGTGTTGAGTCAAATGTAGCGTCACTCATGGACCCTTCAATGCTTACTAACAGCCAGGTGTCGTCGAGTCTTGATAGCCCAAGCAAAGTGAATGGATCGTATAGTGAACGCATCGCTGCCGAGTTAGAGAAGATGAATAGGGATAATCCCTCGATCTTTGAAGGCAGTTCAGCAAGCCAAAATATGCCAAGCCAAACGAGATGGGCGGCCATCAAGGGCCACGCCCAGAGCCTGTCAAATGGTAGCAAGGCGGAATTTGACGCTGCAAATTCTTCTAATCAGAGTCCTACAAGAAGCATCCAACGTGATCATTCGGTAGGAAGCAACTCTCAAGTCCAGTTGGGAGCAAGCGGATTGCCTGATTTGAATGATCCAATGCCTGAGATCGGTCACTACGACGATACCAAATCTGAAGTAACGACTAACCCGTCAAGAGAACCCTCAATTGTGTCCAGAGAACCCTCAGTCGTGCATGGACATCTCGGAGGCGAAGACGCTGGGAGGAACGCTTGGCCATATACGCCATCTCCTGTGCAAGAAGAAAGAGAAAGGTTGAGCTCCAAAGGAAGCAGGTCTCTGAAAAGTGGGTATGGCCGCGACTCTGCCTTGCTTGGTGCTACTGCTGCCGGGGCCGCTGCAAATGCAGCATTAGCATCCCATCGCGATACAAAGTCAGTCGAAGAAGATCTCAATGACCGCAGTCTCACTCCAACTGCAGGACGACAAAGTGGAGGCAGGTACATCGATCGCGACGCAACCCCAACCGGTAGCCCTGCAGCCTTCCGTGATGAGGGCTATGTCACCAACGACGGTCGGTCTGCTGGTGCGCTCACCCCCAAGGCAGAGCAAGTCCATTTCAGCAGAGAACAAGTGGAAGACTTCAAGCGTGCAATGGATGCTCAGGACCTTGGAGCTGAGGATCCTTTCGTGGGTCGAGCAAATCATGCGAAACATATCAGTGGCAACTCCCACGGTATTGCATCTCCACTCTACGACAGCGCCACTGGTCATGGGATTGATAACATCCAGTCCAAGGATATAGTTCACTTGATGGATCATCTCACAGTTCGCGACGCACAACGGAACGCACGTGATACTGAGATTCTGGTCACGCTGGTTCGCACAGCATCAGAGATGCGTCATTCCTTTGACGAGATGAGGAAATTCATCGCAGATCAAGATCGTATGATCATGAATAATACAGACCGTGATGCCGAGCAAACCGTCCAGAAGGTGCTAAGTGGTCCTAGACCCCAACCTGCAAGTCCTCGAGACCGTACTCCCAGGCAAAGTTCTCAAGAAGATATTCAAAAGAAGCGGAAAGGTGTACTTCGACGTGCCCTCAACGGTCTCACGGGAAATAAAAGTGCAAACGACCTTGCCAAGATCGAAGACATGTTCATGCAGATCCTGGACGAAGTCGAGGACCTCAAGGCCAACGGTGGCGTTGCTCCACAGCGTGGTTTCGGAGGTTACTCTACCGATACTTTGGATTCGCAGGCAAGGCCACGCGGCGGTCCCGACTCTGGATATGAGCCAGATCGCCTAGCTGATACTGGTAGCTCACCTAGTCATAGTGGACATTTTCCAGTTCCTCTGCCCAAGCAGCAGTTCCACTCGGGATATAATGGTCGTGCAGGCTCTCAAAATAGGGTGAGCACGGTTATGGAAGGCTCAGACGAGGATGACGATAGCCATCTTACACCGCATGAAGCGAATGTCTTGCGAAACCAGCCAGATCTAGGCGCGGACAGGTACCCATCACCTGCTCATGATGCAAGGAGATACAGAGATTCAGCGCACGGTACGCCGCCACGGTATGGCTCTCGTGGCCTGGCTGACTCGCCCTCATTTTCCCATCCCGTCATAGCGGAGGAAATCAAGTCTTCTGAGAGGCAGCGCAAGCATAAATCCAACGGCTCTTCCAGTCTCGGTGACAAGACCAAGGTTTCCAGATGGTCACGCACCACCACAAGCTCAGCCGCTCCCGAACCTACTGCGATTGACAGTCCCAGTGCAACAAAGCCACCTCGACCTTCATCACAGGCATCGAGATCTACAGTCGATGAGTATGCTGACCGTCCATACCGTAATTCCCAAGATGACAGGTTAGACTCGCAGCAGTCCCTTCAGCAGTCCCTTTCCAAAGAGCAGGATCGGTCGGCTCAATATGACGAAACTAGAAGCATTCGTAGTCAAGCAAGCAAGCTTAGCAGGGCGTCATCTCCTTTAATCCCTTCCGAAGCGTCATCGTTCAGAGGAGGGCAATTCGAGGATGAGCGAAACGTCGTGTCGCCCGCGCAAGAAGATGCGAGATTCGATGACCCCAAGTACCACTCCACTCGAAACTCGCTCCTGTTGCAGCACCCACAACCAAGGCAAGGTCCCACAGAGCGCCACCAAAACACACTTGAGAATCAGGCGCACATGTTTGGTGAGCCTCTCGGCGCGCCTACCAGCAGTGATTTAAGCCAACGCACTGTTAGCGACTTTGACCCATCAATGTGGGGATCCTCAGGAACGGCAGCATTGGCACGAAACAGGATGAGCCAGGCCGATGCTCTGAGCCCAGTCAGTATGGGTGGCACCACAGCTTACAGCCGACACACACGAATTGAGGAGTCTCTTGTCCCACAGAAGGCCGTTACCGCATCTCAGGCATCAGCGGGAGCTTCGGCGACCAGATATGAGGATGATCTAGACGATGCCGAGAGCAACGAGTCGTATGGAGACGACGAAGACTGGGAGCCAGATTATAGCCACAGTGGATACGCGCGCAACCCACCGGATTACTCCTCCCCTTACGGCTCGGGCCATCTACTGGAACCGATAGAAGAGGTCAGGTACTCTCTCGAGACCGATAGCGGTCACATCTCGCTACCACCCACCCAGCGAATTGTGGGCGGTTCAAGGAGAAGAAAAGACCCGGCCAGTTTGGATAGGGAGGCGTCACCCGGGCCTACCACCGCGTCCGCCGGTTCCGGTAAGGAATTCAGGAGTCCTGCGAGGAAAATCACAGGCCCTAGACCTATGGGTAGCAAGAGCCCAGCCCCACAGCTCGCTGGTTACGATCGTGGCAGCAATGGAAATGGCGGAGGCACAGTCAGGAGGAAGCCTACTGCCAGAAGTCAAGGTAAGTTGATCGGTCCGGTTTAGTAACTTTTCTTTTCCATTTGATATCCTTAGCTGACTTCTTATTTCTTAATAGAGAGCTTTGACAGTGATCTCTTCTAGATGTCATGACGCTTTGTGTGAATATTATGCTTCGCAGGACATTGGAGTTGTGTTTAGGACGATTGAAGAGAAATCCGCGCAAGCATACAAATAAACGACAGCATGATGAATTGAGCAGGAAAGAATGAAAGGTTTCAATCCACTTCCCAATCATCATGCGGCCATATGTGGGAATTGCAAACGTCAGATGAGGAGGAAGAGTGGAGAAGTAAAGGAGCGGAGAAGTCGATCGAACGGAATGACGAGCCGTCTTTCTACCATGCGATCCACCAACTAGGCCAGCAACCTATTCGAAAACTCCTCGTAGCCAGCTACCTCTTCTCAGCCGCAAAGACAGAAAGAAAAACCACATACGCGGTAGCCGTCTACCTTCCCACCACCGCATTGGCACATACTGCTTTGGGTTCTTAGGGCCGCTTCTTTATGCCCGGGGCCTTTCCACGTTAGTTGACAATTACGACGACGATGATGATGAACGACCTTGCTTGCAGTCATATAACGTTAAGCGAGTTTAGCTTGAAGTCTTCCATCTAGGCTAGTAGCGCTACAATTCCTCCCCCTTTTGATCTGTATCGAAAAATCAAACATCTATTGCTACGCGTTCCCGTTTCGTTCACGCACTCCCTTTCCCCGTCGTTGCTGGATGGTCTCTCGACTTGCACGCTGTCGCAGTCTGTGGACCCAAGAATGTGGCGTAAGCCGTAAGGAAGTCGGGAGCAGGATCCCGCGCCGCATCATGGCAGCCACGATCGAATGATCGTGGAGCGGAGGATGGGCCTCGGTACGTGGAGACGACCCATGGTGCTTGTTGTTGTTGTTGTTGTTTTTGTTGTTGCAAGGAGCCAATGAAAGCGCCTTGCTACATTGTCCGACTACATTATTCGCAAGGAAACCCCCCTGCTTCTGTCCTCTTCCCTGCTCTTCTCGGATCTCATGGGAATCACGGGGTGATGGCATCATTGAACATGTAGCAGTGGCCGGAAACGGCACCTTGCTTCTCACGCCATGGGCAAAATCACAGGCTGTCGCCAAGGAGGAACCTTTGGAATGGAGTGGAAAAGTGGTTACACGCCGGAAGTAGGATGGGGTGCAGCTACGTGGAGCCATAGAGCAAGGCAAACGCCATCGAAATCCCCTCTCTGCCACACTTCTCGCCAATCGACTCTTGTCATGTGCAGTTTCAAACCGGGATGTCCTTCAACTAGATGCTGGAGCGTTTCGGACCACAGGTAGGTAATATCGGAGGTAATATCGGAGACTGTAAGACTACTATTCTGTGTCACGTGATTCTCGTTCCCGTACAGGCTTTCCCCAGATCGTGACGTCCACCCGCTCTTGTCACTCCTCCTTCATGCACTGCTCGACCCGCTAGATCCATATTTGCGGTTGCCAACTCCGTTTGGCACGCTGGAGGATGAAGCTCGACGTTGTCGAGCTGCGTCGCTTGCGGCTACCGGCTTTGTGCTGCCGTCGCCGTCCTGGCCCGGATTGGCGGACTCGTATCCGAGTGCCTTGATGAACTTGTAGAAACCTGCCGCCATGATGGCGCCGAGGCTGTGAATTGAAACGAAAAGAACACAAACGATGGTCAGTCGCTGCGTGGATCCAATCGGAACAGTACGGAATGGGGCTCTCAGACTCACCCTGGCCCAATCCAGTAGATCCAATGATCAGCAGAGAAGTCTTTCAAGACTACAGCAGGTCCCAACGAGCGGGCTGGGTTCAGACTGCCGCCTGTGAAGCTGACGCCTGCGAGCTCGGCAGTGAAGAGGGCCAGGCCGATGCCCAGAGGCGCAATGGCCGTGGCGCGGTGCTTCTCCACAGCGAGCATGAGGATGGCGAGGACCAGCTCGGCAGTGAGGAAGAGCTCGATGAAGAGGCCCCTGGCGGTCGAAGTCCCCGCTGCAAGTGTAGTAGCGACGGCCAGCGGGCCGGGAAAGATGCACGCGACCAGCGCGGCTGAGGTGATGCCTCCGAGGATCTGCGCGACCATGAGCAGCAAGCCGCGCGGCCAGGGCAGAACGGCTGCGACACAGAGCCCCAGCGTGGCGGCCGGGTTGAACAGTCCGCCCGAAACCCGGTAGAATAGCCAGACGTTGACGGCCAGCGACGAGCCGAAGCTCAGCGCGATGTACCCAAGCTGCCCTGTGTTGCTGCCGACCTCGCCCACGGTCAGTCCGCCCGCGTTGGGCGTGTTGTTCGCTACCTGGGTGCCGGCTAGAGCGAAGAACAGGAACAGAATTGTGCCGACGTACTCGCCGCACGCCGCTACGAAGTGGTTGCGGACCCAGTTCGGCACCCTGCGCGCCAAGGGAAGGCGCACGTTGATTGCAGCATCGTTTGGGTACTGTTGGCGCTCTTTGGTGCTGTTGGCTTTGGTTGAGGGAACGCCGAAATCGACCCTTTCCAGAGGCACCTGTGGTGGGAAGTATCAGCGAGGGTCTCTGCGGGAGGCTTGGGAAGTGGCTGCTCTTTGCATACGCTGATGTTCATCTTGGTCGCTCTTGGATGGGTGTCAGAGGATGCAGATTAGGTGTGGCAGGTCTGAATTCAAGTGACTTTTGCAGGAAACGATGATATTGGCCAAACTCGATTATGAACAGAATGTGCAGGCCGTGGTAAGGCAATGCTATCAAGGTGTAGGTATGATTTTGATGTCTGAGACTTATCTTAACGATGGTAGACTGCGAAGAGATGGGAGGGTTTAAAATGGACGAGAAGAAGATTGACTCGAGCATGACCAAAACAGGATGCCTCTTGCCATTGGCAACTACCTATATCGTGCAAGATGAGGAAGTGTGGAAAGCACAGCTTTGGCAAGTGGAATTGATGCTGTGCAGGCACATGGCACCATTGTTGCTGCTGTGCTAAGGTGAAAAGCAAGTTTGAGATAGACCCAGCAGGATCAGCTCGTAGATCCTGCTTTCCCATGATTGAACAAGAAATGATTGTGGTGGAACTGCCGTGATTTGATTGCGATCTGTGTAAGAATTGTGCTGCGGAAATCGGACAGGCTTCTGTCGAGGCGCGAGTGGTGCCTTGCGCGAATAGATCATCAAAGAGGTGACATCGCTCCCCAAACAATGAATGTAATTCTTTGAGTCGGGACAGCGATGGCGCAGGAATGAAGAGAAGTAAAGATTTCTTCATTAGATCCTTGGAGCAACAAAATTAACTATCAAAATGTGCCATCAGCAGTAGCCAGCAACATGCCCTTATGGGGTAGGACATTGATATTTGAAGCTGACGGTAGATATGTAGCTTGAAATGGCTCGTGATCTCATCTAATCATATACGGCGTGAATGCAATGCATGTCCCATGGAGGACGTTGTAATGGGTTTATCGACGCAGTCTGACGTCTCGACGGGCTCAGATCAGGCCACCGCCAGAACCGGACCCTAAAAATGCCTTGCTCTTTCTCCTCGATTCGACGATCTCGACCCTTCTCCACATACCCACATGCTTGATGCCCTCCTCTTCCCAGACCCCCATAGAAGCATCAGCCTCAAATCCGTGCTTCTTCCACACCTTCTGCACACCCTCAGCTTCCTGCGCATGCACAAGCACGAGACCTTTCCAATACACCCCAACGCCGCCAGACTGTAAAGAAGAAGATTGCAGTTTGAGAGCTTCGACTTGAGAGGGGTCGTAGGTGGGCATCATATCGTACGGGTTTTCCCTGGCATAGGCAAGGGCAGTCTCGATGAGCAACCTGCTGATGCCGGCTTTGCGGAATTCCTTGATCACGGCCAGTCTGCCGAGCTTGATGTAGGCCTCTTCGTTGCGCTCGGTTGGGGAGCCTGTGTCGAGGGCATCGGCTGGATGGCTCGTCCCTGGCTCGGGATGCGGCGGGTGAGGAGGTGGGACGAGGCGGATGGTGCCAATGGGAATCTTGGTGCTTGTGCTTGCCCTTCGATCAAATCCTGCAATCGCACCATCACTGCCTATGCTGGAAGGCCGTGATGTTGAAGGAGTGTTGTTACCCAAAGAAGCGTAAGCCACCCAGTGGTAGCTTCGCTCGTCGTCTTCGTCCAGTTCGTTCTCGATCGGTACGCGCTGCTCCTTCACGTAGACCTCCTCACGTACAGCCATAGCATCCAGGAAGCTTTGCGGAATGGCACGGGCAGGGTCTGCAGCGTCGTTTTCTGGCTGTTCGTTTGGAGGCTTGGAACGATCATACAACTTCAGGCGTCCCTGGAGGTTGCATGGTTTGACACAATCCACAAATTCTGACCTGCTAGCCATCTTGTGCTTGTGATTCGTGCGGTTATCGGCTGATGCTGATATTGCGATTGTTGCCGTCACCGTCGTTGTGGTTAATTCAGTCGTCAAGGTTTCAACGAAATTGATCTCCCGCCGGGTTGCTTTCGGAAAAGAGGAGAGAACAACTAGTTGTAGAGACTGGCGGAAATAAAGGTCGATCACGCACTGGCAGGGTACGGTGATGCGAAGGGCGTTGTGATTGTCTGCTATGCCTTCCCTTTGCAGTAGGTGGGTAGGTTGGTAGGGGCCAAAGAGGGTGGAGTGCAGCGTATGCCGTGGGAGGGGTCTGCTGCAGGCTTATATTGACTTGGTTAGAGGCGACGCGCTCTCATTGTAGTGCAAATGTGTCAGAAGTTGGTAAATGCAGTTGAACAAACAAGTAATTGGCAGAAGGAGGGCAAGCAGAGACAAAGGAAGGGGGAAAGAAAAATTGTGCCTTGTCACGAAGAGGTGTCGTTGCCGTCGTGGTTGTTGCCTGAGGTTTGTATCGTACTCAAGACATCTAGTCACACTCCCGCTATGGCAATACGTAAGTCTCGACAGCACCTCATGCGTGCATCATTTGCCTACCATCTGCACCTACGACTCACCTTTGCTACTAGTCACTGGAAGGAAGGTCAGTCAACTGCGCTAGGGCTATGTGATATCTTTCTCTCTGCCAGTTGAGCCGTCTAATCTGCCGGCGCATGGTGGAGGAAATAGGGTGAGGCTGATAGCATTGTCGTATCCATCCCAATCGCATCGCGTCGCATATTTTCGGCTTCGCTTAGGCAAAGCAAATTGACGTCATATCGCGGAGATATGAGATATGTGGCGCACGATGTCTAAGTAATTACATAATATGATGAGTTATCAAGCTGCGTTTCGGATGGCTGAGCCGTGTTCGTTACGTATGTCAAGCATTCGAGCGTGGGGGGAAGCTCCATCCCACTTCTTCTGGCCGGTATAACGGTTTGTCTGTTATACATGACATCGAAAGACAGCAGGTTATTCAAGATAGCAAGATACTCAAGACACCTTCTTCCAATTCAAGAGATGATGCAATCCATATGACAGGAGGCTACAACTTTAGGTGGCGCTATCAAAAACTGCAACAGAGTCCTGCATCTTGCTTCTCGGTCATCCGTGATATATAACCTTTTGGACTACAACAAGTCTCTCCTCTTCAGACTGACGCCGCCACTTCCAGTGGGCAGAGGCACGAAAGACTCAGTATGGGTGGCGTTGGCAGGGCCGGTGGTGTTGTAGTGAGGAGTGAGCCCCTCGGAACCGTCGCTAATGATAAGGTTGGCCAGCACCCGACGAAAGAGCTCCTGGGCAGCCTTGGGCTGATAGTAGGGTACCTCATGGCCGGACTCATAGATCCTCGTGAAGCTAAAATTGCCGTACTGCCTCGTCTCGCCATACTCTGTGCCGTCGACGACATACGGCTCGTATCCTGTCTGACGGAAGCTTGCCGCGCCGGGATACTCGACTGCCAACGACACCGCCTCACCGCCGAACCAGTTGCAGATGTAGTCTGCGTCGCCGTAGATCAGAGCTACACGCATACCGCGCGCCAAGATGGACTCGAGGTCTTCGATCAGCGTACGGAACACGAAGTCGCCCGTGGTAGCGAAACCGTAGTACACCGCGTCAGACGAGGTGCTGGTGTAGTTGATGTTAACCCCAAGTGCTTGCTGTACCGGTGCAGTGTTGAGGTAGTCGACGAAGTAATCTTGTGGCGTCGGATCATCGTAAGGGTGGCGGATGTCGTACACGCCACGGCCGCCATAGCTGTAGTATGTGCCTTCCACCAGGCTACGGCACATCTCTGTGGCCGCCTGGCAGATGCCTCGGCCATAGGCGGTTGTCTGGTCGGACTCGGCGCAGTAATCAATGTAATCACGGCAGCCGCCATCGATATAGTAAGCCATCTTGGTGAAATTGTAGATCGTCTCATTGTACGCCTGGATCCCGTACGTATTCTTGTAGGCAAATTCTGGGTAATAGGGACCCTGGATCCGTTCATCAATGATACCGTTGATGATTCCAAGAGTATCCAGATGTAAGGCAGTGCCGTTGGTTGTACCATTTCCAATCTTCGAGTTCTGCTCGTAGAAATACTCCCAGAATGCCGGCCCATAATGACCGCCGTATGATTCTGTCCAAAGGTTGAACGTCTTGTTCTTGACGTTGTTATCAAGGGTGGGAAGATTGGCCAGGAAGCCCTGTAGGATCTCCCACGTCCCGACTGCAGCGAGATACGTGGTGTCTGTCCTATCCACAGGCACGTCTGAAAATCGACCGGCTGCATCTGACAGCGATTGGTTGTAGAAGGTCCCATCAGCGGTGTAGTTGCCTACGAGTGTGTCCTGGTACGAGAAACCGACACCGATCGGTTGGGAAAGGAACAACATGTTTGTGTAGTTGGACCAGCTGTATGGGTTGATCTGAGATGTCAAGTTGGGAGTGATGCTGCATGGTCCCAGCTCTTCAAACAACCCGATGAGACTGTCCGACCCAGGACCACCGTTCAGCCAGAGAGTAAGTGGCGCATGTTCTGGGTTCTCCCTGGCTTCGAAAAAGTAGAAGAACATGCTACATAGAGGTACCAGTATTAGCACACTATTTTATTCCACGCAGTACTTCACAACCAGGTCTTATCGGAAATCCATTCGTCTTCTTTTTCCATCACATGTGATATTTCTGACCCACGTAATGCAGAGTCTGAGCACAATACGAATTGCATTGCTCGAACGGGTCCGAACGTATTTGAACAGCCCATGAAGATACACCAGGCAGATATTGGCAGGGTTGGAATAAGAGGCATATCGTACAACTTACTTCGTCGTAGAATTAAGGCTCACATATCCAGAGTAGGATCCAACTCCAGGCGTTGTCTCACACACCCCCTCCAGGCCGGGTTGTTTGTATCGAATCGTAGCACCACTGGGCGAAGTGATGGTGGTGACGCCTGACGGATCAGCCGGGACTTGACGCTTGTTCCTCCATCCTGCACTCGCCAGAGGGAGGAAGCTAAGGAAGCTGGTATATATATGCTTCATGACAAGCCAGAGAAGGATACTAAGTGGCCGATGCCGACAACAGAAGCAGCAGATGATTCGAACAGAGACGGAAAGCGGCCGTGAACGAAGGTGCCCTCCTACATCTATAGATTCTTATGCTTTCGCATCCATACCACAGCCAGGAAGGGAAGCGATGGGTAGTACAGGCAGCCGTCTACATCGCATACAGCTGCAACGTGCATCGGGAATCGGCATCGATACCGGAAGCTCCATGCATACGAGGCATGGGGGTAGATGCTGGGCAGATTCTGGGCATCCAGACCTGAAGAAGCAGGTACCTGCAGAAGGGTGGCACCGGAGTGTGCGTGGACACGCATAGCAAGCATCTGATGGCTTAGGGAAGCTAACGAAATGGTGGTCTTCCAGCAGTTTCAAAACGGTATATAAGAATCATTGAGAGTCGTCCACCAGGGTCAATTGGATGTTTGCTTTAATATATCGGTTCGATCCATTGAATAAACCCTTATCTGGCAACAGTTTGGAGAGAAGGACAAAGCCAATCGTCGTGAGAGCGTCAATCCACACATAAGTGACAGCAGCGTGAAGTTTCAAGGTGTTTGCAATGGGGAGATAAAATAATGGACAATCATCTGTGGTAGCGTAAGGCTTGATGCAGCCGCTGTAGATCATGTCCCATTGTGGAAGGTCCATTGTCTAGAAGGTCGTATGTGACTGAAGATCGCCAAGCTTTGGCAAGACCTCCACATGGAAGTCCCCACGTTTGATGTTACATGTCTTGAGCTTTTGCTGTTCTTGGCTCGACGATGGCCAGAAAAAGCTTGGTTCATAGATAAGGTCGAAATCATCATTTGTACAGCACTGGGCTGCATCATGAGGTCACAAATTGTAAATGACCATTTCAAAGCCCACTTGCTTATGCTTGCATCGAGCAGAGGGGGTGGATGTTCAGTTCGATAATAAATTCCAGAGAGTCATACAGAGCATGGTGGATCCATTTCGTAATTCTGATTCAACATCTAGATCGGAAAGAAGCACTTTGGAAGTTGGGAGTGACTGCAAAACAACGCACTGAGAAAGCCTTTTGGGGATGCATGAGAGGTATCTGTACTCGAAACAGTTTAGATTACCTTTTCGAGGTGTCAACCTCGCTAGTATGGGCCACTGCATGTATAGATGACACGGTGAATTAAGTGTGACTTCGATCTCAAAGTCGGTAAGATCAAAGCTGTATGGGTGTGTGTGTGCAACCCATTGGAGGAGCATTAAATTTGGTGGGACGCGCGATCTATGCTGTGCGCTGATTGCTCTTTGTTCCAACCGAAACAGCAATTGTATAGTAGTACGACCACAACTTGATTGAGCACACGGTATCGTCAATGTTGCGAAGAGTTGCTGCAAACTGTGCTTTGTTGTTGGCAATGGTAGCGGTGAACGGAGTGGCGTATAGCTCGTTTTATGAATTGATATCCACGCAGCTTAGAGAGTTCATAATTCATATCTCATTCGTCACAGTTGAAGCGTCATTGCAGAGCCCACGATTTTGAAACTGGGATTTGGCCGACAAGATCAGGTCGAGACCCCAGCAGGCAACGAGAGAGACCCAGAGATAAACGAGACAGCATCATCGCAGTTCTGGATCCATCATCCAATCAGCCAGCCGGATATTGTTGGCCTTCTTCATTCCAACCTTGCCCTTTACCCTCACAGGAACTTCAGCTATGAAACTGCCACCCGCGACATTTGCCCTTCCGCCTGACCAACCCTCGTCTCTGGAAAACAGCTGTACAGCTCTGAGGTGAGTGTCCTTGCCGTTCTGATGGTTTTCTAGGATCTTGACTTGGACAATGAATGCCCTAAGGACCGGCCGTCTGGCCCAGTCGATCTGACCATCGTCCATGTCCTCGTCCTCATCGACGTGGCGATCGCCTTCAAGAATAGGACCTACACCTCCCATGTCCACATCTACCCAGCCGACGGGCTGCTCGAGGGCCATTTCTGAGAACAGCTCGAGGTCGTGCATGGCCATACCGGCCCAGAATTGGATCTTCGTCGGTGTGTATGACTCGTCCTGGCTGAAATCCACGTAGATACGCATGTGAACTATCTGCACCAGCTTGAAGAAATGGATGGTGAGGTAATGTGGCTGAGGGCCGTCAGATTGCCAGAATTGAGATGGCGAAGACGATCGTAGTGCTGCTACGCCGTTGCCCGGTTTACAGGTGCTGACCGTCCAGCTAGCCAGGGAGGAGATCTCTCGCAGTCCTGGTGGCGGAAATGGTGCCTCTTCCTCTTCGTCGTCCTCGTGGTTTGTGAGGTCTGAGATTGGATATGGTGAGCCCTATTGGATCTGCGATTGAAAGGTGTAACATGATCAAGTACCTTCGTCTTCGTCTTCGTCTTCCTCTGCGTCTATTTCCTCCTCCTCTTCATCATCGTCGTCTACATCATCATCTTCGTCCTCATCGTTCTCGTCTATTCCAGCATGTAACCTCGCAGCGGTCAGGTTGTCAATAGCGGTAGATCCATGGAGCGGACTGTCCCCAAAGTCTGAGAAGTGATCTTCGCTTGGTCCATCTGTGGTGTGTTCGCTGCTCCGCTGATCACGAGCCCGAAGCTGGCGGCGGGTCGCTGTAGGCATTTCGGTGGCTCTATCATCATTTCCGCGGTGTACTGCTTCGTATTCGCCATTGTAAAGCAGCAAGACAACGACGTCGAGCGCAACGCGAATTTGACGCGAAATAACGCGTAAGGCTGAGGTGCGCGATGTGGGATGAGAACTCGGTACCTTACGTAAGAAAGTTGGAGTTCGGGGACTTCTACTCCGAAAAGTCGCTATAGCTCACGTCTGGTCTGGTGACAACTGAAAGTGATTTATCTTGTCATGTTTCCAGTTCAGTGATATAGTACACGATCAACTAGTTGTCAATGTCATGTCGATAATGAAAACATGAGTCAAGTCGAGTTACACAAGCTAGATAATTTCTAGATTGAGCTTCAAAGAGAGTATGAACATAATGGTTGAAGGCGGTCACGCTACGCAATGCTCGCTGATAGGTGAAGAGAAGAAAAGTAATCACAAACAACAGGGTATTTCCAAATGGCAAAGAAAGCTTTACAGTAAAAGAGATATTCAGGGTTGAAGAGTCAATATCGTCGTCTGCTTTCGACGGGCGAAACCGAGTACATGCTGTCCCCAGCTGTGGCTGGCGCAGTATAGGTGTTATCACCACGGCTACCGTCGACAGTCCTGCCAATCTGGCTGTTGCTGTCAATCTCGCTGACAGTACTCCCATGACCCAACGCTGAACCTGATTCTGGCTGGGGTGTCGGGATTCCAGCACCGTGCATAGTGAGGCCATTTTCAGCAGAGTCCTGGCGATGGATATATGAAGGCGTGACGCCTGTACCCCAGGCAGTCCCAGCCCCCAATTGTGGTCTGCCAAATACTGGCGAGCGAGTATGAAGATCTGGAGAAGGCGCCGAAACAGAAGGAGATGGAGCCAGGTCTGCGTACGCGTTCTCCAAGGCGATGGTGTCTCGTCGTCGGTTGAAACTATGCGGATCCTGATCCACAGGGGAGTAATTTGAACCTGGGTTTGACGAGCTTGGTGTGGAGTGGGCGTTGTTGCTGTAGTACTTCGGGGATTCTGATCGTGGTAGATACTGTGCCGAGCTGGTCTCATATGCTAGAGGAGCGGCGTCTGGCTGATGTTCTAGAGGATCCTCAAATGGGTTACTTGGCTTCTCGTTTTCATGTTGAACTGATGCTGTACGTTGAGACTCGCGCTGGGCTAGACGTTGCGTCACGCTGAGGGGCGGCCCAGGCGGTGGCTCATAAGTACTGATATCCCGACCTGCGGACGCTCGCCCAGATCCGAACGCGCCAGACTCAAATTCATTCGTATTATATCCATTGACCTGCGGCGGCTGAGATTGAGCAAAAAGTACGCGGTCGCCAGGGGGTTGCGATGTCTGCTGAGGCTGTGGCCGCAACTGCGGTGTCGGTGGGCCGCTCTCGGCCTGCTGTGGATATACGAATCCAGCTTGAGCGCGGCGGGCGGAAAGGGTAGCACGCTGGTATCTGCTGATGGCTATGGAGAGCTGCTCGTTGGTTTCGATAAGAGTGAGCAAGGTATCGTCATCAGGTGGTGGCGAGTCGCAGCCGATGTATTGCTGCATACTTCTCTGTGCTCCCTGACATCGCTCAGCGAACTCGGCAATGAGCTCGTTGCCCTGCATCTCTTGGGTAGGTGTGGAGGCGATCAATTGCAACAAGATCTTCGCCGAGTTGCGAGACTCTTCGATCCTGCCGGCGAGCTCAGCAGGCGCTGGCAGAGTATTTTGCCCTGGTGTTCCAGCTGATCCCGACGTCCCACTCTGCTGCATTATAGACGCTGGTGGAGTTTCCCACCTCTCTCCAGGCTGATGGCGCGACGATGAAGGGGGGAGTCTAGGTGGTCTGGTAGGCATACTTGCTAGCGGACCTTTCTCTTTCCTCCACATAGCGAGCAACCCTGCCATTCCATCATCGTACACTTTCTCAGCTTCGAAATGATCCAATGTCTCCCTAAGAATCTGCTGCACGCTTCCATCCTTGCTATTCCTCAAGCAGTCCTTAACCGCACTCACAAAAGCCTTGTCGAAGCTGCGCGTGAATGTTGGGCCCGGGTTGTCGCATAGGATGCGTGTCAACATGACCGCATTGTACTGGGCGTGGGGTTTCTGGTGGGAGTCGCGCGAGCCCAAGAGCTTGCGGATCTGGTAGGCGGCGGCGGCAGCAGCCTGTGGTGAAGATTCGGCGGCTTCGACGATGACGGGTAAGTGAAGAACTTCATCGTCGCGGCCGGTCGTACCAGCGCTCTCGCAGAAAAGGCGCACGTTTCGGCCAGCTTCTGCTTCCAGGGAGTTATCGGGTGCATTACTGAAGTCGTTCTGACCTAGATAAGAGTTCGACGATAAGCAGGAATGTCGTGGAACGGATACAGCAACAGTAGATGACGTACTCTTCGTCCGGGTGAGGAGACCGGTGAACCTCTTCATACTCGGCATCTTGAGGGTATATATCAAGCAAAGTAAAGGATCATAAAAAGAGAAAGTAGCGGTGCAATCGAAGGAATATATCCTGGCAATGTACGGCAGATTACCAAAGCCACGATCGACGCGCAAGACGGTTCATCTTTGCCCCAGCGCACGCGTCCTGCAACAGAGGCGAGCAGATAGTGTGGGAATCATTTAGTCCAATCGGTGGTCTAGAGGAGTGACATGAAGGGGTCGAAGAGATACAGTACATACAACATCGCCAATACTATACCGAATGATGAGCTGGACCCTGAACGTTGCACGTTGCTTGGGGTCTGACGACGACGTGAACCAGTCACGGGACACATCCGCCCAGCCAAGCCCAGCCCTAAGCTCCCATACGCCCTAGGTGGGGTTATTATCGTACTTCACTGGAATTAGGAGAATTTGAGATAATATTACTAAGAGCAAGCGTAATAAAGCAATACTATTATTTCGGGGGTTGTCGATAACTGTATGAGCCACTCTATTCGGTATCTGCGCTTGGGAGGCAAACCAAACACACTGGCAAAGTCCCAGGTCATCTCTAGCTTTATACACCATCCATTCAGTCCTATAACATTGCTGAAGGTCTTTCGATAACTATAGGAGATGGAATCGTGCGAAGTCTTTGGTATATCTGGAGACAGATAGCTGCGCAAATTTGCCACTTCCTGACCGCGGTTTGACAGCGTATCAAACTGGTTTCGTCGTTGGTTTTTAACATAAAACTCTCGAGGGTGAGCTCTATGAATTGCTGCAACCGCACGACGCAATTAAACCGTTCGTTAATGGCCAGCGGAAGGTTTATGACGGGAAAAAGGATGCCCATGACCAACATGGCCGTCTCGTAATTTGCCAGATATAAGTAGAGATAAATGTCGTGCTCGGCAAATCTGTCTGGTGCTCGCGGAACGAAACGTAGCCAGTTGCGTATAGGATACATAGCTGAAAATGGGTCCGGCTTAGTGCCTGGAGAGTCGCGTATCAGGTGGCGAACGTTGTGGATAAAGTTTAGGACCTCTTTGACTGCAATTCTGAGCTCCTTATCGAGATTACAGGCTGAAAGTTGGCGGAATGAATCGGCCACGCAGTCCAGCAGCATATCCTCTTCCTCTTTATCGGAACAAAAGCGTCGTGCGCCTGGTGATGGAGATGTAACGTCGGGAGAAAGTTGCGAAAGGTCGAGGATTTCCGAACAAAATTCGGTCCTACATCTGGGCCATAGCTATGGTAGTCGTTCAGCATCAAACAGTACTTGCATGACTTCGCTTCGTCAACTTACGGCCAATATCCCATTCAAGAGTTTGGAGTATTCTCGCCTAAGAAATCTCAGCTGTTTCCAATAGAGAGATTGGATGAATAGGGTGGATACCTGTCGACACTGTACCATGCCAGAAGCAATGTAGACGCGAGCAAGCCCTCCGTCATCTCTTGCTCATTCTGTTGGGAAGCAGTATGAGACGTAATGACCTGCAAATCGGCGGCCATCTTGTGCATCGTGGCCACTCTATACCGACATTCGATCTCCAATTCGTGACTCGACTTCGTCATAGAGCCTATATGGCTTGCGGCAACGCTGCACAAGCAGAGCCGGAGGTGGCTACACTCGCTTGCCATCGAGAGAAACCTGTAGGCAGATCAGCATCAGCACTGCCATGAGGGGCACATGGTACATTACTTAGAGAACTGTTTCACGCCTGCTAGAAGACCAGGATGGATTACAGAAACCAGATCGTTCCGGATGGAACAAAGGTGATACAGTAGCCTCCTCTCGTCCGCAGATGAGGCTGCGGACCAGCCATACTGAGCAGCGAGAGACACGAGGATGGGTGGTGGTGATACAGCTGAGACGGCTGGAACTAAATCCGTTGACACGCCTTCCTGGGGCCTGTCTGCAGATCTATAGGTGCAAGGTGCTGATTGTCGGTTTCTTGCAATCCGGCTCAGACATTGTGAACTAAACATCATCCATGTCAGCACAAACCCTTCCGACAGTACAGATTCGTCATGCTTGCCACTGAGGCTGCAATTCATCACACTTGATCCTCCGCGCTTTGCAGATGTCGCATCCGCTGCGGACTTTACGGTGCGTCTTCTTCATGGTGAAAGGCGCAACTGCCGGTGCTGGCTCTCTCTCAGCGAACAAGAAGTGAAACACGACTCTAAAGTTGATTGGGAATTCGGATTCATTGATGGGTCATTGAGGGGGAAAACACGATTGTGGCTGAAGAAGCCTGAGAACCGTGTGAGTACAAGCGTCAAGACCCAGACATTCCCAATCGTTTTCAGTATCCATGAAGAGTTCACGTGATTGCTTTTTCCACAGAAATGTAGATTTGGGCTGACGGAAAAGACCCATTTCGTACTGTTCCTTGCTGACTGGCCATTTGATAGTGTCGTAATGTTGCTCGGAGCCTCTCGTGTTGCCGGCCAGAACGCGGTCTAATGATTACGGTCAGCAGGACTGCATTGGACAGTCGTCCCCGCAGCTGTTGCGTCGATCACGCTAAGTAGTTTAAAAGCCACTGTATAGTTCGGCATCGCGGAGCCATTGGGAAAGTATTGAGCAGACGCGTTTGTAATGCAGAACAGCGGTATGCCGTTGACTGGGTTTTCGGAAGCTTCGAATGACACCTGTAAACACATTTTCAATTTCATGCAATACAACGAGGGTTGGAATTAATAAGCGTATAGCTGACAGAACTTAAGCAAAAACATCCGCCCAATATCGATCTCCTTTCAAGCTTCTTACCCATTCCAATGCCGTTGCGTCATCGCAGCCGACCAATTCGCCGCGAATCTTAGCGAATGTGGCTTCAATGCTACTTCCCACAATTCCAGCGCCACAGAGGTAGATCTGGGCGCCTTTACGGAATAGACTGGCGACGTCAGATTTGTCCAGCCAGACTCGATCTTGCACGAATTTACACCCCTTCGACGCCTCTTGCGCGAAAGAGTAAGCGCGCCGCACGCTGACGACCCCATCCCGCTCCCAGGCATCGAATTCGTCCCGATACAAATCGTCCTCATCAGGACGATTGCAACCGTAGAAGAGTAACGCTGGGCCAACCTCCAGCCCTGCATTCTTTTTAAGTGCCCGCTCTGCCACAAAGGCATGGAAGGGAGCCAGGCCTGTACCTGCACACGCCATAATAATCGGGACCTTGTCATCTGTAGGTAGGTGGAATCCGTTACGGCTGGGGCGGAGGCCAACTTGAAGATGGTCTCCCACCCCAAGACGCTCTAGGTATGTACTAGCAACGCCGAGATAGCGATGTTCTTTTGAGCCAGCCCGGGAAGGTGCGTCCAACACAGTGTAGGTCAATGTACATTCCGACGGGCTCGCAGCTGGTGTAGAGGAAATGCTGTATTGTCGCAAGTGAAGTGGCGGAACAGCAGCCAAAAACTGTCCCAATGTAAATGCCGCAGAGGGATATTCCTCGAGAAGGTCGAGCAAAGTATAGTTTGATTTTTGAAGCTCCCCTTTCGCAATGCGATTTTCGAGTTCTGCTGCGCGATTCTGCTCAGGGATTGTTTTAGCAACCCCTTGAGCAAGTTTGGCTGTGATTGGCTGCCCAAGCTCGAGCATACCACCGAGTATATCCTTCACAGACAGTTCTTGGCCAGTCGGTAGCGCACTAGATTTCCCAGCGTCGATAGTGACAGTTGCATCCCATGGAAGTTCGAATCTCTTCATGACTCGATTGACGGTAGCTGGGGGGTTCAATGGCAGGACGGCCAGATAATCACCTGCACGGTATGTTGTCCCAGACGGAAGAGTGATACCAATGTGACGTTTTCTTGGAGCACCTGGCTTGGTTAGCAGGCGCGTTTCCGACACTTTTGCCACCGTGACATCTTGGCGGAGGATATTTGCTCGAGCTCCAACACCAAGTTTGAGCTTCAATTCTCGTACACCAGTATCTGCAACCTCGTCGGATTTGCCCAGTAGCTTGCTCAAAGCTGGCCAGAATTGGTCTTCCTGCCACTGGTCGAAGGCTTCGAAGCAGTTCCCCTGGGCCACATCGACAGCAACTCGGGAAGAGATTCGCTCCGCACCAGCGTGGGCCAATTTTTCGTCGATCAAAGTAGGAATCTTTTGATATGTTGTGTGCCATTCCTCTTTAACATGAGTGTTAGTCGAGACTCGTTATCAAGGAGTGGATACCAGAACTTACTATTTCCAATACCGAAAACTGCATAACGCACCCCTTTAGCCTCATTCTGAGAGGCCGAGGTTAGCCATTCCACAAAATGTGCTGCATTGTCAGGTGGCTGGCCTTCATAGGTTGCAGTTACGATAGCGACAGGGATTTTAGGGTCAAGCGAAGACGTCGCGCTGTCTAGCGAGTCGACGTTGGCTGCAAAGCCGTGATCTTCTGCAGCGTCGGCCAAAGAACGTGCAAGGGCTTCACTGGTCCCTGCATTAGATCCAAAAAGTATCATGAGAGGATCCAAATCTCCTTGGGAAGCACTTTGGGCTTTGTTCTTTAATGGTCGAGTTGTTTTCTCAGATGAAGAATTGACGGTAAGAGCATGAGCATTGTCAAGGTACTTGGAATCTCTGAGCTTGGCTCTGATGAAGAAGCCTTCTGGTTTGATGGTCAATGCAGTCCGGGTTTGAAGCTGATACGAAGGCGTGTCCTTCGTGAATTGGAATGTCTGGAGAAGTGTCGCTATAGCCAAAAGCGATTCTTGCCATGCGAATGGCTTACCGATACAAGCACGAGCACCGTTACCGAAAGGCTGACACTGAGATTAGCCCAAGAACTTGTCAGATTGGATAGTTTCTTACCTTCCAAGAGTTGACTGGTAATTTGTTGAAATTCTCCCCCATCATCCGAGATGGTCTGAAATCATCGACATCAGGGCCGTATACGTCAGGATCACGGTGTAACCGAGTCAAAAGAACACTGATACTCTCCTTGTCTTTCACCGGGTATTCTCCGTTGATTACTTGATTTCCTATCCCCTCCACAGTGATGGCAGGAGCAGTGGGATGAAGTCGCAAGGTTTCTCGTAAGCATGCTTCGAGGAATGGAAGTTTCGACATGTGAGCGACAGTCACGACTTGCGAGCCAATGACACTGTCAACCTCCTCGACCGCTTGTTTCAAGGCAGATGGACTCTGGAGAAGATCATAGAACAAAAATGACAGAAGACCAGATGTAGTCTCGTGACCTGTGTAGTCTGATCAGGGTATATTCCATATGTCTGTTCCGTTAATAAGGTGAACTTACCTGCAATCAAAAACGTAATCATATTTCGAACTATGGTATCGTCGTCAAGACCCTCTCCCGTTTTGGGGTCTCTGCCGTTAATCATAGCGTTAAGAAGATCTTTCTTATCAACGGGATTCGCTCGTCGAGCTTCCAATAGCTCTCTTGCAGTGCTCTGTAGTTCGGTAATATCGGATTGATAGCGCTCATTACTGGATCTGAGAATGTTATTCGCGAAGTTCGGACGTCTGGATCGAGCACCCGATTCAAGGAGCATCCCATTCATGGCAAGGACAAAAGGGTGCATAGAATCATGGTAGAACGAGTTGAAACGCTCTCCCATAGCACATCTGTACGTGTTAGTGCTCTGACTCAACATAGTCAACATAGCAGAAAACATACAGGGCAATTGAATCGAGCGTCAGTTTGGTGAAATCCTGGGACACATCAATAGCTGTGTTAGGCCCAAATCGGGCCCATTTGAGAATAAGCTGAGAGACGATGTCTTGCATTTCTGGACGGGCTGTCAGCAAAGAGATATGCAGGTAGAGAAGTAAAACTAACCTCCAAACATCCCAGTGATCGAGAGGGGACCGAAAGCCGGCATGAGAATGCGATGAGCGATCTCCCAGTTGTGTTCCCCTGGATAGGCTGTGAACAAGCCATCTTTGGTAGCGTTACGGACTTGTTCCAACGGCCCTGTTATTGATTTTTGGAAGCGGGTTTGATCAAACAGATCTTTGGCAAGGGCATAGTTTGCAACGAAGATGCGTTCGTGTGGCAAGTGGAGTCTGAAAATTGGACCTAAAACATGATCAATATATGTAGAATTGTGGTGTGGACAAGACCTGCGCACCATAGATGTTGGCGAATTGTGCAAAGCTGTCATGAGGATGGTCGGAGCTGACTTCAAGGACATTTCCAATCAACGGATAGCCTTGCGGCGTTGGAATATTCTTAGACATGATCCCGTGTTTGCAACAATTGCATGCAGGAAGAAGATTGGGAAGTTCTCAAGTCGTCTGCGTGGCAGTGTGATATTTATACCTATTGAGCCCATGGTGACGCAACAAATGTTACTTAGTGTCGATCATGTCTGTCGTTCATCGGAACGGTCTCACAAAGCATACCGCTCAGCTATTCCGCTTGCCACCGTACTCTTGCATAATCCTTGAACATCTACATGGTCTGTGAGGATCTTGAAGGCTTCTTCATACCGTCATCGACTAGAGATCCCCACTTTGAAGCTCTGTGAATACGGCTAGTGGGTAACATCTTCAACTCTATTTCTGAGCGCTTTCACGCTGTCCTTGTGTGCAACGGTTGCGTTTAGCAAAGGAACAATTCACTTTTTCGTTTATGCAGACCGGGCTCAAGCTGGGTCACAGTAGCTGACGCCTCACAGCTATTCAGGTCAGCCGTTACATCCTGTGCAGTAGATCGGATAGCGGATCACGTCTTCCATGGCGTGGTTCTGAGCCGTAGCATGCCGAAGAGCAGCTGCAGTGACGGCTAGTCCCACAAGAAAAGAAAAGGGGAATGATAAGAATGCGGTGTCGGAACGTGAAATCGCAAAACGTGGCTACGAGAAAGATGGGGCTTTCGTTCCGACCAGCGCTAGCACACGCTTGGTGTGGATGATGATCATTTCAACTCAGGTGCTGCAATATTTGAAAGTCTGGATCGTCTGCAGACCCTTAGAAAGGATGTAGATTTTTGACGTTCGAAAGTACATTTGGAGAAGCGGAGCTGACGCGCAGTCCCTGCTGCCCAGCCAGGCCAGGTAATTCCCGCGTTCAGGGTCGGGTCCAATGCACTTCGTTCCTGAAGATACTAACCCAATTTAGGTAAACACCGACTACAGCCGTGTCTGGTGGCCGAACAGCAGGATATTGCTCGGCTCACTGGCCAAACAGCGGCTGTTACAGTAATGCGGAATATTGCTAAGCACAATCTCAACCCACGCGTTTATGACCGTTCATCTTAAAGCTGATGGGATCATTAAGATGGTTGTTGCTGCCGCGAATAGCGTTTCGATCGAAACTGAACTTCTCAAACGTGAAAGCCATCTCTACCCCTGTTGATTATCTACCGACAACACCAAAATGCCCAATGCTACAATTCTCATTGCTCTTGATGCTGGTCTGAGCAAGCCAATCTCTGGCAAATCCTTCGGAGAGATCCTTTCAGGAGGCCAGATTCTGAGATTCGTCGAAGATGAGACCAAACCTACAGCAATCTTGAACGATACAGAGCTCTTGACTTTGCCAGATGGTGTCGTATTCAACAAACTCGATCAGAGGCTTTACATCACCAACATGGGCGTTCCTACTCTCAACGATGGTAGCGTTATAAGCACACGCCTGGATGGGACAGATCCCTTGGTTCTACTGTCCAATGGCCAGATCCATACTCCGAAGCAACTTGCATTGGACGAATTGAATCAGAAGCTTTACATCGCAGATCGCGAAGGCCTTCGTGTTATGCGGTGCAACATGGACGGATCTTCTCTCGAAACTCTAATTGAGACGGGCGATTGGAAAATCCCTGCTGATACCCATGACACTTCAAAGTGGTGCGTGGGCATATGTGTTGCCCCTCATCGCGGGGTTTTCTACTGGACTCAAAAAGGCCCTTCAAAAGCAGCCCAAGGGAGAATCTTTTGCGCTTCTTTGGAATCGCAAGGGCACCGTGAACCGGTCTGTCTTCTAGACAAGCTTCCAGAGCCTATTGACTTGCACATCAACGAGGAGTCCAACATCTTGTACTGGACTGATCGTGGCGAGCTGCCTTATGGCAATACGTTCAATCGAGTGCATCTAGACGAAAGTGCGATGCGGCTGAAGGCAGAGACTCCCGACGCTCATACTGGTCTGAAGCATGAGATACTGGTCCAGAACTTTGATGAAGCCATTGGACTTGCTCACGATCCGGAGACCGATCGTTGGTTCGTTGCGGACTTGGGGGGTACTATTTGGTCGTTCGATTCCTGTGGTAAAGACAAGTCTGTAGTGTTTCGAGACAAGGAACGGTCCTTCACTGGTATTGTTTTGGCCAAAATCCAATAAGTAGTCATCTAGGTTTAGAAATGCAGCTTTACCAAGAAACAACAGCTTCATGCTGCCAGTGAAGCCGTGAAAATGTAAGCCTAGCAGCGATCACTTCATAAAAAGAGGTGCGCGACAGCTGCAGGAAGCTATCTGTCAATGTGACACACATGGCCCGTTGTGGCTTTACGTGCATAGAGCTGCAGGGAAAGCACCTTCCCAGGAAGTTGATACTCAATAAGGGAAATGAGACTAAACCAAGCCTTCTCGAGGCGATGGGATTGATAGACTGTGGGCTGTGGGGGTCTGGTACAATGTAATGGTAGATCACCACCTAGCTACGTCCTAGTACTATTGTTTAGCTTTGAGCTTGAAAAGCTCAACAAGCATCCTATCACGTTCCTTCTCGAGCTCTTTGACATCCTTCTGCTTCAGCTCATCGGCTACGCTTGCACTCAATGCATCGAGACTGGTGAGGTCCCACTTAAAAGTGTGGGCTGCGACGTCAGTCAGCCACGTTTGCGACGCAGGGCCAAGATGATCCAGAAGATGACGAAAGCCCTCGCTTCCTCCCCCGCCTCCCATTGCATTTGCCATCAGTGGTCCTGTAACAGCCCATCGTGGGCCCAGACTGTCGGTAACACAGGCATCTGCATCATGTTAGCTATTGTCAAATAATGAAGCTGTCTGTTCAAACCCACCGATGTCTTTGGCGGATAATACGCCTCGGCTGACTAGACTGTAGACTTCGTTACAAAGCACAGCCTGCAGGCGATTTGCGGCGAAGCCAGGGATTTCCTGCTTGATTAGCACGGGACTTCTTCCCATTGATTTGTAGAAATCCATAGCTTCATCCACGATCTTGGGATCGGTTCCCGGATGAGGGACCACCTCAACGAGTGGCATAAGATGAGGAGGGTTAAAAGGATGGCCAATGAGCACCCGACCTGGATTGTTGCTGCATTTTGAAATGAACTGCGAGCTTGGAATGCCTGAAGACGAGGAGGCAATGATGACATTGGATCGTGCCTTTGCATCAAGTTCACCAATCAAGTTGTTTTTCAACTCTGGTCTCTCTGGAGCGTTCTAGGGTCATTGCTGGTGAGTAATGGCTCGTTCTCAATCAAGGATTCTCGGTGGGAACGACCAACCTCTTGGATGAAATCCACCTGGTCAAGATACTCGCTCAAGCTTGGGCCAACGAACTTCATGTTCGACAACGATGCATTGGGGGATAGGCCGAGGTTTTGGAGAGTTGGCCATATTCCGTCCAAGTAGGCCCTCAACTGTTTTTCTGCATCAAGAGCCGGATCAGAAACCAACACACGTAAGCCATGTGCCAGGAACAGTCCTGTCCATGATGCTCCGATCACTCCAGTGCCAACAACACCAACGGTAGAGATAGTCATTGCAGATTAGATGGCAAGGCCAGGTCAAACGGGTAAGTACAATTTGGAACTTCTGGACAGAATAAAGTGTAAAGCTTGTGGATGAAAGTGAACCTGTTTCACCAGGGACTTAGATTCATAGTCTGCCGACTTTTATATGCCAATGCAAACTGATCGACCTCTTTCAGGGTCCAAGTCAGGGACACCATTTGGGGTCGTGACATGTCAAAAACGACTATTCGATTCAGGGAAAAGATTTCAGTCGCTGCATAACGTGCCACAGCCCGAGACTAAAGAAACGCTTTCAATAATGCCTTGCGGCCGCAGGAACGTTACAAACTCCGTGTTCGCAGGTATAAAACACGCGTAGGCTTTGATCTGCATTCTCGTTTCGGCGTATAATCCTTTTAGCCTAGAGCTATTAGTAGCCAGCCCCATGATATCCGATAAACAGCCTACCGCAAGCCGAGGTCAAGAAGTGCTTCATAACTGTATAGTGTGCAACAGGAATCTTGCAATATCCATGTTCATGAGTATTATGGGCGGAGGTAAGTTTGATCAGACCCTCCGATTCGGCCCCACTTTTTTGACTCCGAGATGTAAGCAACCAACCCCACCGTGACAGCGATACTTACTTTCTCGTTCATGCAAGGACATCCACCAGCCGTCATTCTTAGATGTTTTCGGTATTTTTCCCATAACGTGGCGGAATGGCTGTAGACCAGAGCGATGGCTGGGTCTGGGCTGGTGGGTACAATCCTGCACAAAGATGGGTTTATCCATTAGCCTTTCAGATGTTGGTCCGCATCACTTGCACTTCGCTTCTCACCCAGCATTAGGGTACTGATCTCTACAATCCACCATCATGGCTAATCACCAAACTATGGAGGGCGGTTACGGTCCTGGCACATTCGTCAATACCGAGAGTCAGCCATTGGTGAATGAGTGCCAGCGATTGCTGAAATACTTTGCACGAGTCACTCCCGGCTTCACGAAGAAGGCTTCAGAGCTGGAAAATGTCGACTTCCATGGCCAGGATCTTCCAATCATTCCTGGACCATTGAAGTCTCAGGCAATGGTAGGTACGCACTTTGCGTTGGGATGTTGTACTTCGCTAAGATCAAATTCCAGTCTGCAGTCTACCAAGCAATGATTGGTATTCTCGGAAAAGAGATCGCTACCTTGCGAGGGGTCGATGTAGGGAAGATCACGATCGATGTCGACAAAGCAGGGCTATATCCAGCGACTCCTGCTCTAGTCTCCATCGCTGGCAAAAGCGTTGTCGAAATCCAAAAAGACGGAACGCTGTTCAGCGTCGGCAAGGATGTTGACCATGGCCTTCTCACGAAAAGCGATCTGCATTTCCGATCCTGGGCTATCTACCCTACCAAAGACCCTAAGGTCTGGTATCAAATGATAGGGAATTTCAATCCCTCAGCTTTTCTTCGTGCCTATGGACTCGATCCAGATCTGAAGACGTCTTCCCGCAAAGAGGCCTATGAAATCATCAAAGCGCAGGTAGTGAAGTATTCTGCAGCCGAGCTTGAGCAGAAGAATATGGAGCATGGATTTTGCGGCCAGACATGCTACACTCCTGCTCAGTGGCGAGAGACGACAATGGCTAAGCGCCTCCACGATCATCCCATCATCAACTACAAGAAGACAAATCTTGGATCAAACCTTCCTCCAGTTCCTTTCCCTCCTTCCGAGGGAGATGCTCGACCATTGGCTGGGATCAGAGTGGTCGAGTTGGCCAGAGTTATTGCAGGTCCAGCAATGGGCGCAGCCTTGGCCGCGCTTGGAGCGGACGTGATCAAGGTTCAAAGTCCGAATCTCCCAGATATTCAGGTACGTCGGCTGGCTACTAGTTCGTTATATTGCAGCACTTGTTGATGAATGATCATAGGCTCTAAGCGTGACCTTGATGGCTGGAAAGCGTACCTGTCCACTAGATCTCACCGTTGATTCCGATCGGAAGCAGTTGCACCAGCTTCTCGAAGGTGCAGATGTAATCATCCAAGCTTTCCGTCTGCGGTCTTTGGAGCGCAAGGGATTCGGTCTCGATGACATTCTCAAGAGAGCAGAGGAACGTGGCAAAGGCATAGTCTACATCGACCTCAACTGCTACGGACCAGACGGATACTACGCAGAAAGACCCGGCTTCCAACAAACTGCCGATGCTGCATCCGGATGCTCCTATGTATGCGGCAAAGCCTATGGCTTCAGCGAAGGCACAAGTGTGCTCCCCTCCTTGCCAATAGCAGACATGCTGTGCGGCGCCGTCGGCGTCATCGACACAATGCTTGCCCTTCGCGACCGAGCGATAGAGGGAGGCTCATACCACGCCACAGTGGCCCTCACTGCGATCGATGCGGTGCAACTTGAACAGGAAGTTGGTCTCTACCCTCCAGAGATTGTAAAGAAGATCCAGGACACTTATCAATTCGCCCCCATGACGCCAGATCTTCACGTAGAAGAGCTGCTCTACGTCCTTGGAGCGGCCTGGTCCAAGAATTCGGATATCTTGCGTAGAGATTACATGGTCAAGTTCGATACAGCCTGGGGCAAAGACCATGCAATCTTGTCGCCCATCATTCAGTACGACAACAAAAGCGCCACTCCCAAGTGGACTCATGGACCGGTGCCATACTGCAGCAGCAACGACGTCACTTGGGTTGAAGGCGGTGAGATTCATGATTCGACAGATAAGATAAGAAACTTGTAATCATAGGTAATCTAATAATTCTGGTTCGTAATTTCTAATCACCTAGGTACCTTTACCTTTGTAGGTTATCCACCCACTACTTAACAAGTGCTATTATATTTTTTAGAGGATTTCCCCAAAGACATTTCCAGGCACCTTGGCCGATCATAATGAACGTCCGTCTCTTTCACTGTAACAACTATCGTGCGTGTACACGGTGACAAGAGACTAGCCAAATGATGTCTTGGCATATGAACCTCCAGCATGGATGCTGCGAATGCCGACATTGAGAGGTGTGTAGACACATTACGCTATCGACATGCTTACAATACTAGAGCAAAATGGCTGGCGAAGGTAAAATGACTTGCTGAATAAGATTCAGCGTTCTAACATCATCTTGTCTATCATTTCTTTGCCGTGAAACAGAATGCAAGGTCTTTCCAAAGACGATGCCATAGGTTGGGAAATCCACGCTATAGACAGTATCTGAAATTCAGGTTCTGCCTATCGGTCAAGTCAAAATGCTCTGGGCTCTCGCCTTGTTGCAAATCTGTACTTGTCACCTCTCCCACGAGTCTATCTCTCCGTTTGTTCTCGAAGAAATAATATGCCATTAGAACGAAGGTGACGACGACGGCGAAGGATGTTGTTGCAAGGATCGCGATCTTTGCTGGAAAGTAGTCCGGCGCGCTCTCTGGGGTAAAGGTCAGAGGACCGATGATGTTGCCAAGACAGAAACTCATGAGCAGGATCGCGTTTATTGTGACCTTCTTGGTGTGACCAGAATAGTTGGCAGCGGCCCAGGAATAGAGGAGCGGTATAGATGAGCCAATGCAATTGGTCAGATAGTTTCCAATTAGCTTTCCTGCCTTGGAGGAATCAAAAGCTAGAAGGCAGCCACTGATAATTCCAAGACAGAGCAGAGCAATGACAAAAGGCCCTCGAATGTTGTAGCGGGAAGCGGCCCAGGTGGCAGCAATAACAGAGGCGCACGATACCGCACCGGATGGGATGGATAGAAGCGCAGTCACTTTCGAAGTGTATCCAAAGCTCTTGATAATAGTGGCTTGATAGGAGGTAACAGCGCCGTTTGGAACGTTAGACGAGACCGTGAGAAGGGCGATGAGCCATGTTTGCGGGTCCTTCAGACATTCCAGAGCTTGAGCCACTTTGAAATGCTTGTTTTCGATACCTGTCTGGTTCGTGCGAAGTCTTTCAACTGCCCAGACTTTCTCATTCTCGCTGAGGGAAGATGACATCGGGTGGTCTGGTAGGACAAAACACACAACAATGCCGGTCATGACAGTAATGAGCCCAAAGACCAAGAACATGATCTGCCAGGACCTGAATGTGGACCCGTGGTAGTGCTGGAAACCGAAACTGCAGATTGATCCGACCATGGTGCCGACACCGATTCCCACATACCAAAGACCAATACGCAGCGGCTGTTCCGATCGCTTGTACCACATCGAGGAGATCAGAATAAGGGCTGGCGCAACGGCAGATTCGAAGATTCCAAGGAGAACGCGAACGGTGACGAGACCCCCAAAGTTGCGGGTAGCCGAGGTGCAGCAGACCATGGCTCCCCAGAGGGCTACGTTGATTCCGAGATATTTTGCTGTCGGCAGACGTTGCATCAAGTATCCAGTTGGCAGCTCAAATGCCAAATATGAGACATAGAAGATGAGAGCGAGCTGGGAGAACTGACTACCATTGATATTGGTGTCCTTCTGGAGACCCATGACGTTTGCATAGTTCACTGACCCCCGATGTTAGTATTGTACCAAATGCCTTGCAACGTAAGAATCCACCTCACCCAGTGTCTTGTCCAAGTACTGAAGAGCGTAGCATGCGAACATGAGCGGAAGAATCCTTCTATCGATCTTGCGCACGAGTCTCTTCTCATCCGCAATGGTCATGGTAGTTGTCTCATCGACCTGGCCGAGCTCGAAGTCGGGATCGGAAACTGAAAGACGTGGCGATCCCTTCAAGTCCCCATCGTTGGAAGTTTTTCTTCTTGATTCAGTGCTCATGTTGCCAATCGTAATGACTTAGTCTAGATGTCGAGGCAGGAGAGTGGTCCTGTTGAAGAGACTGGAGAGGCCGAAGCACGAATGGGGATTCCATTGTCGATCCATGCGACTTGCGGAGAACATATAGTCATTGAGGAATACATGTTGCGTCTCATTGGCGACTGTAACGAGCCCATCGATGTCATTGCTGATAAGGCTGATGAGGTCCGATATGGTGCGTGTCTTCACCACGACTAGCTCCCAACATAAGCGGCCATGCTTTTGAGCGCCACAGATAGGTAAGTGATAAAGTGCCTGCCTCAAGCGGATATAGCGGGGCTTCGGCAGGATTTTGCGGGCACGAACTATGCGGCCAACCCGCCGGGCTAACGGTGGCCGACGGGGTGTCTTATAGATATCTTTGGAAACGTTCGGTGGCAATACCCTTGTACATTGATCAATCAACGTGCGGGCCTCCAGATACAAATGTCGTACTGGACGCAAATAATAAGAGAGCCAAGGATGCTATCGCTTGCCGAGGACCGCATGACCGCGTTGACTCTGATAGTAGATACCTAGATAGCCAGTCGACGGCCCTGCTGAACTGAAACTAGAGACAAACCTTCATATACATGCACCGAGCCTGTCTTGGATCATCTGGGGCTTTGTGATTCTAGTCTTCAATTTGACGTTCTCGATTTCGCTTTTGTCGTCTTGCTTCCAAAGGCAACGAGCTCTATATCCGTTGCGACGCACCACGCTGATCAGTCTTCTCAAGATGCCTGTGGACGCGAGTTCAGTTCATCCAAACCCATACTTCGACCAGTTCAAGAGTAGGCGTAGTGTGGTACACAGCACGGATGGCATGGTCGCGTGTACGCAGCCGCTGGCGGCACGATGCGGATTGCGCATTTTGAACCAGGGAGGAAATGCAGCGGACGCAGCAGTGGCCGTTGGTATGGATATTATAAGGGCTATTTACTATCCTGTGTGATTATGCTGACTTGAATGTTAGCTGCGGGCCTCAACATGACTGAGCCTGGGTCAACTGGTATTGGAGGCGACATGTTTTGTCTTTACTACGATGCCAAAACCAAGAAAGTCTCTGCATTGAACGGCTCTGGACGTTCTGGATCCAAAGTCACGAGAGAATCCATCCGGAATGAGCTGGGCTTGAAGGGCGAGGAGCCTGTTCGAGGGATTCCCTGGGAATCCGTACATGCGGTCACTGTGCCCGGTGCGGCAGCAGGCTGGGTGGATACAGTTGAGCGTTTTGGCAGTGGAAAGCTATCGATGGAGCAGATTTTGATGCCAGCAATCGAGCTCGGTGAAAAGGGATTTCCTGTCCACGAGCTTTCTTCACATAACGTACGGACTGGTCTTTCTTCGGAAACATGACATGTACTGTTTACTAACCCTCTCTCAGTGGAATGCACAGGAAGCGCTACTAAGAAACGCATCGCCAAACTTCGCGGAAATGCTGAAGGCGTGCCCTGGTACTGGTGATGGGTTCCGTGCTCCAAGGCCGGGTGAGATTATGGAAAACCCTACGTTGGCCTCGACTTTCCGCAGTCTCGCGAAACACGGCAAGGCTGGCTTCTACACTGGACGCGTTGCAGAGGCCATTGTTAAGGTTTGCAAGGATCTAGGTGGGTACCTGAATCTTGAAGACCTGCACAACCACATGGAGCTGGGAAGTGAGTCGGTCGACGCAATAAAGCTAAGACTTACCGGCCACGTTCAGGACGGAAAGTCGGGAGAAGCACATGACGAGCCCGTGGACTTGTGGGAGCATCCACCCAATGGGCAAGGAATCGTTGCTCTCATGGCCTTGGGCATCTTGGAGCATCTCGAGCAAACGGGGAAGATCGCAAGGTTCACGCCGGAAAACCACAACTCAGCCGAACACATCCACGCCGTGATCGAAGCTCTTCGCATCGCGTTTGCTGATGCCAGGTGGTGGGTCTGCGACCCTCATACATCGGCCATTCCGGTAGAGCAGTTGATCTCCAAGCCATATCTTGCCGAGCGAGCTGAGCTCTTCGACCAGTCTCGTGCGTCTAGTATTGTCGATCATGGATCACCGGCTCACAACCACTGCGATACCGTCTACTTCGCAGTCACAGACAAGGATGGCAACGGAATCTCCTTTATCAACAGTAACTACGAGGGTTTCGGATCCGGTATCATCCCAGCCGGGTGTGGCTTCACACTTCAGAACCGAGGAGCCAACTTCTCGCTGGAGAAAGACCACCCGAACAGCCTCGCGCCCAACAAGCGCCCATACCACACCATCATTCCCGCCATGGTGACCAACGCCAACGACGGAAGCTTACATACCGTCTACGGAGTGATGGGCGGATTCATGCAACCCCAGGGCCACGTCCAAGTGCTCATGAACATGCTGAAGTTCAAGATGAATCCGCAATGCGCACTGGATGCGCCAAGGGTGTGCATCAGCGCAGTGGGCTCGGGAGAGGATGCGGACGATAAGGATAGGCTGGTCATGCTGGAGCAAGGGATCTCGGAGGATGTGCGGGATAAGTTGAGAGAAATGGGTCACAAGGTCGAGATCATCCAGGGCTATCAGAGATCTGTCTTCGGAAGGGGTCAAGTGATCAGGGTACATGAGGAGGGTAAGCACATGGTCTTCTCTGGAGGAAGTGATCAGCGAGGTGACGGCGCTGCTTATCCGGCATAGAATCGCATGATCGCAATAGCATAAAAGTATTCCTTGGGCATCGACTTTTGGCGGTGCGATATGGCATCTGATGAACTGGTTGGGCGACATTGTGCATCTACTGGAGCTGGAGCTGGAGCTGGAGCTGGAGTTTTGGCATAACGCGATATATTTGGAAAGATCACACGATACTGTAAACGATGAAAGATTTTACTTGCCACGCGATTACATTCAGCATCACATCATGTTACCTCGACGTTAATGCAATTGAACAGAGCAGGTTGTATTACATCAAACGAACCGTACTGCAAAACCTCAAACTACAATAAGACAGGGCGCGTCACTACTCCACCGTGAATGAAGAGAGGACAAAGGGTGAGAAGCCATGGTCCGACAGCACGTCTACTTTATCTTTGTGCAATTTTCTCTAACAAGCTGACTATCAAAAAGCGCTCTGCCCTTGAGCCTTGTACGTAGTCCAACCAATCGCGATGCAGAGTTTGACGGATCTGCCAATCCCCCAATGCCCTAGAAATTACAAGAGTGGTGATAGCGAAAAGGCGTCTATTTATCTTGACATTCCCGAGTAGGAGCGCGAGGATGTTAGAATGCGAGATTATATTACAGTACACACTGATGAGTACCGTTGTGGGTTTGTTGAACCCAATATTCGCGACGCCACGATTTGGCGACCGTTCTGAAAAGCTAGCCAGGCTAGAGGGAGGACCTCAATAGAGCGTACTGGTGTGATATCCCCGGGCTCTGAACCGATGTTGAAAGCGGGTACGACGTTGCTTTGGACGGGTGCAGCAGCGCAAAGTTTTGGATGAAGAAGGATAAACCGAGTATTTTCCTGGTGATGCGAGCCGATCAGACGGTCCTGAGCGAAGAAGAGACAGCCGAGGATGAAGTAGAGGATGGAGATGAGAGGTTTGATCCAGCTGTAGGGGTGGGATGCGGGCTGATGGCTTGTACCAAGCGCGAGGAAAACGGGGTTGCCTCTGGACAGAGACCATGAGTTGGGTGGGCTTCTGTGCTGGTTCTTGAAGTTGGTCACTAGTCAAAGATACAGGTAGGAGTAGACGCTCAACATACCAGTCTGCATGCTCACGAAGGAGGCCCGAGACGCGTAGACACTACTGTCACACATGCTGGAAACAAAACAATAGCCGATTACAGGGATGTCTGGATGATCAATGCTGATAACCCTCACAGTCCCTTGTTGCATCATGTTCCTCTCATTGGGCTGACGGATAGGGTGCTCAGAGCCCTTATTTTACCCATCGAAAGATCAAAATGAGGTATGTTCCAATCTAGAAGATATGTGAACAGCGGCACTGTTGGCGATGTTGTTGAGTTTTCTGATGATGTCACTCCGACCATTCCGTCAGCACCTCAGTACTGCCTTTTGCACAGTCCTTTTTCATGACTATGCGACGAGGCATGGCGTACCTAGTATATGCAAGCGACTGAAGTGAATAGTTTGCTTCATCCAGCAGGTATCGACGAGAAGAAGTCGTCATCCAGGTCTGGGAAGCCTGGATCGTCCCAGATAGTGTCGAGACTGCCAAAATCAAACGACGAGGGAGATGCTGTCGGTTGCTGAACGTGGATCGATGAAGAGTTTGACATGATAGAATTCCCGGGATTGGTGTCTAGAGAGGGGCCTACAGGACGTGTCCATGAGCTCGAGGAACCAAGAGCATCCATCATAGACGGGGACGTTGTGCCAACGCGAATACTGCTATCCGGGCTTGTAGATGTATAAAAGGGTGACAGATTTTCGCTAGACGTAGCTGCAGGCGATGATCGAGACGGCAAGAATGAGGATGATGCCAAAGGATCAAACCTGTAGTTCTTCAGAGACACCGTGCTGGAGTCTAGGAGTTCAATGGCGACCTTCATAATGTCGGCTGCCTTGCTGTTCACTTGCAAGTGCCATCTGTATTCAGCCAATTTGGCTTTGTAAGACTCGGCTTCTTCTTCACTGGCACTTGTTGCCCACAGCAGAGTGCCGAACGTGCCGATGAGGGCGAAATTTGTTATTGAAGCAAAGTACCAGAAACCCTGTAGCTGCTCAGGCCTTAAGCCGGCGACGAACTGGATAGCTACGTTCAAACGCGTCTCAGCAGCTTTCCGCACGACAGGAATCAAGCCTGCCAATTTGTCAGGAGTCTCAATAGAGCGTACGAGGAGGCGATGGATCGTGATTTCTGTCGCATAGTATGCGAGGTGAAGGTAACCTTACAAAATTGTGAGCTTCTTAATTTGGACTCAAGTTTGTCGCGATTAACTTACCTGACGATGAAAGTCTCCCAACCTGGAATTGATGCATGCGCAAATCTGGAGGAAGATTGGCGTACCAGTCTTTCAGCTCGATCTGGATCGGTTTGATTCGATTGAGGATGTAGTATGTCTTATCTTCAACCAGGCTTTCGAGCTCACTTTGCGCTTTCAATGTGAAAAAGGACTGGTGAATTTTCGCGAGGATGATCGTCAGAGAGATCATTTGCATAAAAAGCAGCTTGCCGGTGGCGACGTTCGAGTTTGTTTCGTCATTGTCGTTATCGGTCTCGCTGTCCGCAAATTCCCGTCCTTCAAGCTGGCGGACAGCCCAATTGTCTGGATGAATGAGAAGCGTGCGCCCGTAGACCATCGAGCCCCAAGTGTCTTGCATGAAGACAGCCCACGCTATCCTTTTCCTCAGATCTTTTTCCCACTGTGGTATGATCCAGGTCGAGCAGTCTAAATTGAGTCCCAGATCTTGTGCCGTTGCCACAAGGTGGCCGACGAGAGCCCAGGAATTTCCATGCGGCCGTTGCAGTAGCAGCAATAGCGCCTGCACAGTCGATACTTTGGGCCGGTTAGCCACATTCATAAGGGCAGTTGGGACCAGTTTCTCCAGCTCTTGAACATCTGGGGGATCTACCATTGAGAGCCCTGGGCTGTAATTCCACCAATTCAATGCTAGAATATAGACGGCCAACAATAGAGCAGGGTTGAATTCACGATACGTATGGTTGTATTTCTCTAAGAAGTTCTTCTTATTCAAGACCGGGAAGCTCGGGTGGACAATGCGGAAGTAGATGTCCATTAGGGCTCTTCCGTGTGGAGTCACCAACTTTTCGAGCCGATCAAGCGTGGAAATATCTTCGGAATGCTGACAAGGCGAATCTGGATTTTGTCGTAGAAACGTACCATTGCTGACATGACGATATGTTCCGAGAACTCGCGGGTGGGTTGGTCGCCGGTTTGGAAGAGACCGGTAGAGCAGGGTCGGGTCCAAAAAAGCAGTCTCGCCCATGAAGAGGGTACTGCGACGGTACTGTAGACCTCCAGAGCCTCTCAAAAGCGGGTTATCATCGAGAACATCATAGCGGTCGACGGGTAAGGCGGTGTTGCCACCAGCGAACATGACTGGTCGTGTTGGATCCTCATTCTTGCGAGGACTGGACGGTCTTGCAAGCGTTCCCCCAAAAGAATTGTCAGCATCATGTCCAATGCGCTGCAAGAGCTGCACGTCTCACCGTTGATCAGCGTGTCCGTCGTGCGTAGACGTGCACTTCTGGCGTTTCCTACTTCTCGCAGGAGGCTCGACGAATGTACAAGTTTTGGAGCGACTCTGACAGAGACTACACGCATTCACATTCTCGGTCGGAACACAGCGAGTCTTTCGCCTCCTGCACGCATCACAAGGTCGTTCGCTCCTGACCCAGGGAGCTTTTGCAATCGTGACGGAAGCGGAACGAGGATGAGTTGTCAGTGATTCGTGGGCTGAGGGTGGTGATGCTGCCATCACGATCGAAAGCCGTTCATGCCGTCGCGAAGGTGTAACATGCGGCAGAAAGCATATACCATCGAGGATGAAAATCTCCTGTCAATCTGCACATGCAGAGGTTGTTCACCTGCGATGCATCGCCTGGCCTGATCCTCCCTTCGCCTCTGATAAAACAGCCGTACCCGCAACAACCGGCGCCAAGCCTCATCACATCTCTAACTCCTACATCTTTGCATCTGCTACATACTATGAACAATAGTCGTTATCCTCCTTATCTAGATTTTAAGATGGAATTCATTATGAGCGAAGCATAACATTAGTAAGGATTATCAGACAGAGTATCGTTACTGTTTTACAATAAACGCTGTACGGTGCATAAACGGTGTAAATCACCTACAATTACAGGACTCTTCTGCCGAGCCAAGCCCAGTCCTAAGCCCTCGTCGTGTAGGTACGTATGCTCGCCGCAGTGAGCTTTGTTGCGTTGTCCATTCGACGACGATGAGGTATACGACGACGATTTCCTGGGCTGGCGTCACGCCTACCGTGCAACATATACATACGGTCCTTCGGCAGTGTCGTCGCCTGAAATGAATGATCGTACGTAAAAGTTTGAAGAGAAAGCCTTTCGAGCCAAGAAATGTAGGTCAATACCTTCTGGACAGTTCAAACACGTTCTATATGTTACAGCGAAATGAAATGCGAGATCCGGTTCGCAGTTGTTCTTACACCCTGTCCATCATAGACTAGGTAGGGTCCGATCGATGGACGGGATCTAGTTCCTGTAGATGACTTCGAGAACTTCGTCCAAGGGGAGGACATCTGCTTCTCGATTGCCGCCTGTCTTCGTCCTGCCTGTTGGTCCTCCTCCTGGTTGCCCTACTCTTCCATTCCTCCACCCGGCCATCAATTCGCCCGTGCCCCAGAGACCCAGACCGTCTTCCCATCCGCGGAATAGGCTCTTGATATCATGTGGCACGCCGGCAAACACTACCAGTCCCTTGGGCACGCCAGGTCTGTCTTCCAGGCCAGCAGCGAGAAGGGCATAATCCGAAGCGAAGAGTAAGGTCTGCGTAAGTATAGCTTCCTGAATGCCTTCTCGTCGATCTGGAGAGAGTTGCTGCTGCTGTGGTCGATTGGACGATGATGCGAAGAGCGGACCGATGAGTACGTAGATCTCACCAAAAGCATCGAGCACGTAGATCCCCTCCGCCTCCAAGTCCGATTGGCTGAAAGATTTGATTTCTTTTGCTTCCACTTTGATTTCCGCATCGTTGCCACTCCTCTGAGGGCTTATAGTCTGCCAGCTCGGTCGACGCGTGAACATTCCCCCTAGCAGACCCCCAACGAGCGCAGCCCCTATTCCACCACTCTGAGCCTCCACCACCCTGAATAAACGGATCTTGAACTTGCCAGGCGCTCTCGCTTTTGCGCGCCATATTTCCGTGCGCTTCCGCCTGAGGATCTCCTTTTTGGCGCCTTCACCGAAAATGGAGAGGAAGCTGTTAAACTCCACCCCATCATCGACCTCTATGATTTCTCCTGTCTCACTCAAATCCATAGCTGCTAGTCGTGCTGCCGACAGCTCCTCGGCGGAGCAGGCCGACCCTTTCCATAGATACAGACGTGTTTGCTGTAACCTGAGCGGATATGAAATGAGGAATACCTGTCCAGAGCAGAGCGACGAGACCATAAAATCCACTTCGTCGAAAACTATACGGCCAAGGTGTTTGCGGCCGCAAAGCATAAACTGTTTTGACGAGTTTGTGCGAGAGCCGCGACGAGTAACCAGAATACCACCTAACGCACAGAGAAAATCTGGAGTCTCTTTGTTTTGCTTAATCAGATGCAACGAGCCTGAAGAGACGCCAGAGAGTCTTTTAGCTGTCAATTGAGCTTGTTCCACCAGTGATGAAGATGCCTTCTCACCAGCCCACACGAACGTCTGAACAATCTTGCTACCTGTCGCCGTAATGCCTGACTGTGCACATATATATATCGACTCCATAAAGAACGTGTATTCTTCTTGAGGAGGTAGGGATTGTACATCACCTGCAGACAAGAATTCTTGAACCACCTTTCGCGAACTCTTAATATTGGGGGTGCTGTGAGAGTCCTGGTTTAGAATGGACATGGTGTCGATGGAAAGGGATGCATTAGAAGACGGAACCTTGCCGAACATATCCATTAATCGCTTGCCGGCTGGGCTTTGAGCTGTGATTTGATTCTGGTCTTTTCGATACCATCGAATGGAACGATACGTTAGTCTCGACCAGTATGCGCATGCAATCTAAGGATGCTGGAGGGTCATGAATTGACTGATTTGCGAGTCAGATAATAATAATACGTCGAAGGACTTAGAAGCAATGCCGTTACGGGCTGAAAAGATGAACGCTTATGAGCACATACCTTTGTTCGTGGTGGCGTCTTGTAGCTGACCGCTGACAATTCGCGAACTCCGAGAAGGTTTGGGTGGTGGGCCTGGAGACACAGATGGCGACCTTGCGTCTCTACCAGGTCCAGGAGAGGTCCTTACATTCATTCTAATCGACGCCGGCGATGACGACAAAAGACCAGCCGATCGCATTGCCGCTTCTTCATCTTTCTTGGTAGGCAGCTGAATCTGAGCCGGCTTACCTGCTGGCTTGATCTCTGTTACTTGCGGCCTCAAACCCCATTTCAGACCCATAGGCTTTCCTGTCGCGGTGTCTGCTGATCCGTTGTTCTCTTTATCCTCTTCTTGGGAAGTAACTTGATTCACGCTCCTCGCCGAGCCGAATCCTCTGAATTCGGGCACTTTAGAATCTTCATTGTGGGAGTTTGGAGTGGGCAATGAAGGTGAAGCTGCAGGTTGAAAGTTGGTCTTTGGTAGCGGTGCTGGTGGCTTTGAAGGTGTGGATGGACTTGATCTGGCAGCTGCTGCAACAGCAGACGCAACGCCACTTCTGCTCGGTATTGAAGGCTTGTTCACTCTCACCGTGCTATCGTCAAGTGGTTTCGTGATGGTTTCACTAGCAGGCGGAAGAGTTTCTCTCGAAAGAGTGACAGGATCGTTTGGCCTCTCAGTTGTGATGCCAGAGTCACCTTGCTTCCGACGCTTGGGGCCTTTGGCTCTACCTTTCCTCATATCTTTCAATGGGGCGTCAGCAGAATCGCCTGCTTCTGCGCCATTGGAAGTCGACCTTGCAATTTGCGGTCGGCTCACGGGACTTCCTGATCTTGAATCAGGGGCACTACTAGTACCAGATGTTGGCGGGCCGCGTGCCAGGATCCCGGCGAGATTGGGATTGAAGCGAGCTGCTAGTCTGCTGGTTTCTGCTGGAGATGTCGCAGGTTCTGGAGCAACGACAGGTGCGGGTACAGCATCGCTTTCTGAAGTTACTGTAGATGGTGGGTCTTGTGTCTTTTCCACAGCGGCGATCAGAGGGTTGGGCGAAGCCGGAAGAGGTCGTTTACTCTCGATCTTCGGCACATCAGGTTTGGATCTGATAAGTTTGTGTCGCCTTAGTGCCTCAGGAACCTCGTCAGTCGACCCTTCAGTCTTGGGCGGCTCCCTTGAAATGCTTTTTGATCTTCCCAAAAGCTCCCTTTTAGCAAGTGCTTCAGGTTTAACAGGCGCATCTGGCTTTGTCTGGTTGCTCAGCTGCCTTTTATGCTCTGGGTCGGCAGCTTTCACTTTCATGTCCTCTTTGCCTTTGATAAGACTCTCCCTGAACTCATCTCGGCGAACAGTCTTTTGTGGACCTCCTGTAAGTGTGAGACCGGACTTGCCTCGTCGAATGTTGTCACCCAGAACGTCTGGAGCCACATAGTTCTCCGTCTTGGCTTTGCGAAGAGTTCCAAAGACGGACTTGAACTCTGCCTGCTCGGTGGTGGTCTGGGGAGATGAGGGTGTTCGCGCACGAAGTGTTCCACGAAAGTCCTTCTTTGGAGGCGCTTCTGGCTTTTCTTTCCTTGGCTCTTGGTCTGTTGCTGTATTGCTGGGATCCGCCACTTCAGACACAGATGCCGACTCGGGCTTGTTCATTGGAGAAGATTCTTGTTTGGTACTAAACCTCGTTGGCTTTGGCGAGGGAATAGGCTCAGGCTTTTTGCTCTCCTCCAGGAACGAAGATTTCACTGGCTCTACAGAGAGAATCTCCTCCTTGGAACTATCAGGAAGTTCTTCGGCTGCACCACCGGTTTGAACCTTTTCTGGTTGAATTTCATCATCTTTTTCTCTGTTGACTGATGTTTTTGTCCTGAGCGGTAGAACTTCTGCCGTTCTTTCCACAGGCTTGCTGATTTCCGTATCTGCTGTAGACCGGCCAGACCTCAGCAGGCTTGGTCCAAACGGTGTGCTTTTGGTTGGTGATCTGGATCTGGATCGTATGTCTTTATCATCTTTTCTAATGTCATCCGACGACTTAGAGCTGACCTCTTGGCTCTGTCTTTGCGCTTTCGCCTTCGCGATATTAGCCATCCAGTCTGGCTGTGCGGCCTTTGTAGGTGAGGCTGGTCTTGAAGGAGATTCCGGCTTTCCCAAGGCAGACTCAAGCCAGCTAGATTTAGTTGGGCTCCACTTCTTTGATGGTGATGTAGAGGTTGGCGTAGTAGTGCCTTCTTGGTGTTGGGTAGAGGCAGCAAAGTTCGAGACAGTCGATTTGCTTCTACTGTGGTGTCTTGGGAGAGTCGGTCTGGCCGTGGTGATGCTTTCGGCTTTGACAGGCGTCTCGTCCTCGTCCGCTACTGAATGCGTTCCAATAGGTTCCAACTTTGGCATACTATGGGAACCCTGCAGCCCCCCATAGCCACTCTTCTGGTCAATGATGGAGTTTGACCGGCTGAGACTGCCGGTTGCCACACTCGGTTGCGGCTGCTGACTCCACCGTTTGTTCACGCTGTCGGAGCGTTTCATGATCGCGCTCTGGACGAAGCCGCCCATACCTTTGGTGGGTGATGGGCTACGTTCAGATGCTGGACCAGTTAGTCGCGCTTGTGAAGAGGACATGGCAATTGAACGACCGAAACTCGGCTGATCGTTATTAGAAATAGGCTTTTCAGTTGATGAAGAGAATCGTGAAATCCTCGAGGCTAGGGCAGATTTCTGGTCTTCTACGTCCTCCCTACTCTCTTCTGAGACAGTAGTATTGGCCGAAAACCGGTTACTGGCAATAGTCGAGCTGTCTCTTGTCGAGCCGAACGCTGAGATATCGCCACCAGAAGTCACGCTCTCGGCTGGAGCAGGGCTAGCTTCTCGTGAGGCTTCAGTAGAGGTATTCCTCGATAAACCCGGGAGCTGGCGCTTGCCTGAAAGGCCAGAGTCGCCCATTCCGGATACCTCATCCTTGCTCTTACGATATGCAGCAGATCCAACACCTCTGTCTGGGGTCTGTCTGAACCAAGATGGATCCCTCGAGCCCAGCGAAGCCGCGATCTGGTCGCGGGAAAGCGTTTCCAGAGCTCCAGAAGCTGGTCTTGCAGTTTCGTTCATTGCTTTCTCGGTCGAGCCAGACGCAAACGACAGAGGTCTGCTTCCTGCAGGCCTTGAAGCAGGTCGCCGCTGCTGCCAGGACAGCGTTCCGGAACGAGCAAGCGTTGTTGCATTCTGTAGAGGTGTTGTGTTCTGTGATGTGGGCGTTTCTGCTGCTGCTGCTGTTGCTGATGATGATGATGCTGCTTCTGATCTAGGTGTGACAGGGTTCTCCTTCTTTTTCAGTGAGCCAAATCCTCTGAACTCTGGGACTTCCTCCACAGCAGCACTCGTCCTCTTTTCGTCTTGTGGTGTAGACATGGTTGAATGCGGTGATTGTTCTGACGGCGACAGTGCGGCGATCCGGCCAAGAGGTGTGTGACTGGCTGAAGGTGAACTGCGCGCGACTGGTGTAGTCGAATGGTGTGATGAACGGATGGACGTCCGTGGAGTGGATGGCCTATCCCTGGCCTCACCCTTGACTGGAGAGAGAGACTTTTCTCGTTCTATTGTCGCAGCAGAGGGTAAGAGTTAGCGATGTCACAGGGCCACCATTCTGCCGTCACAGACCAGAAGCTGATGTAGAAAAAAAACAAGTGATGCAGCGAAGAAACATACCGGCTCTGCGTGCAGCACGCTGCCGTCTGCCCTCTTCGATCTCGGCTTCGAGTTTCTTCAATCTCTCGATGTCCTCCTGCTCGCGTTTGGACTTGAGCTGAGATATGGACTCTAGGAAGGCAGCTGGGTCGAGATCGTTGGTGGCGGTAGAGTCTGTAGGTGTGGTGGGTGTGGAGGCATGTTGGAGGTGGTGTTGTTGTTTTGGCGTTTCGTCGGCCATTGGCAACGGCGCAGGGATAGTGGAAGCTGTTGAAGCCGGGGACTAGGTGGTGCACTACCTGCCAAACACGACACGCCGGATGACACAGGCACAGGCACAAGCACAGGGACGAGGACGGGGACGAGGATGTTGGTGGAGGTTACAGCTGCATTCGAAAGCGACACTAACATCATACAGGATAAACATTGCAGCAGATAGAGAGATATCTACCTAATAAACCTGGCCCAGCGGGTCTACCGCTTTCCGATCTTGCCAGGCCTTGCTGGTTGGAATGCGTTACCACGCTGGAAATGGGTGAGCGCTGCATCGTCCATCACCTACATCAGCCATGATCGGCCACCTCATCCTAGGAACCGATGGCCCACGCTTCCAATCCTCGATGTTCGGTCCTCGTTCATGCACACCATATACCCGGCACACATTGGACCTTACGGGACAGACTCTGGCTCTTGACTGCTGCTCAATGCTGTCATATCTGCTTTGTATCGGCTTTGTTTACCTCGTGGTCGTCGTCCTGTTGACGGTTATCCGGCGGGAACTCCCGTCACGGCTTGGCCCGTTGTTCCCGTCTCTGCTTCGCTTACGATCCCTGTCTAGATTGGTATATAAATAAACATGTATTTATCTTTTTACGAGCATATTGTGCGTGATATGGTCCAGATGAGTCTATTGTTAGTAAAGGAACAGTCTGTCCTTTGCGTCCTGCACAACCCACTGTAAACCTTCCTTGAGGTTCGCTCCCGTCATTGCCGAGCAGGACAGTATCTTCCATTTGTGGGTATGGATGTCGTCCAGTCGTAGGACCTAGATTCCATTGGTTGTCAGTCGTTGTTGGCTTGCCCACTTCGTTCCAAGAGAGTGTTGACGACGAACCTGGCGGATTTCGTCCTCGTTCATGGCGTCGGCAACATCATTTTTGTTTTTGAATACCAGTAAAGAGGCGCCCATCAATCGCTGGTAGGGACAGTCAGCACATCTCAATCGACATGGACATGTGTTGCCGTCAGTCGACATGCATTGCGGGAGATACTGACCTCCTGTAGCAGAAGACCGTGAAGTTCGTCTCGGCAGTCCTCGAGCCGTCCTCTATCAGTAGCGTCGACTACCCATATCAAGGTATCTGTCTTCTCGAAGTAGTTCTTCCAATATGTACGCAGCGTTTTCTGGCCGCCAACGTCCCCTGTATTTGGGTTAGGATGCCGCGTAAAATCGAATCTTCATCCGCTGCACCTACAGATATTTAATTTGTACCTGTTCCCTTGTCAACCCTCACGACACCCAGCAACAACTGCTCCCACGTCTGTACATACCCATCGTAGTCGATTGTTTTGATGATGAAACCCATAGTCGGAGACACACTGCTGGTATCCTCCCTCATGATCTTCTTGACGATCGTTGTTTTACCGGCATTATCGAGCCCTCTGGCGAAATCATCAGCCTACGTTCACAAGGCTTGCCACGCATTACTGATATGCCCTCACAGCATTAGTATCCTCATCTCCTTGTCCTTCAGACGCGCCTTGCGCAGTATGGAGAGCATTTTGCTTGGAATTAGTATATCATGTATCGATTTATTGCATACTGTCCCAGCGTTGCCCATTCAAAACCTGGTAAAGACGGCACATGCAGCTGATCTCCAGTATCGGTCACGTGACGTCACCTTTCTGCCTCCGAGGTCGTCAACCTTAACCTCCAGAACTCTCAGATGTCGTGATATCAAATCCATGTGAGCTTTTTGACAATGTCGGTCGATATTATTCTAGTCTTTGCCATATACTTGGTAGAGCAGCAACTACCGGTGTCATTGTTTGCCCTGGGATCATGTCAGTTTCCTGGTAAATAAGGTAATTCGATATGTAGCTGCAGCCAGACAGCATGTGCTTGCACGGTGTCGACCTCCAACCGCGTATGAGTCGGCCGAATGACCCTCCAGCCTGAGGCATTTACAGTGGCAGGTGCTGGGTATTGTGCGCAGGCTATTGTCCTCTCCATTGACGCATTTTCCATTCCTTCCCTGTTGCTGTGTCTACATCCCGTCGTCTTATTAAACACCTTGACCTACCTCAATGCTTGAAACAAGCCTCATCATGGCGGATGAACAAGAAATCCATCCCATGTTGCACCCTGACTCAAAGACTTATATCAGAATCAGCGATATGGCCATACCGGCTCCTCGCCCAGACGGTAAAGGCAACAAGGTCAGACGTCGTCGGCAGCTCAAGCATGGCGACAACACTCCCTCAAACCCTCTCGGCCCTGTCAAGCTTCTTTCGCTGGGCAGATTCTTGGATACAAATACCCCCAAAGGTAGCAAGCTTTGGTTCAAAAGCCACGAATTCATTCTGCCCACAAATGTATCTAGCTAATAGGCGCGCTTCTCTAGACACATGGAAGAAAGAGGATGAATATAAGCTGCCAGACAAGAGATTTCCCAGCGCGAGAACTGGTCGTGGTATTAGCTTATACCGCAGCGATACAGCCGCAGCTTCTCCAAAGCCAGTATCTCCACGTACTCCAGAGCAGCTGTCCTATTTGAAGGAGCTCTGCGATCTCACTTGGGACGCCATTGATCCGAAAGGCAAGAGAATCAAGGACGTAGATCTCACAAATCTTAATTATCTAGGGAACTGGAATGGCCAAGACTTACCGCCACCGGTAGACTGGGATAGCCGTGAAGGTTTCCGACCTTACCAGGATGAAAGTTCGGTGAGAGCATTCATCAACAGCACTTCCGAATTTACCACTGAGCTGAAGGAACACTTCAACGAGTGCGTTCGAGAAGATCGGACTGGAGATCGCCAATTTGCGACGAACTTTTGGAAACCTGTCGAATTCGACGCCTGGGGTGAGTGTCTCGAGTTTTGTAGATCAATGTCAACCGACCACGATGACCGTAAACCAAAAGTGCCGTTCTGGAAACTCATGAAAACTGGCGACGAGATCATGCTTCCGCCAATCATGCATCCTACCATTGCCGGGATTGATCCAATGGAGACAGCGGAAGACCGCTTAGCTCGTGAGAAGGATACCGGAAGCAACGACAAGATCAAAGAGTGGTTCGCTTCTGAAAAGCTGAGGAAACAGGAACAGCGTCGAAAGAAGGAGAGGAAGCAAAGACAAAAAGAACAATACTCCAGTATTTTGCGCAGCCTGGCCTCTGGCACAACTGATATGATAGGCGAACCTCACGATCAGTTGATAAAGGCATCCAACAAAATCGTAACGAAGATGCCTATCTTTCTACGTGCAGCAAGAGACATTGACGTTCTGGAGATTGCAAAGGTGTACAATCATTACGTTTCCAACACCATCGCTGTGCCTCAGTCTAATTTGACCGATTACGCCAGTATCATGATGCGTATGCATGATCTTCAAGACTTTAATCTTCCTTTCCTTGTAGCCTGCGAAAAGCTAACAAACAACCCGCCTGCTAATTACGTACGTAAGATCTAACATTTGATCATATCTCACCACCCACGCTGACCTCTCACTAGAAGTCCTCCACTCACAGCGTTCCTCTTGACAAAGTTGTTGGGTTTGCTTTTGCGTCACCGCTTCCGCCCACTTTCAACCAACGTAAGGATAAGACGTCAGAGCACGACCCCAGCACTGCTTTCCTTAACATATTCACCCATCCGAAATATACCCGGAAAGGCGTTGGCAGTTGCCTTTTGGAAAAGTTGCTCGAGATCTTGGACCCTTACTTCATCGCTCGTGGAGGCTTTGACATCCAATGCAGTCAACTCTCGACGTCCCATGTCATCAGACAACCCTTGAAGACATTGTCTATCCGCATCTTCCATTCTGAACCCTCCCAACTTGAATGGTCGACTCGCTGGTTGGAAAATGGAGACATTGGTTTCAAGAAGGTTGAGGTTGTACAAAACGTGGGCACCAAGCTTGGCAAGAGGTATGAAGACGTCGCTCTTTCTCTTATCGAGTTCTTTTATAGACTTCATTCTCTTCATCATTCGCCCACTAACTCTATTCCTCTATAGTGTCCATGAAGCCATTTTCGTCCGAGACACAAGTGCTGCATTTGTCGAGTAATGACTATCTCAGTCCCCGGACTCCATTCGAACGTTGGCACAACGCCAAAGTTAGACAGGCTCCTTACAAGACGGGTGTTTGATCGGCATCTAGAGTGCTACAATATCCACTTCCAAGAATTGTGTCTGGAAACCCGTGTATTGTGGTGCACCCTTCGTGGAAAATTCATTCCAGAGTCAAAGAGCAGACACAAGAATTGAAAAAAATGACAGGCAGTTTTGAGGAAGAGCCACTTGATAATGAAACACGATGTCTAACGATGATTGGGCTTTATGAATATTTTGTACAGTTGCCCTGATAGGCTTTATCCAAGTTGATCAAGTTGATCATGAAACAAAGCAAGTGTACTCGCTATTTTCAAGTAAAGGCTCCAGAGATTGCAAATCATACCCAAAGCCGGCTGTTTATAGAGGAGCCTGGTTTGGTTTATTGCAGGGCATCAAAGAGCATGAATGTAATGCCACAAGCATATTCCATATCGATACACTGCTCATCGACTCTGCAACAGAGGAATTGTGTGCTCAATTTTGATCTGTCATATTCCTACAAGCCTATCGATATTCAATACAAGGAAAACAGGCCACATGAACTCAGAGCGTGGGATCCAGATACCGACACGCTCAGGCTGAAATGGCACCGACGGTACCGAAGCCTCTCTCAACAATCGCTCTCACACGGTCATTCAGACTCTTGTTGCCGCACTCGACCTCTCCAGTCTCGAGCCAGACCTTGGCGACCAGCTTATCGACCTTGATAGACAGACCCGGAACGGGAATTCCCAAGGCATGGAGACGGGCGAGCTCCTGTTTCTGCAACGTCGCGCTGTGTTCCTCTTCTTGCTGGCCGTCCATCGTCTCGTCTTCTCCCTCGGCCTTGATCTCGGTGATTTTGGGCAGAGGCGGCTCGGCGATTGGCGTGATGGCGTCCTCGCCGAACTGCGCTTCCAGGAACATCAGCAGCCGCGAAAGCTTCGTCTCGGGAGTCAGATTGGCGTGTGGGTTGTGGCCGAATGGAGCGTCGTCGGGGGCCATGTCGCTGTCTGCCGTCGTGCCGTGGCTGTGCCCGTGGCTGTGCAGCTTGGTGCTCTGCTTCACAGCTGCTGGGCTGGATTCGACAGAGAGTAGGACGGCCATCACGGCATCGGCGATGGAGTCATTCAGAGCATTGCCTTCCCACTCCAGCTCCAGCTCGCCTGAGACGCCGCCTTGGGCTTCAGAGGGTGGGTGGCAGATCAGGCGAACGGCATCACCCATAATCCCCAAAATGACGGGCTGCTGGGGCACTTCAGCTGCGTCTGGGGTGGACTCCTCCTCTTTGGTGCCGTTGCCGTTGCCATTGCCATTGCCATTTGTCTGGTGAGCCTGGCTCGGTAGAGTAATATCCACACTGCCGAAAGTACCCTCAAGCGCCCAGCGGATAAGCTCTATGCTAGCACTGGCGAGAGTGAGACGTTGCTTGCATAGGATTGTTGTGGTGGCCAGGCCAGCATACTCTTTCAGATCTTCGGGCGCCATCAGCGAGAGCTTGAAGTCGTTTTGCACAAGCACACCACTAATAATTTGGCCTTCACTCTGTTGAGTCTTCTGCCTCTTCAGCTCGGCATCCTCTTCGTCGTCATCACTAGCAGGAGGCGACGGAAGAGGTAAAGCAGGTGGGATGATTTCACTGGCCAGCCTGCCCACTACCCTCGCGATCTTGTCTTGACGGAACGGTATTCGGACCTCTTCGCAGTTCACAGGGCTGTAGACTGACCACTTCTTTCCAACGCTGAGTAATCTTGACTTGAGACGGGCCATGTTATGCTTCTCTCCATGGACCAGAATCACAACTGGTGCGTCAACTTCCTCGATGAACTTTCGATTCTCTGATCCATCCACGTGCGCAGCGAACGAATACTCCTGCACCGTGCATCTCCTGGGAATCATGACTTTCTCTCCATCGGCTCCACCGCCTGGGCGCTTGGGACCCAAAGGTCCGCTCGCTGGTCCACGGTTCGTCATGACGGCGGGAATGCTGTCAGGCTCGAGCATGATTTGTTTCGCCATCGTGCCCTCCACACTATAGCCAGTGATGACAACGCCGTTTTTCGGATCAGGAGCCCAGCGCTCTAGAAGCGAGCGAGAAACACCATTTTGCAACATACCTGGCGAAGCAAGCATGACACATGGCCCTATGTCGTCGAAGCGAGAAAGGTCCTTTAGGGAACGAATGAATTCGAAATCCCAAGGTCCTGCAGTGGTGACAGAGTTTCCTTGCTCAGTGCCTCCAGTGGCAGCGGCCGTAGCTCTGGTAAGTTTATTGCGGATGTTGTCGTTCATGCTGTCGATGTAAGTCTGATAGATGACCATACATTTACGAGCGAGCGACGATGCGTAATAGATCGGAAATTTTTGATAATCCGAATGCCGATGCCAGTATTCCTCCAGAATCAACAGCAACTCCTGAGCTCGACCTATCGCAAAGACTGGCAAGAGAGCTCGTCCACCTCGGTTTAATATACCGGTCACAGACTTCATTAGTGATGCTTCTCGCTCCTGGCGAGGTGTATGTGTGCTGACACCAAAGGTACTTTCAGTGATCAGGCAGTCAACTCGAACGCCTTTCGGCACCGAAGCAGGAATCAAGTGTCTGTCAGATTCCCGCGAGTAATCACCGGTGAACAAGATGTTCAGGCCGGCTATTTCGACAAGATACATGCAAGCTCCCAAAACGTGCCCAGCCGGGTAGGGCGTGAATTTGATGCCGTTGTGAGTATGGGTAGTGTTGAAGCTGATCGTTTGGATAAGCGGAAGAGTATTCAGAAGATCCTGCTCGTTGTAAAGTTGGGCGACAGATCCGTCAGTCCCACTCGAGGAAGCGTATGTGTTCTGAACTCGGACTGAATCTTGCATGATATGCTTGTAGAAGGCCTTCGTCGGGTGGGTCATGTAAACTTTGCCAGCAAAGTTCGTCTTGGCCAGAACATACGGTACAGACGCAGCATGGTCCATATGAAAGCTGAGGAGCAATTCTTGTTAGCCGTCATCTTACACTATAGTGAGATGGGCGCGCAGTCTCGGTAGGTGGTAGAACAATGAGAAACCAAAGGTACTGGTCGGGAAAGAAATTTGCATACACGGGCTATGTACAAGCTATAGAGGCGAAGGGGAAGCTGTCAAAAGGGTGGACAATGCAAGGTCGAAGCTGTCGCTCCTGATACCATCCTCATAGACTGCGCGCCCAAATCACTCTACAACGTGAACCCATCCTCTAAGAATGTCGGAACTTACTGAGTAATCAACAAGATATCGACGGTGCTCAAATCGAATTCGTCGTAGAAGGGCAATGTAGCGAATCCCTCGTAAGCTGGATGCACACCTGCATCCAGCATCACAGTCTTGCCTTTGTATTCGATGATATGACATGATCTCCCAACCTCGTTGCCGCCACCGAGCGCTGTGAACTTCAACTCATCACTTGGATCAATAGGATCGTCGTCCAAAGGCGCGGTATTCAAGGCGGAGTGTGATCGCTTGGAAGCCATAGTGTCTGGCGCGTCGACAAAAGCTTTAGGCGTGGTCCTCGGGTCAGGTATGAGCAAGACACATCAGCACCGCATCTGGCGTGATCCAGGTTCGATTGGCGCTTCAGTACAGACGTTATATAATCGGTGTCGCTCCTTGACATTCACATGGGTGTGCTGTAATATGAAGAAGAATGCGACCCGACGTTGGTTGGGTTCACTTGGTGGACGCGCAGGAGACACGGGGCGTCCCGCTCCGTGATGACCGTTACGTACCGTGCCGCAGCGTGAACAGAATCTCCAGACCAGACACAGACAAGCATGCAAGCAGGCAAGCAGGCAATCCTTCGTCTTGCATCACCTTCAAAGGAGAGCTGCAGCAAATATCTGGAACAACATCACGAGCGAGAGCGTCTATGACACGTGCTTTGTCTTCTTGGCTGAAAGAGACGCGCGACTTGTCTGCACACGCAGTTCCAACATTACATAAGGCTTTCATTCTGTGATGGTGCAGCAACACAACTACATGAAGGAGGCGCGCTGAACGGCTAGTAAGGCGCGGCTTGCCCTTAATCCATCTCTTCGATCATTCTCCTATGCCGTGAGAAACAACGCTGTTGATCGCTTTCATCCGCCACCGCAGACATGTCACAGTCTATGTCGCCGCCTTTGAACGGCCAGCCACGGCCACCGTTTCCCCAGCAGCAGTTCTCTCCCCCCAACACTGCGGTATCACCACCCCCTGGACAGTACGGTGGTTATGGACCGCCGCCAGCAAAACGACAGCGCATGTCACCAGACCCACGGTCGCCGCCGGCGCCATCGCCAAACGGCTACTACAACAACGTGTCGCAAACACAAAGCAATTACGGCAACCCATATGCACCATCGCCGGTTCAGCAGCAACCTTTCACTCCTTTCTCCGCGACTCCCCCACCACAGTCTCACCCCTCGACCCCAGGCGGCTTCAACACTCCGCAGCCATTCAACCCATACCAGAATCCGCACTTGCCGTGGCAGACATCGCAACCAGGAACACCGACTGGCGCAGCAAGATCAAACCAGGCGAGCCCACCACCTACTTCCCAGCCAATGCAGCACCAAAATAGCACCCAGATGATGCCTCCTCCACCGCGACCCAACAAGGAGGAGAAGGATGAGAAGGTTAGCGTGGATGATCTTGGCGACAGTCTTTTCGGTTCTGGTATCAATCTTAAGGAGGAGGAGAATTACATCGCGAGCGTGTACAACAATCGACATGCCTCCCAGCAGGGAGATAGCTTCACCAGCACACAACCTACCTCCAGCTTTGGTAGCAGTGCGATCAGCCAAAACAACAGCTTTAATCTACTCACGCAGGGAACGTCGTTTGGAAGCCAAGGCCAGGGTTCAAATGCAGCGTTCGCAGGTACAATCGGCCAAGTTAGGAGCGAAGAAGACATCGAGAAAGAGGTAGAGCGGAAGAGAAAGCAAGCAGCAAGAAGTAAGGCCGAAAGAGAACAGTTCCACTTGAACAATCAGTTCCTGCTGGGAAACGTCATACGTAACAAGCTTGACGCAAAAGCGAGAGAGCAGGGCGTCAGACTGGACGTGCATGGATTGTACGTGAAACAACCGCAGCATCATCAACCTGCCACCAAAGCTATTGTGAACGCCGATGGCAGTCAAGGAATAGTTGCGACTCGTCAGGATACCAGCAATCAAGCCGATAGTGTCGTCGATCAGGGTGCTCCCTTTGGTGATCTTGTGGCTCTTCTTTCACTAGGCACGGGTGAAAGGATTCGTGGTCTGTTGGACGAGGCGTTGATGTTGTCGCGGTCTAGGAGGTATGGTGATCATGGATTAGTACCGCCAGACTTTGCAGACATCGCACAGGGAGATGGTGAGAAACGGGAGGAATCGGTTGTCCCACAAAGCATAACTGGGACTCAATGGGATAGACCTTCCGACAGTGCAGTTGAAGGCGACAGTGTGAAGCCGCAGAAGACAATATCCTTCCAAGGGTCATTGAACGTGGCACTCGACGAAATCAGCACACGCGATCGCAAAGCTGAACAGGAGCGAATCAAGAAGCGTGAGACCTTACAAAAGAAACAAAAAGCTGCGGCAGAAGCTGGTGCTGGAAGTGCTGGCGACATGGAGACGGACACGCCCACTGCGACGTCTGCTGAAGCAACACCGGCTGCTGAGCAGACCGCGCCAACGACCAAAATATCAAAGAAGGAAGCAATGAAGCAGGCTAAGGAAGCCAGCAAAGCTGCAGAACAAATGAGCCACGCTAGCACCAACTCAACCGCCATGGCAATGGCTCTCGGAGGCAAGAGGTCTCGTTATGCTTGGATGGCGGGAGCAGGTGGTGCGGCACCACCCACCAACAGATACAAGCAGTCTTCAGGCACTTCCACACCACGTGGTGATGGTGGACCTTCTGGTAGTGCTGGTGGTGGCGCTGGAAGCAAAGGTGGTGCGAACGGAGCCACCGATGCTTCGAAAGAAGTCAGAGGGCCGAAATGGGGCGACTGGAAGGAGAGCGGCGCGGCTGGCAAGCGGATTCAGATGAGAGACTGGGTTGGGATATTGGAAAGGGATGGGAGGGAGAAAAAGGCATTGCAAAAGGCATACATGAAGCTCTGATAAGACTATTGCTGAGTATAGTTTACTTCGTGTGGCTTACCTAGGTAAAGGACTGGTTGTCCGGCCATAAGCCGATGTTTAATAGTGAGAAGTGTTGAGTTCTCCTCATCTGTAAAAGCAAAAACAATACAATCATTAATCTGAATTCGACAATTTCAATATCAGGTGCCAACTGTTCAGGAGAAAGATCGTCAGACAAAAAGAATTGACTGAGTGAAGGGACCCGAACCAAAAAGCAAAAAGAAACGACGCTGGCAGGACTCGAACCTACGCCCCCGAAGGGAATTGATTTCTAGTCAATCGCATTAACCACTTTGCTACAGCGCCTTGCTTGTTGTTGATTACAATGTCAGCTGTATGCAATATAGACCTCATTTACAGCCGTACACGCCGCTCCCCTTCCCCTGCCAGAGTAAAGTAACTACCTCAAACATAAACTTGATTCCCCAGCTGCCATAAGGTACTTTGCAAAGGACAGAATCGTGAATTCACAAAGGAAGGTGGTCCCATATACTAACGCTCCCTCAGATGCACAACTGTCCGCAAGTTCCTTGAATTCGGTCTGCCATCAATGCATCACATCACTCTCCTTCGCGTGTCATTTCCAGCTTCATAACATCGAATATGAGCACGTGATGTCTTCACACGGCCTACCATTCATTTCAAAACCTAACCAGCACATACGCCCATCAGGAAGCTCAGGTAAGAGCACTGTCTGCTCCGTTAGCACTAAACACGATCTTCTTGCCCTTCCTGAAGAGAATGGCGACGTGGTGGTTTTTCGCCTCAACGGCCAGCAAGCGTTCACCAGCAAGCGAAAGACTGGCTCTGTCAAAGCTGACCACGGCAACACTGCCGTCACCGCGCTGTCCTGGAAGCCAGATGGCACTTTGCTAGCCATCGGATGGGCCGACGGTACCTGGGCCGTCGTTTCTGCCGAGAATGGTCGTACTCTTTCTCAAGGTGCGCGTCAGATCGCAGAGGAGGAGACCAATTTCCAGCTGGATCTCGCCCCTAACTTAGGAGGAAACGATAGTGATGAAGCCCAGAGTGGGAAACTTGTTAAGGCAGTCACCCACTTTGACTGGAGCGAACCTCATCATGTTAGATCCAGCAACGGACTACTGGTTCGAAATGAGAGGGTTCTCCTGCCTGAACATATCGCGACGCTAGATCCTACTGCGATCCTACCTCGACTGCCCGTGATGCCTTTATTCGGAATGCCCTCTAACAAAGCCGGCCATGATGGACTAAAGTTCGCTACCAATTTGTCAATGGACAAGCTGTTCCCTACCCGAGAGAAAAACACCCCAACTCGAGTATTTGAGGGCTTACTAGTGTGCTATGGATCTGATGAAGTGGAAGTCCTCCTCGAAAGCAGCGTTTCGGTGGGAAACATTTGCTTGCCGGATTCTCATATCTTGAAGCATACCTCGCAAATTTCGTCCAAAACACACTCTCTGCTGGTCGCTCACAGTGGAGGTGAGTTTCAACTTGCCTCTATAAAACTTCCCAACTCTGTCGTGGCCAGTCCGGTGCTCCAGGCTGTCACCGACAAGATCAGCCGTGTACGAAATCTTGCCGCATACATCACCCACGCTGTTCGTGCCATGCAGCACATACATGCTACTGCGCCAAGCTTCGGTCGACGCATGATCTCAAACTTGATTTTGGAGGTGGAAGAAAGAAATGCAGGTACCGTAGTGTCCCATCTCATGCATCTGTTGATGTCGACCCAACCCACCCCTGTCCTTCAGGAATGGCTTAAGGATGTCGTAAGAGACACTAACCACCGCCGCTGGCATTCAGCCATGGATTCGATGTATCAGAATCTCAAGTCCATTATTTTTTCCCACTTGTTACCTGCAATTGAGCGGATCATCATTGTCCTCACCCAGATCAAATCCAGAGTTGGCTTCATGGACGGCTCGGACGGCTTTGACCTCGAAAGCGAACCGTTTTCTAGAGCCATCAGCGTTGCTGATGCTATGATGATCGTCGCCATGAAAATGTTGCATACCATCAATGAAGAATCTACCGAGTTTGCAGCTTTCTCCAAATGGCTCAAACTCACCGTCGAGGTCGCCACTATCGGTCCTCTGTCGAAAGCCGCCATTGAAATTGAGGAGCGTGAAGCGCCAAACTTGAATCTCCCCCTCGTCAGTCGATACCTCAGAAGGGGCTTATTTTCCAGCGAACTACATAACTTCGTCGGCGACTTCGAAGCTTCAGAGGGCGAATACAGACACACAGACCTGGAAGGGCAATGTAGTGAGGAAGAATTTCTTAAGAACAAAGTTGTGCAGGAAACGGATTACATATCAAGCGCCACAGTCGTCGCTCGATACGAAGAACTAAGACGTGAGAGCCGTGGTAAGATGAAGCTGCGTGATAGCCAGAAGGCAGCCCTCAATTTGCCCATCTTGACAATGGTGATGAATGGACATGTGAAACGTGGTGTGGATTTTGTCAAAGCCTGGCACAGCGGATTGCTCAACCAGCAGACCGAACACACGCTCATCGACGCCGCTCCAGGTTCCCGAATTTCCGAGATGGTCCGTTTATCCAAGTCAAGTCACAGCCCACAAGGTCTCGGTCCCGACAAGGTACTGCTTGTTGAGATAGGTGAAAATGGAAATTGCGGTGTCCACTACACTGGGTTTGACCTATCTATCCCTGTACAGTTAATTACGCCAACCACCAGGGTTTTAGAAGGCAAACTGGTCAGCCAGTCACTTTTGATCCTACTCTGCGTCGACGAGGACGAATCGTACCAGCTTCATGAAGCGAGGATTCCACGCCCAGAAATTGCACCAGAATCGATCACTAGCTCGCTGTTACATTCATTCAACGATTCCAAGCCTGCCTTCCGACCCTCCAGGTTCGTCCTCGGCAAGCGACCTGGAAGAGAAGTCTGCATCTTGTTCGACGACCGTAGGGATCTATGGCTGGCGCTTGACATCAGCGCCAGATTCAGGAGAGGGGCGAATGGAACTTCTCAAGTAGAGAGCGACCGGTCATCATCGCCCACCGACAGCTTTGCCGATGACATGGAGGATCTAATGCTATGAGATCAAGAACGGCAACGCGCATTGACGTGGGCGAAACATTACTGGCCAGCCTTACCAAAGAAAAAGTTTCACATTCACTATTCGGCATACAGGGACGAACCATTGCTCTTAACGACACGCTCGTTGTCAAGATGCAACGTCTATCGTGAGAATTAGCGCACGGCATAGAAATGAGATATGTAAGAGCAGTAAACGTCTAGATATGACAAATGGAATTCGAGGTTTCGACTGCGTACAGTCCTTCTGTCGCTCTCTCTCTATGTAGAAACTGGCGATGAAGGGCCAGAAAAGGGTGATTATAAAGGTCATGTGGTATCAACTTCGAAGGGCAGGCGAAAAAAGTGCAAGAAGGGAAGAGGTGTGGAGGTCGCCACCATGGGTTGATATTGCGCGTATGACGGGATTCCAAACGCTGGACGCCATTGCTTCTGTTTGAATCCTGCGATATCACAGCAGCATGGAGGACGTGGAAGGAAAATAAGACTGTTAGAATGCCCTCCACGCTCCGATAGATCCCATCTCCTGTAAACATGGCCGTGTTGCGGCAGCCGATATCGCTCCGTATGTATCGAAATGAGGATTACTTATGTTCAAATCGCTCCGGCCATTTCTCGTGGCTTCATTAGATGGCGAAGATCGGTTGTATTGAAGAGAAGAGCAGGTGGGTCGGAATTGGGTATCATTAGTATCGAAGCTTGCCGACTTGGCTGAATGTATAAGCAGCATCACGTTCCTGTGCGAGGTTTCTTTGTTAGCGGAGGTGAACCATTTTTTCTTCTCATAGTTGTTTCCACTTACCGATTTCATCTGCACCATGTAAACCTTCGCTTTGGCGCTCAGTACGCCACCTCTAGCACCGACCGTCCCATCATCTTCCCAGATGCTGACGGCGATACCTGTCCTAGCGACCCTCTCAAAGCTACTCTCGCCTAGTGTAGCGTCCAAAAGAGTTTCGCCTCTTGTCTTGCCCAGGATCAGGATTCGCTTCTCCACGCCAGTGGTCCTTGCGCTGGAGGGGATACTGGGGTCCGGACGAGGAGGGACCATGATGGTCATACGAGCTGAGCCAAGATCGCGCCATTTGGAAGCCGTTTCCCTGATGTATAACCTTATCTTGATGTTCGACAAGCCTATCGGTGTGCCCAGGCTGGGATCGAAAGGTAATTGAGGAGTGGAGGCGCCAGATTCGAGGGATTCGCTGGCCGTGCTGCGGCTGCTGCCATTCATTGACGTGACTGTACTTCTGGCAATGTTGAAGAATCTGCTCCCACTGCTGAATCGTCTGAGGGCAGAGAATGCGCTGTTGACAGTGCCGACTGAAGATTGCGAGGTCATTGAGGTCGGTCGGCTGCCACTCGAGCGATATGTGCTATTCTTTCGTGAACCCACACTCCACCATGATCCGCCACTGTTGTTCACATGCTCATTGCTACCACGATCCATCGCTTCTGCCCAGTTGCTTCGTGGCTGGGGTCGTGCGTTTTGTAGAGCTATGTAGGTCGGGTTATTGATGCGTGCACGGTTGATGAGGTTGTAGAGCGCCTCGCATTCTTCTGGGCTGCGTGATCGGAACATGATGTTATTGCCAGCTCGAATTACCGAGTTTTCTGTGCAAGGTGAGCGGATGGATATGTCGAGGGCTGTACCCCTTCTAAGTGGTACGAGGGGTGTCAATTCCAGTGCTACTAGAGGCTTGACACCGCATGCAGAAGGGCTGACATCAGCGGGTGCGCCTGGTGGAGGTTTGCAAGTAGACGCTTCGACGAGATCAAAGGCCTCGATAAGTCCAGGGGTAACCACGATGTTGCAGTCTTCAGGGTGAAGGCTGGCCCAACTGCCCGATTCAGCCCAAGCGAAAAGAGAAGCAACGGTCCTCGATGCGGGCGCCTGTGTCTGGGGCACTTTTCTATATGGGCCCTGGCTGGCAGAATCTGATGGCTGAAGTGAAGGCCCAGAAGCAGACCAAACTGAGGAAGGAGGGGCCCGTTGAATAAATTCTTGTGCTGTGTTTTCGGACTCCTCTCGCTGCTGCTGCTGATGTTGTTGTCTTTGCTGGTACTGTCGCATTGGCTTCATGAGATGAAATTCGTGGAAAGCCTTGAGATCGCCAATGGTCGAAATTTGATCATCTCTGTGGCTCTGATAATCCTCGTGTGACTCAGTGGTCGACTCGGAGGTGACGGATTCATCATCGTCGGTAAATGAAAGTTCGCTTTCAGAAGAGAGTTCCGAGGCGGAAGAAGGTTCGTATTCATGCTTGAGAGGAGATGATGATCTGCGGTTTCGCCTGAGAAATGCAGGTGTTAAGGAAGGAAAGTTGCCAAGGACGTTTGACGATGTCTTAGGCTTTTTCTCCGAAGAAGGTTGACGTTTCTGCAATTTGGTACCGCTTTCCTTTGGAGGGACTGGTTTCCTCTTTTGCAATTTAGCAGGCGCAGATTCTGGGCCACTCATCGCTCTGTCGGATGAAGCGTTCATTTGTTGTTGGCTTGACTTTCGCTGAACCGGCGTTTGTGGTTCTTGAGACTGTGGGCGCTGCTTGGGAATCATTGGAATGTCCATGCTGGGAACGGAGGAGGTCCGTTGATGCATTTGAGGTCGACTTGGGGTCGAATAGCCTTCGTGTGTATTGTCGTCATCATCATCAGACTCACTGGAAGCATGGCGGCTGGAGTTAGGCATCCATACTTGGTACTCCTTCTTTGTAGGAGTGGCGCTCCCGGAAACGGTTGATTCTGTAATGGTTTCTGAGGTATAACTGCTTCCAGTGAAATCGCTTTTTGACCTTGCATGAAGTGCGGTAGGCTTTTCTTGAGTGCGATATCTGGATGGCTTATACCTTGGCTGCTCACGAGGATAGTCACTCCACATGATCGATGAGTGAATCTCGCTCGCCAAAGGACTGGGGGGGTCTTGTCTGTAGCGTCGCGCCTTCATTCTTCTCAAACCACTAGCTGAAGTTGAATCGCTGATGACGCTGTTCACCTCACTTGCGTCCCATTTTCTCGTGGCGGACGCGTATCTTACCCCAATTGGCACCTCAACTTCACTTGGTGACGGGGGTCTGCTGCTAGTACTTTCCGTTGGTAACCCATTTAGACCACCTGCCATCATATAGTCTTTTTCCTCGACCGTAGTCGTAACGGTGCTGAAGCTTGCTTTGCGCTCTAGTGAATGCGCTGGTGCCGGGTCCAGGCCAAGCATTTGGACCCATTCAATGGCGGATTGCTCGTCAGCAGCCTGGAGATTCATGATCTCGTGCCACTCCTTCCCTGTCGCCAGATATCCTCTGATCATGACAATTAACTCTCCTTCTTTCTGACCAGTGCGAGCTGAGATTAAGTGCCAGGGTGTTGGTGGGAATAAGAGCCAACGTCCCTGGGCAGAGACTTCACAAAATAGAACATCACTACCGTCGCCACGTTCAGGCGCATCATCTCTCATAAACAACTCAATGCGGCAGACCAGCTGTTGTCCGCTTGAGTGTTGTAGATCCATATCAAAGAAATCTCGTGCTCGTACACGGCGGGTGGGATCGATGCTGACACCCAAAATAGGAGCGAGACTTCGGGGGTCTCTCGATCGAGTAGGGTCAATAATGGCAGCCATCTCGTCTTCTAGCCTCGCTCGCTCGTCGTTGGATCTTTGTCGCGCTGTAGCAACGAGAGCAGCATACTTGGTTGCCATGCTATCGGCTAGTGGTGAAGGGGACTGCTGGCTGATTCCCTTGAACGCTTTGGCGAGGTATTTCAAGCGGACAAGAGGCCGCTTTAGTAGATATGCGACATCAACTCTCTCCCCATCTCCGTTGACAAGATCGCCTTTCTCGTTCTTTGGGGCATTTGTGGTCCAACTTGGCATTCGTGCGCCTGTAGTTGTCTCTTCTGCAGGCGCAAGATTGATAATAACGTCTTCAAAACCTAAGCGCCACGCAGACAGGTACTCTTCATATGGCTTGACTGCCTTGGAGCCCCAATCTAGTAAGTCTTGTGGTTCATGCATTGGAATTCGGCGGTGAATTGATCTCAGTCGTTCTAGCGCAACACCCATATTGACAATCGGTTGGGTGACGCTGGGGTCGCCTTCAGAGAGTCTGCCAAGAAGGCCAGCTGCTTGGGCAGACTCGGAGCGTGATAGTACTGACTGCAGCAAAACAGGGATGACACCATCAACCAGGGTTCGAAGTTCTCGCTGATATTTGAGCTCATCGGTCGTGACTTCGTTCATTAAGGTTGGTATAGTGGCACGCTTGAGACTTGTACGATGTGTTCGAACGCTGCGTGCAGGTTTGATAGCAACGCCGTCGTCTTTGGGTAGGGAGAGGACCGAAATCAGGTCAGAGTGTTTTGTCAGTCTCCTCTTCAAACCATTGCCACTGGGTTCATCACCATCACTGTTACGGCTCAGGACACTCTCAGCAATGTCAAACGTCTCGCTTGACCTTACCGTGGGCAGCCTTTGGGTCTTGCTAGGTTTCCGCCGCTGTCCTTGGCGTCGACTGCTTGATTTCCGAAGTGGCAGTCGCTCTTGGTCGGAGCGAATAGCTTGGTGCATAATTGGGCTACCATTGGAATCTTTACTAGCTCTGTGAGTTATCGTCGGTGTTTCTGTGGCGGATGTATCGCTTGCATTTCCAGCGCCACCATTGTCGCTAATACCAGTCTGCCTCGTTTTGCGACGCATGGTTGGATCTGGCTTTTCTATATCGGCTTCGCTGTTGAATCCGTTTCCAGACGAGTTGTCAGCCTTCTTTGTGGTTTTTCGGGAAACGCTGAGTGGCTCAGGTCTCAGAGATTTGGTATCGGCTTCAGTCACGGGATCTGCCATATTTCCAAGCCAGGCTTCAATGCGGTTTGCATAAACTTTAGGAGCCGGTGGAGGCACAGGGCTACTGGACGCAGCAGTTTCTAGCTTTTCAATGGCTGCCCTAACCCGTGATTTCGAGGATTGTCCGTTATTACGAGCAGCTTGTGTCTCTGCAGGCGTGGCCCTTGTCTTTCTTCTTGCCGAAGGGCGATGTTCCTCTTCTTCCTCGTCTCCATGACTGTCTGGTGCTTTACCGGGCACGCTCCTGTCAATTGTTGTTGCAGATCTTGGCCTTCCTTGAAAACTGTGGGAAGGTGCGCTTAATGGTCTCGCGGCAATTTTCTTTCCACTTGGTCCAACGTCTGGAGTTGTCAGGTCGGTTGAAGAGCTAGGTTTATCTGTAGAGGAAGGCGCCGTAAAGCTAGTCTCTGAAGCTGTGAGAACAGATCGAGACTCGCCGCTCATTGTTTTGGTTCTCTTCCGGCGCTTGACATAGACCTTGAGTCCGCTGCTCTCATAGTCAGGAACAGCTTTGCGCTCCCATTCGTCATCGTCATGGTCTTCAAGCGGTGATGGTGAACGAAGGGCACGAGCTCTGGTAGCTTGATCCTCCACAAACTCCTGTACTGATACTGGGACCTTGAGTCCCACATTGGCAACACTACGGCGGATCACCATCGGTTTCGGTGGTTTTGGCTCATCTTCTTCTGGGGCCGACTCTTTCTTTGCTACTCGGTCTCTCCGCCAATGGCCATCGCTAATGACCCGCTTCTTGGGAGCACCGACGCCGTGCTTCAATTCTGCATCAACCTCGTCTGCCTGGACCCTGCTTTTCCGTCTGACCCAGGCCTTTTTGTCCAAATCGATCTCGCGTGATATTTTCGGCTGTGGTGTAATTTGCTTCTTGCTGCTCGTTCCAGAAATTTTCGTTTTTACTGGTGTTAAAGTGTCTTGCCCAGCCTCCTCTACGGCTGCGTTATTTTCCGCTGGTTCATCGTCGTCGAACACGACAGCTTCCTCTGCACCTGCCTGTGCATCAGCCTCGGGTTCGGCAGCAATTGGTGCGCCTTCTGCCGCCTCAATCTCGTCGGCATTGAGCGGCTGCTTGTCAACATCTGCTACCGAAGGTTGATCTCCCGGTTGCACGATTCCCGCACCGCCCTCATTCCAACCTTTGATCTTGTCCTTAAATTCCTGGCTCTTCCTTCTGGCCAGCTTCGCCTCCATATTTCCGTTGGCCTTCTTGTTTGCTGCGGGGATCTTCTTGGCTGCATTTTTGGGGACTGGCATTGGCGACTTTCAAACTGCATACACGTCAGAACAAAAACACATCGCGCCTCTAGTGATATTCGCCAGTCGTCGCATGCTGCCACCCAGTGCCCGTTTTGCTCGTAGGGTTCGAAGTGACTAGTACCACTGGAACCATTGGCAGACTTCGGATGCGCTCAATGGAAAATAATGTGACGAGAACTAGCTGTGGAGAAGTTGCTCGCATGGACCAATTTCTAGCATTCTGCGAGACAACAGATCAACACGCACCTTCTCGTAATGGGCAACTTGCACAATGGCAGTGTGTGGGCTAGCAATGGGAGCTCGCTGTCGAGACAGGCGCTGTCGTGGTGCGCAACGCAGTGATCGCAACCCCCTTTTCCCACCATCTGCAGGACCGCGAGGGAGTCGCAGCAGCGGTGATTTCAAGAGTGCATATACTGTTCGTGTGGTTGTCGCAAGTTCCAAGCGACAACCGACTTGCTGTTGATGGATACCGGAAGTTGGTATTGGGCACTCGAGCGGGCTGTTGCCAGGTCTCTCTAGCCCGGAACGCTCCGTTGCTATGCGAACTGTATCGGGGGACGTGAGGGGTTCCAGCCGAGAATTCCATGCTGGCGACGCCGTACTACAGTACTGTCATTCCTCCTTCAGTATTCATGTTCAGACGCGTGGTCTCAAACTAGGTCACCTGCATGTACCCAACCAAGGTCAGGAAGACTGTAGGAGGGGAGAAGTCATCAGAGATCTCGACTTCGACTTGTACCCAGGTCAAACGTTGATCTTTAATCAAAGCCGGTAGATACAGCCAGGATGATGAACAATACTATTGTTTTCTCTCCATCAACCACGGCGCCAGACTACATGGAATCGCCGTGGCCATTCCCATCACGGCCATTACAACATTGCTTCCTTGCACATTTACATGTGATCGTGCATTATGATCAATTGCAATCTCAAGATCCGCCAAAGCTAGGGGCGGTGTGAGGGCAAATCCCGGGCTGTACCACAGCAGGCTGCATATGAGATGGAACACTCAATCATCTGTTCTATATCAGACCTCCACGACCCAAAGCCGAAGGGATGCCCAGGAAGGAAATGTATAGTTCCTATGGCAATTGTCAGGTTGTCAGCCCAGCTGTAGAAGAATGGATCATCCTCCATATTTTACTTGCCTGCTTACGGCATTGGGTCATTACACCCAATATCGTTGGTTTCCGGCTATGAAGGCTAGTCTCGTTATATCATGATCTGGTCCTATCCAATCGATTGACCTTGCTGCAAAGCTAGATGCAGAAACACAATAACTGAGCATTGAGTGGTGTCAAAGCCTTTTTTGCATCTTCGATATTGCGCCTCTTCCTTGCTGGGTTGACAAGTTTAAGAGGGCTTTTCAGATGGCACTCTCCAAGACGTAGTTAGACACTGTTCGCTTCATCGGTGCAAATGGAGTTCTAGGACCAGGGCGAGGATGGATCCCTGATAACGAAGGGGAATGGTGGTACTGCAGAAATGAGGCTTAAAGTGGGATCAAAGTATGCCCCGAGCCGTGTCGCTGTCAAGGTACCCTTTTTTAGATTCAAAACCATATCTGCCTTGTCCATACGGGCGAAGAAGAGATAGAGATGCATCATGACGACAGTGGGTAGAACGAGAACTGGGCGCAGAGTATCTAGGCCCTTGTGCGGCTTCACTATCTACACGACATCGACCTGTCAAGCGATGAATCAGTGCCTTCGAGAGTTCCAAGTCGAAGGTCTAGACAGACCTCCATCTTGTCTTGTCTTGATCACTGCCCTCCGGGCGGTGGCGCAGAATGCGTAAAGTATGCATGTGTATGCAGCCAGCTTCCTGATTTGGCTGAGAGTGAGAGGTGCTGTAAATTGTATTGTTCTGCAGCGCCGGGGTGAAGGATCGGTATCAGGCACGATCTGCGTTCACAAGGAATCCTTAGCGCTCTTGTTCAACGGCCACGACGTTGGATCTCATGTCGCTTCTGGCCGTTGCTCTCATCGTATTGGCCTGGCTGCCATCATGACCATGATCATGATCATCGCCGTGGCTGTCTTGGATGACGGTCGTGCTCGACAATTGCCAAGCAGGAGGCCGCTGCTTAGAACTGTCTTGCCTTTGCCTTGCCCTGCCCTGTGCTCTGTCTTGTTCTGCCCTCTTACCAGTCTTCATCATCCTCAAGATGCATAAACAGCCCCATAGATTAGGAGAGCTATTAATACGCATGGGCCAGTCCTGGAACCCGTCAACCTCCAAGCAGATTGCCTTCACCCTGAACTACGGCGCATCGTAGCAAAGCCTACTTCGGTGCAAGCTAGGCCCGGCTCAAACTCTCTGATCCTACAGTATAATAAATAACATCGACTTTGCCACCTCTCTCCAGCATTGCCTAAATAGAAATCTCTCTATTCAAACGATGGACGAAGGCCACAGGAAATCAATCACTGCCTCAGTCCAGCCACATGTGAAGCTATCCAAGAAGCTCATCGTGTGCTGCGATGGCACCTGGATGGATCGTGACAATGGCTGGCAACATGGCAGTTGGGGCTCTTCCGGCCACTTGCAGAACCCTTCCAATGTAACCAGAATCGCTCGAGCCATCACGCCGGAAGACGACAGCCATCATCCCCAGATTGTGTATTACCAGGCTGGTGTCGGCACCAGCATCGGTTTATACGATCAACTCGTCGGCGGTGGCACTGGACTGGGACTTTCCGAGAACATCCGTGAGGCATACGCCTTCTTAGCCAGCAACTACTCCAAACATGATGTATTGGTACCGCAAGACTCAATATTCCTCATTGGCTTTTCCCGTGGTGCCTTCACGGCACGCAGTATTGCAGGTCTCATCGGTGCAATCGGCGTCCTCAAACGTGATGCGATGCCACACTTCTATGAAATCTTTAAAGACTGGGAAAACGCAGGTAACCCCAAGTACCAACCATTATTCTTCGACAACTACTTCAAGTTTCCACGGGATGTCGAAAGGGTTTCGCCCGACATTGCCCTTGCACACGACAATACAAGGATAGGCCAATACATGAAGCACTATCGCGATCTGCTAATCAAACTAAATCTTACTCAAGAAGCGCAAGTCAAGTGCGTCGGTGTCTGGGATACTGTGGGTGCCCTTGGTATACCCGTAAATCCCATCATCCAGTACGCTTTCCCTTTCTTGCCTTCGTTCATTCGCGAGTACAAATGGTTCGACACTAGACTAGACAATCACATCGAGAACGCCTTCCAAGCACTTGCGCTTGACGAGCGGCGCTTCCCTTTCTCACCCGCGTTGTGGGAACGTGTGGAAGGATGCAAGACGAACCTCAAACAAGTCTGGTTTCCAGGCTGCCATTCAAATGTGGGTGGATCTGTGCCAGACTATGGCATCGCAGATATCACTCTAGTTTGGATGATGGATCAGCTAGCAGGTCACACACGTGATCAAACCGTCGAGTTTAATGACATCGATTGGATCAAGTTTGATGATGATATCGTCGGCCATTTTTACGATTTAAGAATGGCGTATTATGAGCGAAATGATAGCTACCGACAATGGGGCCTTGGGAAGATCTACGACACTCTCAGGTTTCCAAGCACCATTTTAGGCGCACGCGTTCGCCATCCTGCAGGATATCATCGCACATTCTATGAGACAGGAGATCAAGACCAGAAGCACCCTCTTCAGGATACCCAGGAGTTTATCCACGCTTCAATTCGGGTTCGGATGGATCTCGGAGGCACGGCAGTAGAGCCTGACTGGAACAAGGTTTTCCCTCATGGGTTGTCCATCAGGCCAATCTTCGAAAAGGCATGGTACAAGCTGCGCAGGAAGTCTTTCCCAGGCCCATATAAACCTACTCGCTGTGGAGGTCCCTTAGGAGCTTGGTCCCTTATTGATGGCCACAGCAGCCACACGAAGCCGAATTTCACTATTGAAGGAGACGACGATAGCGCCGAGGACGTTGTCCGAGAAGTCAAGTGGGTCTATGAAGGCGACAGACCGGAACAAATAGGCAAAGTGATTACAGAGGACAAACTGGGACGCTATGAGCGGATGATGCTTGAGAAAGACCCTCCGTTGGCGTACCGAGTCGAACTAACGAATAGAGGCGGATTGGGCGTCTTGATGCCCATCGATCGACAGGTGCATCCGAGCCGCACAATCTAGAATCCTTTGATTGTAGCTGAATGGTGGTGGTTGAAAGGAAGGCATTGATCGTGTTCACATTGATTTCCCGCATTTTGTGCGATGGGTTGGATGCATAATCGTTTCAGCTATGGTTTCGAAAGCGCATTTGGAAGCGTATTTACTTTTCTCGCATGGCATTGGCACTTTGCATTGAAAGGAGTTCTCAAGCGGCAAGTGGCTGAAATCAATGGCGTTTGGATATGTGTATTTCTGATCCAGCTTAGGCATATGTACGACATCATGGTTGCTCTATTACATATACAACTACGTTACAATCCAACATGTCTGAAAAAGCAATTTCCAATAGAGCGTTGAGGTGACCAAATGATGTCAACCTTGCCAGGTTGGCAGAAAGATGCCTTCAAGCAGTGCCTTGGAAAGCAACCACAACCCTAACCCTTCTTGTTCAACTCAATTCGCCATTCTTTGTCACTGTCTGAAGGTATCCAAGGCATTGGAATTTAGACCTTACTACAAAATGAGCGAGCATCAAGACGAAAGCACACCGCAGAACGTGACCCTGTTCCAGACGTTCGAATGGCACACCACATCGAACCCCCCAGCGCCACATGAGACTCATTCGCCGAGCAGCCACTACGCCCAATTGAATCGTGTCTTGCCATCTCTGCAGAAGCTGGGAGTGACGTCTATCTGGCTCCCCCCAGGTTGCAAGGCGAACAATCCACAAGGCAACGGCTATGACTGCTACGACATATGGGACCTCGGCGAATTCGACCAGAAATGGGCTCGAAGCACAAAATGGGGGAGTCGAGAGGAGCTGCAAGATGTCTTGAACCTGGCTCACGAGCTGGATATTGAGTGCATATGGGATTCGGTGCTCAACCACAAGACCGCCGGCGATGCCATAGATGAAGCATGGGTGGTCGAGGTAGATCCTGAAGGTGAGTTCGTAGATCAAACGTGAAGGTCATGAGTGCCGTCTCGTAAGTCGCTGGCTATGGAACTCGCATGTATCTGACCAAACAAGACCGCCGGCGAGAGACTTCTAAACCCTTGAAGATCGAAGCCTGGTTGAAGTACGATTTCCCTGGACGAGGAGATACTCATAGCTCCCTGAAATGGTGTGCTGAACACTTCAACGGCACTGATTGGGACCAAAGACGGGAGAGGAATGCAATCTACAAGCTGATTGACGACCCTGCAACATATCCGAAACCAGGGTCTGAGAATACTGAGCCTGGCCTGCACTCTCACTCCGGAATGTTAGGTATGAATCGTCTTGCCAAACTGGCTAGCAAATTGAACCTGTCATCTACACCAACTCGTCGACCGGGCAAGGGTTGGGCTGATGATGTTGACGACTTGCATGGCAACTTTGACTACTTGATGTTTAGTAACGTCGATTATACACACCCGGCTGTTCGCGAGGATGTCTTGAATTGGGGCAAATGGATGATCAACGAGACCGGTGTAGATGGCTTTCGACTGGACGCTGTCCAGCATTACTCCTTTGCTTTCTCACGCATGTGGTTCGAACAGGCTCAGCAAGCTAGTCTCGCGAAACGCGGCAAACCCGCATTCATCGTGGGTGAAGTTTGGACCGGCGAGGTTGTGCGTATCCTTCGATGGCTGGATGCTGTTTCTATGCCGACACTGCCAGCACGTGCTTACGACAGTCCTTTGGTCTACAACTTCTCCCGCATATCTGAAGATGTACGCACTGGCTCCCCGAACGCCGACCTGCGGACAATCTTGCAAGACTCTCTTGTCTTCAACAGACCTCATCAGGCTGTCACACTGGTAACGAACCACGACACGCAACCAGGGCAAGCTTCATATGTTCCCATCACTTCAGTCATGAAAACACTCTTTTATGCCTTCATCCTACTTCGTTGCGAAGGTACACCATGCGTATTTTGGGGCGACCTGTACGGTACCAAAGGCCCTCATCCTGAGCCACCCAGTTGTCACACACCAAATGGTGCGCGGTCCCTGTTACCAGATTTGATGCTGGCACGGAAGCATTTTGCGTATGGCAAGCAGTGCGACTATATAGACAGTGCCAGTTGCATTGGATTCACACGCTCGGGCACACATGACAGACCAGGCTGTGCTGTAGTCATGTCGATTGTCAGCCCTCAGTCGTCGAAGACGAAGAAAATGAGTATTGGCAGCCCTGGAGAGACATGGATAGATGTCCTTGGCAACGCTGAAGATGTCATCATCGACCAAAAGGGCCGAGGTGTTTTTGTTGCACGGGGAATGAGCGCCAGCGTGTATGTGAAGAAGGCGGATATGGTTTTTGACATATTTCCGGGCGCTGCGTCCGACTAGAGCTCGTCGGTCACACTTTGCACTAACCTAGGCTGTGCATCGTTCTGATGGTGAACGATGTTCCAAACCCGGCGCTTGGAAGCTTGTCTACTTGCCGCAGAGATGAGACTGGTCCCGGCATGACGCATCTTCCCATCCCATTTTTGTCAGCTCGAGTTTCGCCCCCTGCAATCATTATATCATTTCCGGCCTCTCGAGCTCGTACCAGGGAGATTTGAGGCGAATTTGACGCTGCAGGTCCCAACTACCTGGCTGTCACCCTTTTCTCAAGCGTGAAGGTAGCACCAAATCGCCGACATACAACAATTCTCTCTACCTGGTATATGGAAGCCTACCACAGCGATCATAAGTATAGAAGGCAAATCAGATTAAATGTACATATTGGAAGGCAAATCACACTGATGATAACCATCGCTTTGCTATGTAATCATGCTCTCTGCGACTGCGCTGATGAGACACGTTTTGAGCGCAGACCTGTTTCGTGTGTTTGATCCCTGGTATCCTACAGCACTGGACCTGCCACCGCTTAATATTGTCCTCCTCACTGTTGTCTCGTTTCCCATGATATTGTCCTCCCACTTCGATTTCTCTGCTTCGGGAATGGCATGCAAATACCCTAGAAAACGTAAGACGGGTTAAATTCACTGACAACAAGTCGCACAGCTCTGAGTCTCTGACGGGTGTCACCTATGGTACAACAAACATGGTTGTGCTTTACCTGACTCCTGTACCCATCCACAGCGAACGGCAACAACTCCCATCTTCACACTACACTTTCCGAGTTGAAGCAATGTCAGCCACGTATATTGACTTTGGATGTTGCTGCTTTGTGAAGCGCCCGATTTGCAATACACAGATTCAGTCACGGTACGGCAAGCCCTGGAACTCGTATACTGCTGTTCAGAACTTGATCATTTTACTAACGGGTGCACCAATGTGTCGTAAGGTTCGTGGACAGCACTCAAGGACCTAGCGTTGATATGCCGTGTCGAGGCCCCAAATAACTCAGTGCAAATGTCGTGTGGTTTTGCGTTCGCTCGAGCTCGGGTTTGGCTTGGTCGATTTGCCATTTCCCAAAAACGTATCTCCCGGTCTTGCCATATTGTCTTGCCTCCAATCGAGACACGCAAGTCGTGTTTCTCCAAGACGACGTAGGGAAGTGGCTGTGTGTCAGCTCTCCAAACGTGCTAGGGTAAGACATACCAGCAACCCACGCAATGCAATGCCAGTCATAGCCTGCATCTTGCCAGCAAAGAAGCCAGTACTTACTCTAGAGCATCAGAGAATCATTTACACGTGGCAAGCAACATCGAAGATGCAGGCAATGACTGTCTTGCGCAACTTCCAGAATTTAAGAGGTCAAGCAGGCCATGAACATTTATAACAACTTTCAGACGGCTGCCTACATCCATCTATCACTTGGATGTAAATACATCCTTGCCCATCGCCTCCTTCGTCTTCTCTTCGTTCCTTTCCACCAAGCCAGATCAAACCAAATCACCTGTCATGCGCTTTCTCAGCATCCTTGAGGCGGTCATCTCGTGCTGCCTCGTTACATCGGCTTACCCACGCGAAGCAGCAAACCATGATATCGACCGGCAAGCATCCGCCAACGAAGGAATTGCACCAGATTTGGGTCTGGAGCACCACAAGCCAAAGCGCCAGGTTCCCCCAAGCCGTTTTTTGAACAATGTGACGCAAGGTATGGGAAAATCTATCTGGCTATTGGATTCCTTGAAACTCATTCATGACTCTAGCCTTTGCTGTTGATGGCACAGCCCTTCCCAATGTCACGTTCAATATTGGAGAAAGCTATGCAGGACTTTTGCCCATCTCTGGTCATGCCAACGAAACGAGAAAGCTGTTTTACTGGTTCTTTCCGTCGACCAATCCCAAAGGAAGCAACGATCTCACTATCTGGCGTAAGAATGTCCATTTTGTCGGTCAATGTTTCCCTCTTCGCTAACTAGACATCAGTGAACGGTGGCCCCGGTTGCAGCTCGCTTGCAGGCTTGCTTCAGGAGAATGGACCATTCCTTTGGCTACCGGGAACTGAGGAGCCAGTCCGCAACGCATTTGCATGGACCAACCTCACCAACATGCTCTGGGTGGAGCAACCCGTTGGTACCGGTTTTTCCCAGGGAGTGGCTGACATTCACAATGAGGTTGAGCTTGCAAACCAGTTTGTGGGCTTCTACGAGCAATTTGCAAAAGCATTTGATCTCTCCCATTTCGATGTCTACCTCACAGGGGAGAGCTATGCCGGATACTATATCCCGTATATCGGCGATGCTGTATGTGGCGATAACAATACATTACGGGAAATGTTTGCTCACAGATTCGTAGTTCATCCGCAAGAATGACACTTGCTATTTCAACCTCAAAGGTATTTCGATGAACGATGTTACCATCGGGTGGACGACCAACCAGCAAATAATACCTATGGTGCCCTTCACCAACGAATGGAACCACGTGCTGGGTATCAATGATACTCTTCTCGACCATCTACGTCAGCTGCAGGATTCTTGCAACTACACTGAGTACTACGACTACTATTTCACATTCCCGCCAATTGAAGGGCCTTATCCAACGCTGCCAATCCCTCTAACCGATACCTCGGAATGTAATACATTCTACCCTTTGATCGAGGCTGCGTCGTTAGTCAATCCTTGCTTCGACGTCCATCGTGTCACTAGTGTTTGTCCTAAGCCTTGGTGAGACTTATCAAACTCCCCTACCGAAATCAATGTGCTTACATATGCAAGGTCCGTAATTGGGGATCTAGAAGTGCCAGTGATACCGCCACCTCCACACACGCTCTACTTTGATCGTCAAGACGTGAAGAAAGTCATTCACGCTCCCCTAGATCAGCCATGGCAAGCATGTTTCGGTGGCTCGAGAACCTTTGTTAATACCACCGACACCTCTCCTGGACCAGCCACCAATGGCGTCCTCGCCCGCGTGACTGAATACACGAACAACACTATCATAGGTTCTGGCGGCCTGGATATGCTGCTACCCACCAATGGAACGCTTTTGGCACTCCAAAACATGACCTGGAACGGCGGGCAGGGATTCCAGCAGTTCCCAAGCAACGATGTAAGTTGTTATACTGCTGCTGATTGTATTCGACATGAGCTGAATAGCATTGCTGTAGTTCATCATACCATATGGTATTTTCGACAGTTATGCTCAGGAAGCGGCCCAGGGCATAGTCGGAACGTGGGAAGTCGAGAGAGGCCTTACTTTCTACGAAGTGCAAAATGCAGGCCATCAACTGCCGCTGTAAGTTCTATAGAGCCTCTCCACGGAACATTCACAGCAACAGGTGTCGACTAATAATGAAACAGCGACGCCCCAGCCCCAGCCTATCGAGTGCTACAATATATGCTCGGCCACATCTCGACTTTGGGCGATACCTCAGAGAAAGATTGAGCGAGTTCACACTACTTGCCTCTCCGCAATTCATGATGACACAAGTGAAGGCTTGTATGACTAGGCACAGGCGTTCTCAAATGAGAAGATGGTTGCATGCGCAAGCACCTCTTCCTTTCAATCTGCATCTATATGGAATATCTCATAGCCAGCTTGGCAACGCAATCGAATGACTTAAAATCGCAAATGCTACCCGAACTATACCTCATGTTTCCTGACTCTTTGTGTTGGTCCATACCTGACTACCGCCTCCATTGGTACAATCAACTGTTCCGTAGGGTGGCTCAGAAGCTTATGTCTGTGGTTTCGAACAAGAAATGAAGCCTTGAAAAAGTCGCTAAACAAAGTTTCACCAAGAGGTCTAACTCCATCTTTCCTCTAGCAGGTCCTTTCGACAGGCTATGGGTGAGATGGCGACGACTGCGCACGTTCATCCGCTTCAGGTCACTGTACACATGCCGAAGTCCCTGCGCCCAGTCCACACATGTCGTCTCCAGTAAATCTGATGAGAAATATTGCCATTGGAAATGTGCGAGTGTAAAAGAAGAAGGTTTAAAACTGGCCCGCACCGTCTAAGAGCCTCGGCCCCATTTCCTAGAGTCAGATTTCTTGCCCTTTGACTGAACCCGCTATGAATCGTCACAAGAGTTAGTATCCATTGTCTTATTGGTATTAGCACGCTAGTGCTTCCACTCGACGATGTATGAAAATAGCCGCTCCTTCTTGAATACCGAACTCGAGTTCGGAAATTCACCTGAGTTTAGCCTGCAACTGGAACTTTACGCTCTAGATTGGACTTCAACTCTACCAAAAGCCACACGCGAAATGAGGAGAGCAATGTGAAGAATCACGACACGAGAAAGCGTTGACCGGGTGTTTCCAAGCCTGCGAGCTGCTCGTTTATGCACACGTGCGATTAGTAGATCGCGAAGACTGAAAAGTTGTCGTTGGTTTCGGGGTGTGCGGTCTGTCACTCTACCTCCGCGGTTCCGAAAGTCTGTCTTGGTTTCGCTAATCTGTACGTCCACTGAAAGATTATACTGACTTCATCCCTTCAAATTTGAGGTTCCACATCTAGATCAAGACAAGATGAGATCAACTTTCGAGACATAGACTGTGGTTCTGGGCTAACCCTTTTCCGATAGCATACGGTATACGACATTGCGAGGTGTGTACCCTTTGCACGGAATCGAGACAGACTTTTCGGAACAGTGGAGTCAGTCTTCAGCCTATTCGTGCATGCCGTTTTCCATTTATCAGTTCATGCTGAAACAGAATGCCCGAATCCAAGGTTTGCAGTCTCGCTTAGCCAGGGTCTGCAGAGATAGCAGATACACGCATAGGTATGCTGCATGCCAGTAGTAGATTGGAGGGCTCATTTCCTTCGCTGCACGCGGTGTCCTGTCTATACACTGGCTTAGACACGACTCCAGTCTCTCGACAACGCTATTTCAGCCGGCGATTCCATTGATGATGGAAAAATCACAAAAATCGAAGCAGGATTCACCATATCAGAGAATACCAAGATGGCTAAGGTTCACGCCCCTGGTGCTTGAGACTGATAAGAATCGCACGCCAAGGTGAAATGATTGGGTGAAACTCTTAAAGTCTGGGGCCGCGCTGGGGCCGAATTCTTGTGTTGGGCAGTCGAGTTTTGGCTAGGCTTGGGTCGGCATAGCATGCTTTTATACTCGCCTCGGCTGGGCCCTGACTTGCCTGAGTTGAGTGTTTGCCGGGGATCAAACTCCACCTTTCGTGGACAGACGAATGAATGCCAGGTGTGAGCAGCGGTTGCATTAGAACAATCAGGCTTTTATCATGTGCGGTGATATCGCCGTCGGAGTGTAGAATAAGACCGTGGTGAGTGCTGTTGGTATCTCTTGCACGTTCCGCCTTTTACTGTAGGTCTTCTTTTTTGCTTCTATCACGTATCTACTCTCCGTCCCACATCCCTTTCTTCTTTGTTTTGCGAGAGCGCTCATAACCTCTGCCGTTACGCTCGAGGCGTATGTGAGTGGGTGATTCGGCACAGCAAACCAATAACCACGCAGCACAACATGGATGGTTTCGAAATCAAGGGCGATGGCCACATCATTGGCGAAGAGCTTAGCTCCCGCAGCGAATCACACGCAGATCAGTTTGGCGGCAACGGCCATGACAATCACGATATGGCACGCATGGGCAAAAAGCAAGAGCTGCGACGCAACTTTGAGTTCTTCTCCATCGTTGGTTTTGTCAGTATCCTGCAGGCCACATGGGAATCCACGTTGTTAGCAAGCTATCTTGGGTTAGAAAATGGTGGCACTGCTGGAGTCATTTGGCTTACTATCATTGTATGGTTCTGCTTCCTGGCCTTAATCGCCAGTATGGCTGAGATGGCTAGCATTGCACCTACTGCGTAAGTGACATACCGATATTTAGTGACATGCAGTGATGTTGTCAGATCCGATCAGTTACTGACATTGACGATAGAGGTGGCCAGTATCATTGGGTGCGTGAATCTGGGTCTTCGCAGCACATATCGTCCTTCTGACATGCCTTAGGTTTCCGAATTCGCACCAATCTCCTTTCAAAAATCACTCTCATACGTCGTGGGCTGGTCATGTTGCTTGGGATGGATCGCAGGCATCCCGGCGTGCGCTCAAATCTTGGCTGGTCTCATCCAGGGCATGGTCCTTCTGGTTTACCCGGATGCTAATGTCTCCACGCTCTGGCAAACGGCTCTGATAATATTTGCTATCCTAGCATTGGCATTCGCATTCAACTTGTTCCTCGCCAAGTACTTGGCTTTGGCTGAGGGCATCGTGCTTGTCCTTCACGTGGTCGGATTCCTAGTCTTTATCATTGTAATGTGGGCCATTACGGACCATGTCCCTGCGAAGAAAGTCTTTACTGAATTCGAGGATGGTGGTGGCTGGGGAAACATGGGGCTATCTGTGCTCGTTGGTATTGGTAGTCCATTGTGGTTCTTCATCGGGCCCGATGCCGGTGCACATATGAGCGAGGAACTCAAGGACGCCTCACTCAACCTACCTAGGGCTATGATGTGGTCAATGTTCTTCAACGGTCTAATGGGTATTTTGACTTTGATCACTTTCTGGTAAGTGTCGTATGGATCGTACACAGAGCATACATATACTGACTGATGAATGCCTAGCTTCTGTATCCCCAACGTCACATCTGTTATCGACACTCCTACCGACCAGCCGGTATTGCAGGTCATCTATAACATTACCGGATCATATGCGGCTGCGTGCGTGCTCGGCAGCGTTCTCGCCGTGCTGACATTCTTCGGCACTATCACAAACATTGCGGCTGCTTCGAGACAGACCTGGGCGTTTGCTCGTGACAATGGCTTCCCGTTCAGCAAGTGGATCATGAAGGTGCACCCTCGCCATCAGCAGCCGCTGAATGCCCTTTATCTCTGCGCCGCCATCAGTTTCATTCTATCCGCCATAAACTTTGGCTCATACGTTGCGTTTGACGCCATCGTATCAGTGTCGAACGCCGCATTGATCTTCTCATATTTGATCAGCGTTAGCTGTATTCGCCTGAAGAGACTTCGCAAGGAGCCCCTGCAACCTCGCCGCTGGAGCCTTGGCCGTTTTGGAGGAATCTTGAATGATATCGCCATCGCTTTCCTGCTACTCAGTTTCGTCCTCAGCTTCTTCCCTGAGACGCCATTGGGTGGTGATCCATCATGGGCGCAAGATATGAACTGGGCCATCATCATGTTCATTGGAACATGTCTAATAGCTCTGGTGTATTACTGGGTGCAGGGGCGAAGGGAATATGTACCTCCCATCAGATTGGTAAAGAAGGATTAGAGGGGCGATTAAATTTTTACATGGAATGACAGTTTCGATCATGTTATTTTGAGCCCTAGCTCATACTACAAATACACCGACGATTTCACCTCCCGTCCGCATTGACCATAAGACGATTTCCGAGACTTTTCTTTGCAATTCGAGCTTCGATGCCAGAAGCAGGAACAGAACGAAACGACGCAAAACATTACTGCCATAATGAAGAGCCGAAAACATAAGGCAAGACTTTGGTCGAGATGCCTATCCTCCCAGTTCTCGTAGCTTCTTTCCAGCCTGAATTGATCCCCATACAGAGGGAGCCGTCATTAGCCTGTGTACTTCAAGATATTTGGAAGTCCGAATTGCCGTCGTGAGGAGATGATCAAACTTACAAGTAATGCAGAACGGCTGGCCATTCTCAAGTTGGAAGGATGGCGCTGCATTGATGCATATGCTGCAGACTCCTGTATTGACGATAGGGAGTGTTTAGTCAACCGCGAACCAGGGCCAGCCTATGCAGTGAGGGACGAGGGCTCCGAACTCCCAAACATGTACGTACCGTTCACTCCATCCGTGACGTATCCATGAGAGGACTTCGACGGCGGCGTCTGCTCGTTCCACTTCTTGATGCGAGCAATGGCCTCTAACGATAGGTTTCCGTGTATTGGCGTCTGGAACTGCCCTGGTTGCCTTGTCGCCATCTGAGTTTTTTGACTGTTGCACGGTTCGTGAACGATCGATGGTTGGATAGATGGGACTTCAACTTCGAAAACAAAAGCACAGGATGTGTCGCTGGTTACCGATGTCCGGAATCACACGTCGTTGGAGAAAAAGAGGCTGGCTTGCAATATTGGCTGTTAGATCGGAATGTACTTTGTGGTGAAGAGTAGAGACTATCGACATCGGATGGGCGATGACTTGTCCTGAATGCCTACTGATAAGTCTGGTATCACCATACGAATTATCTTGTCACACGAGCTGGAGAAAGATACCTAGATGATACGGTCCTGCTGTCGGGTTATGACGTAACTGCCAACATACATTCTGGAAAAGGTATCTAGGTAATACCTAACTTCCAGTTGGTTCTTATTGCCTTGATGACCTCGAGCATTGAAACTATTTCCTGATATTCATCAACAGGTATAGGAGATCTTTTAACTTGATGCGAGTGCCAGCAACATTCCGTCGCATGCACTCCTCACGCTTTTTGACGATTGGATACAGAATAACAACAACTGTCTACGCCAACACTCTGATAGAATGGCGACTAAGATTCGGCATTGCGATGATTAATATCTGACTTGCCGGAAGTCAAGATCGCGATCATGGACTGCTATTTGCTGACTTTGTTGCTTGCATATAAGTGATGACTTGGGCGCCAATTGAAGCCACCATACTACTCAAATCACTTTCCGCAAAGTTATCAACCTTTATAGTAGGAGGGTTTTGTTGGCTAGGATTAGCTCTGTCTTTAAAAGCAGCCTTCTTAGTCTGGAGGGTTATGTTCTGCTCGAGATGGTTCTCGAAAAGCAGTCTTCTATAAAAAGATGTAGACATCTAGTCTCGAACTTTTTTTGAGTTGATCGATCGCCGAATTTTAAAATATCCTGATCTGCTTGTTGCGTTTTTGTGTGTGGGGAGAGTTATTATAGAACCCGAATTGTTGGAGTCCCTTGCAATTAGAAGTATACGTCTTGGAGAGTGTAGAAACACATACATCTTCAACAGGTTACCGTGGCAATGGTATCCGTGGTATGACATGCAGATCGTTGTACAAATTGAGGAATATCTATAGAGCGGCGAGCAAGACAACGTGCGAGATAATCTACAGAGTTAGAGAGGATTAGCTTTGTGAGATTGCTACTTGGGGCTGCTCTTTGAGATGAGGTTTGGGAGATGATATTGAAGTGCTATCTGCAATCGCACTGCTAAGATGTGGAAAGGGAGTGTGTCGAGGAGATTTGTAGGTGTGTTATGCTGTGAGATAGACACCTTGTCGCGCTTTACGATGCCTTAGCAAGCCACGTGGTGCATGACTACATCCTATCCAACTTGAACTTCATCCCCTCTGACTTCAGCTGATGGGTTTGTTAATATCTACAGCATTATTAAACTATAGCATTCGTTGTATTCGGTCGTTACGATCATGCCTTGTATTAGTATTAAGAGATACTATACGGCAAATATCCTCAAAGAGTATCTACTTAAATATCTCGTCCAACGAGGTGGTCTTGATTGCAAGGGACGCCCTGAATAGCTGCAGCGATCAAGAAGTGACTATAGATTTCCTAACCTATGTAAAGTTGGCAAAGCGCTGTCTGAAGGCAAATAGACTCAACTCATTGCTTTCATGATAAGAGGAAACTTGAGTAGCTGAGCATTGTTATAGTAATAGTAGCCGTGTTAGTGCTTCTACTCCTCGAAGTCTATTTAGTAACATAACATACTTTCCACTTAGGCCGGGAAGGATTCAAGCAGGGGAACAAACCTTGGAGGAATAAGGGAAGCATTGGACAAGCGTATAGTAAATGCTGCGCGCTGCAATCCTCTTGCAACTGAGCACACGAACCTTGTTGCGATGAGACAGAAATACCCGTCTCTCCTGGATGGTGTGCTAAGTTGGGAAAAGCTTGGAGAGCAACACAACCAGTTGGTCAGATCGTCGTGGTCCAGATCGTCGTCCTTGCTGGGCAGGACTCTCACCATGCCGTTCCCCCCACCACTTCAAACCCTGCCGATCGCTCAATGCCAGTGCAGCGAAGATGGATATCACGAAATTACGTGCCTTTATTCGCGCCTAGGACTGTTATACTGTGTGGATGATATTATCTGTTCGTGTCACCTACAGCCAGTTTTGAAACAGCTTCGGTCCTTGAGCATTGAGTTGAGCATGACATTTTTCTTTTCATACACATGCTTCAATTCTCCCATCACAAGAGTTTGAATTGGAGGCGAAGTTCTCAATCTTACAATCCTTGCGTTGAAGATCTGGCAATGATCAATACGGACTGACTCATAGAAGCGGTTCCATTCGTTTTAACGGGTCCTTTAGTGGTTAATTCGAGCTTGCAAATAGCGGGTCACACTGGGGTCACATCCCACCTACTCAGCAGCACACCGACTCGGCCGCTCGGTGTTCGGCCTGGATGGCACATCTCGTGCTCTCTGCCAGGTTCCGTGCTGCCCTGCGTCGCACGCCAAGAGGTCTGCTGTGAGTGGAATGGATCCACAGGTGGAGGCACCCAAATGCATTGGAGATCCAGCAGAAAGCCGGCGAAGGTACCCTGCCCTGCTTGCTCAGGAACACGCGTTCCTCGAGTCGGTGAAGCGAGTTTTCCTCTTTGAATACGGTCGATTATGGGAAGTTTTGCAACTTCGGTTAGGTGGAGAAGGGCAGAGAAAACAGGGTGAACGAATCCTGTCGGCAGATGCTTGCCCTGCAGTCGCAGCTCGTGACTTGGCACTGCTTCACCTCTTACCCGTCGATCGCCCTGGCGCTCGTCTGTGGCTTTCTCACCGTGTGGGGATGCAGATGCGAGACCAGCATGGAGGCGGCTGAGACGAAGGGGCTGCAGATTGGCACTGCATTTACTCTGCATATCTGGTAGACCCCATGACTGCTGCGTTGCGCCATCTCGCTCTCGGCCTCGGCCTTCTGGCGCTCTTTTCTGCATGCATGGAGGCAGTTTGCAAGTAGGTAGATTAAAGGTGGAGAAACCCGCTTATTAAAAATGGGTGAATGCACGTGGTACGAGTGCATGCAGGCATGTGGACGCATGTAATTAGCATGGTAGTTCATCCTAAGTGGTAGAGATGCATGGATCGCGGTATTTCTCAATGTTATATCACGTTTGCTGTAGTTGCAATTACTCGGTGGTACTCTAGGTATATTTGCGTCTACCTCCATTTACACTAGGGTTATGTGATACAGTAAATCTATACAATGGTTTCATGCCACCTTAAGTAGCTATGATACGAGGAGGATGGCACTACCGAGCTGCTGTCTTATGGAAGCAGCCTCGACGTCGTGGGTATCCTCAACCTCACCCCATCGCTGAGTCTGATAAGCGACCTCCATAGTTGCAGCCTCTGTGGCCTTCTCGATGTTGAAGCTGTCATCATCCGATTTCTGGGTATGGCCGAGCTCGGTGCTCCACTCGACGATCAGCCTGATAGCAACCAGGAGGCTCTTGGTTGCTAGAACGGCCCTCTCCAGTGCAGCGAGTTCGAATGGTGGTAGGGATATGATCCAGCTACGGATGATCTCCTGCGTTGCTTGGGGCTGCGGTGTTGGCAAAATGCTATCCTCGCCCAGAATTGGAACGATCTCTGCGCCAGGGAAGACGTGGGTGTTGAGGTGGGCAATCACAGGCTCGGCCACCTTGATCTGTGCATCCCTGAGTGATGGTCGTCCGTCTTCTTGATTGTGTATGCTCTTGGCCGGCTCCCAGCATAGCAGTGTGTCGGTAGCCAGATACCGCATCAGCTGTTTAGCCAACGTTTCCCTCACATCCGTCTTCCCTTGCGCATCCGCGTCTACAATATCAACCGCCCTTGATGTCAGCGACGTCAATGGAATATAATGCTGCTTAAGGGCCTGTTGAGCCGTTGTAAGCTGGTCCCATTCCGCAGCGATGGCAGTTGCTAGCGCTCGTTTGCTGTGGGGTAGGACGAGGGGTTGTTTTGAGGCGGTCCGCACCGGTCGAGTATCCAGAAGGACCTGAAGGCCGTCTGCATCGTAGCAGTCAGTATCTTTTGATAGCAATGAAAAGACATGTATCGAGACGGCTTCCTACCTTGACTCTCTGCGATTTTGGCTTCTTTCCAGAACCTCTTTCGAAGCACGGTAGCCGGCTTAGAAGCATCCGATTTGTACTGTTGCGTCTGCCGTAACTCATCGAGTTGTCGCCGCTTGCGATTGAGCCTGTCTGCCAGATTGTCTGAGCCTGGTGGAGTCGGCGGCGGGCCAGGGGTACTGGGATGTGGAAGAGGTGTAGCGTAGCATGGTGATGAAATGGTGAGCCGTCGAACACCTGCCGTCAGAGCTGGCGAGCGCCATGTCTTTATCGTCGTTCTTGTGAGGCAAGACACGGTTGGCACCCTGCGGCCGATAGTCCAGATGTGATGATCCATGGCTGGCAGAAGAAGCGAAATCCAAAGCCAATGCGAGCGCTGACGATGAATCTAGATTGTACCGCTGGTAGCCAGGCGCGGCTACAGTGACGAATAAAGTCGGGTATGACCTTATTAGCTAAGCGACTGCGGAGAGCCCTGTCATCTCCTTTCGGTTAGCGTGAGGAAGCCACTGGGGAAGAGGCAGAAGAAAAGTGGAGAGCGGAGAAGGGAAGATCCGTCGCCCCACCTGCCCCAGTCCGATCTGACGGGCCGCCTGCCGATTTAGGTTAGCTGTGGACTTGGCTGCGGCGGGACAGGATACAACACGATACGACACGATACGATATAATACGATACAATACGATGTCCACCACTAGGAAATATCTCCTTGTTGTACGGCAATAAGGCGGACTCACCACTCTGTCGTTATATACGTACCTGGACGGGTGTTAGATACCTATTATTCTGGGCGATGTCTTATTTTGCCCTGTATTTACACGGAAAATGGGAAATACCGCCTCAGGCAGACACCGCCGCGATCCCTCATGAACACCTCACATTCTTCATCTACGCTGTTCCTCTTTTCCCACTCCTCCTGACACCTTGAACTATCGGTACCAGATGCGACACTTCTCCGTCGTCAACCATCTTTCATCCATGATAGACGTCCAACGAAAACCTCCATCTCTTCCTCCTCGCCGTGCCTGTCCAGGGTGTATCGCGCTACTTGACTACCACTCTACCCGATACGAAATACCTACCACCCTGTAGTCTTGGTTTACGCCACCATCACCACATACAAACACCACCACTATTGCCGCTACCACCTCCAGGACGACGTCCGTCCATTTCCCCTCTTCACCTCCCTCATCCTCCTCCGCCATCTGGCCATCGTTTTTACTACGTATCTTCCTGGCTGGTCCACGGTACGCCCTTCACTGGCCTGACCAACTGCGGACAGCCTCATGATCTTCGACCTCCCCCTTGCTCTGCTTCGGCCCTCAGTATACGTATACAGCCGACACCCTGTCCATCGTCACCACCTGAAGAATCGCAGCTACGAACGCACCTCGTTTTTCAGTTGGCGCATGTCTATCTTCGTCGCCTCACGCTACTTGCGTCCTAGTCGTGCGCTCTTCCCACTGGCTTGTGGTTGAAGCCTGCTTTGCCCGAACAATCCAGCGCTCTGCTCAATCCACCAGCTTCTGCGACCAATTCTGAGTGTTTCTTGCTGCTGTTTATTCGATCTTGCGATATTCTAGAGCGTTTCAAGTTTTACTCCTTCCGCCGGCTGCTAGTCCCAGCATACGTTTTACCAGTGCCTGAAATGTGATACGAATCTCGATTACTGTCTTGTGATGACCGACATCACCATCAGCGACCCTCTCGCACCTCAGCATCCGCAGCAATCGCGGCAACAACAAAAACAACACCAGCAACATTCTCCATCACATTTCGAACCCTCCATGACCTCCCAAGCTCAAGATGTTTCTTCGCCTACTGTCTCATCCAGCCAGCAATACCAATCCCATCCCAAAAGCCATGTGAGCGCACAAGCGCCGACTGGCTATGGCAACAAGAAGCTGAGGTTCATCACGAACTCTGCTCCACCTTCAAAACGTCGACGCATTGGCGCTGCATGTTTGACATGTCGCAAGAGAAAGACTGCCTGCAGCGGTGAACGTCCACACTGCGAGACTTGTCAGCAGAACAAGCTCGATTGTGCTGGCTATTCCGCTGAAAATGGCGTCCCCAACCATAGGCGCAGCGTATCAGAGCGAAAACCAAAGCTATCCACCAACTCCGACGAGTCATCGCCTCACGACCGTACCAAATGTGACCGAGAATTGCAGAAGCGGCAGATGCCACCATCTAGCACTTCCGACCTTGATCAGATACCTGGACCCAGTCAGCCCAGTTATGCTTCACTACAGCCTGCTCACGCTCCAACATCTCCAAGAGTCGTCCCTGCAGGTAAATCCAAAGCTAAAACGCCTGATAGTGCGGATCTTGGGCAAAACACTCTATTCTCCGCAAATCGCAATCGAATGCCCTATTTTCGGTGGCTTGGTCCGACTGCTATAATGCCGGGTTTTAAACAAATGGTCGTGAAGATCAAACGGCAGGATGTTGATATGGCAAAGTCGAGGTCGTCGACCGACGGCAATGGCGTGGTCTCTCCACAGCTGAAAAGTCTTGGAATTCAACAGGACGGTCATATTCCGTCGATCTTCTCATCAACTTCAGTTGCAGTAGAGTCAGATGTACGCACACCGTTGAACCTACCCTTTTATGACATCAACATGTCGATGCCGCCGAGTGAGCTCATCACCCACCTGGCAGAGACCTTTTTCATTCACCTTGGCTGTAACTATCCCTTTCTACAACGTGCTCGATTCCTCAAGGATCTTGAAGAGAAAAGGGTTGATGCCATTCTCGTTGACGCTGTCTGTGCTTTGGCGGCTAGATTCTCGACGCACCCACTTCTGGTCCACCAGACCTCAGATGAGGCCCAACCGAAGCCTGCCGAACAGGGTCACGCATTCGCGCAAAGGGCTAAAAATGCATTGATGGACACGTTCACCTGTCCAAATGTTGCTGCTACCCAGGCCGCTCTGCTTCTAGCCTACAATGAATTCGGTGAAAATCGTGATAGTGGCTTGTGGATGTACCTTGGCATCGCAATTCGCCTGGCTGAAGATTTGGGCATGCATAAGCTTGAGGGACTGAAGTATGTTGGCATGGATGGACCAACGCCGAAAATGGTGAAGATGGCTGCACACGGAGGAAGCGCGCTTGCTGGAAACGGCAGAAGATACAGCACTATGCATCAGAACAAGGAGACCGACGAGTTGGAAGACGATATCAACGAGCTACGAGCGGTCGAACAAGAGCGCGTGGATACTTTCTGGGCCATTTTTCTTCTCGATCGATATGTGTCATCAGGAACAGGTCGTCGCAGCACCCTCCGTGACAAAGATATCGAATTATCCTTCCCACCGCTTGATGAAAAGGACTCGGATCAGTGCTGGCCCGCCCCATTCCCTGCACTAATACGAATCGTCCATCTTTACGGACGAGTGGCAGACCTTCTGAACAGCATAAAGGTCCCCTCTGATATCAACATAGAGACTCCAAGGAGACTTGCTGCAATGGAAGCCCAGGTAACCAGCTTTTACCAAGGTCTATCCTCCAAGCTACATTTCGATGCTGTGAATTTCCAGCATTACGTGAAAGCAGGCGAGGGAACCAATTTCGTCTTACTTCACTTCTGGTTTCATGTCCTCATTATTCTGCTGCATCAACCCACCCTCTTAAAAACCTTCGATCGTAAAATGTTACAGCTGTTCCCCAACAGCCAGCAGCTTGCTATGTCTTCGGCGAAGACAATCGCAGACATATTGTCGTACTCTCAACTGATTGATTCAAAAGCAAATCTTGGGAACCCTCTGACCACTCAGCCTATATACATAGCTGCTTGTGCCTTTCTGAAGGAGACTGCTGATCAGACTGCAAGCTCCAATGTTCAGTCTCGGTCCAGCAGCCCAAGGAAGTCAATAGTAGAAAGCAGCTATAAATCGGCTGGTTTCAAGTCGATGAACGCTTCGGCTACAGCAACTTCTAAAAAGTCAGCCACTGCTGCCGATTCCAAGTCGCTACAGAGGCACACTCTACTCGCAACTGCAGCAAGTCAGCATTACCAGTTGTGTTATAAAGCTCTCCAATCACTCAACACCTATTGGGCTGGCACAAAGTACATACTTACTGTGCTTGAACAAAAGTTTGAAGGTGTTGCTGATCCTGTCCTATACACCGCTGAGGAGGGAGAGTCTGCAATGGAGCAACCAATGCCAGAACCGTCTTTTACTTCGCCAGGCTGGAGAAGAAGGCTATCTTGGGAGAGGTATCTCCAATCGGCCAACATTGAATTGCAGAGCCCTTTCCTACGCGCAAATGGTTTACATCCAGACCAGGGTTCTCCAAAAGGAGACCCGACCCAGCCTATAGGTTGGACCCTGACTGGGACTATCAACTCACCCAACACAAACCTCGCCTGGCATTTTGCCAGTGGTGGTACAGGTGTAGTCGGTGAAGCAGCAAATAGTCGCAATGCTACCCGAAACACGGAAAGTTACCGGTCTGCACGACATCAGGAGTATAATCAGGAGGATCCAAATAGGCACCTAAGAGCTACATCTAATGCCTCACAGACTACCGGTGATCTACTTTTGCATACAGTACCGCGTTATTCGAGCGTCTCCAGCGATGTCTCGCCTTCGGATGCTTCTTTGCTCCTTGGTCTCGGCTCACCTGCTTACCATAGTCGTAATCAGCAGACGCCTGACAACCAGCAGCAACATGCCATGGCGTATCCTAATCAACCGATGCAACAATCTCTAGAGCAGCCTTCCTTTCCACCTCCAGGTCCATATGGTGGTCCTGGAAACTTCGCTCTGGCAAATGCTCAGGATTTCGGCGACTTGATGATTGAAAGTCAAGATATTGATATGAGTATGCTGGGGTTGGACATGATGCCGTGGTTTGACTCTTTTGGACCACAGCTTGGTGGCGGCGTGATGGATATATTTGGTCCTTCTGGAACGTCACCGGATGCGTCGCATGGCACAGGCCAGCAAGGATGAGCATTGTGACCTTTGAAGTACCATTCTATGTTTTGAGACATCTAGTGTGATTGCGCAAACGATGGCATGTGTCATGACGGTTTTTATTTAACATAATGAGCTTGGCGAGAATGTGTAATGGATACAACCGACAGCCGAAGTCGGGCCAGTGAGCGATAGGCCAGCCGAACTTGATCCCTAGTCTATCGATAACCGTACCATATAAGTAAATGGTACCGCCATTGACGATCAACTGAATGAATCAAAGTAGATTTTGCATACATTACCAGATCATGTCTTCAGAACGTCGCAAATTTAATGTTCAGGCTCATCCGCCTCAACCAGCCTACCTAGCCCAGCCAGGGTCGATTCTGCACACAGATCGCAAACTCTACGACGGCATTGCAAACGCAAAACGTGAGCTGGTCGACGAGTTTGTGCTACCCATAAGATCTGGCAAGGCATGGACGGCACCGGCAGGTCACATCATAAGGTTCAGCACACCTGAAGGACCGCAGGTCGGCGATCTTGTGAGTTCTTGCCTCCCCACCGAGATGGACTCGACGAAAGCATCTCTCGAAGATCACCCTTTGCAAGACGAATACTGACGAGGCAAACACAGAACATCTGGAACAAACACAACCCGCGCGAGCGCTTCTGGGCATCACGCACACGACAGCTGCACGCCAGCCATGTCAGCACATACGACCGGCTGTGGTCGAGCCTACCGTACCTGCGCCCTATGGCGACGATCGTGCGTGACAGCCTGGGCGGCGAGGCGTACGGGGTGGATCGGTGGGGCGGGCGCTGCCACGACCTGCTGGGCACACGCTGCGATCCCTACGTCAACCACATGCTGTCCGGCGACTCGTACGACTTCCAGTGCCACAGCAACCTGACCCGCGCCGTCGTGCCCTACGGCCTGACCGAGTTCGACGTCCACGACGTGCTCAACATCTTCCAGGTTACCGGTCTCGACGCCGACGGGAAGTACTTCATGGAAGCCAGCCCAGCCGAAAAGGGTGATTTCCTCGAGCTCTTCGCCGAGATCGACCTCCTCTGCGCCCTCTCCACCTGTCCCGGTGGCGACCTGTCCGCCTGGGGTTGGGGTGAGGGCGGTGCGGATGATGGCAAGGGCGAGGGCAAGGGTGAGGGTAAGGCAGAGGCAAAGAGTATGCTCGACTGCTGTAGGCCGCTAAAAGTAGAGGTCTTCAAGATCCTCGATGAGGATGTCTTATCTAACTGGACAAGTCCTCAGGTTGCCGGTTATAAGGGCATGCACGGCATGGGCGTGCCATTGGGCGAGGTTAAACAGAGTTGAGTTCGATTGATGAGTGTATTTTAGCGAAGGGGTTGGAGGTTAAATGTGAGACGACCGCCCTCGAGATTTCGATGAGGGGAATAGATGTGCGCTTGCACGAAGTTAGAGATTGTCCTTGTCTTTCGTCTTTTCCATTTTCGATCAATGGCTGTCGATCAGTAGATTCCCAGCTCCCTCGTCGGCTTCGTTGTCGGCTCCACATCTTGCTAAGTCTGATCGACAATCTCAATACACAATGGGCGTCATGAAGATGTTCTACCCATTTAGCCGGTCTTGCGAGCTGGTCTCTTTCCCCGCGTTCATAGGACAGGTCAGGTACATCGTAGGTGGTATGCAGAAACGCAGGTGCCTCTTCAGTTACGCTGTGAACGTGACGGAATCCATCTCGACACCTCGCGCATCGACGTGGCAGCTTGGTATATTCCATCAGCGAGTCCACGATGGATTCTCGACGGCCTCGAGGTGCAAGATGTAGAGCAGGATTGTCTGCCGGCTAAAGCAATGGCGTTTGTTTCCGTAATCGATGCTTTCCCCCTCTCGTTGTCACCGCGACTGCTCACAATATTAGTAGGCATCCTCACGATTGAGATTCATGATGTTAGTTTCTGGTCACATTGGTACAGCAGTCGTCTGTAATTGCCCAGCATGACACGTTGGTGTTTTGTCCTTGCGTCCTTTGTGATCTCCGCCTTCGCCGTTAGCTTCACGGTTCAGTCCACCGGTGGCAATGCAACCAGCTCTTATCAATATGGCATCATGTTCGAGGTAAATCTTGATGGTCCTGCAATTGAAGGCAGATCGAAGGCACTTTTGCAACTCACATTTTTCAGGACATCAACAATTCCGGCGACGGTGGAGTCTATGCTGAACTCGTACACAACAGAGCGTTCCAGGGCGATGGAGTAAGTGACTCTACTTTCGTACACATCTCTGAAGACAATGGTAAATATATTGACGGTCTCGATGCTTGCAGCCGTTCCCGAGCAATTTGTCTTACTGGGCTCCCCTTGGAGATACCAGCCTTTCGTTGCAGAATCTCTCCAATCCACTGTCTGCTGCTCTGACAACGTCCATGCAAGTACAAGCAGGCACCAATGGGACGACGGTCGGCTTTTCTAATGAAGGCTTCTGGGGATTTCCAGTCAGGCAGGCTTGGAAGTATAGTGGCTCGTTCTGGCTGACGGGCCACTTCGATGGCAATATCACAGCCAGCTTGCGCTCCAACAGTTCGAACACCGCCTTTGCAAGTGCTCAAGTCTCCGTGACCAGCAACGATCGCAGCTGGACTCAATACAACTACACGTTTCAGCCGTCGTCTGATGCTCCCGATAGTAACAATACTTTGTTCTTCGAATGGGATGCTTCGGACCAGAACGGTGATCTCAACTTCAACTTGATTAGCTTGTTTCCACCAACCTATAAAGAGCGACCAAATGGGTTGAGAGTTGATCTCATGGAAGCCATGAGTGCATTGAAGCCAAAGCTCTTCAGACTGCCAGGAGGGAATAACTTAGAAGGTAAGTTGGCTATTCAAACTTCAATTTGTACATTCAGCGAGTATCACACTAAATTTACTTGACGTAGGTATTGGCTCGCCATACCTGTGGAACTGGACCCAGACCATCGGTCCTATCGAGCAACGCCATGGTTATCCCGGCACTTGGCAATACGAAAACACGAATGGCCTCGGTCTCATTGAGTATATGCTCTGGGCTCAAGACATCGGAGCAGAAGTCTCTCTGGCAGTCTGGGCCGGCCTATGGCTGGACGGTACCGTTGTGCCAGAATCTGAACTGCAACCTTATGTCCAGCTGGCTTTGGATGAGCTTGAGTTCTTGACTGGAAATACCTCGACGCATTGGGGTGCCTATCGCGCCCAGCTAGGCTACCCTGACCCTTTCACTGTCAATTTCGTCGAGATTGGTAACGAAGACTCTCTCAACAATGGCACCGCCTCATACGAAGCTTACCGCTTCAATGCTTTCTACAACGCAATCTCAGAAGCTTATCCAGATATCCTGATCATCTCTTCGTACTACGACGTCAATGGTTCCACACCTCCCTATCAAGCGGCAGGCGACTTCCACGAATACGCCCCTCCTGTGCAGATGAGCAGCCAGTTTGGATTCTTCGACAACTACACATCAGACCATCCTATCCTGATCGGAGAGTATGCTGTTGTTCAGTATGATGTTCCTGGTGAGTATGTTGTCGATTGGGATAACGGCCCTCGTGCTGGTCGGCCATTCTGGCAAGGCACGGTGGCAGAAGCCATTTTCCTCTTGAGCGCTGAACGGAACAGCGATAAGATCTTGAGCGCCATGTATGCTCCAAGTTTCCAGAACCAGAATGCATGGGGTATGTCATAATTTGTCAATCTTGAGTCCGTTGTCGCTAACGTTGTGCATAGAGTGGATCCCTGATCTGATCAGTTACGATGCCGACCCTGATCACACAGTGCTGAGCACTAGCTATTACATGATTCAGCTCTTTTCCAACAATCTCATCTCTGAGACTCTGCCCAGCGTCATCACTGAAGGCAGCTACAATCCTGCCTATTGGGTTGCAGGGCGCAATGCAGATACAGGCTCCCACATCGTCAAGGCTGTTGTGTATAACGCCACGGAAGACACATCCTTCAATGTGACCTTTGAAGGAGTCGGCCAAAGTGCACATGCTACTCTGATCTACCTCACAGCACCATCGCTCAATTCTACCAACGAGATCGGGCATACTGCTGTCCAAACTCATATCTCTAATCTCACAGCCAGCGCGACAGCCTCATTCACCTTCGAACTGCCGCCGTACAGCATCGCTGTCTTGGAGATATCTGCCCAAAATGGTGGATATTCAAATCCAGCCGATAGATACGGCTGGCAAGGCTTCAAGAGTTGGCATGGCCATGCTTGGCGTGCAAGTGGTAGACACTGACTACGCCATTGCGTGGAACCAGCTTGAGCGTTTGAACGATGATGGTGCTGTACGGTTGTTTATGAGTATCCTAGGAGAGGCTGGTGATGTGGAAGATTCGGTATCACTACGTCTTGCATTGATCATGACGGTTGGCTTCACGAATGAAGCGCTGGGACTGCTAGACGGTGTGTCGTTTGGGCCTTATCAGCAGTACCATGTACGGCCAGCCTTATAAGGAGAGCTATGCAAGCAACAATCTGAGGTGCTTTACTCACCCTGAAGGCGATCGTCGTTGTCATGTATTGCCCTCGATATTAGCTCGATGCATTGCCATTACACCGCATACTGCTTTGAGTAGCCAAATACCGAAATCCCAATGGAGATTCCGCGATCAAGTCTGTTTGGGCATCATTGTGAAATTATATTCAATGGCTTCAGAGCATTGATGGAGAGTGGAGAGGTCATCCTTGAAATTCCCTGAAAACATGACCTGAAGGCGTTCATGGCCAATAGTTGTGAAGCAGACGATGCTGCTATTACCTATGTATGGACTGGATTACGCGGTTGGTATACCGAATCCTTTGCAACATCAACATATCGACTGTAACAGTGAGCGAGACGTGAAAAGGCATATCAAGGCCAGGAGAAGCCTCGGGCGACTTATTATATATATGGTGAAGTCCACTATAGCAGTCTTTGGTTAACGGTCGAGTAAGGATTCCTAACGTCGACCTTGAAGAGCGAGAGTGTCCCGATGTAGAGCCGAATTGGGCCAGAGAACATCACGTGACTACGCGTCGTTCTACTGTCAAACGCCCGCGTAAAACGCGTATCCCAAATTACGCTCGCCGACAAGACATTCCCGTGTGAACGTCTCGGAGACCCTTATCGGAGCATTCGTTGGTCTTGTGCGATGTATCATTGAAAGATGGCAACATGGTGGACTACTTATCGAGATCTCTATACTTGACCAGGTCGTGATGAAACCCTTCCGACCGCCCACAATTGTGGCAAGAACGCCGTCTAACAGCCAGCGAGGTGCCACTGCTGAACGAACTAGCATCAGCGGTGAACCAGCCACAAAAAAGCGCAGGATTGTGCATGATGATGAATCTGAAGATGATGCCAAAGCGAATCTCTCAGCCGCCAAGCTGCTCCAGCATTCAAACCGGAAGCCAAAATTTCAAGCCCCTCTTGTTCGCACGCCTTTGAGAGACGTACAAGCCAATTCAGGCAATGACGAGTCTGAAGAGTCGGCTGAATCGTCTTACTTCAACGTATTGTGGTAAGTCAAATATTAGCTTTTTGTAAGGAAAATCACTAATGGCACAAGGCGAAAGTTCACAACAAAGAAGAACAAAACCTGGGACGGCGACGGTATCCTAAGCCTAGCCAACGACACAGCTACCCTTCAAGATGTTTCTGGAAAGGTACTCGGCTCTCAGGTTTGTAGAGCTCCCCTTGCAGTCGGATCCACTCTCTCAATTGGATCTCGTGAAATCGAAATCGACTCCCTCATTTCAAAAACCGATTTCCTTGCGGGAAAACCCTTTCTCGCAGCTCTCAATAAAAAGATGGAGAGGAAGGAAAAAAGAACCGACTCTAAAAGCGTCTCTGCAAGATCCCAAGCCCGCCATGACAAAATTACGGCCACTCAAGTAGAACGTCCAACTCCTGCAATTGCTGCCAGTGCAAAGAGCAGGAATGGGTTCAAAAAGCCAACTCAAAGCGATTCCGTGCAGCTTGAAAAGCCAGTTCCGCAAATCCCAACACCGCGTCATGACCCTGAAGCAGCGGGTGCACTGGTTATGAAGCGACCTGATGCCGTGCCGAAAGGAAGACAGATTGTTGATGTTGTGGTTGATCCAATACTGACTCGTGCCCTGCGAGAGCACCAAAGATTTGGTGTTTCTTTCATGTATGAATGTGTCATGGGCATGAAGCCTTTTGCTGGAGAGGGCGCGATTCTGGCAGATGAAATGGGACTTGGCAAGACGCTGCAAACAATTGCTCTCATCTGGACACTACTCAAACAGAACCCTGTCTATGGAGACGCGCCAGTAGTCAAGAAAGCTCTCATTGTATGCCCTGTCACCTTAGTCAATAATTGGCGCAAAGAGTTTCGCAAGTGGCTAGGAAACGAACGGATTGGTGTTTTTGTCATGGATGATGCCACCAGCAAGAATAGGATGCGAATCACGGATTTCACGAAGGGCAAAAGCTACCAAGTCATGATAGTTGGTTATGAGAAACTGCGAACAATAGCAGATGAACTTAGCAAAACGTCGGGCGGTATCGACCTTGTGATAGCAGATGAAGGCCACCGCATGAAGACCGCCCAGAACAAGTCAGCGGCCGCTATCAAGCAACTGAATACGGATCGCCGCATCATCCTTTCTGGAACCCCTATCCAGAATGATCTCACAGAGTTCTGGAACATGGTAGATTTTGTCAATCCCGGATTGCTTGGAAAATACAACGTATTCAAACGTGAATTTGAGACGCCAATCTTGAAGTCACAACAGCCGGGAGCTTCTGAAGCTGATCTCGAAAAGGGTGAAGGCCGATCAGCTGAATTGGCTAATCTCACAGGCATGTTCATTCTACGGAGGACTGCTGAGATACTGAGTAAGTATCTTCCAGCAAAAACAGAGTACGTCGTCTTCTGTCAGCCGACAAAAGCCCAGGCAAATGTCTACCGAAAAATCGTTGGTTCTTCAACTTTCAATGCAGCCCTTGGTTTCGGAGGAATGGCTCTGGAGCTCATCACGTTATTAAAGAAGGTCTGCAATTCACCAACACTTCTCCTCAAGAACGGTGGTAGCGGCGAAGAAGCTGTTCGGCCTGATCTGATAGAAGCTGTGCCGACGTCTTTACTTCGCACACCTGGTGCAAGCTGCAAACTACAGGTGCTTGATAGCTTGCTGCACCAAATCCGAACTACTACGGATGAAAAGGTCGTGATCGTTTCCAATTACACAAGCACACTCGACATCCTACAACAATTACTAACCAGTCTCGGTTACGACTTCTTTCGTTTAGACGGATCAACACCAACGTCAAAGCGGCAGGACATGGTGGACAAGTTCAATAGAATAAGGCCATCAGCGGTATTACCGGCCTCATACACCGGTGGTAAGGCTGCGAATGATGCATTCGTATTTTTGCTCTCTGCTAAAGCTGGTGGAGTGGGGATCAATCTTGTGGGTGCTTCTCGATTGATACTGTTTGACCTCGATTGGAACCCTGCAACGGATTTGCAGGCAATGGCACGCATCCACCGTGACGGGCAGAAACGGCCGTGTTTCATATATCGATTTCTCGTTCAAGGCGCTCTAGATGAAAAGATCTTCCAGCGGCAAGTCAGCAAGACTGGTCTGGCTGACAGTATCGTTGACGGCAAGAATGGCGCTTCTGGGTTCACAAGGGATGAACTCAGAGATCTGTTTCGCCTTGATGAGAGGACATCAGGCTGCCAGACCCACGAACTACTTCAGTGTCCATGTGGAGGGAAAGGGATTCCAGCGCCAAGTCTTGATGTTACCGACGATACCGAGTCGGATGATTCTGGATCACGCAACGATCTGGCCTTGCTCAGTACGTCCAATGCCACTACAGAACCGTCAACACCGGTCGTCGACGATAGCGGAGTTGAAGTTCTAGACTTGCGAAATGATGATTCCGAAGCCAGCTTTTCACGACCAAAACAGCTAGACTACACTACAGGAAGCAAAGTAGACATGGTCAAACAGGAGGCTGATATCAGGAAGCGAGCAAAAGCATGTAAGGATTCAAATGGAAAGTCGAAGATGCTTAGTCTAATGCAGTACGCTCATTACGATGTCGCCAATGCTGGACTTGAGGATGGGGAAGATATCATGGAGCAAGCGATAGAAGATGAATGCTTACGTTCTGTACTGAAGGAGGATGGTGGCAGGGTGAAATTTGTGATGAGCAAGATCAGTTCATGAACACCTTGACAAAGCTGAGAATATATAGCTACTATCGGCATCATCTTAAATACAGAATTGGAGTCAAAAGCCAGGGTCATAGTACGTGGCGGTACAAACTTTGTGGAAGAAATGAAGAAGATGATATACAAAGTATACGGGTTCGGTTGTGAACCTTGGTCAGGTGGTATCGTTCAAAAATAATCATCAAATCGTGGCCATAGAGGCAAGAATACTGTTCGCAAGAATCATTGTGGAATCTCTCGCCTCAGACGCGAGGGCATCACAGGGTGGTGATTCAGAGCAGGGTTTTCCCTGCTCAAACTTTTGTTTGCATCGACATCGGTCATTGAGATGTAACGCTCAGCCGAAGAGCGTCCATAGACTGTTGTTCATCATGACATCGGTCCAGTGTCCACGGGGAACAGGCGTTGGGGTGTAATCGTACTCGGCCCAAATCGCCTTGGCCAGGTTGGCGGCGATCCGGATGGGTCGCGGGGGGAGACAGGTCTGGAAGCACTGGAAGCGGTCCATGACAAAGCGTCGCGAGTTGGCGACCTTGAGGGTGCACTGGGTGAGAGACAGTCCCGTCCATCCACCCGGGGCTCCCGGCTTCGCGGCTTGCATGCTGCGGTCGTGGATTGCGGACTGCTTCCGTGCCTCCGTGCCAGCCTCCAACGCGGCAAATTTGCCGTCGAAGGCTTCGAGAGCGAACCCTGGCTCTGCGAAGGTCGGGGTCGAAACCGGCCGGTCGAACTTCAGACCGGTCGCGGCTACGAGATATAGCATCGGCTGGATGCACCTCGTCCCTGATTCAACCGGTATGTGCTGTAACAGATCCAGCAGCTGGAAAGTCAACGCCAGGATGGCTTCCTCGCGATTATCGCTCGGTCTCTCATCGCTGAAGCGCACGATGGGGACATCTCCTCTCGAACTCAGAAGGACTTTTTTGATCTGGAGGTCTGGGAATGTTTGGTAGAGCTGAAGTAGCGAGGCGAGGCGATATGCTTCCGCCACCCTGACCAGATGAGCTATAGGAGACTTGCCGTCACCGGTGTCGAAGGTGGAGCTTGTAGAATCCTCTGGGTCGTACTCTTCGACGTCAAAATCGAGTTCTAGAAGGTCCATCTCAAACTCGTGTGCAAGCTGGATGTCTCTGATGGATTCGTACAGCTGCGCGGCCATCCTCACACCACCGTTCCTGCTTCGCTGTCTGTGGGTACGGCACAAAGCGAGAACCAAGCTGAATTGTTCTTGTACCTCGCTCGATATACCTGTCCATGGGTGAAGATCCTGCATCTTCTTTTTCTTCTTCGGCGTTGGTCCTGAACTTTCCTTGGGCGACGTGCTGGAGTGGCGACCTGGGCTAGTCTCGGAACCAGCTATCTCAAGCAACTTGTACTCTGTATAGCCTTCTGTCAAAGCCAGGGCGTTTCGATGGCTGTCAGGGCTCACGACATTGTACAGCATCTCCCAGTACGTAAAAGCATCGCGAAAGTACTTCAGGTATTTGAGATGTTCAGGCGTCAGTTTCGATTTTTGGCGTTCGAAATTGGCGAGGATTTTTCTGGCAATACCCAGGAAAGAAGCGCCGATCTCGCCAGGGACTGTCCAGCATAAAGAAGTACCCATTGCAAAAACTGCGAATAGCGTTTCTACAGGAAGGTTACCATTGGTGTTCTTCCAGGCTTCTGGATCTTGCTTGAGATCTTTTTGAATCGCTTCTACAGCTCTACTCGAGATCGACACCAGGTGCGGTTTGAGATGTGGAAGGCTGTCCATTAGATATGCAGCGGACATACTCTGTAACGCCAGTGTGACGGGTTCCGAATGTTGCCAGGTCGCATATGCAAGTTGACGGTTCATGTTGTTATCGGAATCGTAGGCCGACCACATTGGACAGATGTCGGTGAACCAGTACTCGATAAGGGTGGATGAGATATCGACTGGATTGTACGATATACTGGGCGAATAGTAATGTTCTTCGGCCTCCTCATATGTTGGATAGCCTGGATTTCTACGACGAGCCACTTGGGTTTGGCTGTTGTTTACTGGTTCAAGGGCCATGTTGTAGGGATCGCCAATTGGATTCGAAATTTCAGCAAGTAGCCAATCAAGATCTGTATCTGTGGTTGGAAATAAGTCTTGGTCGCTTTCGATCACTTCATTGAACCCTGATGGTCCGTGTGGTGGCACATCTTGGGTGGCTTCAGAGCGCAGCAGAGGGGCCGTCGCCAACACTTCATCCTCTACCTCCTCATCTTCCAGAATCTCGCCTGGAAAGTCTTCCGCATTGTCCTGGTTTTCGAAAGCATCTATGGTGCTGATGGCAAAATTGAAACGACCTGGTCCAGCATCTCGAACAGGGTTCTGCTCAGTCGGATGTTGGTGGTCCTTGTCCGATCCACCACCGCTAATCTCGTGAGCAAGGAATTTCTCGTATTTAGTCGACCAGCGCAGCTCCTGCTTGTAACCTGGACACTGCCTTCCTCTGCGTGTGCATTGAAGGCAGGCAGGTCGAGTCTCATCGCATTTGAACTACCAGACATCAATAAAGTGCATCGTGCGAAGTGGCAAAGGCGCAAGCGTACCCTTTTCTCCTTGCATGTGCGACATCCAGATCTAGATTTGCTCTTTTTGTCTCTAGCTGGCCCTTTCATCACAGACTCGGGTGACTTGTTGGCTGGAGCCGCTGGGTCTGTAGGCATTTCGCGTTGGCTCAAGCCTCAGAAGAGGCACCTTTGGAAGAGAATTGACAAAGATGTCGAGGGGCAGAACAGGTAGGAATGAAAAGCTCGGATTACATGGAATGTATATCTATAATTCTATCACAAGGTATGGCTAAGTCTGGTGAGATCCAATCGAACATGAGCCGTCCTGGTCTGGCCTGGTCTGTTCTGGTCTGGCGACATGAATGCTGGACAAGAGACGAGGTCGGAAAGGCTTATCGAAGCCCCATCGGCGAGTGTAAGGCGACGGGCGCTGGCTTATCGGTCAAGTCCAGCGTTATCGGAGCCGCGGGCTAACCGTGTCTGGCCAGAAAATCCCCTCAGGCACGTCGTGAGTTCGCCGTCGCTCAGGTCGGCTGGATTTGGATAAATGTTCCATCATGTCACGTGCTTTGGCTCCTCGGTCTGCTCCATTTCTTCCGACGATGCTGCATTCTTCAGCAGCTGGTTCTGGTAGCGTGAGCTGATCTCTGGGAAGAAGATACCCGGATGCGCTATGGACATCAGGACCGTGGCGATGGCAATCATCCTGTGCCGCACAAACGTGCCGTGTCAGCTGCAGTCCTGATCAAGGTTTTTCATGCATCAGGAGCGTCGTAGATCGCATAGACTTACATTCCATCCAATACCAGGAAATCCACCTCGTGTCTCTGCATAGGACTGCCCCATCCACCGGACATCTCGGGAATTCTAAATGATGGAGTCGGTCAGCAGATTGAGGATGGTTGGTGATGGGCGTGCTTGGCTTACCGATAGATGCATCGGATGAAGATGGTGGTGAATGCGACTGAGAACGCGGCGAGATAGAACAGGAGTCCGTTGCCACCAGCACGAACCAATCCAGAATGCTTCTTGGCCAGGCTGACACCAAAGTCAATCGCGAGCAATATGCAGACGAACATGGTCAGGACTTGGAATGCAATGCCGGCAATGATTACGTCGTTGCCAATCTTGATGGTGACGAGATCTCCCGACGAAGCGAGACCTCCACCAGCTGCCTGAGCAATGATGCTGATGGCATCGCAGCTGATGAAGATCCAAGGATACAGGCGAGGAGGTATCCTCGACTGGTCTGGGCCGAAGTGAATGACCAAGTGTTTGAGGGTCAGATAGATGCCAGCCGCCAAGAATGATGGCGCCAGAATGAGGCAGACGATCTGCAGCTTAAACCCAGCCTGGTTCCAGACATTCTTGTGCATGATGATTCTACCTGCATATCCAAGGGCCTCTAGACAAGATCCTATGGTGGTGACGGCGAGGAAGGCCCTCAGCCGGTAGCGTATGCCCAGGCCAAATTGGATCAACGTGCAAATGCCAAACACCACGAGGAATATTATGTTGCCTGCGAGATTGGGTACATAGCCGTACGTGGTGGCCTCGACCGGACACTGCGGCGAGACCTCCGTACAGATGTCATATACGCCCATGGCTGGATTGTCAGACACATGGTGAAGTCGCGGATCGTGGGACTTCCACTGATCTTATTATAAAGACTACATCAGCGCTGCTCCACGCAATGCTTAACAAATCGACATCCCCTACAAATTTACCAGCATCTGTCATTCTGGCTCGTACACCATCCTTTTCTGGTCAGCAACAATGCTCGCTCGTCGTATTACGCTCGTACGCTATGCCTGAAGCGGCATCCCCCCCCCGTCGGCACGGAGAGTTCCCGACGGACTTCAGATGTCTCCGTTTCATCGTCGTACGAAGCTGATTGTGGTCTGAATATTCGTCAGTACCTTTGAAGGGTTCTTATAGCTGAGATGCTGGACTTTCGAGTGTTTGAGTATGACGGTCGATGATTGATGTATCAACGTCGCCCACATCATCACCGGCATGCCAAGTAGGAGACCACACTCGAAGTCAAGACTGGGCTGCAGCCGCTGCAAAGCTCGGCATGTAAAGGTACGGTCCTTACTCCCTATTGTTGATTGTGTCTCGACTCTCGGCTGAATTGGCAGCGGCTAGTGTGATTTGAATCTCCCGTCTTGCTTCAATTGCCTAAGGCTAAAGCAGGATTGCTCCTTGTCTTTGGACCTGGGCCACCCGAGTCGACCAGGTACCCCAACCGTGCAGGCCACCGGCAGCTATTATGGATCTCCGTCAGGATCAGAATCCGTCGTCCACCCGGTACCGTGTCCAAGTCCATCGCAACATTACGACATGCTTGACTTGAGGCTCATGCATCGTTGGGCTACTGTTACTGCCACTACCCTCTCGTCATCTGTGAGCGCACAGCAACTATGGCAGCATGTTATACCGATCAAAGCCCAGGCCTATCCGATGTTGATGAGTGGCCTGTTGGCCATTGCTGGCATTGATTTGCTACGCGTCACGCAAACGCAAACCGAAGATCATGGCGTCCGTAAAGACTGGCTCAGTAGAGTGCTTCACCATAAGCAAATTGCCATAGACTTGTTCCAGGAGCAGATCAAACTGGTTGTTTCTCAGCTTCCTAGCGCAGATCGAGATGTCTTGACCCTGTGCTCCATCTTGCTTGGCATTCTCGCCTTCGCCCAGGGTCTACATGACTCAGAGCCATCTGACCTGAATGAGATCGTCGACTCGTTTACTCTCTTGCGCGGAACGAGGGCTCTCTGGGCTTCGGGCTATCGGATTCCAGAGGACAGCGACATGGCACCGGTAATATATGGCGATCGATCCGAAAGCATTCAGAGCTTCTGTCGGCGCTATCTTGACGGGAAGTGGTTTGCCTCGCTTGATGAGTTACATCTGAATTCGAAGCTCCCAGCCCAAAAGGATGCGATTGCCACACTGAAGTTCAGCGTTGGAACGACAACCCCCCATAATCCGGAAAACTTCCTCCTAGGCTACTGGCCATCTGCCGTTTCTGATGAATTTTGCACGCTTGTTAGAGAGAAGGACGAAACTTGTTTTGATATCATAGAACGGTATGCTGACGTTGTTAAATTGAACAACGATGTTTGGTGGGTTGCTAGTTGGCATCACAAGCTCACTAGAACCATTGCGCAGAGCCGAGCCCATATAGATCGTAGCTCTACTAATTAATTTCGCTCTGATATATGGTCGTTAATCCAACATGAGAACGGTGTGGTTTTGGCATGTTTCCATAGGGGAGAGCGTGCGAGAATGCTAGGTAGTACAGCATGTCTACGAGGTGACCGTAGGGAAATATAGCATTTTCCAGCTCCACTGGTATACTATATGCTCCCACTCATTTGCATGAGCGGCTCATCCCTAGACTCGAAAGAAGGCCCAATGCGAATTGGCTTTCGCTTTCCTAGAACTAGCCTTACCATCCCATCTCATCCAACCCTGCTTATCCGTGCTTTGTCCTGTCCTCTTGTCTTTTGGCAACATGCTAACATATAGCGATCTACTCCTTTGGGGAGATGAAAAAGTGTTACTGCAGGATCTTGGTTAAGACGAGAAGAAACTACGCTGTTGTATTAGTAGAGGTTTGCGATTGGCTGGACGAGCTAACGATTTGCTGATTTATCGACAAGAAGAGCTGGATATATAGTTCTTCGCATGTCGAGAAATGGTATTCCAAAGGTCCAACTCCATAATCTGTAGTTCATAAAATTTGCCAATACCAAGCTGCTGGGAGTTGGCTCGACCGGCGAAGTGAGAGGCAGCCTGACCTCATATTGCGAAATCATCCGAAAAGACTTGTAACCAAGAGTTTGTCGAAATGTTTCTTGATGAATCTGGCCGAAAATGTGAGAAATGGTGAATGAGGTGAATGAATACAAATCTGTTCACTAATGATGATGTTGATGGCTTGTCCTACCTCCTACGTAAGGAGGCGCCTGGACCTCTTTGGCCCGCAACGCCTGGCCAGTGAAACATGCGTCGCTAGGCCTAGGCTGGTCACCATCTGAGATTCCTGACGTGACCGGACGCACTACCTAGTACCATCTTCCCAAGTGGGAGAAGATCATGGCGTTCAGACAAAAGCAAGTTCACAATGCTCAACAAATCCATCTGTCCAGTTGCGCATTTGCCGTTCCTACTTGGAAGGAACCATTGGCAAGCCACCACCAAAGATACCCGACAGTAACAGACACAAACCTCACACGCAGCCACCAACCTGAGTTCCCGGCAACGCCACAGATGCAAAGCATCGTTCATCCTACCGCGCATACTCATATGCATGTTCGCTGATTGTGCCGAAACGCCCCTTCACGACACGAAACAGTATTGTACCTCTTCCACCGGACTTCGGTATGGCGCCGAACCCTATCATGATCCCGCGCAAACAACAGCGCCACCAAGAGAATGCGAGGAAACCTCCCAGCAGAGCCACATCTATTTCCCTGATCAGTACCTCTATAGTTGTTGCTTTGGTTTCTTTCCATCCATGGGCTCGTAGGTGGTTATCATCTGGATGTGCAGCTATCTCGCTGCTCACGATATACGGCTCGGCAACTGGGGTTAGGATCTTTCCCTCTATTCCTCTCTGGCTCCTCTTGCTGGCTCTCAACCTGGCATACGCCGTTTCATCTACCTCATGGCTTCTCATCGGCCTCTTTACTCCAGCCTGCTGGATCTTTGCATTCATCACATGCGTCTGGCAGTTCCAATTCGCCGCCAAATTCCTGAGGAGAAGGCTTCGTGGCCTTCTAAAACACCTACATCTGACAAGAGATATGATTGCCCTGTTTAACCTACCTGCGCTGGAGATCGATAGGGATGTAGATGGGCTCTTTGTCGTGCGAGGTCTGACACTCTCGATCTCCAACCTCACCATTCAGGCCCATGGAGTGGAATTAGGTACCACTATACTAGAACCACCTCATCTGGGAATGAAATGTTGCTGACACATCCTAGGTTTAAAAGTGACTCGAGATATAGAGCTGGCTCTCTACGTGGATGAGTTAACGATACATTTGTTCAGGCGTATCGAAATTGGTAACGTCTATGGCAATCTTAAAGGTGGTGAGATCGAGATGACCTTGATTGATGTCGACGCCTCCCCTACTGGCAACAGCGAAGGTGACGATGACTCGATTTTGAACGTCGATACTCCTCTACTTAGAGCTGCAAGTGTCGCATCCAGTGGATTGGGCTTACCACGCCCGAGCATTATGCGGGAGATGACAGGAGGCATCCCACTGGAGGATTCTTCTGCCCTATCGGGTCTAGATGCAGTCAAGACACTTTCCACGGACGAGGATGAAGCACATAAGCAATACATGGCCCTACTGGAGGAAATCAACCAAACAAGCCACATATACCAAGCGAACGAGCGAGCAAAGACTGACAGCGACAAGTCTGGTTTCGTGCTTGAGGATGAGAAAGTGGTTCGCGCTGCTATCTGCGCAAAGTTACAGGATATGCCCTCAGTCCCTCATCCACCGACGCATTCAGTGAAAGTTAGCACCCTTCAGAACTCATCGCCACCATACGTTCGCAACTTCATGCACCGACTGCCTTTTCTCTTAAGGTTACTATTGATGCCAATCAGCTATTTCCACCCCATCAGCATTGATGCTATTTGTGTTGCCGGCTCAGGCAAGTGGCTCACCTCGCTAATACAACAGAATGTGTTCAAACATCATCCCACTCTGGATGCAGAAGTTCGACGCCTAGAGAGGAAGGTGTGTGGTTGGCTGGCAGATGCCAATTTTTGCGTCGAGCTATCAGATATCAGCGCACTTGGGCAGGTACCTTTGCGTACGATCTATGACATCGTTGCATACCTCAAATTTGCGGACCTAACTGCATATCGAACCTCGCTTGACAATGGACACATCCAACGAGTTGTACACCTGGGTGGTGCTGATGCTACTTTCACGATCCCTTCGTTCTTGCTGCCCCATCACGAACACATATTACCCGCGCCACCGACAAAAGAAGACGAGATACAACAGGAGGAGAGTGTGGCAAATGCTGATGATGCGCCTGAGATCGTTAAAGAGGAACAAAAGCTCAAGGAAGTTAAGAAGGACGAGACACAGGTCATCATGAGTGTACATGCAAGCCTGCCGGCCTCCTTTGATCAGTCTCTCCTCAACTTTACTGCTGCTCTTGTGAAGGCCACAAAGGTGATCGAAATGGAGAAGGAGGTTGACAATGTGGATGAGACTGAATTTACGCTTTCGCGTGCATCGACCACGACCTCCTTGGGAGGAGAGGGTACGGCCTCACCTTCCAAAAATGGCTTCAAAACCTTTACCAGAGGCATACGGCAGAATTTGAAAGACAACACAATGACCAGCCAAGGCTTCAAGGAGTTGGCAAGGGACCTACATCAGACAACCAGAGACGGTATGAAAAAGGCTGTGGTTGGAGGCGTCGTGAATGATCGATGGATTGCAAAGATGGTGGGAAAGATCGCTGCAAAGCTGGAGCGAGCACAGGGCGATGTCGGTTATTCCGGTGGAATACCTGTTTCGCTGAAACCTTATCGCGCTGAGGGTGATCTACCTCCTAAGATTTTACCTTGATATTACCTTGATACCCCTACGCATACTCTTACTTGCAATTTACCTGGGATGTGACAGCAGGGTCATCTTGCTTGCATTGATGCGTATCTACAGTTCTTCGTTCGGGAATGTGCACGACCAAGCTTGGTAGAGTTCCACCCCTCTATCATCAAGAACTGCCCAATCCATTGCATGTGTATCATTGCTGAAACGCCTTCACGCCATCTTGTCACCGGCTGATGTACTCTGCAGCTTGGAAGCGGCTGGGCATGAAATTCTACGGATTATCGAAGATAGTATTGGCCTCCCTCGACTTGGCCTGAACCTTGAACAGGAGTGCTCTAGTGCGCTAGCCATACATAGATCTCATTTCCTAGGCGATGCCTAACTTCCCACATGGTGACGAACAGTCAGCCATTGGTTAGGTCGCTTACGAAAGCCGGTCAAGCCTGCGCTATGAAGCCAGAATGCGTTTACGAGGCAAGATTTCGAAACACTCTACAGCTTCGCATCGCACTTTAGGCAACGAAGGCAGTAGAACACATCTCATCCCAGTGCGACGATAGTCTGTCTTGACACGCTCGACGCTGAGCAGGATCGTAACATTCTCAACAGTGATTGTTGTCGTCGATACGCTGCGCGAGGCAAAGAGCAATAACATCCAAACATCCCTGCCTCAATCGCTTCCGTTATCTCTCAGGCCCAACTGTGGCGCCAGTTCTGGGTTATGAGATAGAGTCCAGGCCATAACAAGCTTGTCGCAAGACATCCTGTGTGGTAGATACGCCTAGAATGTGCAAGCCAATCTAATCGAGTACCTCTCCATTGTCGTGCCCCTTTGGATATTTTTCGGATTGCATTGTTTCTAGGCTTGACCCTACATAGTCTCCATAGTAACTGCAGTGCTTCGTTCATACTACATAGAACCCGTACTGCATTATTAAATCCTGTGCGCCTTTTGATATCAACCCAATATCAATGTAAGGAAGTGGAAAATTTAATGCAGAACAGTTATAGACGATTGCACGCCAACTCTTTGCTTCTGCTTGTAAGAGGCCAGACAGACTCGTCACCGTATCAGAATCGACACTATCACATAGTGCCAGGGAGCTGACCTGGCAAGGATGTCACTGTGACGCTTGATTATGCCTTCAAGCATCGAGGAAGCACAACCGATCCATATCAACGAATTGCTCAGCAGGCCAAACTGCAATAAGATAGAATCAGAGTCTGCAGTTGTGGATCTCATTGAAAATTGTACCAATCCTTACATCCTGACGCGAGTTTTGACTAGTAACGTAATGCTACACTTGACAGTTTCAGACGTTCAGTAGATGGAAACCGATCGTCGAAGCGGAAGGAACTCGATATGTCAAAGCCGATCTGCCTACGTCTCTGGAAATCTACTAACCATCTCAACTGTCACGGTGGAGCAAAACAATGGAGTCTCGAATCGAAGCTTCATCATCAATCTTGATGAGATGTCGATGCATCCCGTCGTTTGATGGTCGTTGTACGGCATATCTACGTACCCAAACACTGAAGAGCCGCAAAAGACGGGGCAGATACCTAGATAGTCATGACAGGTCTATGTCATCATCATGATGAAACCCGTAACTTCTGACGCTCCAACACGACACAATGCGAAGACTGAGCCAAGGGTCGATGAACTAGAGAGACAAAGATGAAAAACTTCAAATATTCCCAATAATGACACCAACACTCTGCACTTTCAGCATCTCTTGACCTTACACATACTTCCCTGAGCTTCAACTCAAAACATCACCAAACCTTCAGAAGCACTACCATTCCCAACACTCACGCAATCACAATGTCTACCACTCGCAACACCGATTCCGTCTCCAGCCAGATGCCTTCCGGCGGCTCTGGCGAATTCCACGCTCGTGTGGAGCGTGACGAGCCGTTGACCACCCACGGCGTAAGTTGGATGCAGGACTGAGCTCTTAGGGGAGAGGAGGGAGAGAACATCCAAGCTGACTTCTGTTGCAGCACAAGCCGGGAGTGCTCGTCGGCAACGATGCCGTGCCAGAGTTCTCAGCCCAGACGCTGCCAGCCGGCTCGGCGCCAGCGGACCGCACATACCAGCCGAACCCAGTGGACGAGGTGCCGCTGGCAGACCGCAGCGGCATCTCATCCGCATCCGACACGCTGGGAGGCGCCACCTCTGCCCAGGTGCACACCGGCCTCGGCCACCCGGGCCAGGGCCAGACCAGCAACGAGCTGCACCACGACGGCCAGGCCGGCCGCAAGAACCCAGGCGTCTCGCTCGAGGGCACTGGCGCCACCGTCAAGCAGAGCGGCATCGACGCCCATGACCCTGCCTTCGCGAACCAGAGAGCGCTCGACAAGGACGAGGCGCAAGTCGGCCGTGGCAACGTTGGAGGTGCAAGCGCCGAGGACAGATTGCCAGAGTCGTCAGAGAGAATCGCTCACGAGAGGGCATGAATAACGAAAAGCGTTCGGATCGTTCATATAAGCCGGCATATCGCCGCATGATGGGCTACGATGTATGATTTAGGAATATGAGCATATTTAATGCATTCCGTAATGAAGGCTATCAAAGGCATCAGCAAAGATAAGCGTGCTTGTAGACCTTTCGTCTATGATTTGGGTATTGCCGGAAACTGGGTTAGACAACTTTACTCCTTCGTCAATCTCCATCACTAAAGCCGTCCCACTCATCCTCTTGTGAATCATCCCCTTCCTGCACGGGGTTCTCGGTTGACTCGTCTTGCTCACCATCACGGACAAATCCACATAGAAAGAACCCCATAGTACCCTCGCCGCTGCCCCTGACACATCTGAGACACGCTTGTGAGATTTCGTCCGGATCAGCTGCCAATATCTCTGCGTGTTGGTCTCGTATTGCAATCTCGACTGCTTCTGGGTCTCCTCTTCGTGGCCATTTCTGCAAACCACTGACCTGCTCATCTCGTAATAGTACACGCCAGCCACGCTTTCTGGCAATGTCGGACTGGAGCGCCGCAACCACGACTTCTTCATTTTCAGTCGCATGAATTGAGCAAGTCGAGTATGTAATACGTTCTGCAGCTGGAAATGCCATGGCGTGCTGAAGGAGGCGAAGTTGGAATTCGGCCAAGTTCTTGAGTCTCTTCTGCAGAGTAGCCTCATCGTCAATGTTTTCTAGCGGTGTCTCCTCGTCAACAGCCTCGTCTACTGGTGTTGTCGTCTTCGCGTTGTTTCCCTCTCGCTTTCGCTTGGTTCCGCGACCTGGTGCGCTCGGCACGGCATGATCCTGTGGCAATTTCAAAGCGAAAGAGTCCTTCTCTCTGCCGACAATGCCAGACCCTGAACAGCTCGGGTCCAGCAAGAGACTCTTTACATTAGCGAACCGCCGGTTGTTGGGTTTCAGCTTCGTAAAATCCTGTTTCTCCATGACATTGACAACGGACGTAGCACCAGCTTTGCGACACATCTTCTGCAAGGTTTGTGATCGTACAGGATCCTTCTCCGTGGCGTAGACATGCCCACATTCTCCTTCCTCACCACCTGCGCTTTCGTACATGATGGACGCCAGGTGCGTTGTCTTGTTACCTGGAGCAGCACACGCATCGATCACATCACCAGAACGAGAAGCAGGGTCCAGCAGGTAAGCCGGGAAGCAAGAAGCTTTGTCTTGTATGATCAAGTCGCCCTTTTGGTAGGACTGTGAGAAAGCAGTCGCATCATCCGTGCGCAGACCGACGAGATTCGGAATGTGTTCATCGATATAGATTGGCTTCGCAGACCCAACAGTCTCAGACTTCCAAAGGTCACTAACATTGGATACTTGACGGTGCTTGGCAAACGTTGATTGCAATTGATCTGACAGACTGGTCTTCAACGCATTGATCCTGACCCATCGAACACGACCCTCAGAGTCTCGCTCTGACGCTTCTTTGGAAGTGGTCTCGACATGTTGACGGAGGGCATCTACCGACGGGAAGCCACGACGCAGCCTTTCCTTTGTGAATTCGGCCGTCAATCTAGCTCGATGCCGCTTGATAGCTGCGTGCAAGCCATGCGTGACAGGCAGAGTGATACCCTTCTTGTTCAAGAGCAAGTCGTGCAGCAAGACCAGAGCAAGGGGTGGCGACAGGGTTTGTTTCTCATTCTTCAGCAAGCCGCTTCGCTCGATGACCTCGGACAAAATTTCACTCCATTTGCCAGCCTCTATGCTGAGCGCGACAAGCAACTTGGGATTGCTCTTCCAGGTCTTCTTACTGAACACCGTCGCCTTGATGGACTCTCCAGACTGCGAAGCCGTGGTGAGCACATCTGCCGCTTCGTGGTAGAGCGACATCGTGTCGAACAAAAATGGCAGAAATGTAAGGATGCTTGCATCATCCAATGGCAACAGAGATGGACGCGATCGTCAACGGGTCGGGTGGTCCCTTAGCCCTCCCGCCCGTGTCCCCGTGTACCCGCATTCCCGTCCTCCCGCATGCCGTATCCCGTATCCCGTGGCTTACCGTGGGGCTGTGTAAATGCCCTGCCAATCTTAATCAATGACCTCATCCTTCCTCATCCTGCTCTTCCGGGGTTTTCGATCGGCGCGCATATAACCATCATGAAGTAACACCAAAGCGACCATGAGTTCCTGAGATAATCCTCTCGAAAGTTTGCGCTCTCCTGGAACCTCTCGAACTGCGCTCTGAGCCATAAATCTAGTCCGATTGAAGGAACTCGCAGACAAGCTTTGCCCATCATGTCAGCTCAGCGGGCAAAGACGCCCAGCAGGACCGAACAGTTCATGCGTGGAGCCAGCGAGGTGCAGGACCCAGATCACAAGCTATGGGGGCCTGCAAGGTGGATCGTCGGATTGATCCAGCAGCTCATTGCCCTGATCATAATCACCATGGTCGAGGCTCTGAAGAACGTCGTATCTGGGACGAAGAAACCGCGCAAGCACGAGGACGACAAAGTCGAATGACGACCAGCAGCTGTTCCTCCATCCCAGCATAGGAAGGAAGGCATCTTCGCACCACGCTATGCCAGATACCCAGATGACACGACGACACTTGTTTACAGCTTCCGATTTCCTCTTATAATACCCTAGGCGCTATACCGGCACCAAGCTTGCGTAACAGCCATTGCTCCACTTTTCGAAACACCCTCACTTCCGCGGTTGCCAGGGATTCCTTGCTTGGATGTTGCACATATAGCCATTGAAGATCAACGGTGCCTTCTCGAGACTCGAACATGACTTTCAGGCGTCCTGGGGTCACCATTTGCACGGATTCAGGGACTCGACCTGCACTTCACGATGTCAATGCTGGCTCTAGCAAACTCGATGACCGTTCTCATGGGGAATCTTGTGTGGTGGATCTCGATAGAGACAAGGACTTCAACGGTCGCAATGTTGAGGGTTCACATGGTGCAATTACGGCAACCCTTTCCATGCAACGGAAGTGACAACACAAGATACAAACAACGATATAGAAAGTATGGATCATGTGCGAGGTGAAGCATTGGCTTCAAAAGTCAAAATGGCCTTGAGTTTGTATGTCTCAAATGCCAATGTTTGTCATGCTCCTATCTTCGTATGGTATAGAAACTTTTCCTCCTCTCCAACATTTCCTCCAAGACATCTTGCGACTTCTTCGATCCACGGCCATTGTGCGCAACTGTTGTGGCGGATGAAGTTTCATTCTATCGATAAATCGTGACCTTCCTCTGCTGCATGAAGCTGAGAAAATGACTATCCCACTGCTTGAGTTACCTCCGATTCCAAGCTTTAGTCTTCTGATTACTTCCCCACGATAATTCCCCACGATAGCAAAAGCTAGCCATTTAGTCAAGAGATCTTTTGCTTGGGAAGGTGAATTCCAATAGTATTGCTTTGCTGTCGGTTTTGATGGATGGAGCCGTTTGCACGTCATGGCGCGTGTGGCCAATGGCTGTCGGGAGCGTCGTCGACCTAATGCCAACTCAATGGTTGGTTGCTGACACTTTTGAAATCGAATCTTCTCATGTGTAGACTGCCTCACGGGTTGCGGATGATATATTGTGCGATGCACTGTGGAGGCTTCTTTGGATATGCTCGAAATGTCCTCTGCGTGTGAAGACAGGTACCTTCAGCATACAGAGAAGACCAACTCTGTAACTGCCTCAACCATTGACGAATCATCTCATATTTCAACGGTGGGAGCTTGACAGCTCTAGATGTGTCGACGTAAAGATCAATACGACATTCGAATACCGATGCAACAGCCAGCCAACCAGCCAACCAGATCGACAGGACGACGAATGTGTGTCTACAGTGGCAAATGCTCCCAAAGCATACCAGTTCTGCAGAGTGGAAAGATGGGATCGCGCTCCTTCGAAGGAGGATGCGCTGAAGTCCTATGGAGGGTGACGCCCTGAATGCGCAATATAAGGTGTTTCCAATCCTTGATAGTTGTGCCCTCCATCCAGGCTCTGGACTAGAGTAGTCGTTGCTCGTTTACTGTCCTGGAACATGATCTCTTGGAGTGGCGTCACCGGTGCAGTGGGTGGTGTTTGAGCGTTAGCGTCAACAACACTCGGGTCAAGCCTGGCCAACAATCTCTCGACGAGCTTCATGTGCGCCTGCTTTAGATTGCGTTTGCAATAATTCGACAGAAACACGTTGCATCTCATATCCAGTTCCTCACGAACGAAGAGACCATGTGCCGGCGCACCTGAAGCGATCAATCTCGGGTCTACAGGCATCTGAGGCTCCCCAGGCAGGTTACCCTCGATCGTCCACTTGGCAGTGATGTCCAGGCCAGCCGGTGCGTAGACATGCGATACGACAGCGTCTGGCAAGTCGTAGTAGCAAGTCTTGTATGTCACCTCGCCCTTCCCTATGCCAGCCTTGGGTAGGAATGTCAACTTGTCCGTGATCTCATACCAGGCGGCACTCAGCTCGGTAGGGTGACAGTTCGGTGCAGGGGTGGTGGATTGGAAGCGGACGACCAGCGGGTTGAAGACGATCATGTTGGTATGATCGCGGAACAAGCGCAAGGCGGCGGTGCGACAGGCGGTCGGCGGGAGAGGAGTGCACTGGGTCCACATGGACCTCTTGGACATGTCGGGATTCGAAGGTAGGCTGTTGATCCATGATTGCGAGGCAGAGGAGGAGGACGAGGAGGAGGAGGATGACGATGATGATGACGCAGTGGTGGTCGAGGAAGCTGGCGACGAAGAGGAGGACTGTGGGGATCTGAACGACATGGCTGCTGTGTGCCGAACGTCGAAAGAGGCTCTCCCAGCGCAATCGTCGTGCACGATGTGGTCGGCGGCTGATATGCACATACGACGTCTCAATCACAATAGAAATAGCAACGGCAATGTCACTCAGCCTGCCCTGCTGTAGATACCGTAGGTAGGATTTGGGTATCGAGACGGGGCTGTCGTACTGTACCCAGGTAAGCGGGGTAAAGTCGAATGAAAGTATCACTGGACTGGGCTGGGCTGAGCTGGGCTGAGCTGAGCAGAGCTGGGTAGTGGTCGTCCATCCAGTATATGGGTGAAAACCCCCCGTAACGGCTGCAAGCGCAATGCTACCTAGGGATGGATGGTCCTGGCTGATTGTGTTATGTGTCTGTGTCGGTATGTATTACCACATGAGTATGTAGACGTAGGAGTGGTGGGCGAACGGGAGAATGTGTGGATGTGTGTGGATGTGTGTGGATGTGTGTGGATGTGTGTGGATGTGTGGATGTGCACGAGTGAAGGGATGTCTCTCCAGTTGGGTACTGTAACCAAGGGACACTAATGCAGAGACGAAAAGAGCATCAGACTCTCGTTCGAACTACCACACACACACACACCAACACTAACCCTCGCTGTTTTTTTCCAAGACTCTTCGGGAGTGGGTAGTCGAAGGGCCCGGCAATGCAAAGGCAGATCCCCATGTCATGTCATGTCATGTCATGCATTTATTCATGCATTCGACGTCGAACGTGGCGGATGTGGCATTCGGCATGACGTTTAGGCCTAGATGACGATCAGAGCTGTGTAGGGTTTTTGTTGGCTGAACTTTCCGTTGCTGTTTACATCGTTGTCGTCGTCGTCGTCGTTGTCGTCGATATCACTTACCCGACGTCGCCGTGGGTCATCGCCGTCAGCGTCGCCATCGTTGTCGCAACGATGATGGACACGCCCTAGGAGCTCGCCGATGCAGGCGAGTCGACAGCCAGGTCGATAGATTAGGCAAAGAATGCGTGAGCATGTCAACAACAAACGACAATGCTGATGACGATGACGATGGTGGTGCAGGTGGGTACCACCAGCCAGGACAAAGTGAGTGAGCCCGGAGTCGCCGCAAGGCCCGCCCCCCCTTCACCTCACGCCTTTGACCGAAAGTGGAATGTGGAAATGTATGGGAAAGGGAGAGAAAAAAAAACCCACATGAGACGAGACGAGACGAGACGAGACGAGACGAGACGATACGACATGATACGCCACGACACGGCGACGCAAGAGGAAACCCCCCAAGCCTCAACACATCATCTGGAAAGACAGAGAAAGATCACGACTGGAAGTGGTGGAGGCTCCATCCATCCATCCACACTCTTTCAACCTTACATGATCCCCGACATGCTCCCGGCAAGGGCATTGGAGATTAATAACATCAGCCACGCCTGACGCCGTCAGTAAACCTGCATATCCACTATACCAATAGGTAGGTAGTCGATAGCCTTGTGGCTTTTTCCACTTCTTTTCCATTTACCCACACTGGACTGGCCCCCCCCCCCTCCCTCCCTTCCCCGACGGTGGTACTGGGAAAGGTTATGGTACAGTACAGTAATATGCTAGCTAAAATACAGCACAGCAACCCTACTGTACACGCTTTGCCGTATCTGCATGTGCGTGTGCGTGTGCATGTGCATATGCATTGTGCCTCCTCCAGTGCATGATGAGACCGTGTCATTCCCTCATTCCTCATCCTCATCCTTGTCGTTGTCGATCATTGGCCACCCGCTCGTCTCGCTCGGCCTTTCGCCAGTGCCACACGAACACAAAGTACGGATGGCTGTTTGAAACGCGAATGTGTCACCGAGAGAATGTGTCACCTCCTCAATCTACCACCAAGGGAGGTAGGTAGATGCAGCGCTTCATGCGCTTCTGACTGAAGCTCTTGGTAGATCACCGCGTGGAATGAGATCGGAAAGGGCTGCCTCTGCTGCATTGCAATCCCCTCCCCCCTCCCCCGTTGCTTGCGTGAGCCGTCTTGATTCTCTTCTGCGATGAAAATACATTGGGAAGCACATCCGTTCGTCTTGCATCGCTTAGCGCTTTCTCTTTGGTACAGTACATGCGCTTTGAGCGGCGTTTTTTTTTTCTTTCCATGTCGTGCATGGAATCCTGTATGCCTGGTCTTGTTACACATTGGGGAGTCGGGGCGGGAGGAAATCTCCCACTCCTTTACCGAATCCTTCATCGCCCTTATTCCCTGTTGACGAAACGAGCCGAAAAAACGCCAGAGCTATGACATGCGCCGTCCAATGAGCCTCTCTTCTGCAGGGTCCGACATTGCTGCCGTCTGCTGGCCAGGACCGGGCTGGACCGAGCTGACCTCGAATCCAACCTCTCTATCTATCTCCGCCGCGTTGACTTCTTGGTCTTGCTACCACTGCCACCAGCACTCGTATTTGTGTCGACGCTGCCTGCTCTCGAAGTGCCGTTCGGTGTTCCTTTGACTCCGTTGAGCGCCTTGTTCTACGCATCAATCAGTTCCTGAGCTTTCAAGCCTTGGCTACTTGAGTTTTCTCATGGGTTTTTTTTTTTTGCTTACCTTGGCGGTTGTAGTACCATTGCTTGCCTTGCCTTTCTTCTTGGCAGGCGCTGCTGCAACTTCTTCTTCACTCTCTTCTTCCTCTTCTACTGCCCTTTTATTCTCCTTGCCACCAGTGCCTGCTGGAGGCCCTTCCAGCTCCCTTGTGACAGTCGTAATTAAAGTCGCACATCTCCTACCAATCTCCACAGGCGTCCTCGATAGGAAGAACCAATCGAATCTGAAAAGTGGGCTCTCACGGATGTCATCCCTGATTTTTTCGTAGAGACCTTCAGAGTCCAGCCCGTACTTGTCCATCATCACCAGAAGAAAGCGATCTTCCTCTTCAGTGTAGACCTTCTTGTTGGTGGTCGAGACGCTGTAATTGACCTTGAGCTGCTGGAGAGGCACACGGTACATCTTCATCTTGCGTCTCAAAAGCTCTCTCTGTTCCAATACCCTTGCTGCTTTCTGCTCACCTTCTTTGATGGTTGAAATGTACTTCTCCCAGCTCGATAGTTCCTTGTATCTCTTCCAGAATACCTTGGCGTACTCTTTGACTTCCTTAGGGTCCTTGCTATCCACCTCTTGCGAAATCAATTCATATGCGTTACGACCATACTTCGCCGAACCATTGATGAACTGTTGGAAGTCACGTTTGTTCCAATCTGCAAAACCTTCCGATTGCAGTTGTTCTTTTTCTGCTTGCTCATCATCTGTGAGCGGTTCAGCCTCGTCGATCATCTTCTGTTCGATTTCTTGATCCTGCTGGCGCTGTTCGATATCCTCGTCTGTGCCATCGGCCAGAGGCGCTCGGATGCTGTTCTCCTTTCTGAACCATGCAGTCTCCTTTTCTTGTAGGTCGCTGAGTCGTGGGTTGAAAAACTGATATTCATGCATCGCAACCTGCTTGGGTGCTCTAGGGATTTTAGGCTTGGGTTCAGGTTTTGGTCCTCCAGTCATGAGCGCCTGTCGGTAGTACTTGTCCATACTGTAACTCTGCTCCTTGCGCTCACGTTTTGAAGGGTTTATCCAGGTCATGCCGATGTCCTTCTTCTTGGCGGGCTCAAACGATTCGCCATTCCATTCATACGTGCCCGTTCCCTCAGAGGAGAACTTCTGCAGATCGTCGAGACCAAGCTTTTCATATTTTGCATTCATCTGTTTCGTCTTCTCCTCTCCCTGACGAAGGATCTCATCGAAGGCATCCTCGGTGAGATCTCCTGTCTGATTCAGAGCGTTCAATCCTTCTCTCTGTTCGAAGAGAGTGTCCGCACCGTGCTGGATCATACCTAGAAGCTCATCTTTGGAGGCGGCCTGTTTCGCTTGCTGTTGCGACCTGCCCTGTTGAATGACGAGCTGATCAAGTCGTAGCTTTTGTGCAGCTCGCTCCAAAACCTTCTCCTCAATGGCCTGCTCGGTCACAAATCTGAAGACGTAAACTTGCTTTGTCTGACCAATACGATGAGCACGATCCATAGCTTGTAGATCTGCCTGGGGATTCCAGTCCGAATCGAAGAGGACGACGATGTCTGCTGTGGTGAGGTTGATTCCCAATCCACCGGCACGTGTTGTCAAAAGAAAGAGAAACTTTTCCGATCCTTCCTTGTTGTACTCGTCAATTGCGGCTATACGATCCTCATGTGCTGTAGATCCATCGATACGGCAGTACTGATAGCCACGCATGAAAGAGTAGTCTTCAAGGATATCCAAGACACGGGACATTTGGGAGAAGATGAGGACGCGACTACCTTGTGCTTTCATACGTTTTAGCAGCTTGTCCAACATCACCATCTTTGCAGCGTTGTCGACAAGATGCTCATCTGTGGTGTAGGGCGGTCCAGGTTCAGCACCATCGAACAGATACGGATGATTGCAGCATTTTCGTAGTTGCATCACAATGTTTAGCAGCCTTGTTTTGCTTTCTTTCTTGCCGTTGGCACCATTGACTGCATCTATGTCTTTTTCCAGGATTTGTTTGTACCATTTGATCTGCATTTCACTCATTCCAACGTAGAGATTGACCTCCTTCTTCGGCAGTAGACTCTTCTCTACATCAGCCTTGACACGACGAAGCAAGAAAGGACGTAAGACACGGTGTAGTTGTTGAACGACGGTATCCTGATCGGCTCCCTGAGTTGAGAACCACTGGTCGAAAGCTTCGGCATCGCCAAAAACATCAGGCAGTAGGAAGTTCAACAAGGCCCATAACTCGTGCAAGTTGTTTTGCAAGGGTGTTCCGGTGATGAGGAGGCGGTTTCGTGAGTTGAACATGCGGATGATTTGTGCAAGAGACGACTCTTCGTTTTTGATGCGGTGGGCTTCGTCGATCACAATGTACTCCCAGGCAAACTTCTTCAGGTGGCTCTTTTCACGCAGGATCATCTCGTAGGAAGTGATGCAGACGTCGAACTTTTCGTCGACAAGACGCTCGTTAATGAGCTGTGCACGTGAATCCTTGTCTCCTTGCAAGACGAGCACGTTGATCTCGGGAATCCATTTGTTGAACTCACGGGCCCAATTGTCGAGAGTTGATTTCGGCACACCCACAAGATGAGGGCCCTTGATACCTTGGACAAACCGTAGATATCCAATAAACGAGATGGTCTGGAGCGTCTTACCAAGACCCATCTCGTCAGCCAATATGCCTGAGATACCGTTTTCGTGCAAGCTAATCAGCCAGTTGAGACCTGCGACTTGGTAGTCGCGCATTTGGCCGCCAGCGATATATGAAGGCGATTCTCTGAAGATGGTATGCTCTTCGTGACCTGCTGCCTTGCCCTCTCTAAGAAGTTCAGCATCCTCTTCCTTCTCTGTCCGTCTTCGTCGCTCGCCACCAGCTCCACCCTTTCTCTTGTTTCCAGCAGCCTTTGCCTGCTCTTCCTGGTCCTGGCGATCAATTTCCGCAATGATCTCTTTGATTTTCGGGTTTGGATTTGTGTCGATGAAATGACGAAACAAGTCAGTCAAACCAAGAAGATATCTAAACCGCCGAATGCTATCGTCTTCTTTGCTTTCGCCCAATCTATCATGCTTTCTGCCAAACAAACTCTTGCGCAAGGCATTCCCCTCGGCGCGCTTCTTGCGAAATTCTCCAGGCTGGCCGTCTCCTACGACAGATTGAGCGCGGGTGGTTGGCGTGGATTCGGAATCTGTGTAGTCGGGGGTGTCGAGCATGTTGACATCGGGCCCAGAGCCGTCTCCCACGCCTAGAGGGCCGGACATGATGGATACGAATGAAAAGGAGCGGTGCAGGTCTAATGCGGTAGACGTTTGTCGCTCTTGAGGCTTAAGTTGTTGAAGTCGCGAATCCGGCACTAATTAAACGCGTCACGCGTTGTCGGGCGCTCTACGCGATTGGGAATTAAGAGGGTGTTGCTGAAGTGAAGGGAACGTTGAGCGACAGCGTGGCGACGCACTGCCTCATTGGTATTGGAGAGATGTCGACAAGGTGGTGGTGGATGATCAATGCAAGCAATGGAGAGCGAAAAGAGCAGAGTCGGCTAAGGGTAGATAGGTACGGTACAGGACGTGGGCAGGCAGGTACCATCTATGGGAACAGGTCCGGGTACTTCTTTACTCTCTGGAGTTAAAGTTTAGGTCCCGCGTGTTGACGTATTTTACCTACTTCGGATCGATTGGGTAAGGATGTGAATCTAATCCAATCTAATCTAATATATCGCATTCTCATGATGCATCATTTACGGAAGTGGTTACATGAATTATCATACGCTTAATGAATATATATATATATATACATGCCTTTGGAAGCCATTCGATGGATTTACTGTTCAATTTACACTAATTGCACATTAGAAACCGGCGCACGTAATGCCTTACACCATTGTAATGGCCGTGGTCCACCAACTTTGACGTCGAGCAGAGCCTCGGCCATGTAGCTGTGAAAAGCGTCGAGAAGTTCCTAACCAAGAGATGTGAAGGTTCCAGGTAGATATGGGCTAATGAGCCGAGGGTAATGTGTCAAGATGCGATGCTGTAGGACTCACATCACAGCAAGCTTCCCGTGCAGTGAATGGATGTCTATGTTGTCGTAGCTGTCGAGGTATGTAATAGGCCGTCAAGCGACTTCACCGTCTTCCACTATGTCGTAGCCTCGAAGTTTATGGCACCGCCGCAGAGCATTGTCGACAGATCATCTCTGTATATCTCGCTACCATAACGGTATCCCAAGGCGCGCATTCAAGGGGAGGCAATTACTTGCCCTTTGTTAGTGGTTGGGGTCAGAACCCTGGCGAATTCATGCTCTTCAGCATGACTCGAGTATGATGTCCAGAAGTCCATGCCTATGTCTCCAGTACACACGCGCTTCTTCATAACACGCATGAATGGTCTGCCCTTTGATGACAACAAGTATCGCTGCAGAACAGGGATAGTCTCACGATCAAAGAAGCCACCTCCATACACTGCTGGAGGCGTCATGATTGATACCTACTGCGCGCGAAGTCTTCAGACGAGGCCACAATGAGGTCCAACAGGTCGTTCTATCCCAGGATTTCCAGCCAGCGATATCGAGATTGCCTACCATCTGTGCAGTTCCTGCACATTGTCGAGATAAACAATGCTCGGATCACCCACCAAACTTAACCGTTGATCTGGGCCTGTGCATGCAACTGCTTCAGGCGCGAGACAAGCTTCTCACGGAGAAAGGGGCTCAGAGTCAGGATACCCTCCCTTGTGACGAGGCGGTAGGTGTTGCTCTCCTGGTAGCGACCGGATCCATCGACGAAGTTGCCGGTCCCATCCAGCTCCAGGCTACCGAAGATATCTTCAGGCCAAGCGACTCTGCCGAAATCAGGCGGGTTGCGCTGGTCGCTGACGTGGATGTAGCCTCCTCGACCTCCACCGCCCATGCCACCCTGAGCGCTGGCACCGCCTGCTCCAGTGCCGCCTGTACCTCCACCGCCACCGTACTCGGCGCTCTTGGTCTTCCTCCTCTTCCCACTCGCGCTGCCGAGGTGACCTTGCTTGGGGAAAAAGGCCCCACCGCTGCCGAGCATCGAGCCGGCTTGTGAGGCGTACATGGCCGCTTGGGCTTTCACGTCTGGGTCTTCGTGGGCATGCTGGCGAATAGTGTCGTGCACCAATGCCAGAAAGTCCGGGTTCTCCGTGAACGATTCCGGTGTCGCCTGGAGCTGTGTGCTTGTCCCCACTGACAACGCTTGATTCGGTGGCTCATCTGGGAGTAGTGATAACAAGTAGGTCTTGTTCGGTTGCTGATGAGCGAAGATGTGACTGTTGTTCGACAGAGTTGAGACGAAACGCGGCATCAATTGAGACATTCGCATTGCAGGCGTTCTGAGCTGCCGCATCGAAGTGAGGAGGCGCGTACTGTTCATGGCTGAGACTTGTCCAGGCGCAATGGGAATGCTGTTGGAAGAGATAATCAAAAGTCTGCAGCGAAAACAACGGCAATGCCAATGAGAATACTACTGATCCATGTGAAGCTATAGCAAGCATATACACCAAGCTACGACAGTGCCAGTCTGGATCCGGCCTAGAGTCTTTCTACCCTGACGCATGACCCTTCCCAGCGAACATCGGATCGGGTCCCCAGAAGCTTTTTATTAAGCGAGAGCTACGCTAGCTTTCCCTTCAGGGTGTCCGGCATCGCATGGTGGACCAACGATTTATTTCATATTCAACCCATAAAACTCTCATTCATCCTTTCACCGATGACACATAGACATGACTGGGTATTGTTGCCGTCAACAGGCGTTTGCATTGAGTGGTCGTTGATTTCGTTCAAGTCTTGAGCTTTCTTTGATGCTAGCCATCTTGAATATATAATAAAAAAAAAAAGATCGACAACGTACAGGGTATAGACCATAACCCTCTTCTATATTATTGCATCGTCGTGTGAAGACCTTCTCGAAATTGGAGATTTCAAACCAAGATGACCTTTCAAAACACATCAGACCCACCAGATGGGATTGCTCAACAAGGCAAGCAATTTCACCGGGTCGACGAGACCAAGCTTTATCCAGATGGATCTCCAGAACGAAAACAGCGTCTCAAAGAAGTCTATCGGAAGCTCGACTTTAGAATCATACCAGCCTTCTGGGTTTTGTACTTCCTTTGCTCGGCCGTTCGAGCAAATGTCGGTCTTGCACAGACGATGAATGTATCGTCGGGTCACGATCTGTCTACTCGACTCGGCCTGAGTCCTCACCAAATCAGCACTGGTCTTGCGTTATTCTACGCCAGCTACGTCGTACTCGAAGTGCCCTCCAATCTGGTCATGTCGAAGCTGAAGCCGCATGTATGGCTTGCTCGAATCGTTGTCAGTGTTGGGGTCATTGGTGTTGGCATGGTGGGAATGAAGAACGCGGCTGGATTTTACGTCTTACGCCTCTTTCTGGGAGCGGTCGAAGCTGGGATGTGGCCAGGGATGTCGTTCTATCTGACGCTTTTCTATCCTCCCCAGCGGATGGCAAAGCGTGTTGGGTGGTACTTCACTGCTTCACAGCTGTCTGCAGCAGTGGTGGGGCTTGTTTCGGCTGGTTTCCAGAAGATGGATGGCGACAGAGGCTTGGTGGGCTTCCAGTGGATGTTCTTGATCTGGGGGTTGGTGACTTTGGTGGTCGGCTTCACTTTGCTCTGGTGGTTGCCTGACCGTCCAACTGCACCTGGCGAGTCTCCAAAGCCTGGCTTCCTGTCCCGCTACCTTCCCCCAACAAAGCCAGCCCTGACTGGCGAAGACGCAGTGCTACACTATGAAGATCTCAGCATTGCTTACCAGAAAACCGAATGGACCTGGAAGGACTTCTTGAGCGTCCTTTTTGACTGGCGTTTCTGGCCCCTGCTGGTCATGTACTTTGGCGTGGTAGGCGTGGGAAATGGTGTTGCTTCGTACGGTACAGTCATCCTGAGCGCCATCGATCCCGCATTCAGTGGAATAACACTCTCCCTGCTCTACGCGCCGATCTGGCTTTGCGATCTCACTGGCATTCTCATCGTCACGCCGATAAGCGATCGCTTCCACAAGTACCGGGCACTGTTCTTTACCATCCCCACAATGCTGCAGATCGCAGGACTCCTGATTGCGACCTACTCCGGAGACAGTACGAGTCAGAAATGGGGTCGTTATGTTGGCCTGCTTATCGTTGGCTTCGGTCTGGGCCCGACCGTGCCAATCACCATGACGTGGACAGCCGAGATCTTTCAGAAGAGACATGGAGAGATCGGTGTGGCTGCTGCTTCCGCTCTCGTGTCTGGTCTTGGGAATTGTGGATCGATCCTGACAAACTACGCTCTGTATGAGGGATGGCCATCGGATGCAATGAGCCACCCTTCCTTCAGCAAGAGCAACTGGGTTATGGTCGCCATATTGATAGCTAGTATCACTGCTAGCTGGGTAATGGCGCTGTCTCTGAGATTGACAGATGGGAGGCATAGCCGGTTACAGTCAGTACCTGGATCATGATATCTCGATGATTTATGAATTAGATGTATTCTAGATTATTAGATCACCCTTTGGCGAGTTCCCAAACGTGGATACTGTTGGCCAAGAGCAGCGTAATGACAATCTGCGACCATCCTTCCAACGCGATATCTTCTGGGCGAAGAACATCTACTACGGCTGTTTTGAAGCTATAGGACAGCGATGCCAGGACCAACAGAGCACGCAAGCTGACATCCGCTGCCGATACGAGGGCTGTGACACCAAAGACCAATCTTTGTGCCAAGAAGAGCTTGGTGACTATGCGTCTGTACACAGCACCGTGATCACCAGGGCGGTTCCTGACAAACGTATCAAGCTGGGAAAGTCTCGAGGCGCGAACATCCTCGATGGTGAAAGATGAATCTGTCGCAAGCTTGCCGCTATTGGGATAGCTCTGTGTAGCTGGGGCGCACCTGATGGCTTGTAAGATTCCCCACCGAACTTGATCCAACAGCGATGTATTTCCCGTGGCAGTCTTCGTCTTACTCGCCAGGGACGCAACCGCTTCGAAGAAGGGCTGCAGTTGAACAGCATTCTCGATAAATGCGGTTCGGTTTTTGTCGTCTGTTGCCAGACACTCGCGATCGAACGCCTCTTGAGCATGGGCATAGTGGACGAATCGACTGTAGAATGCGGGCGTAGTGACGGTCAGTGTCAAAGTCTTGTTGTGGTCTTCTTCGTAGGTGAAGCCACGAGAGTACAAAACCTCTTCTGCATCTCGATGGGCGGCTTTATAGACGAGGCGGAGAGGGGTCGAGCAATGATCCATCACGTCTTGCAGCCAAGCTCTGAAAAACCGTTCAAGCTTTATCTCGTCGTGTGTGTACACGCGCCCAATGCTAGAAGGGTCGATCTCAGGTCGAAACCAGACATTCAATTGCCTCTTGAAATAGAGCTTCCTAGCTTCCCAGACAATCCTAGGGAAGGTGGCGAATCCAACCCATGACCATGCGAGTACGAGCTTCAACAGAGCGAGACCTGAAGTCTTTATTGCATCTTTTGGTTGTCCATCAGACCAGACACGTGCGACAATCTTGGCATTGGCCTGAGAAGATCGCAAGACGATTGTGTTGTCGATGCTTACATGGCCGGTCTCTTGTAAAGCGGCAAGTGGATCTATAGCGCGTAATGAATACGATCCTTTGCGACTATTGAAAGGGGAGACATGGAAGTCCTTGGGCCACGTCTCGGTAAAGACCAGTCTTTGCCGTGAGTTGGCTGGCTCATCTTCGGTGAGATCAGAAGGATTAGAGTTGAGCTGAGCGGACGTCGAATCTGCACGCAAGAGGTACAGGCGTCTCTCATCGAAAGTATTGTTGACTTCCAGAATCATATACTTCAACCGGGCATCTTCGTCGTAGATATACCAGAAACTGACGGGATTAAAACTGTAGCCGGCAAACCTTGGAGCCGTGACTAGATAGGCAAACGAATAGTCACGATCCGTCACCCCTTGTGTGTGTAGGTATGCACGAAGCTTGTCGTTGAGGAATCCAGAGTGCGCTCGGATCAGGAAGTCGTCTCCAGAAACATCAAACCATCCTTTGCGTGCGCTGTCGACAGACAAGCCACTGCTCAGCTTGCCATTCACGCCGACAGGAACACCGACAAGGAAGTAGGAATATCCGAACGAGTGCTTCTTGGGAAACAGTCTCGAATGAGTGGTCCTACTTGGCATGAGAACAGGAGGGATGGGATGCTCGTCGATGGTCTGCCGGTGGATGGGACGGGCGGGATTTTGCTGCTCCAGCTCTAAGTGGCTCTCACGGTAGACAATGACACCGGCAAGGGCGCCACAAACGCCCAGCAACGAGAACACCGTCAAGTAGAGTTGATGTGTCTCAGATGAGAAATCAATGGAAGCCAGATTCGCTAGGGAAGACAAGTTCCAAAGGCTCGTACTGGAAGCGAAGGCCGCATGCACGCTCAAAGTGATGGCTAGATCTTGGATGCGAGTGTCGTCTCGCCACAGTTGGCGAATCAGCCATGCAGGTTGAAACAACAGTATTCGCACAGGATATGTCCGCTCTGGCTGGTTGAAGATGCTCCATAAGATAGTTGTCGCCGACCATACCGCGACAAGGACCGCGGACCAATGGAAAGGTCTATGTTTGGTGCCAGTACTGGTGTCTGCGCTCGTCATTGCCAGAACTCAGAAGCCAGGCCTACCAGAGGCGAGCAGACTTTGGTATTTCAGTGGACAGATGATGCGTTTGTCGAGGCCGTCATCAGTTGAGGTAAATCTTAAGGCAGCGTCGGATACTTGACCGATGACCAGACATTTATATATACATATATATCTATCACTATTCCTTCACCGTCAACACCAGAAGGATATCAGCATCACAGTGGGCCGCTGTCCCGAGCACGGACAAAGCATCCTTCAGAATGGAGTTTCACCCAAGGATTTTATTATATCGGGAATGTCTTCAAATGGTTGGTCTGACAGCCCCAACGTCATCAGTAGCTGCATTAGCATCATCCATCACCACATTGTGTTGAACTTGGAGGGTTGATCGGAAGTTCGAGGGCGAAAATGGTGGTGAAGCAAGTGAAAGGCATGGAAGTATAATATATGGATATCCGCTTTGTCATCGTCGTAAATTGTAAAACAAACCAGAACCTGAGATGTACAGTACTGTAGGTATGCGAGTACCAAGCCCTAAAGGACTCCAAGTCCGTCTTGTTTGACCCCTCATCTGTGTGAAGTGAACGAAACAAGTGGAAAGGATTATGTGTCCTGTAATAAAAATAAACACGAGGACTTGCATCCGGCAAACTGGAGACACTGCTGCTGCAATAGCTGAGCCACAATTTTAAGAAGTCAAAACTGGAGGCTACTGATCTATTAGGTAGATACACCTCCAGTAGAATTAATTGTAATAGCAATCGCAACCCAACCAACACAAACAACACTTGAGGAGTAGCACCGCACTGCACACAACCAACAAACCGCACCCATGGCAAAAGGACAGAGCTGGGAGAAGATAAACCTCCCTGAACATGAACCCATTCCTGACGTCGAAAACCACTTCGCGCTGACGGTGGAGCCCAAGACGGATCTCTGGCGGCCATCACCCGACAAGGACACGGCGACGGCGCCTGCGATCTTCACGCGCACGACGAGCGCCAAGTTCCGACGAGCACAGGTGACGGTGTTCTTCGACAACTTCGTCACCACCTACGACCAGGGAGGTCTGTACTTGAACTGGCCCTCGCGCGGGTCCAAGTCGAGCTGGATCAAGGCCGGCGTCGAGTTCGAAGACGGCGCGCCTCGTCTGAGCACAGTAGGCACCCATGTCTACAGCGACTGGGCGCTGGCACCCATCACCACCGGAACTGCGACGTCCGTGACCATCGAAGCGGTCGGCAAGGACGGCGCGTTGTGGATCTACGCCATCTTCCAAGACGGCTCCAAGCAGCTCCTCAGAGAGACCAAGTGGGCTTTCGTCGACGAGCGGGCTGGCGATGCTGAGTTCTGGGTCGGTGTGGGAGCGGCAAAGCCAACCCCCGAGAAGGACGACCCTGACAAGGCGCTGCAGGTCAGATTCGCAAACTTGATTGTTGAGACTGCGTAGGATGGAAAGAATGGGTTGATGATTCGCCGCAACTAGCAGCCAAGTTTTTGTGATTGATTTGATTTTTGATCTGTCCCCCAATATGTAGACTATACAAAATGTGAGGTGAGCCTTCATATCAAAGATATGGATATATGAGAAGTCTGTCAATCCCCCCTCAATAGTCGAAGCGGCTAATACACTCGATCCAACTACAACTTCGAGCTCAACACCGCCTTCATACGCTTCTCAACAGCCTCGAGGTATTCACCAGTGGTGACATAGTCGTCCTTCTTACCGCATGCAATCGCAAGATCCTTGGTCATGATTCCCTGCTGGTCCACAACGTGCACACAAGCCTCCTCGAGAGACTCGGCGAACTTCACGACCTCGGGTGTCCCATCGAGCTCTCCTCTCTTGGCCAAACCTCTGGTCCATGCGAAGATGCTGGCAATCGGGTTGGTGGATGTCGGGTTGCCCTTCTGGTGCTCGCGGAAGTGTCGTGTCACAGTACCGTGTGCTGCTTCGGCTTCGAAGGTCTTGCCGTCGGGAGTGACGAGTACGGAAGTCATCAGGCCGAGGGATCCGAAACCCTGGGCGACAATATCTGACTGAACGTCGCCATCGTAGTCTACAATCGTGTTAGAGAGTGCCTAGATAAACCCATACCGAATACCAAACTTACTCTTGAGCGCAATGAGCATGCCTCCCTCAGACTTGATCATCTGGGCGACCATGTCATCGATGAGGCGGTGCTCATACCAGATCTTCTTGGCCTCGAACTCGCTCTTGTATGTGGAGTCGTAGATCTCCTGGAAGATGTCCTTGAACCTGCCATCGTACTTCTTCAGGATGGTGTTCTTGGTGGACATGTACATTGGCATGCCCAGGCTGAGGGCGTGCTTGAATGAAGCATGTGCGAAACCGGAGATGGACTCGGCTGTGTTGTACTGGGCTTGTGCGACACCACCTTGGTGCTCGTCCGTAAACTCGAACACCTTGATGCGCTCCTCCTTACCGCCCTTGGGAGTGAAGACCAGCTCTAGAGTGCCTGGACCCTCAATCACCTTATCCTTGGCCCTGTACTGGTCACCATGCGCGTGACGACCAATCACAATCGGCTTCTTCCAGCCTGGAACCAACCTTGGGACCTTGGGGATGACGATTGGCTCTCTGAACACCGTTCCACCTAGGATGTTTCTGATCGTACCATTGGGACTCAACCACATCTTCTTAAGCTTGAACTCCTTGACACGCTGCTCGTCAGGCGTGATGGTGGCACACTTGACACCGACCGAGTACTTCTTGATCGCCTCGGCGGCATCGATGGTGACCTGGTCGTTGGTCTCATCACGGTAGGGCAGACCGAGATCGTAGTACTTGAGATCTACATCGAGGTAAGGGAAGATGAACTTGTCCTTGATGTCCTTCCAGATGATCCTGGTCATCTCGTCGCCATCGAGCTCGACGACGGGGTTCTTGACCTTGATCTTCTGGATCTGCGACGCCATCGTCCTCCGTTGTGAGATCCTGGCGGCGATCGGGCGCGAGAAGGAGGAAGTGGTGACGGGCGCAGCGGTGAACGAGCGAGCGCCCATGGAAAAGGAGCGCATGGCAGACATGATGATGGGGTGTGAGATAGGGCGTTTGCGTAGTAGGTACTGAACGAGAACCTCGGGACAGCTCAAGCAAACGAACAAGCGGCTCTACATACAGACAAGGACTTCCATCCTGGCATTGTTATTATTCAAGCCCATTGGAAGAGGACTGATTTTCTCCCCTTCCTCCGCATGCGGGGCCAGCCCGAGCTCCCAGCACGTCGATAGTTCTTATCGGGCCTGTTAGTACCTATCGTATCCACCTTTGGGTTGGTGAAGCCGTAGCAGCCGATACCAGCTACAGTTAGATGCCGATCGAAGTAGTCAGGCAAAATGTTTGATAGCTGCGGATTGGGTCGAGCGATATCGGAGCGGGAGATCTTCACCCGACAGGTGGACGTGGCTGTCTGTCATTACTGTTTCTGGTATAGTGTTACTGTAAGGTGTGTAAGGTTATAAAGTGTAAAAGCGTAAAGCGTAAAGTGTAAATTGTAACGTGCATAAAGTATAAACTGCCTCGGCTCTCGGAGTTGATGCTTACCGTTCCAAGGTTAAAAGTACCTAGCTAGACAGATGTTTTACTGGTGTAGGAGAGATGGTTATCTGTCATGTGACAGGCCGTATCTGTCTGTAAATACCTACCTCCTAGGTAATGAATCACGATCAGTCATCAATAATGCTGAGTGAAGATACTGTATGATAATATGCTTAGTAATCTCATACGGCGGTGATGATTGTAAATCCCGAGTAAAGGCCGGGGTCTTTTCTTAGGTATCGAGCACGTTATCGGATATCAATCACGTTATTGAATACCCACCTGCTTAACTCAATGACCTCTATTACCCACTTGCCTATATAACGATAGATAGGTACGGTTGGTACTGCTGTAATGTCAGTGACAGAGAGGTAACAAAACAGACTATACAACTGACGACTTACGTGATCATTCACCCTTGATCTTGAAAGACGACTTCTCAATCACCACAGCTTTACACATTCGAAACAATGGCGGGAGCTGAGAGCGTGCCCTGGGGTTCCAGGATCCAACTGGACTCACCACTTTCACCATTTGACGCACCAGATGCAGGCAGGGCGTTCACAGCGCTTCAGCAGGTCTCATGGAAACGGTACCACGTCGGTGGCATTCTGCTGACGGTGTATGGACTGGATGAGATCTCCAGCGGACCAGAGTCATCGGGCGTCGCCTGCTGTTGGCTACTGCACGGCCGCACCGGCCACCAGGACAACATGGCCTGGGTTGCCAGTTCGTACATCACATCGTGGCAGGCCGCTCGCAAGGCCGGGCAGCCTTCGTTGATCTGCGTCGCTTTCGACCAACGCAATCACGGTTCCAGACTGGTCGACAACAGGTCGAATGCCAGCTGGACCGGTGGCAATCCCACACATGCTCCCGACATGATCACCATGTACGCAGGTACCGCCCAGGACGTCTCGTTCCTCATCGACCATCTCCCCAACTATATCCCCGTAACTCCCAACCTACACATCGCCAGCGGCGTCAGTCTCGGTGGCCATGCAGCCTGGCTTTCGGTCCTGCATGATCCGAGGGTGGTTGCTGCCATCGTCGTCATAGGCTGTCCAGATATCACCAGGCTCTTGACAGACCGCGCGGCAAGTAGCAAACTCTCAACATGGACGGCTACTAGTCCACCAGGAAAGGACTTTCTCGGATCTAGCGATTTCCCTGATGCGTTGGTAGAGGCTGTTGCTAAGACCGACCCAGCCGCCTTGCTGCTTGGAAAATACCGTACAGTCATTGGTGATGACTTCGGACAGTCACTGCCGAGTGATGGCAAGCGTGAGATAGCCGATAGGATTCAGAAACACCTTGGCAGTAAGAAAGTGCTGCACTTAGCTGGAGCGAAGGATACTCTCGTCCCACACGCGTTCAGTGAACCTTTCTTGAACGTAGTATCAAATGCCACCGATCCAGCTCAAGGTTGGAGTGCAGGATCCGACTTTGAACTGTCGACCGTTGTCGATCCTGAAGGGAAACATGAGTTCACATATCCCATGAGGAAGGAGGCCGAGAAATGGTTAAGTCAGTTTCTGTCAAGCCACGATGTTATCAAGGACAGCAAATTGTGATTGGTGTAGACCAGTTCGATTTTGGCTGTAGATTTAGAGACTCTGGTAAGCATGGTATATAACTCACACCACACACCTGTTCGTCAACGGATCATGACCAACCGCCACGCAGATACAGCTAGATCATGCAATCTCTCGATTACAGATGTGTGGTGTATATAATACATCATAGAACTGGGGCTCATGGAGCCTCGTAAACTTTATGCAGCGCGGCTCATCAATCGGAATCTACCAGATCGAAAGGGTGCCAATGGCTGCAATGGGCCCAAACGAGATCCACACAAGGTTTGATCCAATTACGTGCTGATTGCAATGAAAGTACTTTATGCGAACGGGATCGGTGTCGCACTGTGTTGATAGCTGCTGATTCTATTTCAGGTAAATAAGTGACGTCTACAATAATAACCACGGATAAAGCATTCGACAAGACTTGCAATCAATGCCTGGATTGATACTGCTGCGAAGCGCGCATGTAAAGCCCAGCCAGCCGACCTGGAAGCACGACACTTCGCAGATGTCACAGAGTCGTATACTCGCAACATTTCAGAATCAAAGCAATAATTAATCAATTACCATTCGATAACTATGCTACCCACTGCTCCACCAGGGAATAGGTAAGATTCGTTTCTTACGGGCCTCAACGTACCTATGAGGCGAGTTTGAGATATGGTGACGATGTTGCTCCATCAAGCATCGCAGAGTGACATGTTCATGACGTCAAAAAGAAAACTGCCACTTGCTCTGGACATAGGAACCATTTTGACGAGAAGTCGAAATGTAGAAATCTCTGATATAATAAATGGTCGAGCTGACAAGGTAATCTTGCAATTCTCGAAACTTTTCCCATCTACTTTTACCATCCTGATCATCGCCCATCTCGCTTATATATCATCGAAAACACATCACCATCAAACCGACCCGAAGAAGAACAACATCCACCACTACAACATGTCTAAGGAATACGAAGGCCAGGATCTCAACCAGATCGCCCAGCAGGCTGAGAGGGATCTGAACAGCCAGGCCGCCAAGCAGAGCCACACCGTCGACGACACGTCCAGACACGCCTTCGGCGCCAGCGACACCAGTGAGTTTTGCCGATGCATCATGTCCCCAAAGACCTCCATACCGCCGCTCTCCCTTTTGCCAACTCGGTCGCCATTGGGCTTTTTTTCTTCTTCTCCTTATCCCAATGTAGACAACGCTGACGTGCAATCAATCGCTACAGCTGCCGACTCGGGCGTCGACGCTTCCGTCACGCAGAAGTTCCCCGGCGCCGAGGTCAAGATCGGCTCGGCGGCTTCAGGCGCGGGCGACAACAGGGAGATCCCACTGGACGAGGGCGGCAGTGTCGACCCAATCACTGGCCGGTAAGTGAAAGAATAGACGTCGCTGTTGACAACGTCATACACATCACTTTCCCTCCCTTCCCCTCCTTTCCGATAATCAGAAAGACAAGGACAAAGACGAGGACATGGACGTAGTCGATGACGAGCACGAAGACGAAGACGATAGCGTCACAGAACGCTATATGTAGCCAAGACAGATCGCTGACGAGAACATTTGCTCTTCTCTACAGACTCAGCAAGGCGCGCGACTTCGAAGGCGAGGGCGGCCCAGAGGACAAGGCGGCCAGGTTTGCCGAGGACTACCCGGGTGACCAGTCGGTCGGATCGAACGTGCGCCAGGGCGGCGAGACGGTGCGCCCTGCAGGCTCGCTTGCCAACTCAGCCGCTGACGGTACCGGCAAGAGCACCCAGTAAAAAAAGGTAGACAAAAGAGAGAGAGAGAGAAAGAAAGAGAGAGAACAGACGTGCGCCTGCGCCTGTGCTTTCGATGTCGATGTCGATGTCGATGTCGACCGGAGTTTTGTACGATATGCCATTGTCGTGTGCTGAAGGAGAAAAAAAAAACTCCCGAGGAACAAGTGAAGTGAGCGGAGATGGTTCAATATCCACGAGAACTAAAAGGAAAGAAGACGTGGACGGTTAGCAATCGTCGACGACGACGACGATGACGCCAGATTGGCCTCTTACCAAATGTAATGGTGGAAATGAATTACGAAACCACATCTATATTGTCACGCCTTGCACTGTAAACAGGTCCATGAAAAGAAAACAAAAAAAAGAAGAAAGCTATTCTCTTGTTTTGTCCTTGAAAGCGGTATCGAAACCTGAGCTGGTTTCGTGATCACAAGTGAGCATTGTCTTCTACCAATGGTAAACGTGATAATGAAAAAAGAAAATATACGATCGTACACGTTTCGCATCTTGGAACGCGTGAGCTGGTCACGATTAGACATCGCATTATGTATGTATTTATGTATGGTATGGTACGGTACGGTACGGTATGGCTGGCAGTGACATACGCACGTAACCTTTTGTTGAAATCGAAAATACCCGTCCGTGATGGGAGATCCCTGGCACCCAAATCACCCGAAACGAAACTCCCGCGTATGCTTTAAGATGGCGATGGCGATGGGCCATGGCGCTGGCAGATGGCAGATGATCCTCCAGAGTAAAAAAAAGAAAAGAAAAAGAAAGAACATAGCCTATATTCATTCATCCTCATGCAGATAATTGCAATTCACTCCTCGAGTGCATTTCCCTTCAGGCCAGTATTTACATGCCTTTGTCTTGTAGAGCGGATTCTCCTCTCGCTTCTTCGCGATCTCGTCTGTCGCTCCTTGACGCCACGCATTGCGTTGTGAATCCTCATACATGCCTCCAGTCAGGCTGGGTGGAAGGCTCGGCTGCGTTCCGAAGTTGGATCCGAACGTAGCCAGGCCAGGATTCTGCAACCCGCTTGCGCTCGTTGCTGTTGATTGATTCTGGGTGGCTTCCTGGAGCTGCTTCATGATCGATCCGATATCGAGCTGCGCGATGCTGGGTTGTTGTGGCTGTGGGGTAGGAATAGCAGCTGGCTGAGAGTATTGTGGATAACCGCCCGTGGTTTGTGGAAGTGACACGCTTGGTTGGCTGGATGTTTGTGGATTGGATCTCGAAAGCGCCGCCAGGACGCCTAGAAGATCAGTCGTAGATGGTGCTGGATTCGCTGGCTGCGGCTGGTGAGCTGCTGGAGTTTGCCAAGTTGAGGCCAGAAGCGACCCTGGGACCGAGACACCCGAAGCATTGCTGTGGGAGGGAAATGCTTGCTGTGTGGTGTTCTGCCCGGCACGACTCTTAGCCCGTAATTCAATCGCCTCGGGAGGGTTTCCAAACTTCTGTACGTCGCTTTGACCCAGCATCTCAACATCTGGAAGCTCCCTCGGGTTGGGTGGGACATCGTTACTGCTATTGTAGACCACAAGCAGATTCTGCGATTCGTATAAATCTCGCGCAGATTTCTCCGAGCTATCTGGTTTTTGCTCACCACCACCGAACTTGGTGTAATTCCTTTGCCGCTCAGCAGCTTCGATCACCCCAAAATCTACCAGACTTGGCTCATAGAAGGCAGTGAGAGCCTCTTCTTCCTCAGGCTCATCATCTTCGTCTACCTCCATGTGCTGGTGTTGTTGTTTGAACATGCGTCCCTCTCCACCAACATCAGACACATCTCTAACCTGGCTGGAATCGTGACCGAGATCTTCTTCAGGATCGTGAGTGAAGTATCGAATCTGGACGAGTTCTTCTGCAGGTCTGAAAGAGACATGTAAATGACGACGAGATTCCTTCCTGAGACGCTTGGCTTTTTGCTCTGGCGTTTCTGGAGTAGTTTCCTTCTCCTTTGGGGTATCTGCCTTTGGTGGTGGCTTATCTTCTTTGGGCTTTGTCAGATTTGCCATGGTTTCTGCGAATGAGAAAGTTGGCTTGGAAGCGGGTGCTGATGTGGTTGTTGCCTGAGGTTTGACTTCCCCGTTTAGAGAACTTCCACCCACACCCGGCTTATTACCCGTAACACTTGCAGCTGACCTTTTGGAGGCAGATTGAAGGCCTGAAAAGAAGCCAGATGAGCCGGTGGGTTTCGCTACTACCCTCTTAGCCTTGGCGGCTGCATTTGTGGCCGCATTTGTTGTGGCAGAAGTGGCAGGTTTCAGAGCATCCTTTGTGGCGGCAGACTTCTTCAGATCCTGTACGGTTGTGGCACTAGATGAAGTAGGCGCTGTTGTTGACTTTGGTAGGTTGCCAGTCGCTACCTTCTTAGCAGCAGTTCCGGTGTCTGCACCACTCGCTGGGCGCTTCACACCAGCGACACTTGCAGCTCCAGTCGTTTTGGGTGGTTGTGCACCTGTGGGCTTGTTTGCAGCTGGAATAGACGCCTTGGAAGCGCCATTTTCCTTTTTACTCTGTTCTTTCGTTGCTGCAGTGGCATTTAATTGAATCTTCTTTGCGTAGTGCTTAGATTTTGCGCCACCTTTCTTTTCATATCGAGGTAGAACTTTGATCAAGTGAGTCTTTTCTAATGTTTCCTCGGTCAAGGTCTTAAACAGAGTCATTGTTTCTAGTATCGCTCGAGCTAGCGGGCCATTCACCTCTTCTGCTTTGAAGCGATCAAGGAGGAATTGATAACACAAGAAGACAAGGGCCTTATTTTCTCCAAGACTATGTAAATGGTTAGTAAAGCTGGAGCCAAAATATTTGTTTCTATAGGGAGAAAGAAGGGGACTTACTATTCCACTATGTCTCTATGACCATGGGCGAGAGCAGCTTTGAAGGCAATCTCGATCATGTCACGTTGATCTTTCACTCGCTCTGCAAGAACCGAATCTTCCTTTTTCGATTTGGCAAAGGCTTGATCCGCCACCTCCTTGTCGCTCTTCCAGCGGTCACGGATGGTTTTGATGATTTCCCAAAAGTCTACAATACCTTGTCGAACTGAGCTCTGGTCGACAGGTTTCTTCTTCGATCGCCACAAAGCCTTGATGGCATCGTATTCAACAGCACCCTTCGCATTGTCTGGCCGTTTTGCAGGTAGTGGAGCAGGCTCGAGAACCTCATCCTCGGATTCGTACTCGCTGTCGTCCTCCTCGGAACTGCTGTCATCCGAGCCGGAAGCATCATTAGCGTTATTGACGTCGCCTGTCTTTGATGCTAGTAAGTAAGAGCGAGACTGCGGTGCCGAATTACCACCGATCCCAACAGTCTTCGCATGCTTCACTGGTTTCTTCCCTAGCCTCTCGAGTAAGGCCGGGTTGTCTCCAGCGAGCTTTCTCAACTCATTCCTGGAACTCCTTGGGACATACGAGGGTATCGCAGCGCGATTGACAGGCCATTCCAGGGCCTGGAGGCCGATGTTGACGAAGTTACCGAGTCTCTCTGAATTTGTAGATCTAGCGAGAGCATCATACGAGATCAATCTCAGATTGCCTGACTGTCCACCGGAAGGTATGGCAGCAGCCAATGCCTGCTGGTTGACAGGAGGCGTAACATATTGTCTAGGCAATGTAGGAGCGGTGTAAGAAGGTGTTGAGTTGGTGGGCGCAGCAGCTGGAGAAGCGACCGGGTTGACGACAGGGCCAGGTTGTGGCTGGCTAGCGGTACGATCAAAGGTTAACGCTTGAGGTGCAATGGTGGATGAAGCGGGAGTGTTGTTGGCAGGAGTGGTGCTACTTGAGGGCTGGTACCCTATTGGCACATGCTGGTTCTGAGTTGGGGGTGAGGCCCAGGAATTGCTGTAAGAGCCATCTTGAAACAGGCCATATGTTTGTGAATTGGGCGCGAAGCCATGGTAGTTCGTCTGTTGAAAGGACACCGGGCTGTTGATGGGCGATCTCACGAACGAACTTCGCGCATCTTGAGTGGCGGAAGCAGGGGCGGCAAGGTGATTGGCAACAGGCTGGTGATGCCAAGACTGGTGTGTCTGGGGCTGAGAGAGCGGCTGTTGCTGTTGCTGTTGCTGTGGCTGTGGCTGTGCCTGAGACTGTGGCTGCAGCTGAGGCTGAGGCTGTGCCTGTGGCTGAACACGTGACGCGGCAAGATGCGGGTGGCCGAGGGGTGTAGCATCTACGGCCCAATTAGGGTCACTAAACTGAGATGGATTGCCAGTGGTGCTGAAGAAGTGATCGAACGAATTATTGAATTGAGGGTTATCCCCATAAAGACTTGGATTGCCATATGCCTGATTCTGAGGATCCATTATGCAGATTCTTATGCGACGGTGTACAGCTCAGCGCGCAATGCTGGGAATACAGTGCAGTGTGCAATGCTCCAGCAGAGGCTGAAGGTGCCCAGGTGGAGCTGTAGTGGCGCGGGCAAGCGAGTGCAGCCTATGATGTAGAATACGGTGTCGTGCTGGATTACACTGCGACGTGATGCAGTCCACCGAGGAGACGCGCTGATTGGTGGAATTGGCGGGGGTTCGGACACTTCTCGGAGGATAGTCGCAGGATTTCGGACGTGCAAATCAGCTCGAATCGAACTCTAAAAAACCCACCTTTCGACTTGGGTACAGGCAGAGATGTAGAGGCCGGCAGATAGCGGGTATGCAAGTGGACAAGAGGGGAGGGGACAGTGTGCGTGTATGTGTGTGTCGAGTTGCGTGTTGTGTGTTGTGTGTTGTGTGTTGGTTGGGTGTGGTGTGTGGTGTGTGGTGTGTGGTGTGTGTGGTGTATAGGGAGAGTAACGTCAGAACAGATATGTGTAGTCTGCTTTGGTGTGATGCCGTCCCCCTTGTCTGTCTGCGCCTGTTTAGGGCAGCAGTTTCGACTCGTTATGGCGGGTAGAAGGATGAGGTGACTGTCTCTGCGTCTCTGCGTCTCTTTCAGTAGACTGCTGGTTATGGCGGCGGTGATTGTGCGTGTGACTGCGTATCTGTTTGTCTGTCTGTCTGTCTGTCTGTCTGTATGCTGATCTCTGTGCCTGTCTAAGGCGCTTCTCTGTCTGTAGAAACGCGCAGTAGACTGCCGTCGCTGTATACACGTCTCTTCTGTCTCGACGCCTCTCGCCCGGATGGTGCGGAACACGCCTGTTCTAAATCCGTAACTGGAGTTTGAAGTGGACAGGACAGAAGGTACAGCGGACGAGAAGATGAAAGGCTTAAAGAGGTGCCTATCCTTACGGGCCTCGATGCAGATGCAGATGCAGATGCAGACTCAGATACAGTTTCAGGCTGACGGTTCAGCAGACCCTAAGCTTCACGTGTTGTTGGTCTAGGAAGACCACACAGCGGTAGTTGCAAAGGCAGCGGTAGCAGTAGCAACAGAATTGAATGACAGAAACAGCTTTCGCGGATGCAATTCTGGCTACCCACGCACACGATCTCTCAACTCGCCTGTAGTAGGCTCTAGAGGTGAGAGGGTCTCTGAAAAGAGCGGCAAGCCAACGACCAACAGCAGTACATCAGTTCAAGGAGCGCAATGAAGGGCAAGACAGGAATGGGATGTGGAGATGCGCAGCAGCAGGTGATGGTGATGATGACGACGGTGATGATGGTGATGATGGTGATGAAGGTGATGATGGAGAGGACTGCGCGCAACTGTATGTGAAGGGGATGTTAGGTAGATGGTGACCAGGGAGGGAGCAGAGTGAGAGAGGGAGGAGTTGGAGTAGGTGGCGAGGGAGGATGGGGTGAGTGAGTGAGCCAGACTGAGAGAGAGAGAGAAAGAGAGAGCGAGAGAGCGGGTGGCAGGAAAATAATAATAATAATAATGATAAGCTAAGCTAGCCCTGGGTATGCGATACAGGTACTTTACCGTAAGCGCTGATGCCAATATCGGCAAACGCTTCAGAATATCTGTATCCGGCAAAATATGTATGATAGCTGGAAAACCGTCCGTTTATGAACTAGCTTACTCGGATACATCCGTCTTCCGTTCTATCTATCAATCTAATCAGATTGCCATCAAAGTTGACGTTTAGGTAGAAGCACTTGCATGTTGCTATAGACACCTTGGTCCTTTATCGTCTATTCCAGGCCAACAAGGTATTGTAAAAACCAACCTCACTCTCTCACAGCTTCTTCGGATCGGAAACCTACCTACCTAACTACTCACCGAATTGAAGCTGCATACGCAACCCTCTCGGCCCTCATATATTACCTGTTGCCTGCGTACCATAGACTGAGCTGCTTCTTTTATGTGGTGATCGCGAGCCACGGCTGACCATCAGCCATATCGTCCTGTCCGCCATGTCTGCGCAATCCCAATCTCTCAGAGACCGCCAAGTAGGTATGTGTCGAATCCACAAGCCATTCCAATCCCATACATGTCATACCTGCGATCGACTGACACCAGACAGCGTCGATCGAACGTATACTCAACCTCAACAATCCTCCTACCGAGCACGACAATGGCGATGCGCATTCGTCTAACAACGGCCTCATTCCACATTCTGCCCCAATCCTCGGTGCGGATGGCGAGCCCGTATGGAAGGTCTTGGTCTTCGACAAACTCGCACAAGATGTCATCGCCAGCGTATTGAAAGTCAATGACCTGCGCGGTTGGGGTATCACAATACACCTGTACGTTTCTTCTGCAACTCGACTGCTCCATTGCTCATATGCCGGAACAAGATGTCTAGATGCGCTTGCTTGCTGACAACCTGTACCCAGAAACATCAACTCCAAACGACATCCTATCCCTGACGTTCCAGTCGTGTACCTCCTCGAGCCCACGCCGCAAAACCTCGAACTCATCACCCAAGATCTACAGAAAGGTCTCTATAGCCCTGCCCACATCAACTTCCTCTCGTCTATTCCTAGACCACTACTTGAAGACTTCGCTTCACAAACTGCACAGGCTGGTACGGCCGAGAGCATCAGCCAGGTGTATGACCAGTACCTGAACTTCATCGTGAGCGAACCGAACCTCTTCAGCCTCGGAATGGGTAAGGAAACATATTGGACTATGAACAGTGCACAGACGAGCGATGAGGAAATCGATACAAACATTGATCGCATCGTCAGTGGGCTCTTCAGCGTCGCTGTCACAATGGGTGGGTACAATTTCGGTGTCGTAATGCGCACGATCTGTCTTTATCTGACAATGAATTCTAGGAGCTATGCCGATCATAAGATGTCCGAAAGGCGGCGCTGCAGAGATGATTGCAGCAAAGCTTGACCGTAAGCTGCGCGATCACATCCTCAATGCGAAGGACAACCTATTCTCTGGGAAATCCCTCGCCATCCGACCCGTTCTTATTATCGTCGATCGCAATGTGGATCTGGTGCCCATGCTCTCGCACTCTTGGACCTACCAATCCCTCATTCACGATGTGCTCCAACTCCATCTGAATCGCATCACTGTGGAAACACCAATCGATGAGAATGACCCTAGCAAGGGCACCACAAAGAAGAGCTACGACCTCAGCAAAGATGACTTTTTCTGGAAGAAGAACGCTGGCGCACCATTTCCTCAAGTGGCAGAGGATATCGATATCGAGCTCACGCGTTACAAAGATGATGCAGCTGAGGTCACCAAGAAGACCGGTGTTGGCTCGATAGAGGACCTACAGGGTGATACCAGTGCTGGAGCGCAGCACCTCAAGGCAGCCATCACATTGCTCCCTGAATTGAAGGAACGTAAAGCACTACTTGACATGCATATGAACATTGCGACCGCATTACTCAAGGGGATAAAGGATAGGCAACTCGACAACTTTTTCCAATTAGAGGAAGAGATCAAAAAACAGACAAAGGCTCAGATGTTGGAGTTGATAAATGATGACGACAAGGGGGCTGAACCACTGGATAAGTTGAGACTATTCATCATATGGTTCCTCAGCACAGAGATCGAGGTCAACCGAAACGAGATGGAGAGATTCGAAGAGGCGCTCAGAAGTAAAGGGCTTGACACTAGCCCTGTCACGTACATTAGACGGTCAGTCTTATATTCTGTCCAGAGCAACCTTTACCGTGCACTTTTACTGATACAATCTCTAGGGTTCGTGAAATCACGCGCATGACTATGATATCAACAACCTCGACCCAACCACAGTCATCATCTAGCACATCCAAGGACATCTTTGGTGGATTCAGCAATATCTCCTCACGATTTACAGACCGCTTCAAGGAGGCCGGTCTTGGACAGAATTTCGAAAGTCTCATTTCTGGCGTGAAGAACCTGATGCCGGTCAATAAAGACATGACACTCACAAAGATCACCGAATCACTCATGGATCCACAAAACGCAAGCACATCCGCCCTGCAAAAGACTGAAGGGTTTCTATACTTTGACCCCAAGAGCGCAAATGCCAGAGGGACAATGCCTTCGAGCGCTAAAGACAACAAGTCGGGCGCGTCTCAACCAGCCAGAGGTATAGATGCGAGCTTCGGCCAGAAACGACAGGGTTTCACAGAGGCCATCGTCTTCACTGTCGGTGGCGGTTCGATGGATGAGTACGGGAACCTACAGGATTGGGCTCAGAAGACCGCGCAGGGTTCCAGCAACGTTGCCAGCGCAAGCAAGAAACGAGTGATCTACGGCTCAACCGACATCGTCAATGCTGAAAGCTTCCTCAAAGAGCTCGACAAGCTTGGTCGAGAGTCATAAGAGGTGAAAGGAAATGCCCAAGACAGTCGAGTAATGATGCCAAAGCATGTACCATCAGACCCGCCCGTTCCAATGCGAAGGACAACGAAAATGAAGCAATCATAGCCGTTGACTTGACGTGACGAGAGTCGCAGGTTTTGTGTTGATATCGCATCGCTCCATCAATGCCCAATGCCCAATGCCGCCTCCACACCTACATACCAGCTTTGTGCAGTGAATTCATCCTGGCTGATCCTATGCATTTGTGATGACTGCAAGATATTCCCACATATCGACGAATCGTCTCAAAAGGTGTCTGTAGATATGCTCCCAACCTGATTACCATTGACAATGGGCCATTTATATGTATATATTCAGCTGTGCGCATGTCGGAAGTGTTGTTCAGCTCGGTCTCGCGGATGCCCGAGCTTGGACCAAGGACGTCAGGCCTGCAATAGCGTCACGACTCCATCCATCCCGTCCTTAGCTAAGATTTCTAATTAAGCTGTTGTAGACCAGCACTGAAGCGAGAGCTCGCCTACCTTTGGGTTTCCATTGGCGACATCATTCCACTGATTCTTCCCTTTCTCCCATTCCATCGCATTCCCATCTCATCACCTCTCCCCATCTGAGCAGTTGACCTTCTGCATCGCTCTCCCGCCAGAGGCGTTCTGTATTAATACACCTACGCTTCGACTGGTAAACCTTTTGAACTTCGCTTCTCCTGTATAAAAGAAAAAACAGACACATTCGCCGACAATGTCAGTCCCGCAACGCGCCACAACAACCGCAGTAGAGACCGGATCGTCGGCTTGGGATCGCTTGTCCACATGGTATAGGGACAACAAGGTCGCCGCCTGGGTCATCGGCGGTGTCACTGTCATCGCAGTCGGTGGAACCATCTACTACGTCTCTTCGCCTCCATCAAAACCATCATCATCAGAGAAGAAGAGCAAGAGCTCGAAGAAGAAGGCAAGCAAGAAAGCCGAGAAGGCGGAACCAAAAGAATCATACAGTGAGTTTCGGATTGATTTGGGACTTGAGTGTCTTATGACTTGGATTTACTAACGCTCCCTTCGCTCCAAGGCCCCAAAGAGAAGGTCCCTGAAGCTGCGGATTTAGAAAAGTCCGACGTGCTTCCGGAAGTGACGGAAGAGTTTGTTGCTGGCTTGACTGAAGAGCAAAAGAAGGAGTATGCGCAAAAGCTAAAGGCGGCTGGCAACAAGGCATATGGCGGCAAGGAATATAACCGTGCCATCGAACTCTATACCCAGGCCCTCCTCTGCAAGCAAGATGAGGTCTTCTACAGCAACCGCGCAGCGTGCTACAATGCGCTGGGCGACTGGGACCAGGTCATCGCAGACACCACAGCCGCTCTCAACCTCAAAGAAGAATACATCAAGGCCCTTAACCGAAGGGCGAATGCCTACGAACAAGTCGGCAGCTTCAGCGACGCCCTTCTAGACTACACCGCCAGTTGCATCATCGATCAGTTCAGCAATGCCGGCGCTGGCCAGGCTGTCGAAAGACTGCTCAAGAAGGTTGCCGAGACCAAGGCCAAGAAGATGTTGGAAGGAAAGGACAAGAGGCTGCCCAGCACCATGTTCATCTCCAACTACCTGCAATCCTTCCGATCCAAGGCATTGCCACAGGGTCTTGAAGAGGATGCTGAGATACCTTCTGAGAGCGGCAAGTGGTGGCTGCGCAAGGGCTTGCAATCCGTTGCATACCGCACCAGTGAAGGCTACGCTGAAGCATCAGAGAGCTTCGAAAAGGCCGTCGAGGTTGGTGATCTCGGTGAGTTCGAGGCTCAAGCGTACAACTGGCGCGGCACATTTAGATACCTGAAGGGTGACAACGATGCCGCCCTCGCGGACCTCAACAAGAGCTTGGAGTTGGACCCAACGCTGGTTCAGAGCTACGTAAAGCGTGCTAGCATGCACTTGGAGCAGAGTAAGTGCAGATCACATGTCACTCAGGGACCGCATCATTTCTAACACTTCAAAACAGGCAAGAGAGACGAGGCCGCTCACGACTTCGAACTTGCTGAACAGCACAATGCCCAAGACCCAGATATCTTCTACCACCGCGCACAGCTTCACTTCGTTCTAGGTGAGTTCAGTGCGGCTGCGACCGACTACCAGAAGTCCATCGATCTGGACTCGAATTTCGTCTTCTCCCACATCCAGCTCGGTGTCACACAGTACAAGATGGGATCTGTAGCCTCATCAATGGCAACCTTCCGACGATGCATCAAGAACTTCAGCGACAAGAGCGATGTCTACAACTACTACGGTGAGCTTCTGCTCGACCAGCAGAAATTCCCAGAGGCTGTGGAGAAGTTCGACACTGCTGTCGAGATGGAGAGGAAGAGCGTGGGTGAGGAGGGTAAAGTGGGCGGTATGAACGTTCTGCCCCTCATCAACAAGGCTCTCGCTCTCTTCCAATGGAAGCAGGATTCCGAAGAGGCAGAAAAGCTCTGCCAGAAGGCTCTCATCAGTAAGTCTACAGAAACAGGAATGTGACTACGATAGGAAGATGCTAATTGACCTTCAACCAGTCGACCCTGAATGCGACATCGCCGTAGCCACAATGGCACAGCTACTCTTACAGCAGGGCAAGGTGGACGAGGCCCTGACTTACTTCGAGCGCGCTGCTGAGCTATCCAGGACCGAAGGCGAGATCGTCAACGCCCTCAGCTACGCCGAGGCGACAAGGACACAGTTGGAAGTCCAGAACAAATACCCATCGCTGCGCGCAAAGCTGCAAAACATGGGTGCCATGGGTGCCGCGCCGTAGGTCTAATACATGCCTCTGGTCTCTCTCTTCCTACCGTCATTCGCGATGGCAACACAACTTCCAAGGGCGAAAAAGCTGTTGCGGGTGTTTTATTGGCGTTTTTGGGAAGCATTGCCGGAGTGTGACTCGTCCAGTCCCATCCGGCTCAAGCGACGGCTTTCTGTGGAGTAGGAAGACTTTGACATACGTGTGACTGCCGTTTCCAACCAGCTCGTCTGTGGTGAATTGGTCGTGTTGGGGCCGACCCGCGCAGTCTGCAATTCGCTGTCTGTGCTTGTCACTTTTGTCTGTCTTTCCGCTTATCTTTCCTGTCCGAGCCAGTTGCCGCGACAGGGCGATGAGGAGGATCGGGATCTGGTCCCTCTGCAGAAATTCTTCTCCGTGTGTAACATATGAACTTGGCCCGAGCAGCGCAATATGTAACCGATGTAATATCTCCTCCCTTCAACACCTGTAACTTTCCTATTCTGCCCATCCATCTACACATCTCTGACCTGTCATTACATAAACAGCCTGAAAAGTATCAGCATCGCTGGAGGCCGTACCGCTGTGACGCGAGAGCTCTACTTTGGCGGATGTATGGGTACGGCTGGCAACGTACGACAACAAGGCACTGGAGAAGATCAAGTACTGTGTGTATTAGCGCCGAGAAGGCTGATATTTGGGCCGGCGGAATAAAACCAAAACCAAAAAAAAAAAAAAAAGAGAACCTAAGGATAACGATGCAAGACTGCGTTGAGGGAGGGTATATCATAGGCCGAGTCGTGTCCAAGAAAGAAAGAAAGAAACAAAAAAAAAATATGAGGGCTCGTAGACGCTTCCAGAGCATTGCACTACCTTGCCTCGTCTAATGCTGAACAACAGATCCTCCTCGACTCGTTTTAGCATGTATCGTCATCATGTCTCTCCCCTCTTTTTTTTTTTTTTTTCCTACTTTGCAATGCCATCTCAACGCACAGCATCGAGACCTCCCTGCAGTTCCCGCTCGAGATCGCCGGCGGGGGCGCCACGACCCTGGGTCTCCTGAGGTCGCGGCTCGGCGCCGTGATCGTAGCCAGCGCCGTAGTTCTGGTTGGGGATGGGCACCTGGGTCTGCTGCTGGCCCTGCTGGCTGGAGTACTGCAGGTGCTGAGGAGTGCGCACCGAGTGGCGGAACCTCTTGACCTCGTCGAGGATCATCAGGCGCATGTCGCCCACGTCGTCGACCGTCTCGAAGGAGAAGTCGAAGGGCGTCGGGCACGCCGGCTCGTCCGAAGCGTCGTGCCACACAGCCAGGTACCGGTGCTCCAGCGCCTCCTCCACCGTGATGCGCTGGCTCGGGTCGAACGCCAGCATGCGGTCCAGCAGGTCCAGCGCGTCTGGGTTCGCCCGTGGGAACAGCTGGTTGAAGGGGATCTTCGGCATGAACGGCAGGTTGCGCACATACTCCTGAGCACGTGGGCTTCCTATCCGCGACAGCGTCGTCTCCGATGGCGTGCCCAGGTAGTGCAGGATCTGGTTCAGCTGGTCCACGTAATCCCGGCCCTTGAAAAACGGCTTACTGCCCAGCAGCTCGGCCAGAATACAACCGACAGACCAAACATCAACTACAGAGATTGGTCAGAGAGATATTCAAATGTAGCTCTGGTAGAAGTCCGCACTTACTAGCTTTCGTGTAGCTCTGGAAACTCAACATGATCTCTGGAGCGCGATACCATCTGGTTGCAACATACTCAGTCATATACCCTGCATTTTCCTCGGGATCTATGCTGAAGCCACGTGCAAGTCCGAAATCACAGATCTTAAGCTCGCAATCCGCGTTGACCAACAGGTTGCCCGGTTTGAGATCACGGTGGAGGACGTTCGCGCTGTGGATGTACTTCAAGCCGCAGAGAATCTGGTAAATGAAGGACTGGAAGTGGGCATCGGTCAGAGGCTGGCCAGAACGGATGATAGCAGCCAGGTCACACTCCATGAGCTCTACACGGCGGATCGGATGGATATGTCAGCATGCTTTTCCCTGACCCTCCAATCTACTCGACTTAAGAAATCAGGAGCCATACCTTCGTAGAGATAAGTCTCGTTGAAGTTGTCTGGTTTGGGGATATCCATGTCGTACAGACAGGTGATGTTGCGGTGGCCTCTGAAGTGCTGCAGCAGCTTTATCTCTCTCAGAGCTCGCTTAGCGAGGATCTTCTTGCTGAACACATTGGTGACCTTCTTGATGGCCACCCCCTCCCCAGTGGCGCCATTCTGGGCAGCACACACGATACCATATGCACCCTGACCCAGCTCTTTAGTGACGGTGTACCGCTCGTCGACGATGAAGTCCTGGTTGAAGACACGGAACACCTTTCGGCCGGACAGGTCGGCCATGACGGATGGATAGCTGGGATGTGGACAGCGGACAGCGGACGATGAGAGGGCTTGCAACGCAGCAGCGGAATGGGGAAGAGAAGGGAGTGATGGGGTGTGAGAGAGGAGGGGAGAGGAGGGGAGTGGCAGGTAGGGTTTAGGTAGTTGAGTAGGTAGGTCGGTAGGTGAGAAAGATTGCCAGCGTTGACGAGGTTCGTCGGGTTCAGGAAGGCCAGCAGGTTTGTGAAGTGAGGTGACGATAGATGTGTGTATGTAGAGTAGCCCTCTCTACCCTTTCCCTTTGCTTCTTGCGCATGCAATTCAGTAGCCGGGCGGGCGGGCGAGTGCTGGTGCTGGTGCTGGTGCTGGTGCTGGTGCTGGTGGCCCTGCAGCAGCGGGGGGGAAATGCAAATGGTCCAACACGGAGCTAGACCCCACCGTACTCAGCATTGTACTGTACTCCTAAAACTCGGGGCTGCGAATCCAAAGAGCCTGAGCACGACAAACTCCGCTTATTTTCTAACCGCCCCGCCAACCGGTGAGGCTGAGCCGACGAGCTGATTCGCTGATCCGCTACATTTTCCATTTACCACTAGCTAACTTCATGTCGCTTCGCCCTCAGCCCTGCCAAAGTCGCTGATGGACCAGTTTAGGGATTCACAGCTCGAATTATCGCCGCTGTAAATGCTGGGTGATCACTACGCCCGACCCTCGCCTCGTCTAGAATGTAAAGGGTGGGCACGCCTCTATGATTCGGCTGGCCTGATCGCTAGCGAAGCGTTTGCTGTCTTTGATCGGGACCGTTGTAATGAATAAGTAAGTATTTATCAATCCTTAGCCTCAAAACCGTGGCGTCCAACGACCGTTTCAGCTCGAGGATTCAGCTTTCAATTTATTATCCTTTGCAGACTGGCGCAGTGCGGACTTGAACTGTCCCAAGGTAGATCGTTGTTGTTTATTGTCTGCACTTTTCAATGTCGAATGGTCCTCTTTCATTGGCCGCATTGGAATCGCTAAGTATTCGAAGCTCGTCACACGACTGGAAGGCGAGTTGGTCCTCTGCTCTGGTAGATTTCGGCCTTTGAAATCATCGAGTGCCATGAAGGAACAGAATGGTCCCCTGATCTCTCAACTTTGCCGTCCCGACCGTTAGACCAGCTGGAAAGATCCTTCTGGTACTTCTTTTCCCTTCGATATCAGTACACTATCCACAAGACCCTACCACTCGTCTCGTAAATATTGAAGTTTGACTTTTCCTACCAACGAAACAAATACGCCCTGCCAATGCGGACGAGTCTTAGTGGTACGCCTAATAGCTGAGGGTGCGCTAGTGTAGACCGCAAATTCTCGAGCTGGCCGTTTCCGTAACTAAAACGCACTCCATGACTTCCAACGGTATGGTATGAGGATACTTTTGAGATACTTGCCTCGAGAATATCCTAGAATGCCTTTGAATTCCGAGTTGCAGTGCCGTGGCAGTCCATCATATGCAGCGCTTGTCAGTCTATCTCAAAAAGCACCACGAAACGGTGATTGCTTTTCAGTATATCAGAGAATATTCTTATATTTGAGGTGCAAATCAGGAGCATTTCATGTAAATAGCCGCATGCGCGTTGCGACGGCTACCACATGTGGGCTTTGGATGGACCAACACCTGCCCGATGATATTTTCATACGTACCGAACGTGCGAATGGAAGGAAAGTATCATAACAAATCCCCTCATTCCGCATCTAGAAACGAATCCAATTTGACGCCTGGCGACTCTGGTCGAATAATGGTAAGTATAGCCTACACAAGGAGAGAACAGACTTTTACCTACAGCTCCGTTAGCAATAGCAAGAATACAACCGACATGGCAAAGTTAGTGGATGGATTATTGTCCGTATAACTGATACATTATGTGTGCAGACTATTCGTATTCTTCTTGTCTCTAACTTAATGTAAGGCTCAATGTTCAACTTAATGATGATATGGTCTAGTTCGTATACGAAGCAGCACGGGTAATAGCAACGTATATGACGTCTATCGACAGCGCAGGAGAGCCAACAGCGGCACATGCGCACAGCGTCATTTCATATCCGCATTGTGCTAACATACTCTTGGATAACTCGATTAGGAGAAAGGAGCCGCCGACCACCATCATTTCCGAAGCCCCTGTTTGATGGCTGGTAGCCATACCTAATTTGCATATCTGGTCTCTGTGGTTACGCGTCTGTGCTACATGCTTCGAAGCGTAAAGTCGATCGAGTATTGTACGCCGCAAAAATGAGATTGGAGTGATGGACTTCCGTATGGCCAATAGGAAAATAGTCGAAAAACAAAAGAATTCCCTAGTTTTCATACTATCATCCATGTAAACAACGCAGCTTAGCGCTGTGCGAAGGAGATGCTCTATCAACTGGATACATATCCGCTTTCGTTTCTGACGGAGGCATTCATCAGCCTCTTTCCGGGTTGTAGATCAGCTCGATTACGGGATAAGACATGGAGAGGTCAACGTGATCGTGGATGACAAGTAGATATGTGTTCAAACAGTTTTAGCGCGACGAGGAAGTTCGCGTAAAGACGCGAGGCTTGACGCATCAACTTTCTACACAGCAATACATCCATAGCTGAAGAGTCTGTGCGTATGCTTGTTATAAGGATTAAGGGAGCAGTCCGAAAGCGACCAACAAAGCGTTCGATGTAATAAAGCCACTGCACTTCCAGATATGCGTCCGGAATGCTTTCAAACTGAATATCGATCAGAAGTGCTCTGTTGAAGAAGGCTCTGACAAGGATAGTATAGTGATGGATGCATAACTATCAAAACGAAAGTTCTTCACACCCTCAATAACTGAGGACGAAATGATTAGACTACGAATAGCCAAAAAATCTAAAGGATGAGAGATAAGAACGATAGGATCGTAACGCAGTAGAGTATCAATTTGTTTGACATTGAGCCTTTGAAGGGGCTCTCTAGCGTAGATTGCAAGCAAAATCCGAATGCAAAGGGGGATGTTGAAGTCTCGTAACGCGACCAAGAGAACTCGGTCTGGAGCAGTAAAGGACTCCAATCTCGAATTCTTCAAAGTTAACAGAGCATATCTCATAAGATGACCTCCGTTATAAGACGCCCGTCCGTTGTAAGACGCCAATATGACCGTTGTAACCTGTCCATGCCATTTTTCCCTGAGTTTAAGCCCATTTACCCAAAAGAGCCATGATACCAGCACCGAAAAGGACACAGATCACGTATGCGGTGATGACTTTTGGTCGGTTTTCGGGGTTAGGGTTGAAGATGAAGTCTCTGGCGAGCAGTTCTACCAGACCAGTGTAGAACAGGATACCAGCGGAGATGGAGTCCAAGACACCAGAAACGACATTTCCAGTGAAGCTGTCACCGTTGTAAACCTTACCCAAGCCAACACCAATAGCAATGGAGATGGGAGTAGTCAGGCCGTAACCAGCGCATAGTAGATATGCAAGCCATGCGCGGCCTTTGGGGAACGGAATGGCTGACAGACGGGCTCCGATACCAAGACCCTCGAAAGACTGGTGGAAGACGATGACCTAAGAAGGGAGGGAAAGTCAGTAAGGGGCTATGGTAGGGTATCACGGCAGCTGGAGGTCATAAACACATACCGGGTAAAGAGTCGCGAACTCTGATCCAGCAGACCCAAGGGTCAAACCGATGATGACACTGTGGAAGATGACACCGAATTCCAAGATGAGGAAAGCCGCGATCTGTTCACGGAAGGCATTTGTGGCGACTTGGTCATCTAGGGTGCTAAGGCTCAATGTCTCGATGTCCTTCTGCTTCAACGCGGCCGCGGTTTGTTCATGTTCGCTGTTGGTGTGCTCATGAGGCGGTGGCTGTTGAGCCTGCGCTGCAGCCATGCCCATGTTCAGGCCATACTTGAGGGCGACGAATCTCTCGGCAGCGACTTCCAAGACGAAGACGAACATGCATGAGGCCAGGGCGATTGCGGGAGGCCAGGAGTATCCAGCCCAACCTCCAGTCATGCCAACACAGGTGTTCGGTCCAATCTCGCCATATGCTGGGTCGAGTAAGCTGTGTCGCGACGGTAGTGTTAGTGGATCATCTAATTCATCACAACACTTCATGTCGTTATCGTTGTAAGAGCGACTCACTGGACAAATGCGGTAGTAACAATGACACCAGAACCGAAGTAACGAGCACCCATGTAGATCCATCGTGGAATGTTGACTCTTGCGGAGCGCGCCGCTAGGACCGGGAAGAAAGTAACCGCTGAAGAGACGAATAGAACGACGAAGATGGAGGAGATGCGCGCTCCCAAGTGACCATTGTAGTCATTGTCACCGGCGTTGATGAGACACACAAGCTGGGCTGCACCATCTGGAGTGTCCAGAAGATGAGTCAAGTTGACGCTCGATGGATCCCAGTTGTAGTCTGGTTCGGCCATGGCTGAAGTTGCTGTGGTGTGTCTGAGATTGAGGGTATAGGGTACGTTTTGTTTGTGTATAGAAACGACGCTTCCACCCCTTCAAGCTGCGGAATAAAACCTGTGTACGCTCGAGAGAAGAAGAGAGGAAGGGAAGGAAGGTCGGAGTTGGCGATACTTAAGGGACGGCGTTGGAGATGCCGCGTCGCAGAAGGATGTATGTGGTGTTGGATGCGAAAAAGCGATATGGGCGAAACGGAGATGGTTGTGGACACCGCGCACCACAGGGGTAGTGATGCTGCGAACCATGGTCATTGGTGTACGCTGGCAGCATCGAGTGCACGAACGGCCCACCAACTAATCCGTCTACAGGACTAGGACGCTATGCATGCGAAAGTGTGGATTAGACCAGGGTGGATTTGTGCCCGGCTTTAACCATATTCGTTCGGAGTTGGTGATTCCAGTCGTGGGATGGGAGATAAACTTTCCCAGGGACGGGATGAAAGGCTCCATTCGAGCGTCATCACGTACGCGCGGGTGCGGCGCTCAAATTACTATTCTGCAGAGAAAATTTTTTCTCTCACGTTCTGTTGGCCACTCTCTGTTGTAATGGTCTCCCGTCAACTTGGTTCATCGTATATATCATTATTGTTCCCGTCCCGTTTGTTCTCGGTATCCTCGCTGGTGGTGTGCTGCAAATTCCGGAGAGAAGCCGAAGGGAATTGGTGGGATTGAAATCCGGATATCACGGAATGACGGGGCGGAGTTGGTGAGATTTTCCCAATCGAGAATACACACCGACACATAGCGCTCAACATCATTGTTCTCATTATCAATAGTATCATCAACAACGTATTGAACACAATGAATGACTATGTATTGCTCAGGACTCATTTGCTTCCAGCGCCTTGTAGAAATTCAGTGATGGGGATGATGGTGGAGATGTTGGTAACGGCTTTTCCATCGAGACAGGCAGCATAGTAATAATAATCATATGTCGCCGAGGAGTAGTCGGTCATTAAGCTGTCGCGTCCTTCCCAACGGCCGCTTTTCGGCCCTGAGTAGGGGAAGTTGTAGTATGTACTGGCTGCTGTGACGACAACCCTCAACGTTTACGCACTGTGATAGGCCACCAATCATCGTCGTCAACATTGCCTACTAAACTAAGGCTTGTTATTGATTTCGTCACACCGGACGACGCTTGCTTTTCTGCTGCCATGTGCCTTTACTGGTGAAGAAGATTTTGATTCGCTGAAATTTGGGCTTTCTCTCATATCTATCCAGGTCGCATACAAATGCCCGTTTCTGATCTCCTCAACTCCATGTACTGGACAAGTCTGCTGAAAAGCAGCCATTCCCACAGTACATAAGATTGTAGCTGTCAAATTGCAGTAGTGGTCTAGTTCCAGTATCGGTTGGCCTTGTTGAGCACTCGATGCCATGTGGTGATCCAGCCACACTGGCACATCCTAGGTCGTGTGACCATGAGAGAGACCTATCGTATTAGCGGATTGTTGTGTAAGTGGGACCGTAGTTGGCAAAGCTGTCGAATAAGATTCCCGCCCTCTGATCCTTACTCCTATGAGACCACATGCTAATGTGTCCCTCGCCTGCGAAATTACCGAAAGGATCGAGTATGAGGATGCCACATGTCGTAGTGCAAGCTTAAGCCTTCTTTCGAAACTGCAAGGAATCAATCGAACCGTTACCCGCGCATTCATGGATGCTGTCCCTATTGGACGAGTTGCGAGTCAACGGTGGACTGATCGAGCGGACTGCATTGCCTCTCTATACAAGCGATTGCGTAACACCGCAGGGTCCAGACGGCTTCTCGTTCGTCCAAAATGTCGCTCAATAATCAGCTCTGCAAACGTTGCCAAGCTACCTCTCGTAGCAAATCTCTTTCCAAGCCGTCAATCTCGAGGTGTTTCCAGGATGTATACTACCGCGACGGACCATTTTACGGTCGACGTACACGTTCTAGTAGGAGGTAGCTGGGGAGCCTGTAACCTTTGGCCGTGTAGAAGGCATTGTGGGCGGGAACAGCGCCTGTCGTGGTGGCTGGCTAAAAGATCCCCGAAACCTCTCCCGTCTTGACGTCTACTTTCACTAGACTCTATATCGCAGCTTTTGTCTTGGATGGGTACGCCTCTGCGCTCAATGGGAAGCTTGTTCGGGAGACGAGCTGCGTCACCCAGGCATTTGTCTATGGAATGCTTCAAATTCTTCGGGGTCACCGAGAAGCTCGAAGAGACAAGCTGGGAGTGGTATAAAAAGCAAAACCCTGCAGTGTACTATCCTGTCTGGTTCGGTAAGTCTTTCCGATCACGCTACCAGGCCTGGTATTGGAAAAACTCGCATATGGAGCGCACACCACCGCATGGCCATGTGGAGACCTAGGTTTGTCCCTTAACAGCTTCTCATCAGACTCTTCAATCGGTTTGATCTTGGTTGTTAGAGTACATAAGTACGTCACTTTGGAGCTTCGAGAGCGGCTCACTTCCTCGGCATGACGGGAGAATGCCTCATATAGGCATCTCTAAGCAGTTACCGTTGCCCGCCCAGTTGCACTCATCATACGCAACCTTTTCGAAGCTTTCGAGATCGATAGCATCAAGTGTGAGCACATGTCTTGTTCATGAGCCTTTTGGACATGGCTTGGAAATTCCGGACGATTGATCTCAGAAGTTAAGATGGCAAAGGACCTGATTGCAGGCACACTTCAACCGTCCTCGGACACCCACATTGTGAGACGAAGATAATTCTGGTGACTAAGTTTGAATGGTTTCAATCCGCGGCCATATTGCTCTGCCGTGTCATACAGCCTTGCATGGGGAGAAACATTCACCCACATATTGAGGATGACACTATCTTGAAAGATTTCGAATATATGAAGACCGAGCCGAGTAGAAGTGATTCTGGATTTATCTTGGATATATTCGGGAGCTAGTTGAAAGGTAGCGGCTCAGGTGTGCGCCACAACTTCCGTCTTCTCTCCCTGTGCAGGCGATATCTGCTCGTCAACAAGGCCAGGGTAGGGGACGATTCCAGAACCGAAATCCCTTCAGTGGTTGATATCAATCAGCCGAATGGAAATTACTCTGCTGAGATGATAAATGTTCTCGGCCTACCACCGCCTAAAATTGGCGAATAATTCGCGACTTAATCAGTGAGCCAGGTTTTGACAAATGAAAAGTCGTTAATTGTGGGTGAGAACCATCGACAGAAGTGAGAACATATGATGACAGCCGTGTACGTCTTCATCAACAGGTTGCGCTCTCGCGAGTTGAGATTCAGTATAACTGGTTGATGTCTCTTTCAAACGGGGCATGACTGGTGTCATACTTCACCAGCGGTTAAGCATTCCTAACCTCTCAACCTGCGATATCGAATGGAAGTCAGTACGATGACGTCTTCCAGGTCACGCAGAAGTCGGTACAAACGGGCGAATGCCATCTCACCACCTACGCCATTCAAGGCAATGTCGCGCAGGCTCGCTTGGTAGAAAGCCCTCCGATCTGATCCATATGGGTGGCATATCGGCGTGGATGATGCAGTGAGATCATTCATATGCTGCTTGCATGGTAAGCATGTCGCCAGTATACTCAAAATCCAACAAAGGTATATTGAGCAGCAGATGTAAGCAATTGTAAATATGTGTATTGACCATACCTGATCCAGAATGATATCGATATGATAATTAGCACGAGGGCTGTCTTACCCGTGGAATTACTCAGTTACAATAAGCCAGTACGGCAGAATAATCAGCGTGACATTGCTAACCTCCGCATCTGCTCCTAGCTCATATTCCCCCGGAAGCCGTCGCCCTGGTCTTACCTACGTACGTACAAGCATCAGAGCATCATACTGCTGACACGATTGTTCTTGAACCTCCGATAACAGAGTGAGGAAGATTGGCAACATTGGCGCTTCGCATCAAGTATAAAGCTCTCAATCTGCTCACGCGACCTTGAACCGGCTGTTCTCCCGGATTCCTGGACCATGATTTATCTCAAGATGGACGACCTTCCTCCATTCAAAAATACCCCATTAGAAGACATTCCAAAAGCTCACGAGAGCGTGGTTAAGAAGTTCCACACTCATACCACCAAGCCCTATGAATACCGTGTCAAGCAGCTCCAGTCTCTTTACTGGGGTCTTAAGGATGCCGAACCCGCTCTCCTTGAAGCTTGCAAGCTCGACCTGAACAAGAGCGCCTATGAATCTTTCCTCGTTGAGACTAACTGGGTGATCAACGATGTCTTGTTCATGCTCAAAAACCTTAAGCGCTTCATGAAGGAGGAGAAGGCTGAGGATATTGACTTCATCACCAGTTTCGTCAGCCCTCGCATTCGCAAGGATCCCCTCGGTGCTGTTCTCGTCATTGGTGCCTTCAACTTTCCAGTTCAACTCAGCCTGGGTCCACTCATTGGTGCCATCGCTGCTGGCTGTACAGCAGTTCTGAAGCCCAGTGAGAATGCTCCCAACACTGCTAGGATCATGCAGCATGTCATCGAGACTAGCCTCGATCCTAATGCCTATCAAGTCGTTCAGGGTGGTATTCCAGAGACCACTGCACTTTTGGACCTTAAATGGGACAAGATTTTCTACACCGGTGGTGTCACAGTCGGTACCATCATTGCTAAGAAGGCTGCGGAGACCCTTACTCCCGTCACATTGGAACTTGGCGGAAAGAACCCAGCGTTTGTCACCAAGAACGCTGACTTGAGACTGGCTGCTCGAAGGCTTTTATGGGCCAAGCTACTTAACGCTGGTCAGGTTTGCGTGTCTCAGAACTACATTCTAGCAGACAAGGACATCATTCCAGGCCTTGTCGAGCAGCTTAAGCTAGCCTTCAAAGACTTCCAGCCAAATGGTGCTGAGCTCGCTGAAGAATATCCCCACATCATCAATGAACGCCAATTCAATAGGCTGAAGGGGATGCTCGACAGCACTAAAGGGAAGATAGTCATTGGAGGCCACACCAACCCAGAGATGAACCTCATCGAGCCGACAGTCGTGGTAGTCGACTCTCCAGATGATCCATTGCTGAAAGATGAATCGTTTGGTCCTCTAATTCCCATTCTGGCTTTCAAGGACCTCGACGAGGCGATTCACACTGCCAATGCCATCCACAGTACGCCTCTCGGTCTGTACCCGTTCGGCACCAAGGCCGAAACCGAGAAGATCATCATGCAGACACGCTCTGGAGGCGTTTCCGTGAACGACGCCTTCTACCACGCTGCAATCCCTACCCTATCTTTCGGCGGCGTTGGTGATTCTGGCCAGGGGGCTTACCGAGGAAAAGCTTCGTTCGACTGCTTCACTCATCGACGTCCCGTCACGACCACGCCTGGATGGATGGAGAGGCTCCTCACCATCCGTTACCCGCCATTTACCGAAAAGAAATTCAAACAGTTGCGTGCCATCTCAGCGGTCAGCCCTGGCTTCGACCGTGATGGCAAGCCAGTTCCCGGCTTATTTCAGTACCTGGTAGGGCTTGGCGGGTACAGTGCACAGGACGCGTTGACTAGGTGGGCATTGATTGCTACTCTGGCTGTTGTGTACAAGCTATATATCCAACGGGCTGCTTGAGGGTATAATGAAGTCTCTGCTGTGTTGGGCTTAGTATCATTCTTTCCTCGACAGACAAAGCCGGCCTTTTGAAAACACTATAAGGCTCTAATTCTGTAAATGTATAATACCCTTCATCATTCTACAACTTTTCATAATTAGTGAGGGAGTCCATCTGTTTGAGTTATATACCTAAATAAGATTGAGGCTGCTTGAGCTATCTGAGTAGGTAGGTACATGGCATGTGGACGAGATAGATGTCATATGCCGGTAAAGTAAAAGGAATTATGCCTGATCGCTTTGATGTTAGGTAGTACTTAAGTATAAATCATAGCACTGTATGGTAATATGACGATACCGTATGTCCAGGCGTAATGTACCTAGGAGGTTAGCTGGAGATTACCTACCTTAGCTTTGGAAGGCCACCTACGAGCTTCCATGACGTCAGGGATTGAAGCATTGATCGCTCCCGTTGCCAAATCTGGGCATCTACTTCAGTAGCAGATCTATACACTCGACGGCTTCCATCAAAACCCGTTTGCCTCTATTGAGTTTCGCCATTGGGAAGCGCAACATTCTCTCACCATTCGTATCAGTCTCATCGAATCTCACACATCCATCATGTCTGTCAGCCGATTCGTCTTCCGCTCGGCACGCCTGGCAACGCCTAGAGCGATCCGTCCGTTCTCCAGCACCACATCAAGGTTGGTTGACAACAATGAGCGAGCCAACGACACTGCGGAACAGTACCGCAAGATCCAAACCGAGAAGCCTCTCAACCCACACTTGACCAACACGACGTCGACGATTGCGCACGAGATGCCTTCAGTCGGCAAGGACGGACCACCCCCGGAGATGATCACCAGCGTGGACCCAGACTTCACGCCCAAGGACAGCGTGCCGGAGAACACCAGCCGCATGACTGGCGGCACACAGAAACCTGCTCCCGAAGACGGCGTGAACGCCGAGCTTGAGGTGGGTGAGATCGAGGGAGGCACCTTCCGTGTTGAACCCCTCAGACGCACTGGCGAAGATGCGAACACCATGCGTGCCCGTCTCCTATGTAAGCAGTCACGAAGTCAGGCCAGCATCTGATGAGCTAACGCGTTGGGTTGTATAGATCAAGCCCGGAAAAGGGGAACACTAGAATCCGACCTCCTCCTCTCCACCTTCGCCGATGCCAACCTAGGCCGCATGTCACAGCGGCAGCTGCAGGAGTTCGACCTGTTCATGGACGAGAACGATTGGGACATCTACTACTGGGCTACGCAGGAGGCCTCGCCGACTTCGATGGCTTATGCCGAGGGAGCAGGTCCTCAGCTCGCCTCGCCGGAGAAGCAAGGCAAGCCTGCGCCAGGCCAGGCTGACCCTGAGTTGAAGGGTGCCGCTGCTGGCGGCGTCAAGGTCCGAGAGCAGGGCGAAGGTGAATGGGCGCAGACTGTCGGCGTCTTCAAGCCTGCCTACAGACCCGTGCCCAAGAGGTGGCAGAACAGTGAAATCCTCAGCTTGCTTCGACACCATGTGATCGCCCGCAGCGCTGGCGGCATCCATGTGGCCGGAGGTGAGGCTCTGAAGCCTGAAGGAGGAGAGGGTCTCAACGCAGACGCTCCAAAGATCGGCGGTGGTCTCGGTCGTATGCCAGAGTTGAGGTCATTCGATCAATGAAATGTGTTGATGTGTTGTATATATAGTTCTGTTTCATGGATAAGATAACTACTTTGTTTGGTCCTCGTCATAGTAGACATGTGCTAATTGTAGAATTGGTCAATTTACTCGATTTGTATGCCGTTACTCGTTGTGTGGTATACCTTACATACCCAGGTCTTTACATGGCTCGGCAAACATGAAGTAAAAGCCGAGGCGCATTGCTGTGAAAAAAAGGTAGCTTGGGGCAGTACTGTGCACGATCCCAACCTGCTGCAGGCTCGAAGCCAAGAGCTCTTCAAACATTGCAATGGGTGGTGGGTGAGATTGACTTTATATTCTACAAATCTACTACCACCCAGATCTTGAAAAAGATGGATACTGTAGGTGACTGCATCTGACCACAGGGTTATTGGCGTCTAGCATTGTTGACATGACATCGACAGGAAGTTCACGCCTCTTCGGCCATGGGATCGCTGCTGAAGGCCATTGGCAGCTGGACACAGCCATCTGGAAGAGGGCTACTGTAAGACGCCAGCATATCGTGAGCGCAGTGGGAATGCCTCGTCAGGGCTAGGAAAGAGAACATGCGACTGACATTGTCCCTGCCATATTGGGGGGGCCTACTTTAGAATGTTTCGCATGATGACCTTCGCGTCTTCGGGATCGGTAGGTTTCGCCGTGGCCGCCTCCCAGAGCCTCCCTCTCCTCTCTCTCTCCTCAGCCGGTTGAAGAGACGCGCGCCTGCTACGAAGCGAAACGAACACATTCAAACACTGACGGGTCGACTCCCCAACCAAAAGGCACTCACCGGCGTGGTAGGCGCAACGGTCGCGGCGTTCCTGTTCGGCACCGGGCCCATTGGCTTCGCAGTCGGCGCGTCCGTCGGCTTCGCCGTCTCGACCTACCTCTACGTCCAGGCCACGGCTCGCAAGTCCATCGCCGTGCTCAAGACGCACCCCAGGCTCATGCAGCACCACCTGATGCGACACTACCACATGGGCGTGAGTAGACCTACCGTTACCCCTCGCAGTGGCAAGTATGGAGCCGCGAAGCTGATCGATCCACCCCCTTCCTCCTCGCCATCCAGGGCTATCAAGACCTCGATCTCAGAACGCCGGAGAATGTCGATTGTTTCGTGGATGAGATCGAGGCCAGCTGGGCTAAGAAGAGCGCCTTGATGAGCGCATACCAGACGGCCAGCTCGTCTCTCGATGTGAGTGATGTTCCTGTACTGTGACAATTTCCAGTGATCTAGTATCTAGGTCCCTACCTACATACCTACGTGTCTACCTATCTACACATCATCGACCTAGCTCGACCTTTCAGACAGAAATGGACCAGTATCACATTCGACTGACAAATTCCATCGCATTAGGAGATACAAGCACGACAGGAAGCTGCCATAATCGACGAACTGAGCAGAAGCAGACCGGAATGGTATCTCGACGAACCTCGTTATTGATTGCGATCTGCCGAGATCTCCACTGCCGAGAGCACATGGCAAGTCGGGAATACGAGCGGATATGCATGACTGATGCCGTATATGATCCACGGTCCACGGAAGGGTCTCTCGTGACAACAACTGGGTCGCCGTTGGAAGGTCGGTTATGACGATGATAGTGGTGGTAGCGCGGGTATTATTAGCCACCTGGATTACCTAGGAACCTACCTACCTACGGTGGTAGGTATGTGGCTACGGCGGTAGTGCAGAAAAGAAAGAAAAAGTGGCGAAGAATTTGGTAAATCTCTGAGACGACAATGCCGATGCATTCTTTCACAGTGCCAAACACGAGGACTTGATCCACAACAGGGCTCAGGTAGGAGGTAGCGCTACGCTGCCGCCAGAAAGCGCAGTCTAAGGGTCTATTTTTACCCATTCTGCGCAGCATTTGCAGTAGCAGTGACATCGCGGCGATCCAACCGTTGGCCAGGGTCGAAATGTGATCCTGCGTACACCACAGTGCATACGATGCATCCGCCGTGTGCAGCATCGTCATTTTTCCGCCTAACCCACACTGCTCAAGGTATTGTTGCACTATACCGTAGCCACGCGTGTGTGGTTGGTGGTGGGTCTGGCCCGGCACCTGTACCGCGGTGATGTAGTGTGTGCAACATTGAATGCCTGGCGATACCATAGTGATCACCTACCTACGTAGCCTCGAAACAGTAGGTATACAGCTGGATTGGAGGATGATCCTCAGCAATGTCTGGATTGTACAGTACTGAATTGTTGCAGAAAAAAAAAAGAGCAAATCCCTTCATTCTCTCTCTCCTGTAACGTCTCGCTTTTGCCCCTGGGGCTGAAACACAAAACACACGAGACGCGGGCACTTGAGACATCGGGCCTTGCCGCTCCGCTCCGCTCCCGGGTCGTGCCGTGTAAATACAGCGTTTACGGCCTGATGATAACTGCCACGCATACACACATATTCCAGCATATGTTCCTGCGTTGGCGGCGCAAAACACCCCCGAACAAGTACGACATCGAGTGTGTAGCGGGCGAGCCAATAGTCGATCAGGGTATTCCAAGAGCCAGGTTGGGCGCCCTGGAGACAGTGCAGGAGGCATTGGCAAGGAATGTGGCCAGAGAGAAGGGCAATACGCAGCAGACGGACGGTAAGAGACGGACTACTGCACCCTGAGTTTCCTCGGCTGGTACATGCGACTGTACCTCTAGCATATGACCTCCCTACAGCAATATACAGTACACAGCCTCTACATTACATTAACGCATCCTCCTCCTCCTCCTCCTCCTCTGCGCTTCCATACCAACATACGCGGCCTCCTTTCTTCCTTCATCCTTGTCTACTAACGACACTCCAACAACTCTCCATCTTTCTTCCCTTTGCCCACCTTCATTCCTCCATTCCCCTCCAACTGTGAACCTGCTTGCCCTCGCTATTGACCACTTCTTCTTCTTCTTCTTCCCTGTTCCCTGTTTTGTCGCCCACTAAAGCCTCATCCCACGATGGCCTACCAAGGCGCTGGCGGCTACTCTGGCCACCCCAACGACGCCACTGTATGTTCATTTCTCCTCTTTGGCAGATGCAATTCTGCAATTCTGCAATTCCGCAATCCCAATTCCTGTCCAACGCTGACTCTTCTCCTTCCAGCCTCCATATCACATCCCCCCTCCGAACGACAGCAGCGACGACGAGCAGGAACGCTCCCTACTACACACAAACCCTACTGGCCCATTCCAGGGCCCTTTCGACGAGCCTACCAGTCGTGCTGGCACACCGGGCGGCCAAGACCCGAAAGCCTACAACCTGGAGGAATCATACATTGGCCACAATGAACCATACGGCGCACACGACTACAACGGCTACCATGAGGGTGTCACCCTCGAGGACCCTGGCTACGGTGCTGCGCCTGATCGAGTGCCTTCTCCATACTCACGTAGCGAGACTGGAAGCACAGAAGCTTGGAAGCAGCGCCAGGCGCCTGGAGGCTCTGCTGGTGCCATGAAGCGAAGTGCTACCCGTAAAGTCAAGCTTGTTCAGGGTGCTGTCTTGAGTGCAGACTATCCAGTCCCTTCTGCCATCCAGAATTCCGTCCAGGCAAAGTACCGAAACGATCTCGAGAGCGGCAGCGAGGAATTCACCCACATGCGATATACCGCCGCCACCTGCGATCCAAACGACTTCACCCTCAAGAATGGATACAACTTGCGTCCTGCGATGTATAACAGACACACAGAATTGCTCATTGCCATTACATATTACAACGAAGACAAGGTCTTGACTGCTCGAACATTGCACGGCGTTATGCAGAACATCCGTGAGATTGTCAACCTGAAAAAGTCGGAATTCTGGAACAAGGGTGGTCCCGCTTGGCAGAAGATTGTTGTCTGTCTAGTGTTTGACGGTATCGATCCTTGCGACAAGGGTACGTTAGACCTCCTAGCGACTGTTGGTGTGTACCAGGATGGTATCATGAAGAAGGACATCGATGGAAAGGAGACAACCGCACATATTTTCGAGTACACCACTCAGCTTTCAGTCACGCCCAACCAACAGCTTATCCGCCCGCTTGACGATGGCCCATCCACCCTACCACCAGTCCAGATGATCTTCTGCTTGAAGCAGAAGAACAGCAAGAAAATCAACTCTCACAGATGGCTTTTCACAGCTTTCGGCCGTATTCTGAATCCTGAGGTCTGCATTCTTCTAGATGCTGGTACTAAACCTGGCCACAAGGCTTTGCTCGCGTTGTGGGAGGCTTTCTACAACGACAAGGATCTAGGCGGTGCTTGTGGAGAGATCCACGCTCTACTTGGAAAGGGTTGGAGAAATCTGCTCAACCCACTTGTTGCTGGCCAAAACTTCGAATACAAGATCTCGAATATCCTCGACAAACCCCTCGAATCTTCTTTCGGATATGTCTCCGTCTTGCCTGGTGCCTTTTCTGCATACAGATTCCGTGCCATCATGGGACGACCCTTAGAACAGTACTTCCACGGTGATCATACCCTTGCTAAACAGCTTGGACCCAAAGGTATCGAAGGCATGAACATCTTCAAAAAGAACATGTTTTTGGCAGAGGACCGTATTCTTTGTTTCGAGCTTGTCGCTAAGGCCGGCAGCAAATGGCATCTCACCTACGTCAAGGCTTCCAAAGGTGAAACTGACGTGCCAGAAGGTGCAGCAGAGTTCATTGGTCAGCGAAGGCGTTGGTTGAATGGATCTTTCGCTGCTGGTATCTACTCTTTGATGCACTTTGGCCGCATGTACCGCTCGGGACACAACATCATTCGCATGTTCTTCTTCCACATTCAACTGATTTACAACGTCTGCACCACTACATTGGCATGGTTCTCACTTGGTAAGCTTATATCAATCATTCTTCAGGCGCCTAGGACTCGACTAACTGATAAATGTGAACAGCTTCCTTCTGGCTTACTACCTCTGTCATCATCAATCTTGTCGGCACTCCAGGCTCTTCTAACAACAACCGCGCTTTCCCATTCGGCAACACTGTGACACCTGTATTCAACACGGTCGTCAAGTATATTTACCTCGCAGTGGTGTTGTTACAGTTCATCTTGGCCCTAGGCAATAGACCTAAAGGCTCAAGATGGACTTACTTCATGTCTTTCATCATTTTTGCCCTGATCCAGGTCTACGTCATCCTCGATTCTATGTTCCTTGTTGTCCATGCATTCACCAGCGAAACAAGTGCGGGATTCGACACCGACGACGGAGCAGACGCATTCCTGAAATCTTTCTTTGCATCAACAGGACCGGGTATCATCATCATTGCCCTTGCCGCGACCTTTGGCCTCTACTTTGTTGCTTCTTTCTTGTATCTCGACCCATGGCACATGTTCACGTCCTTTCCTCAATATCTGCTCCTGATGAGCTCCTACATCAACATCCTGAACGTGTACGCTTTCAGCAACTGGCACGACGTCTCCTGGGGTACAAAGGGCTCTGACAAGGCAGATGCGCTACCCTCTGTGACCACCACCAAAGCAGATGATGGTAAAGCCGCAGTCATAGAGGAACCTGACCTGGCCCAGGCCGATATCGATTCTCAATTCGAGCAGACTGTCAAACGAGCCCTGACACCCTACATTGCTCCAAAGGAGGAGAACAAGAAGACCTTGGAGGATTCTTACAAATCATTCCGTACGAGATTGGTCTCGTTATGGATCTTTTCCAACGGTCTGCTCGCAGTTGCCATCACAAGTGATAACTTTGATAAGTTCGGTTTCACGAGTGGATCAACTACGAGGACCGCCAACTTCTTCAGAGCACTCCTATGGGCTACTGCAGCCTTATCATTGGTCAGATTCATGGGATGTCTGTGGTTCTTGGGTAAGAGTGGTCTGCTCTGCTGCTTCGCTAGACGGTAAACGCGAGCCTGGAGCTTAGCACGTCTAAGGGGAGAATGGGTATTTTGGAGAGGGACGGCGTTATGTCTTTCTTAACGGATGTGTTGAATAGTAGCCTCCCACAATAGGGAGAGGAGCAAAGCGTATCCAGCAATTTGGAAAGTTGGTCCCTGTAACTACCGGGGAGACCGTCAGGATCCACCCACTTTTTTTGTTAATGTCACAAACATGCAACCCTACTGCTTCTCCATGCTCCAAACTGCGTCCTGCACCTCATTGGCCATGCTATGCCTCTCCCAACATGTGATCTCGGCGTGTCGTCGTATTGCCATCTGCACGTCCAGCATGTACCTATAATTGTTACCGTACCTGGGCCTCGAGTTTGGCTTGGCGGAGTCTGGCTTGCCCGCAACCTTAAGCTACAGTACGCTACCCATACCCTAACAAGGCTGTTGGAGCCTCCACTTCCGACTCTGGGCCGCACACTCTCCACTATCCATCTATCCCACAACTCCACTCACTGACTCCCTTATGCCATATCGACTGTCAGTGCTATTACCATATCACCACACAGCCCGCACCGAGGGATCTCGACGCCGCCAGGACCTGCATAAGACCAACCGATTGGTCGGGCGGAAGCAATGAGACCTTCCACCTGTTCCTGTGTCGCGCCACTCCCTTGATTTTCGACTCGTAGCTGGTTTCGATTCACACCCTCCGTCGCCGCATGTTTCGCCTGTCGATACCCCATCTGATACGATCGCCTGCTTCCTCCACCACGCCCACGCTTCCAACACCATGGCTGGCCACACTCTGAAATCCCTCGTCAGTCGGCGGCGGCGAGCGCATGATGAAGGGGAAGACGAAGAGGGCCCAGTAGTCGTGGCCGACTCGCAGAGCGAAGGGTCCGTCATCACGGATATGGATAGCGATGACGGCGAACTCGACGAGAGCGTCGAAGGTGACAATGCGCACGCAAGCCATACTGCCGTCGGTTCCTCGGCAGACCTCCGTCCCCAGTCACAGCGCCGTGGAGCTAAGTCGAACACCGAAAAGCGCAAGCAGAGGAAGAAGCCTGTCAAGCCCATCTCCAAGGATTCTACCCCGAATGGAGGTTCTCAGCCGACTTTCAAAGCTATGGCCGATACGGAAGCGATGATGAACGGGCTGAAGCTCGATGGCAGCACACAAGAGGATGCCAACCGCCTACCTTTCGACAGTAGCGAGCCTAACAGCGTGCGCAATGGACAGAACGGGTCTGCAACCGCCTCGGGCGAACAACGATCGAAAGAGAGCCAGGAACAACGGCGGACGAGAGAAACAAATCCAACTTTCATACCAAACCGCGGTGGTTTCTACATGCACGATAGCCGCACATTGGCAGACTCCCGTGGACCCCAACCAGGCCGATCGCAAGGGAGGCCAGCTAAAGCAAGAGGTGGGTTGGCGCAGCAAGCTGTTGGAGAGAAAGCGCCGTTGGATAATACCCAACCCTCCTCCCACAACCCGACAGAGGGCCAGTGGAGGCATGATTTGCATGATACAATCAATGAGGAACCTTCCCAACAGAACCGTACTGCAGATTTGAACCAGGACCCTAACGATGCGTCAACCCGACTTTTTGGCAAGCCTGCCGCTGTGCAAGACAGGCAAGCTCCTCCACCTTCCATCTCGTTCTCCAGCACCACATTGGTTGGCAAAGTCAACCTGCGTGTTTCATTACCAGGTATGCAGGCGGCCATTTCGTACGCCGAAGTGCCTGTGAAGCATTATACAAGGCTACCGAACCATCGTCCACCACTACGTCGCGACAAACCTGTGCGCATCTCCATACCTCACCATCCTCCTCGCTACATCTTCCCTTCATATGATCGGTCCTTCATATTCATCCCTCGCCAGATGAGGCCCAACCAACAGGGCTTTGGTAGGTACAGCCAGCAAAATCGCAGTGTGGGTGGATTTGGTTACTCCAGCAGACGCACGAGCATGTATGGGGGAAGTGTCTACTCGGCCTCCATCGCCCCTTCGAGACGGCCCTCCATGGTTTCCCAGGTTGGAAGGGAGGCAGTCTTCTCACCCGTAGGCTCAGTAGCTAGCGGATATCAGCCAAACACTTTCAGACCGGTTGTAAGGATGCCGCCAAATCTACATGCACAGGCCATGTACTCGGGTAATACAACGCCAGCGCAAGCTTTCAGCGGCTATCAGACACCCATCATGCCAGTCATGCAGAATTACCCACCGCCACAACAACCCACTTTCCAGGGCACGCCGACCACCAACGTGCAGCATCCTCGTCCACAGAAAGCCATCTCTGTGAGTGGCATTGATTCTCCGGCTCTTGTGCAGCAAAGCAATTCCATTCCACCTGACCGCCAGCAGCCATTTCACAATCAACTTCCCGCCCATATGCAACAAGACCTGGGATCGGGTTTCAATGTGCCACCATCTCAAACATATTTCCCTCCCAACCAAGGCATGGCCTATTCGCAGTCTTCACACATACACACACCAAGTATGGGTGGGATACCTGAAAATGCAGTTCATGCACCCGCTTTCCAGGTCCCTACTGGAATGCCCTACGGCCAAACCTTCTACCCAGGACAACAGCCAACTTACGGTCAAGGACAGGGGCAAGGGGTATATGGTTTCTGGCCTCAACAACCAGCTGGTTATCAACCATCCTCCATGTATCCAGCCCAACGTGAGATGGGCATCCCACAGCCATTGCACGACGGGCAAAATTCTGTCCCTGAGCAGCCTGACATCCACCAACCGGCTAACAGCAACAACCAATACGATCAAGCACCGTCTGGTTTCGTCGCCTACGAAGAGAGGGGGATGGTATTCTACCGCCCAGCCTCAGAAGCACGCGAACAGGGCCAGGATACTGGCACGTATCAACCGGCGGAAACCTTCACCCCCAGCTATGCCTTACCGCCAGGTGGGAATGTGCATCCTGCACACCCGCCAGACGGTCCCTTCTTCGCCTTTGCGCCGCAGGACATGGGCGCCATGTACTATCCGCCTGTGTCTGTAGACATGCAGGGCCAGAGCGGTGGGCAGCAATGAACAAGCTCGCAACGAACAACCTCGACGATATCACGATGACTTTTTTTGAGGGGGGGTGGGGGGCAAAAAGAAAACTCCTCTCTGTGGATTTGTTAGGCATCGCCTTGTCCCCGGTAGGACCCCAGTAGGGTAGCTTTGATAAGGGGGTCTATGGTCGGGCGGACGCGATGTGGTGTGGTCCAAACGTCTGCGAGCGATGCGGGTTTGTCGATCGGCCTGATGAATGATTTTTTATCTTCCCCTCTCCCTTTTCTTCTTAAAGCATTTTTTTTTTTCAAACTTCCTGTATGTGATTGCGGTTTGGCTGTCTTTCCAGCGAAGCATGGCGCGTGGCGTTGTTTCCGTTGGTTTTTTTTTTTTTTTTATTTCCTTTTCAATTTTCCTCCTGGCATGGACATGCTTTCACCATAAAAAGGCTCTTTACCTTCTTCACAGTATCCATTTCGCACTACTTACTACTACTGCTGCTGCTGCTGCTGTGAATATGACCATGACTCTGCTCCCCACTCACTCACTCACTCACTTCCTTACCCCATCCGACACCCCAATCATGTCCCTTCCCTGCACTGAACGAGTCGTCGGTTTGGAAAAAAGTTCTCACCGCCCTCGAAGCGGCACATACACGACAAAGTTCTGTCTACGTAGCGTAGCGTAGCTAATTGGCTAGGCACTTACCTACCTACCAACCTCCCTCCCACCTAGCAGCTTCACCTTTTTTTTTTTTTAAAAAAAAAAAGAGAGAACAAAATCTCGTCACACTCGGTCCTGAGTACCACTCGTCTCCTACTACATCACTCAAATTCAAGGCTTCTCGCTCGCACGATTCGCCTCACCCTCTGTTTTAATATTACACTTGCTGGCTGTGGCACTGTGGGCCTGCGAGCCCGAAGGTGGAGATCGAAGGTCAAGTGGTCAAGTAAGGGCCGTCAGAGTCAAAAGGTGAGGGTTAGAGTTGAGGAAGAGGTGACTGAGAATGATGAGTGACGAAGATGATAATATTTGGTGGTCATGAAACTAATACAAATGTCTTGGTAAGGAAGGAAGGAAGGAAACGAAGAAGGAATCCAACTGAATGTGGAGGCCTTTTTTATATGGCAGCTAAGGTGTAGGTGTCGTGTAAATCGTCGAAGAGGCTATGAGGCTTTATCAAGTGGCAAACCATGTCTTACCTTTATCCTCCCTCCACTCTACATTTTCGCTCATCACCTGGGCCACATGGAGCTGAACCGCGACACTGGCGGCGCCCAGTCTTGCGAAACATGGTTGGACGACGCTTGACTCGGCTTTCTATGGACCTTCACTCAGACCTGTACTCAGTCACTTCGTCCCATCTCAATTTTTCTAAGACATCACCTGCGCCCAGCTCAAACTCATCATGGTATCTCTTCACTGGAGGAGCAGAACTTCTTGCGTGCCCTGTCAGCATGATGAGGATGCGGCCGTGCCCACTGATCAACTTTTGAGGAATTGCATCCCTCAAAGTTTCACGTTCGCCATACAGCGAGAGATTCCGGCGTTCTTCGGCAGTTTGCTGATGTTGGTGAGTGTGCCAAGGGAGACTCGGCCGTGCCACCGGCGGGCGGTGGTCATGAAAAGTGTAGTCGCACTGCACTGTGCTCGTCGCCATCGGCATCTCACTGAACCAGGCCGCCGCAACGATATCGTACAAGAGACCAAACGTCAACCAAGGCCGTTTCAGTGCCCTCTCTAGATGCTCGTCTTCGCTGCCTTGATGCCAAACGGCCGCCTCCGCGTCTGGGGAACAGTCCTGGTTGTCAAACGTCAGGCACCGAAGCGTGCCCTTCCACGGGGGGGACCCCGACTTGAATAGATAGCTGACCTGGAGCTCTGCCGGCGCTGGCATGCATGGGATCATACGTCTCCAGCTCGCTTCAGGTCGTCTATATGCAGCTGTCCGACGCGGGTCCAGCTTTGGACTCTCCTTGGCAGGTCGAGGAGGGTCTCGACTGCTACGGAGCGGCGGGTACCACGGGTGGATGCTCTCAGCCCAGTGCGTCCTATACCACGGGCACCATACCGTGCTGAGAAGGCCGAAAATCAGGAAGCTCGCTGGCGTTGTTGAAAAAGGAAGGAAAGCGGGATTGCAGGAGCGGGTTCAACTAGGTTTCGCCATCGAGCGGTTGGCGCTCGCGCTCTGTTGGTCCAGGGTGGATGAACAGTGCAGCCAGGAGGACTTTGCTCGACCGAATGACATCGCGCCAGGTGCAACAGACTCGCTGGACCAGTAGGAGATCTTGCTGGGGAAGTTGGAGGAATATATCGTAGAGAATGTGCGGCGATGTCAACACTCCATGACCCATAAGCCTAGACTACCAAGTACGGTAAGTATTACACTTCTTTCGAAAAATGTAGATTGTTGTCTAGAGAAATAGGTTATAGGCGAAGGGGAGAGTGCATCTGGTCGTACCACTTGATAAAGACGACCTGTTCGATCGCCATCGTATCGGCGGTTCGCCAACCCTCTTCAACCAGGAATAAACCCAACCCCCCACCCACTCCTCACCCTGTCACATCCTATAGCCGACCTTACAACTATCAAACTACATCTCCTGGAAAAGTGCTCTTAGCAGACATATTCTATCTCTCCCTCAAGCCTTGGATGAGTCTTTTCTGGTCGCCCGTATGTCTACCCTTCACCCCTATCGCATAGTCCTAGTGCACAGCTAATGAATAGAGAGAGTCTTGCTCGAACCAGTGCTCTGTCCTGCTTATGTAGCAGCTAAAAAGAATGGCATGTATAGCGGAGCAACCGCCTTGGGATGCCTACGTAATGAACGGCATACTATCTTGTTATCAGTGGAGTAAATTCCATGCAGGAGACGGCAGAACATCGAGAGACCGCATGATCAATTATTCTGCTGCCTACGCGCCTGGCAATTCACAAACATATTAGCCATGAGACACTGTTCACGGCTTTCATAGTGCCAAACATGCTGCTTGGAAGCGTGTCGTCGGCGTACTTTCGTGCGTTTGCACGGTTTCGTGGCATGCAACATGGCACAGTCGCTCAACTACCACTCTCTGAGGAGCTCCCAAGCGTCGAATTCGATTGGAATAACATCGTGCCGCAGTCGCATTTGGTCTATCATGACTGTTTCGAGGACATGCAATGTGCTCGCTTACAGGTACCGATGGATTGGACGAACACTAGTACCGAAGCCGAGAATGGGAAAACAGTAAGCATAGCGGTAATCAGATTGCCGGCAACTGTCGATGTCACAGATATAAGTTACGGCGGCGCAGTGGTATTGAATCCCGGTGGCCCAGGCAGCTCTGGCATTAGCCAGGTGATAAGAAAGGGCAGGAATATACGAACGCTAATCAGTGCTGGCCGTCACGATCGTCTGGAGAACGCGAGGAATTTCGATATTATCGGTTTCGACCCTAGAGGAATCAATAATACCACACCGAGGCTGCTCTGCTTACCTGACCAACTTGAGACCGCCTCCTATGCAATTGAAGAGAGAGCCCATGGCTGGATGGATAGTGGTGAAGCTGCGTTTGATTGGCTCTGGGCGAGCAAGCGTGCGATCGCCGAAGGTTGTAGCAAACGAGCTGCTAAAGAAGGCATTGCAAAGCATATGAGTACAGCCTCTGTATCAAGAGACATCATTGAGATCTTTGAGCGCCATGGAGAGTGGAGGCAAAAGGAGGCAGACAGAATTCTCGCCACTTCACAATGGGATTCCACCCAAAAATCTGCCGCTTTGAACAGAGCTAAGTGGATCAAGGGTGGAGAGATGGTGCAGTATTGGGGATTCTCCTACGGCACCGTTTTAGGAGCAACGTTGGCTTCGATGTTCCCAGAACGCATCAAACGAGCAGTCTTTGACGGTGTTGATGATGCGAGGGATTATATGGCAGCACGCTGGTCCACGAACCTCCGCGATACAGATGTATTCTGGACAAAGCTGTCCCAATACTGTTATGCTTCTGGAAGTAAGGAAAGCTGCCCTACATATGACGGCAATGGCACAACCGCAATCTCATCCAGGCTTAACAATACCGTGGACAATCTTCGTACCAATCCAATCGGTGTACCAGGCGATAGCATCCATGGCCCAATTGTCGTAACTCACGCGGACCTCAAAGCGTTGATCCGAATAACAGTCTATAATCCTCTTCGCGATCTACCTCAACTAGCGCAGATACTGGCTGATTTGGAGCAAGGCAATGGAACCTCGCTAGCTGCTTGGAAACGGCAGCAGCTACCGACTCTTGATAATCCACTCTCATCTCGATGCCTTCAAGATGGCCCATATAGCTCATCTTGCCACACGTTCGATGAGGGGTTTGCCACTGATGGCATTGCTTGTAGCGACGGGCTCCCTCGAGTTCACGAAACAAAAGAAGAGTACAGAAGATATGCCTCTCAGATAATGTCGCAGTCTTTTCTAATGGGCGCGGTCTGGTCTACGTTCATGATGCCGTGTACAGCCTGGCATGCACGCCCTCATTGGCGATATGAGGGCGAGTTCAGAGATGCTGTAGGTGTGAATAGAACCGCACATCCTGTGCTCTTCATTAGCAACACGTACGACCCTGCAACGCCTCTCTACAATTCTTTTGTAGAGGCACCTGGATTTGAAGGTGCAGGGATTCTGCATCAAAACAGCGAAGGTCACTGTACGTATGCTAGCCCGTCCATGTGTACCGGTCGTGCGCTGCGGCGATACTTCCAGCTTGGAGAGTTGCCGAGCAGTGGTGACGGAGGGTTGAAGGAGGATGAGCGGTTTGGATGGAAGGGAAAGTATGGCTATTGTGAGCCGGACTATCTGCCTTTCTCTGATTACATGAACAGTGAAGTGCCACCGCTTCCAAGGGAAGAGGAGGACATAGATATGTGGAAAGCTTTGGTGGGGCTGAATAAGTACTGACCTTGACTCTTATATTATGGCAATAAGAGATGATGGTGAAATTTATTTGTTACGGTCGAACCGATAACAGGCAAGGAGACCAGAAAAGGGTGGTCGCCTCGCGACAGCGACAACTCGGCGTCACCAGCAGCAATAACTTGGCTAGGTATCTTGGACTTCATGTTCTGTAGATTGATATGCTGAGAGTGGTTTCTACCAAGTCGAAGCGTTGAATGTCTAGCTACTTCCAGAAGTCCTCCTATACAATGGAACTGCTCGCAACTACTCGCTTTGATCAAGGGCGATCTGTGTCCGCTCGAGACCCTCTTCCAAAGAGTCTTGACGAGGTGAGAAAGTGATCCTGAACCACACGTCCAGCTCGGAAGCAAACAAGCTTCCATCAACAAGGCAAAATTTGGCATTCAGCAGAATTCGCTCTACGAGGCATCTGATCAGATGGCTTCAATCTGTCACATTCAGCTGTTGCTGAGAATCCCGTGACACTCACGACATGTCGTGCTCGGCCTTGTCTTGAATGAAGAGACCGATCATATCATGTATCACCTGGAATAGCCTCGTGACGCCCTATTCACGACCGGGCTCAAGTCGATGGTCGTTCAGCGAGAGGTACTTCTGCAGTTGATCGTAGGCACATCTAGCCAAACAGCTATTGCATAGTAGAACTTTGCATTGTGAAGTGATCTGCGCAGAGCTGAGAAGAAGGTTGGGTTAGACATGGCTCAAGTGATCCATCTCTCATCTCCGCAGGGCGCCATGCTGTCGGCAAACTTTTGGATCCTGTCATAGTTCCATCCAGATTGCGTGCCAGCTTTTGCATTGCCGAGTTGAGGTTCGTTTGAAATTGTGCAATTACCATCCGCCTGGAAAGCATATTGCATGCAAGACTCCAGTTCAAGACACAACTTCTCACAATCGCTGAGAGAGTCTGTCTGGCCTAGTGTAACGGTGCCACCGTTATCCCAGTCAACCCTTGGGAACTTCATACGTGGCATTGTGAACTGTTCGAAGACATCTTTATGCCGTATATACGGCACGCTATTGTTCTGTGGCATATACGTTAGCTGGTGCCATGCTCACCAAAGCATTGATTCGTGCTTACAAAGTCGTTCGTTGCTAGCCATTTTTGCTCGAACTGCCACATTTCCTTCACTTCCGTAGGCGATACGTGGTGGTATGAAGCCGAAGGATAGCACCACAAACGCTTGGAGTAATTTTCCTTAGCATATGGCACTGCACTAGGAGGTGAACCTTGAAAGATAGGCCAGGCCCAGAGTACCGGCGAATCGGTTTCATTCAAAGCTTTACCAAGAACACAATCACCAGCCCAGTGCCCATCAGTGAAAGTTTCCCATTCATGCTGGTGACTTTGTAATTGGCCGACAACATCACGCAGAGCTGGATTTGAAATCACGAAGCCACTTCCTCCATGTGCGAATAATACCTCCCCGATCTGCATCTGGGATCCGATATAGTAATGTTGAGTTTCGTCAAGATTAGACAGATACTGTAGTAGAGTGGACCAGAAGATATAGGTATCGGTCTCGATGAAGAGATACCACTTCTTATTTGGATATTCCTGGAGGGTCCGTATCGCCATCGGTATGAATTTCCACTTGTCAAGCTTCCATCCTGGATTCTCGGATTTTCCAGATGCGCTGTTCACCTGGGCTCCTGCACTACTTAGCTCAGAAGAGGCCAGTGCGTTCAGACCATGCTCCTTGATCCGTCGATATAAATCAAAATCTCCGTGTGTCTGAACGATCTGAGGATCCACAGTCTCCAGCGCATCGGAAATGTGTAAACCCTCAAAGTCTCCTTCAAAATCCGCAAATGCCAGGAGATTGGGATAGCACTTCAACGTCGTAGATAGATGTGCTGGTAGTCGGTCGCCAATCTCAGTAGCTCCAGTCTTTAGAACCACGAGCACATCATCTGCTCCAGGCAAGGTCTTACAATCTAGATCGGGAAGCGTCTTCTGCTTCACTGGAGGTTGCCATCGACCTGGAAAACTTGTATACACCAAGAATAGGACCACCGCTACCACTAGAGGTATGCGCAGCAAGCGCAAGGGACCATTTGGCGTCGTAGTACGCAATATGCGTATCGACATCGGCGACTTGTGTTCATACAGTACTTGATTAGAGAAAGTGCATCTGCCTTTTTAGCTGTCGAGTTTTTGTAAGATCGCGAGAGGCAGAGGTTCCAGACGACTAGGCCATTGGGCCAGTTTTAGAACCTCCATGACTGTGTCGTGAGAGCGGTATAACATATAGCTGCTCGTGCAGAATCAGCCTCGTCCCTCCCTATCAGACATCGCATGCAAGCGCCCAGCACAGACGCTGGCCTTGCGCTAGGCCAGTTGTGATTCTAAGATCTACAGCGACATAAGCGGCTGATGAAACGCATGTTTTCCATAGGATGTATTACCACTCTACAATAAATTGACATGCCTTCTGGACGAAGTATTTGGCAGCATAACTCGCAAGTAAGCAGTTCCGGCTTTGACTTGGTAAAGGGTTCAAGAAGCTTAATCCGTTTACAACCGGGGAGGATTGTTGTACTGGTGGATTTGGCCATCTCGAGCTCTACTGAACCCCTAAATGCTTCTCGCCATCCCCGTACGGTATAACGGTACCAATATATCCGTGCTACATCGTGAAGTGTCAGTGTCTATAGCAGGATCAAGCACATGTCCTGCTTCATGATGGCGATATTTTATGATCTAGCTGCAGTCTCGAGTACCGGAATCAGCGGCTGCAAGCCAGACTAGTTCAATATTCACACGGCGAGAAAATGCAACACTAAGCGCTCTCATCTCTGAGCCAGGACACTATATGCCGTCTTGTGTCTTCGAATCATCTTAATTGGCGAACCATAGCATAGCCTCATAAGAAATTGCCTAACCTAAGCGCCGAAACCACGGGACTTCACTGCTACTACAAATAATTGTGTCCACCTTCGAAAACTACCTATATGTCGCCCGGAGCTACTCATAAGACATGTGACCTTGTGCAATGGTCAACGTTTGTCGGATAAGATTTGCGTGCTCGATCATCAACTGGAAGTCATGAAGATTGCAACATGTATACCGATCTTGTGTAACATCGCGTTGGCTCTGACAACCACAAGCCCAACGCCATACCAATCACTACCTACAGCTCCAGCTTATAGTGATGGCCACTTCGCCACCCCAGGAGGTGCAACCCAGATATTCGATAATGAGAGTCAGCTGAACATTTCATGGACCGCCAAATATTCTTCGGTAAACCTCTACCTCATAAAGAATCTGGACTACTCGACTCCACAGACAGTGATCAGTAAGTTCTCATATTGTTGTTGCCTGCACCTGACCGGTATATCTAACCTAGGAGTCAGTCAACTTCGATGGATCTTCATACCTGTATACTTTCGATGTGGACAACTCGTCAGTACCATACAACTTCCGGATTGTGGATAGTCAAGGGACTGCGGACGAACAGAGGAACGGCGGATTCGCCAGCGATCAATTCTGGGTACAAGGGGTCAGCAGCTCCTCCACGTCCACGACAACGTCATCTACTGCCACTTCCAGCGCTCAAGAAACCGACCACGATGCTAGTCCAACACCTTCGAGTACTGGCACCCTTTCATCGATTAAGCCAACGACCACATTCACGTCGAGCGTGTCTGGAGTAACAAGTTTAACTTCTTCCACTGTTCTTGCAGCATCCCCGACTGCAAGTGATGGCACGGAAGACAGAAATGGATCCAGCACCAGTTCGAACGGTCAGGGAATGATCATTGGGCTCGGTGTTGGCGTTGGACTTGGGGTTTTTATCCTACTCTCCATATCGCTCTTCTTCTGGCGGCGATGGCGGAAAGCGAGGGCATCTAGATTTCAACAGCTTGAACACCCAATGGAGACCAGAGGCCAACCGTCACAAACCTATCCATACGGTGCTCCCTGGATCGATGGCCCGGAGGCCATGTCTAAGAGTAAGCACTTCGAGATGAGCGCAACGCCGGGCCCTCAAGTCTTTGCAGAGGCGCCTGCACAGCACTGGCAACCTGCTGAGTTGGCGGGGCATTCTCCAACAGCTTTCGAAAATAAAGTGTCATACTCATGAGATGCCGTGGAAGATGAGCGTCTTTGGTAGAGCCCATTCACCTTAGCATCATGAATTCGGGATCTTTACTTCAGCGAGAAAGGGTGGCCTTCGAGAAGCGTCGGATTTGAAGGCATGAATGAATGTGCAACATGAGTACTGTAGTTCTTGTCTAACATTGAATGCATATGTATATATCGTAATCAGCATTGCCTACCATTTTTCTGTGTGCTTCGACGTTCTCAAAATCCTCTCCATTTAAAATATGCTTTGTAGAGCTTTACGAGCTGCCTTCCCAACGCGGCAGGCGCGGCACTGGCTGTTTTGACCTCCGTTAGTCTGACGAAGAGCGTCCCTTTTGAACATATCCCGAAATCATCCGTGTGGTCTTTCTCAGAGATGGATTGTGAATAGGCCTGCTTAGTATTTATCACCTCTCTTAAGGATCGAAAACGTATGTGTTTACATCCTTTTTGAGGATCCACTATCCATTTAGGGCAGCCATCGTACAGTTGTAGATGGCGTCCGAAACAGGCGTTTTCTGATGAACCAGCTTACTTGACTGAATACTTCTGTGTTAAAATGAGAAGACGATGGTAGTCGATCAAGAAGTCTCTTTTCTATTGTACAATGATACAAATCCTGCTTTCGTCTTATAGGGTGATGCAGTTACAAAATCAAGGCCGCTGTACAGGTCCCTGGCCAATCTCCTTCTGACCCATCTTACCGGTCGGCATTCGTTGCCTGGCCTCTGCCATGATTGGCACTTCCTCCTTCAAATTCAGCCCACCCTCGGCCTCGAGAGCGGCAACACCACTGACGGGTTCTCCTATCTTCTTCATGTCTTCCACCATGGGTCCTTCAAGCGCAGCCCTCCTCTCATCCAACTGCCGCCGCCGCTCAGGTGTCATTCTCCAAGCTTTGGGGAAGTGTACTCGCGTCCGTGGCTTCGCATGTCGTAGATCTAAAGGAACGTCCTCGAATTCGTTCTTCTTGGCCTCGGCGATCAGCTTCTGAATGGTGTCTGCCAAGAAGCGCTTGTTCATTGCCTGAGTTTCGAAATTCTCGCAGCTCATCTTTATGATGTTCTTCTGCGGGTCGTACCGTGGGCCCGCCAGCTTCTTGAGTGCGCCACTCGTTACTCCCGTGGCCTTGGCCACAACGGCTGGGCTAAACTCTACCACCACCTTGCGAGAGGCAGGGTGGTGCTCACCGAGATATGTCGTGTACCTCCATCTCAGCGCATCACGCTTCTCGCCTATGTATTTCTCGTGTTCAAAAGGTGTGGCAAGCTTGGAGAGCAGTGGCATCTCCCAAGCAGCTATGCGCATCAACTCTCGTAAATCCCTGTGCTGGTCCAGCTCGCCGTGGGCTGTGGATGAGATGTCGTCCTCTTGGAACTCATCGTCTGGCCCAATATCCTCTGCCTCTCCCATGTTGAAGAATGACTCCATGCGACGGCCTTTGATGGCGGCAGGTGGTTCGGGAATCTCGGTATCGATCTCGTGCACTGCCTGTCGGATTTGATGTTGAATTGATTGGGAGAAAGGCGTGTCATCGGCGAATTCAGCATCGAGATCCTTCTTGGCTCGCTCCATCCTACGCCTCTCGCTCGAGTCCATGCCTCTGTACCCATCACGGTCCACCGGATCTAGGTTGTTGAAGAATTCGTCGTTGAAATACGGCGCGCTATCGCCATCATCACTGGTCTTTGTTGTACCAGCCTCCGTTGACGACCCAGCGCTGGTATCATCGGCTTGTCGCTGGCTTGTAGTGACAAAGGGACGACGAGCGGCGTGCTGCCTGGGTGTGGCCCATTGGGGCCTTTGCCGAATGGTTTGATGCTGACTACGGTGTTGGGACACGCTTCGAGCTGCCTGGGAGCAGGCCCGCTTGAATGGGGTAGCCATCGCGAAGGGTGGACTCATCATTCAAATATGCAACATTTCGGGCGTCCTCAGTTCCATATTCCATCACCAAGGGAATCGTCGCCCTAAGAAGCAATGCTGGTCCAAGCTCATCCCCGCGGACTCTCAGGGTTAGGGTTGGAGACAGCGGCCGACACATTCCAGCTGCACTGCGGCGACGCTGATGAACACCGCATGAAGCTCAAGGATCTTGATATAGTAGAGCCATCCAGCCCGGAGGTGTAAGACACCGTGTTCTCTACGATACTTTCTCGCGCTATGCCTTTAGCTGCACACGCATTACATTGAGTCTTCAAGTCGTAATGTAGGCCGAGTGCTGGCTATATTTTCTCATCTCACGCCGAGAAGCAGTGTACAGATCCTGGAAAACCTGCCATAAATAAAAGGACAATGACTGGGAAGACATGCTTCGTGACCGTCGGTGCGACAGCAAGCTTCAACGAGCTGATCACTGCAGCTCTCTCGCCTGAATTTGTCAAGGAATTGGAGAAGCTGCAATACACAGAACTTCTGATTCAATATGGTCTAAAGGGTAAAGATCTGTTCGATGAAACCCTCCGATCCACTGGTGCAGGAGGATCTTCTGTCAAAGTGCACGGCTTCGATCTCGACAGAGCAGGTCTTGGCCGCTATATGAGACAAGCAAAAACGAGCGGAGGCGTCTGTGTCAGCCATGCTGGTAGGTTCAACATTGCATACTTCCCCAGGGTCCCCCTCCTGCACAGGACGTGTGGTAACCAGCAAACAAAGGGTCCGGCACGATTCTGGATGCTCTGCGCCTCTCTCTACCTCTGATTGTCGTTCCGAACGAATCTCTGCTTGACAACCATCAGGTTGAGCTGGCGGAAGCGCTCGCGGAACAGTCGTACGTTGTACACGGCAGGCTGCCTACACTGGCGTTGGCGCTGGGGGAAAGTGAAACCCTACGGCGGAAACAGAGCCAATGGCCTCCACCCAACTCAGGTACTCATAGCAGTGTAAATGGGCTGAAAGGCGTGCTGGACGAGGAAATGGGATTTCTCGACGGCTAGCGTGATGCTTCTTCGTCGTTGCGAGATTTCTTCTAGACGGCCAACGATGGCCTTTTGCAATACTATCACCATGGAGTAGTCCAACTCCTTGTATTGTATACGAACAGGCAATTATTTCTATACTTATGATACTTTTCGTGCAGCACCACGTCCACTATGTGGCTCTCATGGCTCTTTGAAGACCGACCTATATTTGGTTGGTCAGATGTTCATTTTAGATTCGATTCTATAATATAAGGAGAGCAGTGAGAAGAGAGCTTCAATAAAGTTATCCATTGCGGAGAATATCAATATCCATAGCTGAAGTAGCAATGCCACTCCAAACTTTGCCGAAGCAGTCATTACACTACCAAACGTGAGACTATATGCCGCTTTTGCGAACCACTGACGATATCGTGTCCGATTCTTTCATCCCAAACGAGCCAGGTCGGGTAGAATAGGGTTACATTACGCTGTTGTCCTACATATGGGCCACAAACACCACCATATCAGGCGGCTACCGACGTGACCAGGATACTGTTTTAGCAGCCGGACCACCCATCCACTCTTTAACAAAGTCCATCTTCCCTGTTGTTTGGCAGGACATTTCTGCAACGTAATGGCGAAGAAACGGTTGGCATCGTACGTATACAGGCCGCAGTCTTCTGTGCTGAACTCCATCATCTTCTGGACTGCATCCGGTACAGCAGAGCGTCTCGTAAAGCAGCCGTAACACTGGTTCATCCGCCTTGCCAGCCTCGCCAGTGTTACAGCAAGTCTCGCAAATCTACCCGCCATGTAACCTTCAAAGTTACCACCCGCAGAATACCATGCTCAGGAAATAGCTGCCGAGAGATCATAGGGCAATGAACGAAGCAAACTGAGCCAAGACGGGCGAGGTGAAAGCATGCGAGTGCGTACAGCCACCGAAGTCAGCTGTGGCCACCGGATAACACCAGGGATCGTTCACACAGGAGAACATGGAATCCACGCTGGGATGTGAGATCCTTTTGGACGCTGTCCGACACAGTCCCACAACGGTCAAGCTGAGCTTGCATTCAAACTTGCTGAGTTGCCTTCAAGTCTACTACGCTTCTATCTCTTGCCTCCTTGAGTCGGTCTACGCTTCTATCTGTCGATGTGGGCTCGAAGACTGAGAAGCATGGCTTCATTATACCAGCTCCAATTCGCGTTCCGACTCTGTATCCCAATTGCCTTCTTCTTCTTTACGTTTGGCTACTCTACTGATCCGCAGAGATGCTACTTCGGACCAGGATCGGCTAATCGTGGTCCACCTGAGCTCGTGCCCTGTGTGGACGATGGCCAATCTGCTTGCTGTCTCCTTGGCGACACATGCCTTTCAGGAAATGCATGCTACAACAACGATATTGGCAGCGTCTACCAATACGGCTGCACAGATAGAGATTACCAAGATGAGAGCTGCCCTCCCAAGTGCGATTTCAGTCCGGGTAGGTGTAAAGCTGAATGACCTGTGTGGAATTGGAACGTTTCCCTGCTAATGAATGCTTCGGTAACCGACCAGATCTCTCCCCATGGACAGCACTTGAGCTTTGCGACGATCTGGGAGGAGTGAACAACACATGGGTATGCCATGCTCCAGAGAGCTGTGGCTGTGACTGGGGAAGTCCTACGGAAAACATCATCAGTCTCGCACCAAGAGGTTGCAGTGCAATGGGTAGTCAAGCCCGGGTAGCGTTGTATGCGCCTACACAGCTGGCGCCGTATGTTTCTTTGCCGTCGTCGCTAGGGGGTAGCACCGGGTATTACTCTCCAACAACTGTAAATGGAACGGAGACATGGATCCAAACTAGCGTGAGTGGCTGTAAGTTCAATTTCGCAGTTATTCCATACGATCGATCTTTGTTCCAGTGGCTAATGAGTGCCGTTCAGATACACCTATGACTATATCGCAGCTCACAACGTACGAGAGAGCTCCAACAATACCAGTAGTGTTGCGCCCAGGAGCAACTCCAGCTTCCGATACTGCGAGCGCACCTGAGAGAAATAGTGCGATCACACAGACTTCATATCCAGCTGCCACACAGTCGGTACCATTGTCGCCGTCATCGACATCCACGATTGGTGCACAGCCTTTGGCTGCAACTTCGACCCAGGGATCTGGATCAAGTAAGTCATTATCAACAAGTTCCAAGGTTGGGATTGGCGTTGGTATCGCTGGTGGAGTCTTGTTCCTGATTGCAGTTGGTATTCTCCTATGGATATGGCATAGGCGACACTTTCAACGCCGTTCTACCAAGTCGAGTCAAACCGCTGTTGGATCAGCAGGTACCAATCAAGCACTACAAGGAGTAGCGAGTCCCCTTTCGAGCGAGAAGCACACCTCACTCCACCAACTTTGGCAATCAACGCCTCGGTCTGATTCAGGTACGCTGGCATCTTCGCCGCCTTATGGCCCTCTCATGCCCTACTATGGCACTCAAAACCAATTTGGGCCAGGATCATATTATGACGAGCCGTCGCAGGTACAGCAACGACCTGAGTATAGACTTCCATCCGTCATACCGGCGGAGCTCGAGTCCCATAGACGAGTGCATGAGGTTGGATCTGATGGCAATCTGGAGCGTCAGGCAACGCTGGGTGTTAGGAAACAGAGTGGCGATTCCGAGGAATGACAGGCGAAATTTCTACCACTGCGACAAGCAGCGGTCATTTTGGCCCATCTGATAGTAATACATTATCGAGTCTCATGGTTGGACACATTCGTAAGCAGACAACGAGCTGTTGCATTCGGACAAGATCGAGGCAAGAATCGTAACACGCATGCCTTAATTGTAGAGCCGGTAGATCCCCATGCCGACAAGGGTCGTGCTGAGAGCGAAGACGCTGTACTTGCGTGCCGTCACTCCAAATCGTGAACCGCTTTGTAAGATCTTCATCTCCTGTTCGCGGACTTGCTTCATGCCCGAGGCGTATGTGTAGATGCCGAATCCCGTGAAGGTGGCAGATCCTGACGAAATTCATGTCAGCTACAATTTGTAAAGTAATTTGGCCGTTAGTTCTGATTACCCATTAAACGACAAGGCGTGCAATCCTGGAATTGTCTCTGCTGCTCCTTCAACCCTTCATCTAACGGGAGAGGCTTCTTGAGGTCGTCTAGCGACACTTTATCGAACTTGCCATAGCCAAACAGCGACCCGAGACCCATTGTAACGCACTTCACTTGGTGATTATCGTGGGGAAACCACAGCCGATGATTCAGATGCAGACTCAAAGAAAGGAAATTCGATGATTTAGCTGCTTGTTCCCACGTACAGTATGACCATAGGGAGTCGCAGTTTATCGGTAAAGACCCTCGGAGACCAGATCACCTCGGCAAACCTTCTTGAGACAACGCACCTCTGGCTATACGGATCAGACCTCCGTACCTCATACATTCCTATATAGTACTCACCTGTTAATATTGTAAAGGTGATAATGTCCTTTAGTTAACTGGGAACCTCTGAAGACTTGGTTCTGTGATTCTGTCTTGGTGATAAATACAGTAGAAAATTGTTCGGCTGTAAGCTCTATCGCCTAACATTATTTATCTTTCTTTCTCCATCAATTATATTAGCTGCAGAATCAACAGCGCAAAGACGATGTATTCAATGAGGTCGTAGTGTCTCATGGCCGCTTCACTCTTTCGTCGGATATCGGAACCATTCAACAGCTGCGCATGGAAGCCTCTAGTCTTTCCCAAGGAGGGAATCGTCTCCCTACCTGCCAAGGAGAAGTTCGAAGAGGAGACCATTCCATGTTATGATGCGTCACGATACTATCCCGTTCGGATTGGAGAGGTTTTCCAGGGTCGCTATCAAGTTGTGGGTAAATTGGGGTTCGGAATCAGCTCGACTGTGTGGCTGGCGCGAGATCTGAAGTAAGGTTCCCCTCTCCAGTGAGGTACCAGCTGATCACTCATCGATGTCAGCGAATGCCGGCATGTTGCTCTAAAGCTCTGCGTGCGATCAGGGTCCGTGGGAAGCGAACTGGACACCGAGCTGGATGTTTACAGACGGATCAAAACTTCTCCCAAGCACCACCTGGGACGCAGTGCCATCCGCCCCCTGCTCGACTCGTTTGATGTCTACGGACCTCGGGGACAACACCGATGCTTGGTACATGTTCCACTGTGGGAGAGTATGCTCAAGCTCAAACATCGCAACCCTGTTCGAAGATTGCCTGAACCGGTTGTGACTTTCTTACTCAAGCGCCTATTTCATGCCCTGGACTTTCTTCATGAGGAGTGCCACGTGGTCCACACCGATATCAAGGAGGCCAATGTTCTGCTTGAAGCAGATTCGTCTGTACTAACGCAGTTCGAAAATGAAGAGCTGGCGGATCCCAGCCCCAAGAAGGAAGTCGACGGCAGCGTCATCTACCTTTCTCGCGAATTGGGAACACCTAGAGATTTTGGCGCCCCAGTGCTGTGTGATTTGGGCTCAGCTGTACCACTAGACGATGGACTCGAGCATCGCGAAGACATTCAGCCCGATATATATCGGTCGCCAGAAGTTATTCTGGATATTCCGTGGACATATAGTGTCGATATCTGGAATGTAGGCTGTATGGTAAGTATTGATCAAGATCAGTGCACACATATGAAGCTAAATCTCATGTATTTAGGTGTGGGACGCCTTTGAGGGCGAGCACTTGTTTACTGGCCGTGATCCAGAGCTTGATACATACCGGGGGCGGGCGCATCTTGCTGAGATGATTGCTCTTCTCGGACCGCCTCCGTCGAGCTTGCTTGCTCGAGCGAACTTGAGGAGCAAGTTCTTTTCTGAAGAAGGTAGGCCACCATCTTTCCAATAACTAGTAGTCTTCCTATTTCATCATCTTTCCATGCTGATGATGTGACTTCACAAGGCGAATTCTCCGCAGGAATTCCAATTCCTCCTCCCAGAACACTCGAGCACAGGGAAACGTCTCTTCAAGGAGAAGAGAACACAAAAGACAGAGACTGTTTCCTGCGCTTCATGCGGAAGATGTTGCAATGGGAACCGGAAAAGCGTAGCTCCGCCCGAGAGCTGGCTAAGGACGAATGGATCCTGAAGCACACCTCATAGAGTCGCTCGTCTCCAACCATTTCTCTACCGAGGTAGGATATTTGGAGAAATCACGGCCGGGGCGTCTGCTTCATCAGGCACCAATTGCCTCCATCCATATCAGGTGTCTTGCATTGCGTCGTCAGCAGTTAGTCAGTTACAACATTCGCCAGAATACCATTGTACAATAGACAGACTTAGCGCTGACCAGATCGTAGTCGAGCTTGGTTTGTATGATATTCGGACAAGAATCTGGGGGCAAGAGTATGTCGCGATCGAGACCAGCAGTGAGTGTACCATGACTGTGACAGACGAGCATGGGAAATGGAAGGAACGATGGTCTGATTGTACCCTGTTTGAAAGGAGTGTGTGGTGGAGGATTTGAGGACCATCATGGTATCGCTTGGCCACCACAGTGTAGCAATTCTAGCTAAGCTGCGCTCACTTGCCGAGCGGACGAAATGGTAGCATCCTCCAGATCCATATCATCAAACATGGTACCAAGAATAGTGTCTTGGAGATTTTCGATCGTCCACATCGCCACTCGATCCAAAACTATGCTTTGGTGGGCAGGCGACCGTGGGCCATCAGCGTTCGCCTTTGCGGTTGGTTGGCGTGCATGTTCAAAACAAGTTCAACTCTCGGGTGATGACCATGATCCAGTGGCTCACATGTCATAGATGTTAGCCTTTACATCATGATCTAGTGTTCTTTTCCGCGGTCTCTCGCCGTAAGTACAATTGGAGACTGGAAAGTTGAAAGGTCACGGTCGAGGGTTCACGGTTGGGTTTAGCCTGAAGATATCATGTGCAGAAAATCGCTTCAGCTGTTCGAGGCTCACGTAGAAACGCAATACGTCGCGAACGTTTCGTTTACAGAAACTAGCCACAGGGCCATCTTTCAATGACTCCTGGGTTGAAGACGGCGGTTGGGAGACTTAGGATGGTCGCATTGGCTGGAGAGGGACGCGGGCATTAAAACATCACCTAAGCATGACTTGAGCTACAGTACTGTACTATATAAATGCATGCCCCGCTGCACTAAACTTTAGACAGGCAGGTGATGTAGAACAGCAGCGCCATCACACATATCGTTATATGGCCTAAGACAAAGCTGTCTGCTGCCGAGAAGGAATCAAGAAACATTGCTCCTTGCAATGCGCTTCCTGTTGCTGCGCCATGGCTACCATCGAAGCAGTCTACGTCTTTGACGAACATAAGTACGTAAGTGGATGCCCGTTTCATACGCAGACCGCGGCAGAGATGCACCACCTGGACTGACATCGATCGCAACTACAGCAAACAGATATTATCCCATGTCTACGATACCACTGCTCGGCTCCCGACAGGGGCGACGATCCTCTCGCTATACCTCCAACACCCTAGCCCTCGCCCCAGCCTCATTCATCTAGCATCGACGAGTCCACCAGTGCTGCTTTATTCCATGATACAGGATAACCTGCTCTTCCTGTCGCCGTCCACATCCGATACCGAACCATTACTTGTGTTGGAATATCTTCATCGTGTCGCCGATTCTTTGGAGGAGTTCCTGGGCTCTCCATTACTTGCTAGCAAGATTACTGCCAACTACGACATTGTCAGTCAAGTTGTTGCTGAGATCGCAGATGTTGGCATTGTCTGCCAGGGAGAGCCTAATGCTCTTAGGGATACTGTCGAGACTGGCCCTGGAGTGTTAAACAATCTGCTAGGTGGCTTGGGCTTACCGGCTGCTGGGCCAGCTTTGGGTGGTGTGGGAACAGGTGGCACAAGCGCTGGTATTGCGGCTCTACAGCGTCAACAGCAGGCACAAAGCTCTTCTGGCAGCGCTGTACCGTGGCGCCGCAGTAATGCTCGCCATACTAGCAACGAGCTCTATGTCGATATCGTTGAGAACCTCTCCGTCATTACTGCGCCCTCAGGTCGCCTTTTATCCGCGTTCGCAAACGGCAGTATTGCTTTCACAAGTAAGGTTTCTGGGATACCTGATTTGGTCCTCAACCTGTCGACTGGAGGCAAAGGCGCTGGGATGGGAGGACGAGGAGAGCAGCTTCGCAACGTCATGGAAAGGATCGTGTTCCATCCCTGTGTCAGGCTAAATCGCTGGAAGAGCGACGGCACGCTAAGCTTTATCCCACCAGACGGCAAGTTCGTCCTCGCTGGCTACGAAGTCGACCTTATTGGATCTGAGTTTCCTCTGTCGTCATCCGCGCATGGGGAACCCTTCAAGCTTCCTGCAAAAGTGGAACTGAAGACCGGATTGGGTGACAAGGGTACCGAGTTCGAAGCCGTACTTACAATTTCTGGAGTGTCAAACTCGGCTGCGAGGTCTGCGGCGGCAGCGAGCCTACAGTCTAACCTTGGTGGCGGCTCAGCAGGCCGTCCTGGTGCCTTCCGTGCCGGTTCTGGGGGCGATAGCAAAGCCCCCACGTTCGAAGACCTCAGCGTACGTATACCTCTGCCCGCCAGCGTGCGCAAAGTCGGCGAGCTACGACCCAGCAGAGGAGAAGCAGAGTTCAATATGGCTCAGGGATGGGTGGAATGGAAACTGAAGAGCAAAGATATCTCCAGCTCGTCAATCAGTGCAGTATTACGTGCCAATGTGGCTGGTGCTCTTACGGATGAGGATGAAACAATCGAAGCAGCCACCAATGGAAGCGGGACCAATGGACTCTCCACATCCAACTACGACTACGATGATGAAAGTGAGCATCAACCACCAACTTCGGTAACCCAGAGCGACACAGGAGTTAACGCTGCCAGCTCACAAGTTCTCAATCGGATGCGGGAGCGTAATCGGGCACTCATGCCTACCTCTGCTACAGTCAGCTTCAGTATCAAGGGCTGGTTAGCCAGTGGGTTGAAGGTGGATGCCCTGCTCCTAGATGCGCAGAAAAGTAAGGGGATAGGAAGCGAAGTGAAGCCCTACAAGGGTGTAAAATACTTGACAGTCAGCAGACAAGGGATAGAAACCAGATGTTAGCACTCATTTGAGATCCTATCCTTCACATCTTTGCTGAATTCTCATATCACTTGGCTTCTGGGACTTCACGGGCGCATTTCAAGTAATGGATGCTTGAGTGACATATAGAACAGGTCGCATCGTGTGCCCTCCGCAACTTGGCAATATTCATGACAATATGTACACATTGGCTTCCACCATTCGCGAGCATGTCTCCTCCATCTGCGTGCCCAAACTCCCTCCGATGTGTAGACCGAGTGTGTCAAGTTACGTGCCAGTCGAATTCGTTGTTATAGAACGCTGCCAACCTCCTAGCTCAGAGCCTGAGCTCTCTCGTCTTCCAGCTTGGCGTAGAACAAATCGCGTCTGCGGACGTTTGGAACGTGGAAACCGTACCACCAAGCGTAGCCGGCAGCGGTACCGAGACCTATAGTTGCGAAGATTGGCAGTTAGACAGGGACGGGTAAAGCGCTGCTGGTAAGCCTGGACGCAGCTTTTCCGCATGGCGCGCCAGAGCGGTCGATGTTGCGCAATTGTGGCCTGGCGAGGCCTTCAAGATCGATGTGGAGCTGACATACCGAAAGAGACGGCAAGGTCGAGGACAAGGCCCCTACGGAGCATCTACACCATGTCTAGTCAGTCCCAATGCCTCTAAGGGAGTAGAAATCTGCGAGCTTCTTCAAGATCGGCCGCAGGACCTCTGGGCGAGTCTCTGCTGTTGCGCGACTGGCGGGATACTTACGCCGGTAATTGGCTTCACCATATTTGCGGTATTGGAAGGTGGTCTTTTCTTTGAAGATGTAAGGTCGTTGTATGGGGCCAGTGGTGTGAGGATGGTGATGCTCTGTCCTGCGTAGGTCGGAGCTGTGAGGTCGGGATGAGCCGGCGCTCTCTGCAGGAAGGTTTGCCGATTAGCTGCGCAACCAATGAACGCTCAGGTGATGAATCGCTTGCGATATCTGACAACAAATTGCCAATGCTTCAACAGCAATGATATTGAGTGATGGTTTTAAAAAAAAAAGTTGTTATCGCTCCAAGGGAATCTTTTGCGGTGTATATGTGTTGGTCTTGTGCGTTGCTGATTCAAGTCTTCATTTCCAAAACAGAGTAGCTAGCGGCGTAAGAATTTCTCCACAGCAGTTCAGCTAGTCGTCCCATCCCGTAATTCTTGACCGCACCCTTTCTCCTTAGACTGAAAAAGTGTCAGTCCGTTTTGTCTACTTTGAACAGGAGCCGACCAGACCTCGAAGTGGAGGCGATAAAGCTCTATTAGTCGCCGAATATGCAGGACAATGGGTTAAAACCACCACTGGATACCAATGTTGTGCGGACTTCACGTGGAACCCGCAGAGCCTTATTGTCGAAGACCAGATGCCTCTTAATATAAAGAGCTCCAGCAGCAATGGTTCTCGGCGTTGATTATCTATGCTGGGGTATTGGTAACCCGCACCTGGGGCGACATATCTGACTCTATAATCGTGCGATATGCGAAGGCTGCTATTGGCATTTGGTTCGCACAGATCGGTGAGTAGAGCTGGGTTAGACCGTGCATGCTGAGAGCCTCGGTCTGTATATCTCGTCTTATCAGCTATAGCATATCCAAGGGCCAAGTGTCACGACAGCGAAAGAATCACTCGATATCTATTTCACCAATGAAGAAGATTCCACAGACCGACAGTATTCACGCCTGCGGCTTGCTAGTATGCGGCGAGATACAGGCAGCTATCTACTAACATACCGATGAAATAACCGAGGTTGATTGACAACATGGCAGGTCTTGAGGGGACATAATTTCGCATTCCTGGTTCAAGTCGGTCCAGAACGGATATCAGTGAGACTAATCCCGAGGCTCTACTCACGATCTAGAGGCGCCCGCCGCGACGAAGAGTACTGAGATATCGTCACGAAGCTGATTTGGACAAGCGGACAACAACAAGATCACCAAGCTGGACCAGGCCGATATGCTAAACCACCAAGCAACCATTCACCTTGGATGAGGAGCGGAGGGAGGTGTGAAGCACCGCTTATGCTACAATTCACAGTCAAAGTGATGGCAGTGAACCTTCCAACAGATTTAAGGATTGGTTTGCTCTTACCAAACGTCCTGGCCAGGACCCTGGAGCTGGAGCTGGTCTACTGGAATCGCCACTGCCCTCAATCTGGAACTGGAATCGTCGCGGGTTCGAACCGGTCAAATTACCAATTGGAAAAAGAAAATAAAACAAAAAAACCTCAGGATGAGTGTTAGCACTTGAAAAAAAAAAACCATAGCAACGTCAGCCACACTGGGACGCCAGTGAGTCCTGAGTAAAAAGAAAGATGCTGATGGGAAGGTGGAGGGGCTATGGTAATCACTTTTTTTTTGTCTTGCGAGGTTCGTCTTTAGCCGTGGCTTCCACTTTCACGATGCAAGCTGTATTAGGGCATCGTGCATTTCCTGGGTGGTAGGGCTGGAGAGGGGCTGCAACAGTGGAGTGTCATTGTATACAAAATAGCTCACACGGAATCAGTTCGTCAAGACCTATTGTAATGCTATCTGTCTTGACTAGCGGTAGCATGAGAGGGTCTTCGTTCTCCGATATCATAGAGCCTCCTTTTCTCAACGCACATGCCACCTTCCCTGAGTTTAGACTGACTTTTTCCACCGTGTGAAACGAATTGCCGCAAAAAGTCGACGTGTAAACATCAAAGCCGCAAGCAATAGAATTGGACACTGTCATACGCTGCTTCTGTGATCGATTCCTGCGAGCTTAAGAGCAGGGTTTACATAAATGTTGCTATCAAATATTGTTTGCGACTCGATATCAAGTATCAACTCATATTTGGCAAGCGAGAGTTTCTCCTCTTTTTTACCTGTCTACACATCTCGCCAACACCTCTTGTTTGATCGTCTACAATTCACGTAGCAGAAACTTCATGGTCTATACAGAACTTATAATAATTCATTGTCGTGTGAGCAGATTCGGAGCTGGCTCCGCTGAGTCCTTCAGATGCCAGGGTGGTTGCCAAGCATCATTCCCGCGGCCCAGCTGCGCTCGGCTGCAGCCAGCTTCAATGCGTGGGTGCATTCGCTCTCCCTGCCATCTGAGGGAACTTTGGTCGGCAAGATCCAGATCCGCTCAACACACCTTGCAGACATGGCTACATCCTCTTTTGCTCGTGGCTGGCGGCCTTCAGTCTCGCTACCAAATGGATCCGACCACATCTGTCTGTCATGTCGGCGACAGAACTCTTCATTCCGGCGAACACGCAAGGCCTTGCGCGTAGACGCCCACCAGTCCTTCGAACCCTCCAGGACCGAACTTGCCGACCACATCATCTTCAATCCCCCAAGCAGCGCGCCAAACGTATACCACACTCCTTCGAAATTCTTACCGAAGAATGACCCTAGGCGAAAGCTGCAGTTGTACTCGCAACAATCCGCTTCATCACCTTCAGCCAGCACATTATCAGCCACTAGCGTGACAGCCTTGCCGGCATCAGTTCGGCCAGAGTATCAGAAGAAGTACCACCTTACGCAGGAGCAAATCGAAGAGATCCGCCGCCTCAGGGCCGAGGATCCTCGAAAATGGACAAGAGTCAGGCTGGCAGAGAAGTTCGAATGCTCTCAGTTCTTTGTCAGTCTCTGTTGCAGCGCCCCACAAATCAAGGAGGAGAGAGATAGTGAGCTTGCGGCCGTCAAACAAAAATGGGGTCGCTGGAAGACCGAGGCGAGAGAGGATAGGCAGACCAGGAAGGCTGAATGGGGAACAGAGATATGAGATCCCTTTCCAGATTGTGCCTTTAAATTGGCACATTGCCATCAATCCGAGTCGGATATCGAGCTGCTTTGAGCATGTCAATGACCCCTTTGGAGATGGCCACAGCACGGACTGAGATGCATCGAAGATGGGTATGAGTTCATTGACACCCAGATCAATGTCACAGGTACCAATACCGACAGAAGCCCTCAAGCCGATATACCATTAAAAGGCGTCTGCTGCAGCAGTGTATACTAGAGTTCGCCAACACATACTTTCGACTTGTGTCTATATAAACTAAATTCGATGTGTTACTACAACTGCAAAGCTTTCCAGTATATCAGCGTGATCTGGATTCCCTTGACTTGCGATGCCTAGTCTGGCTTGGGGGACGACCGAAACACGATCTTGGGGACGAACGGCGGCTCTACTTAATTACCAATTGGTTTTGTTTTGTTAGTATCAGGGCCTTCAGCTGTGTATGGTTGTATTCATAATTTGTAACAAGTGAATGCCAGTCACTATCGAGTTTTCTGGTATTCCAAGACCGTAATTCAGCATTGGATTGTAGATGCCCGGAGACTGATTCGATGATCAAAGAATTGACATATTGTGAGATTCCCCGTACCGCCAGAATGCCTAGTGTCTTAATTGCTCTTCTTATGCATCCATGGATAGTCTTGACTTTCAAACTCTCAGATCACCCAACTGCTTTCCCGTCTAGACGTCACTGCTTCTTCGTCCAATGGAGTTTGTCAAGGGACATGAAGCCCCTTTGTCACGCTATCGACATCTTCCATTGTAGGTACCGTGCTTAAAAGTTTGGCAATGCCGTAAGGACAAAGCTGATAGGCTAATAGATCGAGGATGGAAGTTGTGTTAGGTACGCTTCATATGAATCTCCATTAAGCCCATGACTCGGCAATATGACCATCGAGCTGATCCAGCAATGCTGCACTTGAGAGTTTTGTATGGGTCTTGCATGGATTTACTGCGCCGCCACTATACTATGAAGCCGTTAGACCTACTCTTCATCATCGGACGACATGAGGCGTCAGAATATAGTTGGCCACCCACATGATCACGGGAACTGATAGCTTCGATGAGTATCAGCGACCTGTCAAGCTCGAAATTGCCCAAAGATCAAATGGCTGCCATATCGTCTGTATGTTGTATCACTTCCCAGATTTTACATGCTGCAAGAGTTTGCAAGACGTACAAAAGGATGTGAGCGGTTCGAACTTTAAATGATCGTACACACTTCATTTTCTACTGAGCAGTGTTTTCAATAACTACATGACATCGTCTAAGATCATTTCCGTCGTTTCTGCCGACCAGAATTTTCACCAGCTAGGACGCCTGACCAGAGAAGTCATACATCGAAGACATGCTCGTGATGCTGCGTCGTTTCTGGCATTGTCAGCTAGCAGCCTATACATGATGCCCTCCTAAGATGATAGGACAGATATGTGTACACAGCTGTCGACTTCACGTGTAATGTCTCATCTTCCGAGACAAAGCCACATGGTTCTGGATATCGTGTCATTCCCTTCAAAAACGAGGATATGCTGTTGGGCCAAAAGCCGAAGGTACTGTCGCATTGCCGTTGCCGAAAGCGCCAGACTGGGTCTACGGATGCCGTTAGCTCGCCAATCTCAAGACAACATCATACCGAGAATATCAACTAGAGGTTATCAGATATCACTTACCGTGAAGTCTGAAACTTCACTCAGACTCTTGATTCTTCCGAGTAATTTTTCCACCATTCTGTAGCTCGATGAGGGTTGGTATTGTGGAATCATATGGCCACTCAAATCGACAGTGCAGAAGATGAAGTCTCGTTCCTCCCACCACTTGCCCATGACGCCAGCGGCAGAGAGGGTACTATCAGAGTACTCGCTATGGTATGGGACGTAGAAGTCGTGCCAGCCGTCAGGACCGACGGAAAAGCCCTGCTTACCATTCCAGGTCATGTTCTGGATCGTCATAATGGTGCCTTCAAGCAAAAGAATGAAGTCCAAATTCGCATGGCCGATGATTGTCTTCTTGTTCTTCTCAATCACACGAGGCAGGACGCTGAGAGCAGAGGGAGGAGAGGTATCGATGTCGAGTACGCCATCGGAGCATTCATCCCAAGCACCCAGGGGCGCATTGATGGCTTTCTGGACGTCAGTCCGGTTGAAGTAGATGTTGGTGCCATCAGGGAGGTATGGGAATGAGCCAGGGAACCCAAGAACATCCCAAAGAACTGGACATGTGGTCGCTATCTGGTACACATCCCAGCAGGGATTGACCAAAAGCGCAGCGTTTGCAATGTCTGTTTGGCAAAGTTAGCACAATACGCCCGCTCTTTGGTGAGGGTTGTGTCCTGCATACCATTCCATAGCTCGCATGATCCATTACCTTGCTGGTTGCTTGGTGGCGTGGGCAGTGTGCCATTAGGGGGAAACGTCATGGCTTGCTTGTAAAACGCTTCGTAACCACACGATTTGTAGCGCTTACGGAGGTCGTGCATGTAGGTGTCGTTCAGATTGAACAGATGGTCCCAGTACTCTACCATTGGAAAAGCGGGAATGTCTTCTTGGACTTCGTCGTAGCTAAGACTTGGGTCGTAGAACATGATGCTTTCGAGGTTGTAGTAGGTCTTGTCGGTTGCATTGTGCATAGCATCGGCAATGTAGGGAACACTACATCGGTAAGTTGCTGAAATACGGTTTGTCAAAGGTTTGGGCACCACCTACTAGTAACCTGCATAGGATTCGCCGGTGATATAGACCTTTTTGCCCTGCAGACAGAAAGTGTCGACGAAGTTTTTCCAGAAGCCCAAGAATTGTTCGGCAACCTCAATCTCGTTGGTAGCGGTTGGAGTTCCACGCTTCTGGCTGAAGCCTGTTCCAGCGGGTTGCTCAACCCACACGACGTTCGTAAGGTTGACCCATGTGTATTGATTACGCACTGGCTTGTAGGTGCCGTATTGCCAAAGGAAAGGACCTTCAGATTAAAAGAACGTCAACAATTGCAGGCTCGGCTTTGCCCTCTTTAGCAAACTCACCATTCTCTTGAAGTACACCCTCCAAGCTGGAACATCCAGGCCCTCCGTTCAACCAGATCAGAATTTCATCCTCGGCTAGAGGGTTTTCACTGGGGAAGAACCAGAAGTAGAGTTCGCTGCTGTTGGCCTTGTCGGAGATTGGGAGCAGACCAGCATAGCTCTCGCCGATATCGAAGTCAACATCCGGTATGGCGGATCCATTGACAGCGAACTTGGTAGTGTTGGAGTTCTGAGGGATTATGGTAGTGGCATTGCCACCGTACGGTGGAATGTCCCTTTCTTGGAGCCTTGGAAGATCACGTTCAGGCTCACGCTCTACCACCCATCGTTTATCTTGCTGCACGTGCTTGGGGCTTCGGCCCAATGCCTGAGAGGCGAATGCAGAGACAATGAGAGCCGAGACACGCATGTTCGTGCAGACGAATCAATATCAGACGAATGTGTCCAGAAAACAGATCACAGATCTCTGCAGATGTGACCACAACAAAGGCTTTTATATGCTCTATCGACACGATCGAAACGATGATCTAGCTCTGCTGCCTGGAGGCCAAGAGAAGTGTGCGTGTGTGCATCATGACATCGCCAACATTCTTCATCGCCGAAACCCACCGGCATCACCAGTCTTGCCAAACTCTGTGGCCCCCGCAACTGTTCGTATTCGGTGAAAAAGCCGCCATGGTTGCATTGAGACCCTTGCCTTGTAAGAGACCGAAGTGCTTGAGGCTAAGCTCTAGAGCCTCTGTGCTTCATATCCCGATGGGTGAGTCGTGACGATTATGCAGAACAAACTTCCACCTCCTGCTGGAAGAGTGCTAGTGAGGAGGACGAGAAAGATAAGACAACCGCCGATCGTCAGATTGGGTCTGACGTATGTCGGTCGCCGGAAAGGAACGGTGGACAGTCGATGAAGTCCCTGGTCCTGCTACTGCAGGTTCTGCCGTTGCAGTCCAACCATCTAGTCTATCAGAGCCAACCGCACTCGTCAACGGTTTCCAGGAGTTCGATCTGTGTGTCGGTCGAGTGATGAGGACTCAAAACGAGGGCTGACGTCAATCGTCTTTTGGATGCCTGAGGCACCAGTCCAGCCTCGGATTCGGCTTCGCTTTCGGTCTCCGTTCCAGTGTTCAGCCTCATCTAGGTAACCTTGCAGTACCTAAATCACCCGACGACGTTGACATTCTCATACCATAAAGAGTGTGGGTAGAGCTTCACAGATACATTTGGTCACGAGTTCAAATCGTCGTTTCGTAAAGTGCACACACATCCCGCGCATTCAACATTCCACTTTATATTGATCTCCACGCCCATGCGACAGCATTGACTTCACATGTGGCTTATAAACGCACTTCCAGCTACCAATCTTTGTCGAAACCCAACAACATGCTAGACTATTCTCTTCGAGGTTGATCAGGCTTCCCGATCGTTGCAATCTCACGGTCACATCCTTGTGCTATTTCTATGCCATGGCTGGTATAGAGCAGTTGACTGTGCATTCTAAGGTACAGCATGCTCACCCACAGCCTCCATGCGCTCGTCCTCTGCGACGCATTATTCTGACTCACTTTCTCTTGTAGAGCTATATCGTCCGGTGGATACGTGTAGATGCCAACAACAGCATATCCTGGTCTGTCCAGCCGCAAAGAAAGAGTATCAATTTCGGCATAGTCAAACATCCAGGGACCAAAAATGGCCTGACTCCAAACCTTCCTTCGTCCGAAACCTTCGAACCCGGCACTGCCTCCGCCCAAGACGATGCTACCCGTGGTCGAAGCAATGGTCGCAACTCTGTCTCCCGGCATGATACGAGCCAGGCCATTCAAAAGTTACAGAGTATTGGCATCAAAAGTATAGCATGGGCTGGAAGATGTGAGGCTGACAAGGTTTCTGTTGGTCGATACGATGTTCCCGAGGGAGAGGGTGGCATGTATGGCATGGTCCTGGATAATACCTTCTCGAAACAGGTGTCAAAAACGGTCAATTTTGTCTTGATGACACACCCGACCAATGCACCGCCCAAATCTGGACATCATCTCCACTACTCTCAGGCCTTTTCAAGCAGCTCGACAAGTGTAGCAAAGAGTGCCCCAAGTCCGACAATGCCACCAGTCTCGGACTCTACAGAAAGTCTTCCACAAGATACTGCTATGCACAGAGCCGTCCTGGAAGATCCTAGACCACGGTCACGCCATGGGCAAGGTATTGAAAGCAAAGGGGTTGAGGGGACAAGCTTCTATACTGGTACTTTGTTCAAAAAGAGGAGAAAGAAGGGTCAAGGGTGGGCGAAACGTTTCTTCTCTTTGGATTTCACGTCTTCCACTCTTTCTTACTACCGCAACCGCCACTCCTCTGCCTTGCGAGGTGCCGTACCTCTATCTCTTGCAGCTGTTGGGGTAGATAAAAAGACACGGGAATTCTCAATCGATTCTGGCGCCGAGGTCTGGCATTTAAGAGCAAGCAATACCAAAGATTTCGATGGATGGAGAGATGCGCTTGAGCGAGCTTCGGCGACCGCAACAGCCCCATCTGCGCCTCCCACACCAGGACAACCATTTTCGAGCACACTACGTCAACCAACAATAAACCCTGCTGAAGAGCGTGAATGGGAACGTGTTGAACAGCTTGTGAGCAGAGTCTCTGGCTCGAGAGATGCTGCTCGTGGACTGGCAAAGGATACCGATCCCAAATATGACATCGTCAGCCCTGGCGCAGGCCTTGGCCTGATACAGTCCCACGAAAGCAGTGGCCAGGCCAGTCCAGGATCACAAAATTCAACAGGAAACTACTTCCCGGAGATGGACGACAAATCTGGCGACAAACGTCCTTTCTGGAAACGTAAACCAAGCAGCACGAGTGATAATTCCACAGCAGCGTTATTTAAGCGAAGCGTCTCGGCTCAGTTGGCCGTCCCATCACCCAGTATGCTGACGACAACCTCGCCAGTTCCAGGCAATCTTTCTAGGCCCAAGTCGCGTGGCCAACTTGTCAGCTCAGGCTCCTCTCCTGGTGACGACTTGCATGAACGCTGCATGCACCTACTCCGAGACCTAGACCAGGTAGTCGCCGATTTCTCAGCTCTGATAGTTGAAAGTAAGGCAAGACGAACGCCGCTTGTTCGGAACTTATCCAGAATGTCCTTGGAGTCTGTACGCAGTGAAGAGTTCTTCGACGCTGAAGATGGTGCAGGTCCTATGAGTCCCGGCCAGGTTTTCAACATTCGGCGTTCGAGTGAATTTGACGAAGCCCGTGAGAAGGATACAACTGACGACATGGATGCAAATTCGGACGCAAGTAGCGACGCAGGCGATGCTGCGGATGAAGCCGCGCTAGCGTCCTCGCCACAAACAGACTCACCAATGCTACTATCGCCCTTACCGGATCAATTACCGCCACTCCCACTACCAAATACCAAACGTAGAACAACTGTGCAACCACCAAAGCAGCCGCCCCCAAGCATCATAGGATTTTTAAGGAAAAATGCGGGCAAGGATCTATCCACTGTGTCAATGCCAGTCACCGCCAACGAGCCTACCTCGCTCCTTCAGCGGTGTGCTGAAAGTGTAGAGTATCCGAAGCTCCTTGACCAAGCTGCAGCTGCGACCAGTCCTGCCGAGAGGCTTTTGTTCGTTACCGCATTCGCTATCTCTGGCATCGCTAATAATCGCGTGAAGGAGAGGGCTGTTCGGAAACCTTTCAACCCCATGCTTGGCGAGACATACGAACTCGTGCGTGAAGATCTAGGATTTAGATTTCTTGCAGAGAAAGTTTCCCATCACCCAGTCCGTATGGCCTGTCAAGCCGAAAGCCTCACGAATGGAGGATGGACTTTTATGCAGTCACCGCAACCAGTTCAGAAGTTCTGGGGGAAAAGCGTTGAACTCAATACTGAAGGTCGAGCACGCGTGATCCTTCACGCGCCGAAAAATGCCAAAGCTGAATGCTACTCGTGGACTCAAGCAACATGCTTCCTGCGAAATGTTATTGCTGGCGAGAAATATGTCGAACCCGTCCAGAGCATGACCGTCGTCGGTGAGTCGACGGGACTGCGTGCGGTTGTAACTTTCAAAGCAGGCGGTATGTTCTCGGGGCGCAGCGAGGAGCTGTCTGGTGAGATTTTTGATTCATCAGCTGGAGACAGACCTCTTCCTATTGGCCTCTCAGGGAAATGGACAGAAAGCTTGACGCGCACAGATAGTGGAGAGGTCATTTGGAATGCTGGTAAGCTTGTGCCAGACTACGCCAAGGTGTATGGGTTTACCACTTTTGCCGCGGCTCTCAATGAGATCACACCTGTTGAACAAGACCATCTTGCACCGACCGATTCCAGACTTCGACCAGATCAACGCGCTCTTGAGCTTGGAGACACAGATCAAGCTGAGGGACTCAAAGCCAAACTCGAAGAAAGACAGAGAGCAAGGAGGAAGGTTCTCGAGAGTCATGGCCAACAGTGGAAGCCGCAGTTCTTCGAGAAGGTTGAAGGAGCGGGCGCTGAAGGAGAGGAGGTGTGGGTTCTCAAGGGCAAGGGCGGCTACTGGGAGAGCAGACAAAAGGGCGACTGGAGCCGAGTGAATCAAGTGTTCGAAATGTGAGATGCTGGACTCTTGACTTGTCTTCGCCACTTGAGCAAAAAAGTTTCACTTAGATACCAGACCACCTTGAAAACGCTGTTCCATCTGGAAGTTGTTCACTGTACTTTGCGTGCGTCGTTTTAATATGTACATGCGGTAGGCTCTGCTCCCCGACCCAACTTATCTTACAATACGCAGCAGAATGAGAAGCGATAACGGGACAGTCGATCTCTTAAGCTCCGGCATCAGGCTCAACGTAACCAAGAAGTTCACCGACCTTGACCCTGGCACCTGTCTCGATATTCCATTTCCACCCGCCTTTCCTCATCTCTTCGCCGCCGGCACCAGTCCACCCTTCGTCGAAAGTCGGCCTACGTCCCTTTGGCGCCTCGAAAACCATGACTATGGTGCTTCCCAGCATGAAACCACCCATCTCCTCGCCCTTTCGAAGAGCATGGCCATGCAGGATCGAGGATGCCGCGCCGTACGTGGCTTCGGCATACCCTGAGTAGGGCAGACCTTGCTGTGCAGCCCGCTTTGCCGCGATATCCGCAGCTGTGTCGGTAAGCAGCGAATTTGTGCGCAGCTCGCGATCAAGGTTCACAACGATACTGCCCACATTGGTGGCGCCTACGGGCGTGTAAGAGAAGAAGCCCCATTTCCATCTGCCAAGTAGAACGACTCGCTCATTCAAGGTGAACAGGCCGGGAAGATTCTTGACTAGGAATGGCGAAACGGAGTAAAGTTCACCAGCGAAGTGACGCCTTGACTCGACCACCCAGCTGACGGGAGAGTGGAATCGATGGTAGTCTCCTGGCGCTAGGTAGATGACACAGTAGTACAGGGTTGTAGGGATTGGTCTGGCCGCAGGCTGCCACCATGGCCGGGCCAATTTTGGAGAGCTTGCAAGATCCGCACGAACTTCTGCCTCAGAACTGGCTCGAGGTTGGGTGGATTGATCTGTTGCGTCAACTGATGGTTCGGAGAACTTGCCACCCTCACGGTGTTTGTGTATAACTTCGTGCCCACCGCTAGAGCCTCCTGAGAAAAGATTGGGCAACGTATAGCTGATGCCATTGACCCGAGCAAACTCTTCGTCAGGTTGGACGCCTTCTTCTTCGCCTTTGCGAGAACGGTCTTTCGACGGCTTTGGAGCTCCAGGTGAGCCTGTCACGTTTGAGAATGACGTCTTTGTAGGCTCAGCGCCAAGGAGGGCGTCTACCGAATATGTAACACCCTTAACCTGCTCGACTTCACCGTGCTCAATGTATCCAAATTGTACGATCTTTCCATCTGCAGGTGAGAGCAGAGCATCTGAGTACCGGGTGTCCAATGGCCTGACACCCGGCTTTAGTGTACGGTAGAAGAATTCGCTCAGGTTCCGGAACTTGTGCAGGTCTTCTTCCTCGATCTCGGAAAAGTTGACACCGAAGATCCACCCATAGAGTTTGAATCCGGGAACGCGTAGGTAATACGGAATCGGGATCTCGTTGAATTGACCCCATAATCTACTAAGGAACTTGAGTGGAAGCGTAGACATAATCTGTACACTCCACGGTCCACTTGGTCTGATGCTCGCCCGTCTGCTTGTTCTCCAATCACTTCCATCCTCACTTTTATCCCAATTCTCGTCCGCGTCAAGCAATCTCTCTATTCTCTTCCGTTCATCAGAGTATTGTCGATAGAGGTGCAAAGTTCCAACGACGGCGATGCCGAGGCTGATGGGGATTGGCCGCCATATCGTCGATGTACCGCCCAGGGCTGTCCGCAGTCGATCGGAAAAAGACTCTTTACCAGCTTCAGATTCAGATTGCTGCTGAGAGGATCGAGACGACTTTGAGAAGCCGCGTGACTGGCCACAGTGCTTGCGTGCACGGAAACGAAGGGTCCTGAAGGCGATTCTATGGAGATGGTCTCGGCTGTGCAGCGCCATGAGGGGTGGCGCGAAGATGGAACAAGCCCAATGGCGATTCCATCAGCTGTCTGGAAGACGCGCAGGGTGTCTCGATGATCCTGTTGTTATATCGCAATGTTGTAACTTATAAGAAGCGTTCCAATTCACGGCTGACCTCGCTCTGGATTCTTTCAGTGACGTCGCTGAGCCAAGTCCTGCGCCTCGGGCTGGTAATGGATAAGCTGGAGTTCTTACCTAGGTACCTACCTAAATAGGCAGGCGCCTGGTAGCTTTTCCAGACGTCTGTCATTACATAATCAGGGCCCGCGCGCCAGACGTCCCGGGCCTCCCGCCCGTTAGGGTTTCCTCGGCTCACGATCCGAAGGGTGATGCAACATGCGAGACACGTTGCAGTAGAGCTGGCGTCTGACTAATCATGACCTTCAGTCCGCGAGCCTTTGATCGTAGGCATGAGCTCAGGTAAGTCTCACGACCAGGTAGTACTGCTTCTTGACCAACTCTCAATTGTTTCTTCCTTTCTGTTCTTTCGATATTCACAGCTACCACCTTCATTCTCTGATCGTTGAGTCACCTCTCAGTTTACGCAGGGCCCTTCGTAACCGGCTGTATTTAGGAAACGCCGTCGATCGCGAGCTCGGTTCTCGTCTTCTATTTGTTCGAACAGGATGCGAGCCGTTTTACTTCAACCTTCAACGTAGTACGATTGTACCAAAGATGCCTCCACTGCCAGACCCTCCAACCGCCATCACTTTGAAAATCAAGGTCCCGATCGGTTACCTAGAAGCTGGAGACGAATTCATACTTGGAACGCAGGTCCCTGTCAGCGCGACACTGGAGGCAGTGCGAGCTCGTATCCAAGCAGCAATTCCTTCCAACCCTGCGCCTTCTCAACAGCGGTTGCTATACAGTGGGAGAGCGTTGGTCGATGATACCCAGTCGTTAGCGGACGCATTGAACATACGGAGGGATCCTACGCAAACGACTTATGTTGTGCATTTGGTAGTTAAGGGTGCAGAGCTACAGCAACCCCAGCGAAGCAGACATGTGGGAAGCAGTGATATCGGCGGCTCCGCCTCTCAGCTGAGGAGCCATACGCAAGCACCAGCCAATGGCGTGACGGAAGGTGCTCGAGACTCGCAGCCGCAACCTCATACCCAACCCATTGAACAACCTGGCCAATTTGATCTTGCGAGCACATTACGATACCATGAGAGCCTCCACCAAGGACTCGCTGCTGCTGCTGGTATACCGCTTCCCCATCAAGAAATCCCATCTGGCGCAATGCCTCGACAGACTTTCGAGCAGGCCGTACAACAAGGGCAACAGCATCGAGCTGCTGCTGGAAGGACTGGTGTAACGCCTACCTCGTTTCATCAACCAGCCCCAACCCCAACCCCAGCACCACTGGACCCATCTCAGCTTTCGAATGAGGCGACACATGGTCACGATGGAGTAGCGAGCGCAGGCGCTCAGCCAGGTCAACCGGATCCGCTACAACAACATCCTCAGCCGGCTCCGGGAAGAGGCTTCCAAATCCACGGTACTGGGCCGAATGGACAGCATTTTACTATAGGGCGCCAAACCATTACAGTTCCCGCGCAAGGGCTCCCTCAACATGTGCCGGGCGTACCATTCGGCCCAGCTGGGTTTGGCCTGCCAGGACTCCTTGCAGGTCTGCCTCTTGGACCAAACCCCCGGCGATCACATAGTCCTGGACAGCTTGGTCGCAGAGAGGGTCCATCAGCATTGGATCAGGCGCGTCAAAACGTGACCGAAATGCGTCGTATGTTGAATGACCTGAGAAGCGATAACGACCTCCCTACCACTCGACGAGATCGGATCGATGATCTACAAGGACTTATAGATCGAGTTGAAAACTATATTGATCCTTTTAGTTTACAGCGGAATACGGCACCAGGCGCTGCAAATACCCCCTCCATGCATCAAGCGCCTCCAAATGCTGGTCCCTCACCAAATGAGTTGCTCTCGAGACCTGGGGTTTCCGTTTCAGTGAATGGAGATAGGAATGTTGCTGCGCCGCAACCCAGCGGGTCAGCAACCATACCGTCAAGAGGTTCTTACCCTACTTTAGGTCAGATTCGACTTCCACAGCCACCTAGACTGTCACAGTCTCTGCATTCAACGTCTCCATCTGATGTAACATGTTATCTGCTTTCAAGTCCAGCAGGCCCTCAGGCCATTCTTTTCTCACCTGATCATGGTCGATACACTGGATCACTCCCGTCTCACCTTGTTTCTTCCCAACCTGCACAGCGTCAATTTCCCACTTTTCGTTTTGCACATCCAGCAGCCCGGCCACAACCACCTTTCCCGGCAACATTTGCAGCCGGTGCTCAAGGCCCTGCTCATGGATACGGGAACGCTCAGGTCGTAAATCCAGCTGGAGCTCAGATGCAGCCAATGCCAGTGCAGAACCAACAACAGCCGCAACAGCTACAGCTACAGAGGGCACCAGCTCCTGCTCCTCCGCAGGCACAAGCCCAGGCTCAACAAGCTAATCAGAATGCAGTATTGCAACCACTATTGCAGAATTTTTGGTTACTTGTGCGTGTCCTAATTTTCGCTTACTTCCTCCTGGATACCAACATGGGTTGGCAACGCCCAGCCGCTCTTTTTGCCATTGGCCTTGGTCTTCTACTTCTGCGAGATGGGCTGTTTGGTGAAAGAGGCTTCATCAGAAGGTGGTGGGATGGTCTTATGCGTATTGAAGAGCCTCGGCGTGACCAACCAGGTCAACAAGCTGAGCAAGCTCGTTTAGGAGATCCAAACCCGGATCTAGGGCTTCAACCGGCAGCTGCTGGCCGAATGCCTACCCCAGAGGAAGTTGCAGAGCGTCTTCTTCGTGAACAGCACGGCAACGCAGCGGCGCAACCTGTATGGTGGCGAGAACAAATAAGGCCTGTGGAAAGAGTGTTAGCGTTATTGATTGCTTCACTTTGGCCTGGAGTCGGCGAGGCTCATGTCAGAGCCAGAAGGGAGGCGGAAAGAAGGAGGAGAGAGGCAGAGGTGGCTGAGAGGAGGCAGCTGGAGCAGGCAGAGGAAGAGAGAAGGCAGGCTGAGCAGAAAGAAGAGGAAGATAGGAAGCAGTTAGAATCTAAGTCAGAAGAGGGAGAAGCCTCGCAGAGCGGAAGTACTGGAGGGAACCTTCAGTCCGAAATGAAATCGCTGCAGCAGCTTCATGCCGATACACCCAATGCTACGAGCGACTCGAGCGCGAATGCACAAGCCAGCGGTGCTCAAGTACATGAGACCGAAGCGACGAGACGAAGCAGTGCCAACGCTGAACCATCATCGTCATAGATTTCGCTTACTTAGATATTCTCCAATCACCTTCAGAAAGCGACTTGCGAAAAGTCACTCGGAAGTCTGCAAGCAGTACCGTGATCATTTCGTTTTATATTGCACGCTTTGCACGATTTCCGTTCTCGTGATGTACACTATGGAAGTGTCTTACTCGGCGAGAGTCTTCAATATTACACCCCTATCATGTGGCTTTGGTTACGCTGTAGCATGAGTGATAGAGTCTAAATAAGATCTTTCGAGACTTTGCATCTGAAATACGAAACCAATGTTGCCGCAGTTAATGGCTAGATTATGCATGAGCTGGTCAATGTTCTGAATTTTGGTCATAATTATGACTCTTCCGTGGGCCTAATGATATTGTCAAGGATAAAACGATACAGTTCGATCGATCATGTGACAAGATATGCTGAGTGAAGTCTGCTGGAGAGGTCTCAACAGTAGACTGCTAATCCAATTTGTGGCAGTCTCAAATGGTCAGACTTTATGCATAGGCAGAAAGTCACCCATTCAACAACTAGCGAGGTTGGATCAAGGCTACGATGGGTTAATGTGGGCAATGATAGACAGACAGACTGTAAAGCAGGATTAGTTGGGACCATTTATTTCTGGAGACGAGTCGTTGCATTTATGATTGCGCTCGATATAAGTCGGTATGAATACGTTCAATCAGCAGCCGTCGCCGCCCACAGACTTGATGTCCTACCGATGCCAGCTGCCAGACCACAAGCTCCCATAACGCCCAAATTGAAGAATGGTAGTCCTTCGTCCCGACTGAAATGCAGTGCAACTGGAAGCCAGCTTATTGGAATCAACACATCTGCCCACCAAGCCGCGTCAGCCTTCTTATCCTCGGCATTCGCCAGGCCAGCGTCTTTCTCGCTAGCAGGTCGAGCCTCTCTCCTCCTGCTCTCGATCTGTGCTTCTCTGAAAAGGCGCACGAAGTCGCACAGGACCCCCGCCAGCCATGCACGATAGGACCACAGGTAAACCTTGGCCGTCTTCCCGGTCCTGTCGAACCTCGATATCACGCTCGATGGGAGGACTCCATTGTCCACCAAGACAGCGACATTCTCCAAAGACTGGAAGATGAGATAGAGCGTGCACTGCGTTAGCGACGTAGCATACAGCACCTGGTCTTGCCCTGGCTTTGGTCCCTTCAACAACTCTCGCCACCACGCGTACATGGGTGGAAGAGCAAACAGTCGCAAAGTCGTCCTAGTAGTCGACAAAAGGCTAGCTAGAGCTCCAATACGTGACGGGCTGGCGGCGGAGGCCGCAATGGGTGACTTCAATGCACGCCCAAGGAAGCTATTCAGGATGTTGATCAAACGTCCACGCAGATTGGTCGATCTCGCTTCGAGGTATACAAGTAGGTATAGAGTGTAGTTGACGGTCGAAAGACAAGACGAGAGACCTCCTGGTGTGGCGAGCAACCTACGAGTTGTTCAATACATGCCGCTGGAAACAGGAGCGGGGAATCATCATCGTACTTATTCAGTCTTAACATGAGACGATCCGGTGCTTTCACGATGCGCACCAACGTTGATGCATGTGTCTTTCCAGAACTGCTCTCGACCGAGCCATCGTTGTGTTGGATGTCGATGGGCACGCCTGGCTCATCCACAGGCTCTGACATGGTGTTATTGTCAAGATTGAAATATCTATAGCTCAGCGAAGAGGTCGAAACTAGGAATAAGATCAATCCTCGAAATGAGTCGTTATGTTTCCATGATTGAAAAGAAAGTGGCCCATCTATGTGGCTGATTGAAACGTGATAGTGATGCTGGGCCTAGGCATAACGACGTAGGCCCAGATTTACCTCGGCTTATATTTGTGTGAGAACTGTACTCGTCGGCTCAGCCCCATCCCACGTACCTCAGCAACGATGTCTCTGATCTCACATCACGCTTCCTGCCGGGCCACGAAAGATGCTCACTTCGGCGGCGCTCCTCTGTATATATCTTTCGCCAGCCAAATTAGATGATATGGGACGTTGATCCAGATCTGCGTAGATAGCAAGATCTACTCTCGCTGGGCAATTCGGATTAACGCTACTATTGGGTTTATCGATAAAATATGGCACGGATCGAGGTATACGCATGTGAAAGGCAAAATATCTACGACTCGTGCACTCGTCATGTCTGATCATTATTCTCATTAGTCTCGTTATATGACATGACCTAGAATCCCTACACATTATCACGTCTCGATTCAGAGCAATAAATCTCAAGAGCAAGCAGAATGCCCTTGTTGTTGGCGAACGGCGTGCTTGCAACACTGGCCGCACCAAGGTAAGGGTGGTCAACGACATTAGTTCTTCGTCGTAGGTCGACAGGCGTGAAACCACGGAAATCATCTCCTTCTCTCACCGCACCCATTGGGGGCTCGGCAGACCCAGTGGGCTCCAACATCGATTGTCCGTTCGGTGCCGGACGTGAACCCTGTAGGCTCAACGCGTCTGCACTCGCTGCGAGAGCAGTAAAGTGAGTCTGATGTACCCGACAGGAGACCGTGACACGGATCGTTGGCGGCGATTGTAGTCTCCCAAGTGCCAAGCTGGAAGGGATCCTGCCATAACTTGTCAGGCGTTTCCTCTCCTCTTTCTCATCTATATAGTCGAGGAAGTCGCGTTCGCCAATGATTCCCCCGAGCGGTGTCCCATCGGGCCCAAGCCTACCGTGATGGACTTGAGGTGGCCGGAGCGTTCGAGGCTGTGCTGCAGCATGTTCGGCCAGATGATAGACATGTCGCATGCCGTCCATCAACTCTAGAAGTCGCATATCTTCAGCCCAAGGCCTCATGTTGGATTCTGGTGTGAGATTGTGCATCCATCGAGTACTCTTGTACCGGATGGACAGTGAACGAAGAGAAGGAAAGTCGGCTCGCAAGCTGCGTTTGTCGTCGGTCGATGTGAGATATGGCATCCATAACCGATTATCTGCAGCGCGTACCTGCAACTCCAGTAGACTTATGTATCGCGCATACAGGGGCGCGGCTAGAGCACGGACAAACATGTTTGCATCACTGGGATGATTGAAGGACAAGAGGTTGGAAGTGTATAATATCGGTGCTGCCTCATCATGCAGGATCTTGCACACCCTCAAAAGCTGTGGCTGTCTACCTAAGGCTTGCCTCTCTTTAGGCCACTCGATAGGGTATCGGTCTTGTGAGGCCAGGCAGTATCCATAGATCTTGTCCCTGATCTCTCGCGGCAGCTCGAACAGAATGCTGTGGCTTACAGAATCCGGCAGCTCTGGAATCTCACTCAGTTCGCTGTCCATGTTGGCGCAGGGCATCTCGAGGCCATGGTCCGAATACTCTGACATGGAGGTGGCTGTTGAGCGCCTCGTGCAAGGAAACGGGTACTGTTGAGAGTGTGAGGCTCCGGGAGTTGTGATGTAGGACAGCGAGCGAGTCGAGAGGACGGATTCCCTGTAGGCATAAGGGTCGACCAGCGACTGGGAAAGACCGCCGTATGGTTGTGACATTTCGACAAGAAAGTGTTATGCCGTCACGTGTGTACTTGGAAGTTGACGATCACTGGCTGCTGCACGTCCATGAGACGCCTGAGCCGGGCTGTCAAGAGGGTAGCGAATGAATTGGATTGAATATAGGCTTGATGTGCAGTATCGCATCAAGGTTGCGTCTGGACATCCTGACAGCAGCCGTATGCGATCGGCTATCTCCGCCTTGATGACTAAGCTATCAAATGCTTCCTTCTACAATCGAAGTCGACGTTCTTTCTCAAGCGGTGGGAGATCCAGCGAGTATCAGAGGATGCCGAAGGAATGTGAAAGAGTTTGAAGATTCCTCACTTGCTGATTAGTCCACCTCTGCGCGGATGAAACTCTGAATGTAGAGAAGGGGTACTGCCTCAGGCCAATACATTACAGCATAGTTCAACATATGATACATCTGCCCGAAAGATTCACAGCAATGCAACAGTAAAAGTTCAAAACGTCTCGCTATCATCCAACGGGTCGACGGGGTTCGAAGGAGGTGCTTGTTGATGTTTCCGGACGAAGGTGTCATCCAAGTCCTGGGTGCTGCTGAATGCGTCTGCTTCAATATTGATCTGTTCTGTGTAGGATTGCTCTAAGTCGCCTTTGCGGCCAGTGAGAATCTCCAACAGCGAGTCTTCTTCGACATCACCTTGGCGACTGTCTACGGATTGCGCTAGGCTATACTCCAGCTGCGGTCGGCCGGCGGGATAGACCAGGCAGAATGAATCCTTAGCATTTGCAAGGAGACCTGGGGTCACTGGATCATCATTATGTGACCGATCAGGCACCCATGAAAACCTAAAGTTGCTTGTGGAAGAGATGGGAATATGTTCTGGTTTCCGGTCCGGATGTCGTGCGTTCCAGATGTAGGCAACATTCTCACCACAGTCAATCAACAGCAGTTCGGACTGCTTAGGATGCCAGCTCACCTTTCGTATTGAGCTGTGCTGAATCACGACGGCATAGCAACTGAGAGTTTTCGTAGACCAGACCCAGAGTGTACTTGGCCACCTTGCATCTCTGGACGCAAGATATTCGCCGTCTGCGGTGAAGCTAACCTCAGATACGCCGAGATCTTTCAACTCATCGCTTGCTTTTGAGCGCGACGATGGGATTGTTTCTAGCCGGGGGAGTGTCTTGTAGGAATGCTCTTTGGCAGCTGATAAGGAATGATGCCAGATAAAGGGCAGATGGAGGGATGGAATTGACTGCTCCATAACACTATTGTGCTCGATGACCGCAAATAAAGTAAAGGTTCTTGTATTGAGCAGCTCTATTTTTCCATCAAACTTCGAAAGAGCTAGGAAACGACTGTCGCTGCTCCAGGTCATGCTCTTCGAACCAAGACCTTCTGCATCAGCATTGGAAGGGCTGGGGTATGAGCGATAGGCTTGTCCATCCTGGAGGTATATGTGAATGCTTTGGGCAGCACTTGGGGTGTCCATGATGGCAATCCAGCAACCATCAGGGGACCAGGCCAACCCCTGGGCATCTATTGTGTTCAAACGAGAGACCTGTAAAGGCGTAGCCGCGTAAGGAGAGTGGAGTAGCAACAGATCTTCCGTTCCTGTACGGGAAAGTGTGGCAAGTGTCCCAATCCCAGTACCACTGGGTTTGCTTTGCCAGGATGCCTTCTCACATGTTGTTTTGATATCAAATTCCTCTGTCATGGAACCGCTTTGAAGATCCCACAGCTTTGCCTTTCCGAATTCCCAAGTGGTGAAAATGTGATTGCCGAGGAAAACAGCAGATTGAAACTTGCCCAGACTGCCGGATCCATTATCAATGCGCACTCGTTGAGTATCGCTAGCAGGATGCAAAACCTCAATCAACTTGTGAGAGAGTATGAGAACACGGGTGCTGTCATCATTCCATTTCAAAGCTATAATCTCCTTTGAGGGAATCCTTGAAGAGAAGTCTGCGTAATGACCTGGAGACAATACGTGGGATATCCTCACCTTACCATCGCGAAGGCAAGCTATGAAACGACCGCACGGTGAAATCGTCGAACGCAGGCCATTTGTGATGTCTGTAATCTCGACCACCATTGCATGCGGGATGACGCTGTGTAGTATGAAACTACTGTGAGCGGTCAAAGCCTCTCACGATACATCAGTAGTAGGTCGGCAATTGAAAAGCAGGCAGGGGTTTGGGAAGCGACGGGCATTGATAAGGCCAGAGCCAATCACATCTCGCACGGCTTCTGCTCTACTTGACACTCGCAAGTCGTCGACCCCGGCGGAATTGCCAATTCACTTCACCGCTACAGTGCGAATGTCTACACATGTCGTTCTCCGATCATGTTGCTAATCCCTTTGCAGGGTTTCCGACTTCTAAGTATATGACCACATTTTATCTGGCTGTATCGATGCCTTTGTTGCGACGAATTGAATCGTGGGTCCAATTCAGTGCTCCCTAATATGCCCTCACTGATGGGGCTCTCTTGCGGATGAGCCAAAAGAGGTCAACCGCTTGGGGTCTCTCAACTGCTCGGCACGGGACATGTTGATAAATCTACAACACGGCGTTGTCTAGTGAATATATAAGAATGGTTTATCGGCAAGATGTAACGATTTCATGAGGTAAATCAGCATCCACACGGCAACATGTCTCTCACACACCCTCTAAATGGTGGCAACTTCGTCCATCAAACTGGTCCTGGATCGAATGGCGGATCACTTCGTGATAGATTATCCCTCAAAGGCAAGACTGCGATCGTGACCGGGGCTGCGGCTGGCATAGGGCTATCGGTCGCGAGTGCATTCGCAGAAATGGGTGCGAATGTCGCCATTTGGTATGGCAAGAACGATGCTGCTCACTCTCGAAGCAAGGAGATTGCCGAGCGATACGGTGTACAATGTACGTTGGGCTGTCCCGATTGGCTCTGTTCTATTTAATATGGCATGATTTACTGAATCCTTACGATAGGCACTGCATACCAGGTCGACGTTACAGATTATGCTTCTGTTGAACGAGCCGTGGACGAGCAAGTCAAGGCCTTCAATGGACGACTGGATATCTTCGTTGCCAATGCCGGTATTCCGTGGACAAAAGGGCCGATGGTCGATGGGCCTATCGAGCACTACCGTGATGTCGTCGCCACCGACCTCGATAGTACTTACTACTGCGCAAAGGCCGCCGCTCGACACTGGAAAAGGCAAAAGGAGACGCGTCAGGATATCGAGGGCCGCCCGCTCGCCAACTATTCCAGCGGAAGTTTCATTGCCACAGCCAGCATGAGTGGCGTCATCGTCAATGTGCCGCAGTTGCAAGCGGCATACAATGCTGCCAAGGCTGGCGTGATCCATCTCTGCAGATCGCTCGCTGTTGAATGGGCACAATATGCTCGCGCGAATGCCGTATCGCCTGGGTACATCATCACCGAGATCTCCAACTTCGTGCCACAGGAAACGAAAGACATCTGGAAGGATAAGATCCCACTTGGGTGAGTAAACCCCTTGCTCCTCCCCAGATGAGTCTATGCTAAGTGTTGTCTAGTCGCGAAGCCGAAGCGTATGAGTTGCAGGGTGCATATGTGTATTTGGCATCAGATGCTTCGACGTATACTACTGGCGCTAACTTAGTTGTTGATGGCGGATACAGCGTGCCATAGATAGTGCGACCAAATGATGGCAAGATAGAGGCTTTAGATCTAGAAATGAAAGATTCTCAATTTCATCATTCGATGACGACAAGGATATGAACATTGAAGTCTCTAGATTACCTTTTCGTTTGCTACATTCACTGTCAATGAGCTGATTGACCTCGAAATATTGACAATGGATCATCTAATGCGTTTCTCACGTCAAACGTCGAGTTGTCTCATTGCCTATTTCGTTGCCAGACATTTCCTACATGTGATTCTGCCTGAGGCTCCTTTGCCTAGCCTCAAGTTGTACTGTAATAACTTAGAGAGCTACTGGATGCAGTAAACTTTCTCCTCACTATCTTCGCAGTGTCGATAAATGGAGAGGAGCAAATCATTTTCGTGTCCGACAATCTACTTGTGATCGTCAGCTGATTGACTCTGGCTCTGATTATTGATTTTGGGGAGAAACTAGGTCAACACTGACTTCGGTTTCACCATTGGCGCAACCCTGATGCAATGAAATCTTGTATCTAGAGCTGGTGGAGACTGGTATGTTTCGAAGCTGTCTCACTGAATGGGAAACCCCAGATAGGTTTTGAAGAAGTCCCATGTAAAGAATCTATCGTTGCGCAGTTCATTGTTCTCAAGATTGAAAACCCATGAAGGTGAACAGCTGAACAAGGTTGCCGTGACTATCTCGTTGCTTTTCTCCTATCAATTAAGAGTTACTTCTGGGGTCGACCCGATCACACGCTTCTCATTCTCTTATCCTTCTCAGCGTGCCAGATCGATTGTGCGTGGATTTCGTGCCAGATCGATTGTGCGTGGATTTCGTGGCAGATCGATTGTGTGTGGATTTCATCCTGAACTTCAATCGCAGGTGGTAAATTGATGAGAGGAGGTTGCGGCCCTATGATGGTCATTGAATTCGACACTTTGTGACAAAGCATCCCAGAAAGCTCATAGCCTCAGAAATCCATTGCTCATGCCGAGCCACTCCGTCTTCGTCGTGAATATAGACATTTGTATAGCTCTCTTCGGCAGTTTCAAATCTAATGGCGAAGATGATCATGTCGCATTCCCGCTCACCACCATCTTCCTTCTCATTCCCAAGAGGCGTGAATGTCCACAATAGTATTTACAGCAGGTACACAATATCAAAGCTGTCCCATTGAATTGATCGTGATATCCAGAATCACTTTCTGGCCAGTGCCAGCACAGGCTCGTCGTCATTAGCTTCTTCGCCTTCTCATTACCGTTCAACATCGATGATATCTTTTCGCCAGTGAAAGCACATGCGGCTTTGTTAGCTTCTTCGTTGGTGCTGGTTTCACAGGAACAACAAATCAAAAAACGAAATATGTTGCCCTTGTTCTAGAGCATTTCGAACACCTCACTTTGTTGTTGTACCAACACTACATCGAATGGTATAGAGAACTTATTGATACTAAACGCAGTTTTCGAGTTCTTCAGCTGAGCAAGAGCTTTTTCGGATTCCGTGTTATTTTGCGTACGATCTTCCATTGTCATGGACCTATTGCATTCAGGACACTGGACTTATGGGGAAATTGCGGTAATCACTTGTTGAGCCTGAGACAATCACTTCAAGTTTCTTTTCATCAATATCTAATTGGGGATCCGACGCAGAAGTATGGTGGAGCCTTCCGAAAAGCACCTCGGTCCCAGGAACATCAGGAACTTTGGAAATCGTGGGTTTGAATGTAGGCCGGTGGCTACGACAAGATGCCGAGCCGCGAGCAGGTCTCTCGTACTCATTTCGACTTTCCAGCTGAGAGACTCCATTCTAGTGAGGGCTGTGTGTGATGAAATATGCCTTCCGAGCGGTGGCATATTCACTAAGTGATTGGAGCACTGACAAATCTCTGTCGACGTGAAATGTCGATGGCTCAAAGGGTAGGAACTTCGAGCTTTCTTTTTTTTTTAGAAGGAGCGATAGACAAATCTCTCTATCTCACTCATAGCACCAAACTATCCAGTCCAATACCACGTGCCTCCCGCATCATCAGCTTTATCAATGACTTTTACTATCAGTCCAAGATCATCAAGCTCACAGGATGGATATCTCCCACCAAATCGCAGTGCCGACAATGATGGGGTCGTGATAAGTCGTTGGCACTTTCGTCATCGTGGTCAAATTCGGACGGTGGTTTCAGGGTCGTTGGAATCTTGGAGATTGGGGTATGATGCGATGATTGCTCCAACTATCTCAAGCGGCTTGTCACCAATCAGTACGTTGATATTGATATCTTGAGCCCTCCCACTGTATGGCGAGCGTAATTTCTGCAAAGCACAAACTTCGAGTAAGAGCATTTGGTATTCTTGGCTGCTCACATATCGCTTCGTTTGCCAAATGCGTCAACGTATTGCATCTACTCGTCGGTTCGCCTATCATCAGTAGTAGGAAACAATCCAGGTTGATTGGCAAATTGAATGTGGATTGCCGCGTGCCCCATACCGTAGGGCTGCGGCGCATGCTAATATAGTTGCCCTCCCCTGTGTATGTGGACTATGTAGAGCGGCCAGTCACCGCCTAGTCCCCCTTGTATCGTAGGCAAAATAAAGAACATTGGATAAGATTTTATGTCACGCGGCCATGCAAGAATCAGAGCAGCATTTGATTATCTCCATAACTTATCAGGACTTCATACATAGAGACAAGGCTAATGAAAGAGGTGCCATTATTGTTATGGGAATGGAGCGCAGCGATACTGTACAGTGCTATGTTGAGAAAGATGCGGGAGGCGGCAGGCGGCAGGCGGCTTCGCGGTTGAAACCTTAGCCTTTCCAGTTCCTGAAAATGAACACAATACGAAGGACGAGCAGGAAGGAAAAGGACTAGAGGGATACGGGCTAAAGACTGCCTGAAGGTTGAGAAGACGGGCTTAGCGATCACAAGATTTATGTTTATAGTTACTTTCTTACCTATGTAAGGTATATAAAAGATTCGGATGTAGGGGCAGAAAGATAGTCAGGTGTTTGTACGAAGATCTTCAACACTACCTAGGTAGGTACTAGGGATCATCTTGTCGCATCTTGTACAGAATACCTTTTCTCGCCTCACTTCGCCTCCCCATTCGTTTGTCAACCACACCAGTCGCTAGAGAGTGAACACAGCGACATGTTGATAGAGAGACCGGGCGGTGGTCGGGAGAGCTGCGTCCCGCGATGGTACGCGATGATGTCGGAGGTTCTTGTCTACCTGCCTACTGATATACAACATGAAATCTAGCCACTTACCTTAGCTACAGCTTCCGAATGTCGTATCACCCCGAGGTACTGCGACACCGAAGAGCATCGCGGCAGATCAAGCGAAGCGCCATTCAACGCTGATCTGCAACTTGGATGTGTCCTGTGTGCTGCAGGTTGGTGGCGTACACCTGGGCGTACTGTACAGCGCAAATGGCAATGCCGCAGATGTATATCCAGCAAATGGATCAGGCCAAACGAAGCCTACCTCGAAACCGACCGACAGAAGACGCACTTACGGAACAACATACAGATACCATTACCTAGCGGCCTGGCGCTGCCAAGTGATGAGAGTCGTAGACCTGGAGGTCCTCCGCCGCCAGTCCGCCGCCAGTCTGGTACCCATTCAAGCCATTGTACCGGATTGCACTCCCACAATCCGCATGTGGCAATGCATCCACAGTCTCCACCACGATCGGAAGTTTATGCTGTCAGTGGGGTGTCAGGGGTCCCGTAGCGCTATCGGCAGAAGTAAATTTAGAGACGGCTGAGCGGATCTTTCCATACATCGGCAATGCCTACACCACCACTACAAGTATCGACCTGAGTATCTGCGTTACTTTTTCTCGCTTTTTTTGCTGCTACTACTGTGCTGTCCCCAGCCGCAGATCATGAGGGGAGCCGACCAGAGACTATTGCACCGTGGCCGTGCCGTCTGTATTGCCGGTGCAATACAATACAGGGCAGCATCGCGGGCACGAGCATTGCGTCTTCCGTCCCACCACTCTGCGGCTGCAGCATCTTGTACAGTAGGTAGTCGCCTAGGTCGTGTACGTTGCGGTCCTCACAGCCCATACGTGGAGTATGTGGTAGGACAGGGAGACCGACCGGACACTCGCGGTCTCGTGGTGCTGGGCACTCTGTGCCAGACAGTCTATACCGACTACATAAATGGCCAGAGACAAGTAAAGTAAGGGCAGCGCAGCATGGTCCATCATCAGCACACTACAGTCCGAGACTGGAGGTACTTTAGACGGTATGCTGGCCCTTGTGCTGTCATCACATGCAAGGGCCCGAAAGCTGCAGACATGCTTCTGTTGCACAGTACCGATATCAACATGATATCAACGCCAATGGCAGTCGGGGCTATAAGATTACCGTCGCTAGGTCCAGCAAGAAAACGAATAACAATCACCTTATATCGTGCTCTCACTAAGTGCCTTTCCCATTGCACAGTATTCGGCAACATGTGCGCACGTTCATTCTATTGGCTGATTGTGTGCCTGGATGTCTGACCGGACTGCCCTATTCGTGTCTGCATGGCGAGATTGGGTTCAACGCCGTCAGCCCATCGGCATGGTGGTGAGTTCCGTCGAGGATCCACAGCATCCACATCAACGTCTATCTACTGCACATCCACATCCCCTTCTGCTTCTATGCCAACCTGGGTATCGCCCTGATCAACCGCTTAACCACATCAGATCGTGGCTCCAGCCCGAGCCATCCAATAGCCTGCCAACAAAATGAGAGAGTTATTGAAAACTGTAGACGAGTAGATCGATCAATGAACGCATGTGGAATGGATGGACGGGTGGACGTTCTGTGTGGGCGTCTTGTGTGGACGGCGGTGGGAGATGTCAACAATCTGACCGGGCCGTACAACAGTCGGTTTTGACCACTTTTCGCTCTGCCTGTTGTAATTTCTAATTCCCCCAACACCTTCCAGCGTGAGGCGCAGACGAGGCAAGACGAGACGAAAACAGAAGAGACGAAAGGAGCTGTCGTTTCTGCTGCTCCAATCATCTGGTCTCCAGTCTCCAACCCCTCGTGCATGCCCTGGTCCTTGTCAATGCTGGTGCTCTTGACGCTGCCCCTGGTCGTGGCCTTCTGTCCAGCCCAGTCCAGGGTGCCGTAGTGCATCCTGTACGCCTGGCCATAGTGCTACTGTACATACGCGCACGCTGTGTCTATCTACCTTGCCCCTGGCTCTTCTCGGGTCACCCCTATGCAACCTTATTGGGGGCAGGCAGCCGAAAGCCAGCATTGCCCTACCCCAATGCCTGCCGATTCGCCCACTTTCGCCGGCTCGTTGCAGAGACAGCCACAGCGACAGCAGCAAGCTCCCGAGCAGCAGCAGCAACTTCGTCATTTTCACCACCAGCAGCAGCGCTCGACAACAACTATTGGTGCTGCTGACGGCCTGCTGGAGTATACTGCTGGCCGTGCAGACTCTGACGCTACTGCGCTGGCACCGACAAACGACAGCTTCAATCCGGCTCCTTCACAGTCCAACTATGCTGCCGGTCATCGACCTGCATCTGCTACTACCCACTGGGCCCCCTCTCTCCGCGTGCTAATGGAACGACAACACCCTGTCTATCACTACGCGCCTGGAGACCGCCATACTAGACACTTATCCAACCCCTCTCCGCTCCCGATCTTCACTAACTTCTCACATCCTGTCTCGCAAGTCCGCCTCGTCCAGGGTCCCCAACCTCTCAGGCCTGTCTACCGCACCCAGAACTCTAGCGATGAGTACGACCTGACCTCTTACGTTGTCTCGCCAGTCATGTCTCGCTCCCCTTCCACCTCCAGCGACAGGCGTTCTCTCGTCTCTGGCCTGACAAACATCAATGCTTCTAACCTGCACTCGGTCCATCCTCACCCGACCTACGTCTCAGCAAACTCGGCTGCCCAAGTGGTTAGCGAGTATCGATCAAAGAACCGCCGCCGGCCCAGCACCGACAGTGATGAGGGTGTCAAAGCCTCCAAGGGTCACGATGATGTCCACTTCTCCGAGCAGGCCCTCGTCCTAATCAATCAATTCTTGGACCAGCTGCTGTTCACTTTCCTCTCGACCGCGAGATCTACAAGCTTGCTTGCGCTTAGGCCAGCGGTTCAAGACACCTTGAAAGGTCGTTTGTCTAAGGAGGCGATTGCGAGTGCGGAAGAGGAATTGAAAGAGCTGCTAGGCAGTGGTGAAGAGGAGGAGGCGAATACACAGAGGAATGCGGGTGAAGACAAGGTCAACAAGAGGAAATGGGATCTCGAATTGGTATGGAAGCGAACACGATTACGAGTCATGGTGTACACCCGCCTCGGAGAGATGGAGGATGAGGACGAGGACAGACACGTCCGTGAGGGTGATCTTCTGGCCGGTAGTGACCGGCGCTTCTCACAGGCCACTGGCCTCGTTTCTTGGGCAGCAGCGATCTTCCTAACTTCTGTGCTTGAGTACATCGCTGAGCAGACTCTGCAAATAGCTGGACAAGCCGCCTTCTCTCGGGCTAAACGGCAAAGCACTCGAGGTGCTCTTGGGAATGCAACTGCAGCCTCTCGCGGTAGTGAACCTGTGAGTGTTGAAGAATTTGATGTCGAAAAGATTGCGCTCAATGCAATGCTTGGTCGCCTGTGGCGGACGTGGCGGAAGGCCTTGCGTAACAACGTTGCTACCGCGCCTCAGTCTCCAACTTCTCGCTCTGCCAGTAGGTTGAGCAATGTGGGGGACAACACAGTCTCAGCTAGCAACATTCATCGTGATAGCGCTGAGAACGAGAAAGAGTCAGCGCTTGTAACGGCCGAAGGTTCGGTAGCTGGGGACGACATGGATCTTTCACGCCGAGTTTCGGTTGCACAGCATGAAATCCCGGATGCCGATCATCCCGAGCACGTCCTCGCATCTAACATTCCTCTACCCCGCGAGCCGATGGAGGAGGATACGACTGGCACCAAACACGACGAACCGACAGACTTTCTCGATGATGACCGCATAGCGCACGCCACAGGTCAAGCCCTTGCTGCCCCCCAAAGGAATGGGGAAAAGGAATCGAGAATCGATGTTGAGCCCTCAATGCTAGAGAATGATGAGAGTGAGAATTCACAGCCTTATATTTTCCGGACCAACGGTGGCCTGCCGACGCCTAGCCCGTCAGAGCCTCACGATGAGCCAGCGAAAGCCGCAGACAGTGCCAATCTGGAAGACGGGATTACCTCTGATTCTTCCAACAAACACACGCAAGTGAACTCATACAGAGATCGTTCTTTCGAGAGAGAAGATAAAACTCTTGGTACGCTGCCGGAACATATACTAATGAACTCGATCGAGCAAAAGTTCAACGCCAACGATATGGCAGATATCAAGAGAAAAAGTTTGGATCTCGCAAGTCTTATGGCTCTTGAAAAAGGGACGAGACAAATCGAGTCCAAGCACACTTATCCTACGACAGTCGAAGAGGCAAGCGCTAGTGCCACTACTCAAGAAGTCGAAGATAAAGAGACTGAGCAACCCGCTAAGCCTCAAGCTGCATCCACAGTACGAACGGGCCAGAACGAACCCAATGCAGAGAGTGACCAGCATAACAGGCGGAGAAGTCATGTGAGTATCAAAGGTCTTACCCAGGCCTCTGATGACGAACCTGGCCACGCTGTTTTGCCGAGTACCGCCAATGTAATAGTTGGGAATACTTTAATGGGACACATAGGAGAGGTGACAAATTCGGAACCTACTACTGCAGTAGAGCAGTCCGTGACGAATGGACAACGGGCTATCTTGAACGATTATCCTGTTGTAGAAGAAAACACCGAGTCCTCGAGGAACTCAGATCAGACACTCGCTGAAGTTTCGTCAGAGGACGTGGTAGAGCTAGAAGCTTCACACTTTGCCCAGTCCCACATCGCAGCCAATGCCGACAGGGAAAGCATCGGCGTTGCAAAGACTTCAGATTACATCCCAGGCGTCCGGCGGCTCAGTAACGTCGAGACACGGCCAGTCAGCGGCGCTCCAAGTAGGAGGACTTCTCGACTAATCATTACTGATTCTCCTATTAATGACCGTGAGGATTACCCTGCTACGGCGCCTCCAGAACCTTCGGCAAGCACGCGGAGCTTCATGGAGAAGCGGTTGTCCCAGTCGCAATGGGAGGTGATCAAGGATGACACCAAACGTGTGTCACCAAGCGAGCAGACCAGATGGAACGCAAAGAGACAGAGTGCTCCTCAGCGAGTGGTGAACCTAGCGGATGGGCCACAACGTAACGTTGACAACGGCAAAGCGACTTATAGGCAATCATGGTCAGCGGCACTAGAGGATGCCAAATTTGGAAGCAGGCCGAAATCACTTCCTCCTAGCCGGTCGTATAGCATCAAAACAAGCACCGATCAGCCACCAGCTGTGCTGGAGCACCCTGTGGTACAACGTATGGCGAGCCTGAAGCACAAGGGACGGAAACCGAGCGATGAGGACGTAGCTGCGTTGACGAGCGCCAACATTCGCGGACCGGAAGACTTCGAGATGTTTGTGCAAGGCGATGAGACTGTGAAGTACACCCTAACACCGGAGAATGTGAGGGATCCTCCCAGTGCTGTAAGTGACTTTTCCAGTTCCCTCCAAGCAGTGCCAGAGCGGATATGGCCGGCTGCCACTTTTAAAACAACGTGCGTAACTGTCCATTTGCTAATACGAATAACGCCAGCCTGCCCATCATGCCTCAACACTTTCCGCGCTCGAAGGTGGGAATGTCGTCAAACAACCACCTGTCGATGCCCGTGTCGGCCGCAGCCACACCGTTAAAGAGGCAACTGCGGCAGCTGACGACGCAGAGGCGGAACGCAAACGCCGACAGCAGTATCGAAGATCAACCAGCCGGCCACCGATCCGCAATACAAGCATTCACAGGAAGAGTGGTCTCCTAGCACGCGAACCTCGGGTGCAAACCGAGTCGACTCGTGACCTCGCTGATTTCCTACGCTCAACCGGTCCAACCCAGCAACAAGCGGAACCCAGACCCTCTACCAATACCAATCGCTCCTCTACCTCGCTCCACTCATTACGCCCGTCTAGTCTCATAAGCATCGGCAGCCGAGCCAGCAGAGCGAGGAGCATGAGCCCTGGAGGTGAAAGGACCAAAAGCCTCACACAGAGCGTGATGAACATTCAGGATGTTCCGCCTGTCCCCACTCTCCCTGGGCGAAATCGGCAAACTATGCAGGCTCGCGATGCTATCTCCGGTGGTGCCAACAATTCAGAGCTAATCGATTTCATTCGTTCTGGACCAAACAACTCTGGAATCCACCGCCCTCCCAGTGCGGCTGCTGGAACTCGTTCAACGATCAGTTCCAACCAGATGAGGGAGTACCGAGCCCAGGACTTCGACTTGCTGCCGAACGACATACGCCGTCCTCCTGACCCTAGCGCACGGACCTCATCTATGAGAAACGGCAAACCTTCAATCCCAACGAGAGGAATGCCTTCGGCCAACGAATCTGCTGTTGTTCATCCTGCTTACAGTGGGCAACAGATTTCTTTGTCAAACTTAAGAACAGCTCCCCAACCTAAAAAACCAGTGAGGAGTAAGGATCTCAATGCTCTTCCGTCCGACTTGAATGGAGAGCACAATGACCGCCTGACAGCACTTCCTGATAGTAAGCCACGCGGTGAGCCAGCCAATGATTATTCCAATCCCGAAACCCCGAGACCCAGGTTGCAACCAGGTTCCAGAACCAGCAGCTTACAGAGCATCAAATCTGGCGCTTTGGATGATACCGTAACTCGTGGCAGAACAATGCAAAGCCAACCCGGGCCGCGAGCAGGATATGCGCCTTCTGTAAAATCGACCCGCTCCAACTATTCTTACCGATCCACGGGGAACCAGCAAGCTGCTAAGCAGTCTTTTTCACCCGCGACTGCGCTTCCTTCAATGACTCCAAAAGCCTCCAAGACCAGCTTAGCAGGTCCTGGAGCAGGTGGTCCCCCGACTGGAAAGCCCCCGGCTGCAGGACCTGGAGGCCCTCCTGCTCCACCTCCGACCAACTCGCCTGAATTCCTCCGCTTCACTGGGGAAGATCCAGATGGTCCTGACGGGAGTGCGCCAGCTCCAATCGTTGGACTAGGGGAGAAAAGGAATGGCGATCCCCAGCCCAAAGAAAAGCGTGGACTCTTTGGTCTGCGGAAGACCGGGAAGAAAGGAATCTTCTGACGGTTTGGGCGTATCTTTGCCTCATAGGAACTGTACTAAAAGCGCTTCCAAAAGAGGTTGAGGTGCGCCCGAAATCGGATCTGCGCCGCATCTCTTCCCTTTGACTCAGAACCATCAGAAATGTCGTGCGCTTCAACTGACCGAAGTGGCCAGTGACTTTGTTCGGGCTTACACAAATCGAAAATGGGATCATGTGATAGAACTATAAATGGGGCAAGTCGGCATCTCGACTGCATTTGGCCGATCGGATCGGATAGTACTTACTAATTATTTTCTTCGAACGTTCGCTTGGTGTTTGAAGGAGGGCCGGCATTTTGTCGCCGGTAGAGCCCCTGTTGTCTGAACTTGTCACTCGCTCAAGTTTTGTTTCCCTTGGATACCCAATGCGACCGCCTTAAGCCTGGTGTTTGCTTCTATTTTTGGTTTCCCTTTGTTGGTCGTCATTACCTCATGTCCGAGTGTGTTGGATCGCATAGAGTCGCACAGGAATGGACTCTAGCCGCGCACTGCCGGAGACCGGCCGGGTTTCAATACAGATTTGTAGAATACATATGAATCTCAACCGCCTGCTGCAAACAACTCCTTTTGTTTCATCATCTCATTATTACGTCTGCCTTCCCAACAGATATCTTCCTGGGCCCAAGATCCTAAAAAACGAGTTTGACGACTTCGTCGTTCGCCAGATCTGCTTACGCTGAACGTCTACTTAGATGAAGGCACTCTACAGTGTCGCGTACAATGCCAAACACACCTGCTAAGTGCGACTAGGAGAGTAATGTAAAGCCGATGGCAATGCCCAGCTGAGGCTGCGAATCGTGAACTTAATAGACAAAGGTAGGAGATTCGAACTTGAGGAATAGCAAGAACGTCCTCTTAGCGATTAATAAATTGAGGGCTGCAGAGGCGTTCTAAACCCATTGAAGATAGATTTTGGCGAAAACATACACTTCGCATAGCGTGAGGTACAACAAACTCAGTGTAACATTGGTAGGCTGATAAAGTATGTTAGCAATGCATTTTGATAGTTGTGATGTTCGATGAAACAACTCTGTACGCTAGCCTTGACAATGCTTCGTTGTACAGATACTAGCCTAATGTTGCATAAATACAAAGTTCTTGATACAAGTTAGAGGCACACTTGCGCCATGTTCACAAAATTTCGAATTCCGCACTCATGCCCTCGAAGGGGGTGATACTTCCGCCCACACTCTTCGCATCACCGTAGTACCTTAAGCGATACCTTCCCTTTAAGCTTTCGGCAGTATCGGAGGTTCTGACTGCCAGATCACCGTGGACTTTGTTGCGGTCTGAGGCTCGATCGGTCCACGATCCAATGTCCCATTCCGTCTCCCAACGAATCTTAACCTGTGATGTCGCGAGGAGGGTACTGGTACGCTCCCATTCATAAACCAAGCTCCAATCACTATCGTCCTTTACTCGTTTCCAGGTTGCAGCCACAGAGTCGAACTTTTCCACCGCTGCAAAGGTCTCACCGACACCTTGTCTAAGATTGTTGCGAGGATTAGCGCCGACAAAAGTAGCTTCAACGGCCTCTCCAGGTTTGTAGGAAGAGCCGACATCAGAGACTACATCGCCAAAACTTTTGAAGATTGGAGTGCCATCACGTACGACGCCCGTGATGAAGGAGAGACTTCGATTCACATTGATGGGTGGCTCCGGCCCGTTGACGTCGTGGGCAAGGGTTGGAACTGAAGGGGCCAGTTTAGGCAGTGATAGTGACAGGGTGAGGTTGATGTAGGCATCGAGAGTGTGGACTCCGTACAATGTGGAAGCGCCCTCGTAGCGCTGGACCGCGTATTCCTCAGGTGTGGTGATGTAGTGCGTGTAAGAGTTTGCCGGACCACCGACCACTACACGAGCCTTCGCAGACTCAACACCATTCTCACTCATAGCCGAGTTTGCTCCGACCCAAGTAGCAACAGCATCTTTCCACAAACGTCCAGACATTGTAGTCGCTTCTCCAGGGGAGACTACAACGTAGAAGTTACCGACACGTAAGGTTTGTATGTCGACAATGTTTGGCGACCAAGCGTAAGGTGTACCGCTTTCGCCGACATCCAGAAGAATCGGTTTCGGCGCATGGCATTCAATCTGGGTGTCGTTGGGCGTTGCTATTCTATTGCCAATGAGAGACCACAAAGGATTTGCATGGGGATCACCTGGTTGTGCCTGTTTGAAATCGAAAGCACCTGGCCCGTCAGTAGTTCCAGCAGCAAAGGAGTATCCAAGAGCGGCAGGGCATGTGCGCACGCTTGTACCGTTGGGCAAATCAAATGCAAAGGCGCTTAGGTCTACAAAATGATGTGAAGCCTTCACGACTTGCGAATCAATGGGTGAGAATACTCCATCCTCTTCCATGTCCTTTTTGAAGAGGCTCAACATGGCCTCCGCTTGCCGTCTTCCAATTTCATAGGTAGAGGCAGTGCCTGCATCATCGAGTCCAAAGTATGGACCGCGACCATGACATGGCTGAGTCTGATTACCACAGAGCGAAGTTTGAAAATCGCAAAGCTCGCCTTCAAATTCGCCATACTCGCAGTAAGCGCCGAGAACGTTTGGGCTGGTATCTCCAACATTGGCTTGGGAGAATCCAGCTACAAATCCGGGATGGTCCTCGTTCATGGCTTGTTCGACAAGATAAGCGGCAACGCCTTTGTTGTCACCAGTAACGAGAGTGTTGTTGCCATACATACTTGTTCCATGCACTGGGAACCAAGACAGTGCCCCAATAAACTTGTCATCTGGACCACTTGTATGTGTAAGAAGAAGCACATCCATCTCAGTGTCAACGTCGCTATCGTATTTTTCCCTCTCATGACCAGGATTAGCAAGGTAAGCATAAGGGCTCCTATTGATGTTCGCATCGTTGACCTTTACTGTACTTGAATGAAGTCTTCCTGGTGCAATGCTTTCGTGCGCTGCTATGATGCTTTCCACAGCACCGTCTACAATAGCTTCATAGCTCTGGCGATCGAAGCCTTTGCTGGTGATTTGTGGCAAAAGGTAGTTGAGCCAAGCACCAGGGCCACTGTGGCTGTGTGTCCCTGTAACAGCCACGTTTTGATTGCCGTAGTATTGGTATTGTGGCCCTAGTTCGGCTAACCGTTCCAGGATACCATGGCGGATAGCAGTATCGCCACTTTGAGTATCCACGACTAGATAAACGAATCGATCTTCCGGGACGGCTGAAGAAGCAACGATGAATGCTCGGGAATATAAACGTTGTCTGATGCCTGTCCCAAGCTGTGCGGGATCGGCATATCCCATGAAGTTGATCTCCACTGCGGGTCCAGTGATATCTGCCTTTCCAGCGCCAAGGAGTAGAGTGGATGGTTGACGAGGCGCTTGATTCGGTTGGTTGGAGGTATTAATCCAGGAGAATATCCATGAGTATGGCTGGTCGGAGGATACGAAGGCATCCTGGATGCGCCACAGTGAAACGCAAGAGCAAAGCAAGACGGCCGCGGCAAGCAGCGCAATCAGTGACCTTCCTAGTGCCATAGTTGGCATTGACTTAGACACAACCTCAAAGTGTCCGTAGTAGTCTGCAACTTAAAAGCAGATGTTAGGTCGTTGGAAGAAGTGTGTCGCATGGTCAGCCCGAGTGTTGATCAATCTGGGCGGAGCAGGGCCCAGCTTGCGACCTCCCAGTATATCTCTTGGTGATTGCTTAGATGAAATGCGGCACTTGATGGTACTCAATATGAGTTTACAACGCACTTGAAATTCGGGTGGCAAAGGCCAAGTCTGGTCCCGCAGTGTCATCCAAGCCTTTGGATGTATGTTGCCTTTCACCAAACATAGATGTGTTTGATGGTCGAAAGTGCAGGTGGCGGACAGCTAATGACGAAAGAGCGTGGTACACGTCCCAGAATGGATGCGCTAGCCCATAAATAGTAATCCTTTCATGTTGCTCTTGGTATTGAAGATGGAATAGTAGTTTTGCGAATGTTGATCACCTTTTAATCGCGACAGTTGCTCGCTCGGGAATTTCTCGTGCACCGTTCTGCCATCCTTCCAACCAATTACCGACAAAGAGGAAACACAGCGATGTCGCCCCTACAACCAACCGACCTACACCTTGCGTTCATAGATGCGAAACCGTCTGCATTGGCGCTCAACTCGGCGCATGCACTTATCGAGGCGGAAATTCAGTCAGCACCAGATCTACCAATCCATCCGTCAATACCGGCCTTACGCGACATACAATTCACAGACGCAGTCAAAGAGGCACACGCGCGCTTGGAAACAGATGCTCGCGAAACTGTGCCAACGGCCATAGATCTATCCCGGTATGAAGCTTTGGACCCACCCGACAATGCATCAGACGTGGAAACATGGCGCGCAGCTCTGAAAAGAGCATATACTGCCCATGGGTACCTTCGCACGAGAGAGATTGATCTCAGTCTACTGGAGACATATGGCAAAAATGCATGGCTTGTCGGAAACGCTAGGTTGGAGGATGAATTGAAGACGCTCGAGCGCGAGATTGAAACGGCGAAAGTGGAAAAAGAACGGGTTGAGCAGGCGAGGCGCGCTGCGCAGGAGAACGCTAAAGGAGAAATGGACACTCTGGAGGCGCAGTGGAGAGAAGGTGTAAGCAGGATGTTGGAGACACAAGCAGCTGCCGAAGGGCTCAAACAAGCAGTCCTAGATGCGAAGCGATCTCGAGCGGGTTGAGGTATCCTGGAGATCCAGCTCGAGAAGTATGCCGGCTGTTGCCAACAGATCCAATACTCAAGACCACGGTTTGCTACCGAAAGCGACCTCAGGGCCATAATGGTTCTAGCGCTTAGAGCCAGGAACTTCCGCGGCTGTGGCAGGCATCTTATGCCTTCGGTCAGGGGTATCATCCATCCAGTCACGGTCACAAACCCAAGACACTACCGTCGATCGTTGGATAGTTCCTGGGATCCTACTTCTTCACATTATGTTTCAACATGCCCTTGCGTTGAGCGGCGCATCTCCCTTATACACCCACCAATGCATTTATATGCCAAAGGGCGTGCGATAATGTCCCACATACCAGGGATAATACATGTTGTGACCGGATGCGGGACTGGCCTGCTTGGTGTTCCCTCATCTGGCGATCACTGCTCAGCTAACCCTCAGCGGCATTGTGAACAGAAAAAAAAGAGGTGGTGTACCGCAGTCTACAGATGATAACTGTAAATGACAGTCAGAGAAGTCGTGTCTATTTTGGATTATCTATTGGCATTTGTCCAGACTGCCTGACACGCTCCCTGGGACGCATGAAGCGGCAATGTAGAGCATTGCAGCGGTGTGGTTGACAACCTTACTTTGTAAGCAGTTGAGAAAATGCTTTTCTCTATTATTTCGTGACTGGACCTTTCATATTAGAAAGCATGCCCACACATAACTTCATCCTCTTTGCGCTCTCATCCAGGGTATCGAAAATCTGTGCTTCGTTGGCTCTTCTTTTCTTTCCATCCCAGCTAGCTTTAGCTCTTCTCAACTTGATCCCTTCATCGATAGACTGCACAAGAGACTCACTATGGCTCAAGATGCCAGATCTCCAGAGCAGCCTCAACACATCTTCTAGCAGCAGGGACACTTTCGTATTATCTATTGGGTTCGTACCATTTGCCGTGGATGGTGCGAGGTATGTTTCGAAATCCCGTTGAGTGAGTTCAACCTCATACTTTCCAGGAGAACCTGCCAATAACGGGCGGAGAAGCATGAGATCGAGACTAATCTGCGTATGTACGTCAAGATAGCGACGTGTCGGAAGAATGAAAGCCTGGAAAAGAGGGAGGGGGAGAGGCCGAATGAACTCAACGTAGAGATCTAACAAATCTTCAAGATCACATAGCTGATTTGCGCTGTTCGTGCAGAACTTCGTGAGAAGACGTAGGATGCAATGGCGCAAGCCAATGGTCTGTATCCCACCAAAAGAAGCCATCGCATCATCAGGGTCATCGCTTACCGCACTGCCCATGACGGATGGTACTGCTCGACGCCTGCGAACAGAGCGTTGCGCTGGTGGCTGGGTGGCATCGTCGTCATCCATACTGTTTTCATCTGACTCATCGCCATAGTCGCCGTAGTCGTTCTGATCAATATCTAGTCGGGCATTCCTAAACCTTTGTCGATCAAGATCATCCGTGTCTACTTTGGGTTTCTTTGTCTCGTTCTTCCAGATCTCAGTGAATTCATTTCGTGACTTGTCGCCACCATCCGCGAAGATAGCACGCATGAAAGCCTTCCTGCTACCTCGCCCACCGTCTCTGAAGGGCTCGAGGTAATGGGCAATCAGAGAGGAGGTCACAGTCCGACCCGACATACCTTGTGTACAGCTGGCAAGGTCATCCTCTAGCATAGCAACGACGAATTCGAGCCAGAGCTTCCACCTTCCCCATCGAGCTGGGTGCAAAGCTGAACAGGTGAACGCCCAGCCAACAACTTTCCAGAAATCCTCAGCTCGGCTGAAAAGTCCGTCTGATTGTGCTGCCGGCAGATTGATGGAGGCAGTTAATGACTGAGGATTGTCCAGTTGGCCGGTATCTCCTCGATTCCTCACTCTCTCAGCTCTACGATCGCGAGCATCGCCGTCGCCGAAGCTAAACGCCGCCGATAGCAGTTCACCCACGGTGCCGCCACTGGCGAGTTCTGTGGCAGCACCTAAGCTGATGACCTGGGTGAGATAGCTGAAGGCAAGGTGCGCTGCCGCATGCTTTTCTAACGAAGTCGTGCGGGTGGTGAGGGATGGATGGACGATCAATGTTGCAGCAAGGGCCAGGACCTGTGGCGTAGGAAGATACAGAGGCAGATGGCGTGAGAGAAGAGCGAATGCTTGGGCATAAAGCCGCTCCTCCAGGCATATGATGGTGTAGTCGAGAAGCTGGCGAGGCAACTGCTGGATCTTAACTTCGGTTTTAACTCCCATACTAGATCTAGATGCCCTTATCAACGAGTTCTCACTGCGCCGACAATATTGACCTCGAACACTCGCGTACGCTGTAGCTGGGACCAAGAGTTGCAGTCCATTTTGGCACGTCACGTAACCCTCGGGAGGTTGCGTCGCGCTGCGTAGCGGGAAATCCAGTTGGCTCGGGTTCACCCGCTACACATCACTTCACACCTTGTCACCTTATATAGCCCCATCAACAACCAGCAGAAACACTATGGAAGTTGTGGTGGCATGTTTAGGGTCGAGGACACTGTACCACTGTATCATTTGCCTAGAGCACATGGGTATTTGCTCTTGCTGTAAATTGAGTATCTCCGTTGTGCTTCCATCCTTTCATGCAACTGGAGCAGTATAGGAGTTTATAATGGGAGTAGGGTCCTAGGGGATGACACTGTAGTAGACTGTGATAGGCATACAGTATTGGTACCGTCGCCATGAATGCACTATGTGCACACACTGCATATTTCTACTTTCCTTCCGTCTTTCAGCACACCTAGAGTATCATAAGAGTCACGATATATGTAGGATGATAAGCAACTGTTCTATAGTGGATGGCAAAAAGCATATGGTGCTCCTGTCCTAGCCCTTCTTTCTCTTAGGACGACTAGGGTCATATGAGAGTCACAACATAACAAAATCCTTAGAGATGCTACCCAGCTTTCTCAGTATTCTTAGTTGTACCGTGCACAGTATGCGGACATATCAGTCTAACGCTCTCATATCTGTTTGTAAACTTCCTATCTCCCAATTATTTTGAAATAAAACGTTTGTCGCCTGGCCGAAAGAGACAATTATTTATTGAGCCGCATTCTCATATAGCTAGATGATATTTTGGACGAGATTCTATTCGCTCCACCGATCGGCGCTCATTAAGAAAATCGCACTTTCGTCTACTGTTGATGCGACATTGGGTGATCGGAAACAGGCCGAGCGTAAGTAGATGCTCTCCATTTACTGATCTATTTTACTTTACACTTTTCATAGAACTAAGGCGGCCTAATACCATTAAAGAGGTGACGTTTTCCGAGATGATGTTCTCTGAGATGCTACGTTCGTAGAGACCAGGAATTGTAGTGTACATGCACGGTTGCATAGGAAGCATTAAGAAGTCTATCATCTAGTTCCGCAGTCTAGACGGTCAGTCCTAGGTGGTGGTGGTATACAACAGGAATGCAGGCAATGGAGATGCAAGCGCTGCAAACCGCATCTCCCAACTCGACTTCATCCAGCATCCTCCTCGAGGGTCTCTATTAGCGACCACAGCCAAAAGCAGAATATTTGAAAGTCCGAGTTCTGTCTGATCGGGAACATCCGAAGTCCCGTCCGCTGCCAAGACATGGATACCTCAGGCACCCAGCTTACTCCTGGAGAACTCCTCAATGCCGCTTTGGCTTCATAATGTTAAAGACATCTATTTCGCGATCTCAACACCTCCCTCGGCACCGAAGGCCTTCTTGAGATCACCATAAAGGCCGAACTGCCCGGCTGTGATCGATCCAACCATGAAGAGACGAGCGCCGATACCAGAGTAGGAGCCACGGAGGCCGAGCTCACCAGCGATCTTGAAGATACGGGAGACGGTACCCTCGCCCGGGGCACCCTTGGTCTTGTTGATCTTGGAGAGGATGGTGTCGGCAGGCTGGGAAACGACAGCGGCGGCCATACCGGCAATGAGACCAGATCCGAGGTTGACGGCAGTGTTGACGCCAGAGCTGGCGGTGGCCTTGTCAACGAAGTTGTTGTTGATGGCCTCGGCAACCTTCTCGTAAACGACGAACTTGGACATGGTGTATGGGATCCTGTATTATGTATCAGTATCCTCCTCCTTGAAATCAGCATAGGGGAAAGAAGGCAGTCGCAACATACTGCTTGAACAGAATTGGGCCAAAACCACTGTAGAAAGCGCCGAATCCCTCGGTCTTAGCAAGCTTGGTGAAACCACCGATAAGGCCATTGGCGAAGGTTGGCTGGGAAACCAGACGGATACGGGTGGCCTCGAGAGGGCAGAGGGCGATGGAGGCGAAGAACTCGGCCGATGCGGACGAGGCGAGGTAGACGGCGGTGCGGTTGTTGGCGGCAGTCTCGTAGCCGAGAAGGCTGATGGACTGCTGCTTGAAGAACTCGTAACCACCGAACTTGAAAGCACCCTGAAGGAAGTATCCGGCGAAGGTTGGGCCAGCACCGGTCAGAAGAGCGCCAGCGCCCTCGTTCTGGATGACTTGACGGAAGCCACCGATGAGACCGCGGTTGTAGGTGACTGGGTCGAGCTGGATACGGGTCTTGACACTAGAGGCGCAAAGTCAGTTTGTCTGTAGGATTGGCTGGCATGTATGTGCGCGCGCGAGAGCGGCGCATATCATCGACACCTGCGCAGGCCAGAGTAGCGATTGCACAACTTACACATCGACTGGGGTCAGACCACCGTGGGTGACGGAACAGCAGATGGCACCGGCCAGAGCGAAGCGAGAGTAGAGGTCAATGCCGCTCAGCTTCTTGGGCTCGGAGGCCTTGACGGCCTCCTTGATGGCATCCAGCTTGACGCTGCCGGTGGACGAAGGTGGCTGGGTGGCGGTCTGGCTCATCTTGACGGTGGTGATGGGGGTTGTTTGCTGGAAAAGGACGGGTAGAGTGGAGATGAAGTAGTCGATCGATGAAGACGGAGGAGGATGGGAGGTGAGATGATGTTTGTTATGGTCCACCGGGGGCCAAGAAAAAGTATCGGAGCGGCCGTCTTTCGTTGGGTTCGGTCTTCAACCGGCTGAGCTGCGGCCAATGAGAACTCCCGCTTTAGTGCGGCTAAATCGCCGGGGCTTTGCTCACTCCCGAAACACTCCATTAGATCTTGTTGACCGTTAGTAATGCCGTCTTCGTTTGATCTTGACGTTGTTTCGACCATTGGACAGCTTCGTGAGCATTGGATGCGATGTGTACAATACAAAGTCACCCTACGGAGGTAGCCACCCCCTCTCATCCAGGCACGAGGTCCTTTTGTTCCCGACCACGGTAATGCTTGCCAATGGAGAAACACTGCTGGACAAGCGCTACTGCAAGATACTACGTCAATGTAGACAGCCTCCGTCGTCATACGGAAGCAGGAATTTTACTGAGCATCTAAGGGAAGTATAGATGTCCTGCATTGCTATTTACTGTCACATAGGCAATGAGGCAAAGCTTCCCAACATAATGCAACGCGACGCAACTAGACTTGACAGATCCTTAGCTGCTCCAAATATTGGATGACTTTCTTTCTGTCTCGTAAACGTGAGTTGTCTGTATACACAACAACAGATGGAAATCTAAAAGCATCGATCTCCAAACAATAGAGGCGCGAAGCCAACAAACACCACCGTTGTTTGAGAAAACCACTCTGGGCTGATAGGCACAGGCTCGGTGCATTGACAATATCATTACGGACGTTCTCACGCTCAGCACTGATTGACCTCGATCGTAAATGAGCCATTGAGTGACAGGTGCAGACTTTAGGCGAGGAGGGACGAGAACCTACCTGCTGCACGCCAGAATTTTCATTCACGAATTATGCAAGTGTTGACCCAAGACAATTCAACATGACTGGCAGTCTTGGGAAAGAAAATGGTGATCTGCAAACCGTTGTTTTGACTTTGCCATATACCAAGCTTTGAGCGTAATTGTTAGTCGTAGAGGCGACAGGGACCATTCACTTGTGATGTATTCTGAAATAACTGCTTGTGCGTTCAAGTCTTACAAACGAGTGCTGACCAGGTTTGCGATAACACAAATAGTGCTTGCTATCATCGTCAATGCCAAAACTTTCTCATTCGTTCACATGCCAGACAGAGAAGGAAGAAGCTTTTGTTTTGCACCAGCTGGGGGGCAATGGGCCCATGATATCTAGCCATCAAGTCATGAAGGATGCTTTGCTCAGACGCTGCGATCTTACCAATTGCCACGGTGGATGGTCCACCTTTCTTCTAACAAGCACTTCAACACGCTACAATCAATCGCGATATATTCAGATGAAAGGTCTTACCTCCTCAATGATGTGAATTCCTAATATAAAGTCGGCCTTGTTGTTCTACTAGAAGGATGTCTCATCTTCAGGTCTCAATCACCGTTATCGCAACTTGTGACCAACTTACCAAAAGGTACCGGTCGAATTTGCGGTTCGTGAAGAATTCAAAAGCATTCCTCACTGAGACACTTCAGGATTTTACCAGGGTATACAGTCTGCATCCATGGCTGGAAACAACTCGGACCGCTCGCTATCTAGCCAGGTACCTGGCGGTGGACATTCATGGAGGTTCCCAACTGGACAACCAACTCAGCCACTGTTCTATATCATGCGGACTAACGGCCAACTTGTTCCCCTGGTGCCTGCCGATGTCCTGCCCTACAACGTGCAGCTCCCTGGTTTTCCGCGCCAGCTGAATGCCGCACAAACGACCGATATGCAATTCCTTGGTACATATGCATATGAAGCGTCAGTGTTAGCCAGCCAGCGTCCAAGCGAATTTCAAATGACAGCTGAGCCTGATTACGCCAGGTCCACTCCTGACATTGCTACACGGCAGGCTAGACTACCAACATTTCAACTACCGATCAGCAGCTACCCCAACGATCAAATGCTCGGAGCACCCTCGAATCATCCTCCGCTTCGTACAGAGTCCAATGCCACTCAGTTTAATGCATCAAACTACTGGTCTAACAGCTCAGCTCTTCCAGGAGTGCCTTCACATGCACCGCAAGACGCCTCTCGCGATAGGACAGTCGTTAACCCCATTTTAGCAGGTGTTTCTAACGATCCATCTTCGCGACTGTGGACAAAACCCTACCAAACTCCAACTCCGGCGTTGCCTGCTTCCGGAAAGATTCCAGACCCGGATAAAAAGGAGTATTGCACTTTCTGGATTCGCAGAGGTGAATGTGACTACACGCAGCAAGGCTGCCTTTACAAGCATGAGATGCCGGATCGTACAACCCTGGCCAAGCTTGGGATACGGTCGACTCCCTCTTGGTGGTTGGATAGGGAGAATAAGATCAGGCCACGCCTGGAAGTGGACCAACGTCCTAAGCGCCTTTCAGTCACCCGCACAATGCCAGATTCGCAGACAAGGATGAGACACCAACATGTAAAACCAATCGCGCGTCGCCGTGTTGCCGCAAGTTCCGGACACATCAATGCTAGTGATAGCGCCAGTGTTATTGAGACTGGTTCCTCTGATGATACAGAAGATACCAGCGATGGAGATAAGGGTGTAAATTTAAGGCGTCATCTGGATAGACTCAACCTACGTGGTGACGTGCGGCATACAACACTGCAAAGCGATCAATACAGGACCTCAGGAGGGCGTGCAAGTAGCCGTGGCAGTGTTGCTGACAAGGGCAAGAGCAAAGAAAGCTTCACACTTCCAACCTCGTTCAACCAAGGTGATAACCTAATTACCTTCCAGCCAATGACACCAACAAAGTTGACCAATACACCTGAGGAAACAGAAACACAGAGCAAAACCAGTTCTCAGCCAAGCGATATCGGTTCTAAACGCTCTGCATTCGATCCCCATGTCATGGGAGGTGAGGGCTATCAAGCTAGAATCTTCGTACCGAAAGGAGAAAGGCTCGAAGATCACATCCCTAGTACTTGGCTCGCCACCAGAGACGAACGAGACATCCATGGGCCAACAAAAGAGCCCAGTCCAAGTGTTAGCAAGCACCAGCCTGGCGCGAAGGTCTTGACTGGCTTGATGGCTTCCAAACATGCACCACATTGACTTCTCAATGCTCTTTACCATTCATTTCCACAGTGTCACAACGCTTGCTAGGATCACATGCTGATCAAACGGCTAGTACCAGACAGTCTCAAGAATTGCGCAAATGTGAATAGTGAAGAGTGTTCAGACTGTAGCGCGATCCCTTGGGACCAATTCGACTGATTGTCACTACTCGTTTAATCTGAGACGTACCAACCCATGAATTAGCTCTGACAAAGTGGGAAATAATCGAAATTTCAAGGACAGGTTTGCCGTAGACCCAAAAGCTGGTCTCTGGTCACCACACAGGTTATCTTTGTTGCTTCAGTACTTTCCCAAGGTGCATTAAATCGATTTAACTCATATGTGAAGGATTCCAGTCTCTACCATTGTTTGACCTCGACTCTTCACATGATCAACACATATGCTGTTGACCGTGGCATTAAAATCCAATTATCTCTTCTTAGTCCAATCACATGCTTAACCTTCGATATTAAGCCATTAAATCATATATGTAAATCTGCCATTCCTCATACATTTCTCTGGCCAATCACCCAGTACTTTTCACTGTGAATGACATGGCCGATTTTTTGGGGAGCGAGAAGACATCACCCATCATCAGGTGCTCACAAAGGCGCTTGACCCTGTTGTGAAGTTGAGAGGTTCCTTTGACTGTGTGGTAAGAACAAGATAGAGCCGGTATGCCAAACCTAAGTGTGGGATCGCAACTCGGGTATCGTATGTTTGACGCTTTGGATGTCACTTTGCACACAACTGCTTGACAAGTGTACATCATTCAATATGATGTACCCAGCAAATGAGTTGGATTGCAGCCCCCAGTTCAAAGATGAGACGTGAAGGTGTATGAAAGCAAGTGGGCTCACTTCGTACGAAGTATAATGGGACAAGTGAGCAACCCGGTTCTTCTACTAGAGACCCTCTTCCCAAGTGGTTGTCTCCACGGTGAGGCCATTGGCGCATCTATAAACACTGTGTCAGTTAAGATATTCCAAACAGCAACGTAGTGTCTATGTTCAGTCGAAGCGGCGGCGCCAAGACCTGCGCTCAACTCGACAACCTGAGACAGCAACGGACGAATGTAGCCTTCTCACCTTCTGAAAAGTCTCAATACTGGCTCGCAAACAACATTAGATTTGGGGTTATTGGCTGGACCGTTGAGCTCGCAATTGTACTGAAGCAGCTCCTCGAGACTGCATTTCTTCAGATCAATCCCAGGACCCTTCCTCAACTTGCCGTTCGGCAGATATTGTATGCGCGTTTCCAGCTGCGCTGGGGAAAACGCTTCAGTACGAGGCGCCATTGCTCCAGGCGTTTGAGTCCTTGGGCAGAGAATAGATTATTGGGGAAGTAGTGATGCGGTCTTGAGTCTGAGTAGTAGACACAAAGATGAGCTGATACTGGGACATGGCTGAAGTACACGGACAATCCTTACTAAGCCGTGTCGAGGAAGCGGGTCTTGATGAGGTATCTATTGATCAAAACACCATTTTGTCCCTGGTGCTTGTACAGACATGTATCATTCGCTAATCGAAAACAGATTCTGCGACAGATTCGTCCTCAGGCCTCTAGGTTGAATCACAATACTGTAGGTGTTGGCAGCGATGATCAGAGCAAAGCTTCTGGGACTAATTCGCTCGGGTCAACTAGTCGTCTCCTCTTATAGACAGCATATTCCAGCAGATCGATCAACATGGTCACTGTAACACTGTGGAGCTCGTCTCTTCTTCACCTGATATTGGTGTATCCGCTCTGATATACCATTTAATTGCCACAACGCTGTGCGAAAGCGCAGCCAATGCAGCAATCGTTCTTGTTGATTGTGACTCTACCTTCTCCTTTGAAGAACTTGGTGATCATATCCTCCAAACACTTGGGACAAATCCAGACTATACTGAGCAAGACTGGGCCTCGCAAGTTGTCAGCCATCTACGCCATTTACATGTACTACGGCCACAGTCGACAGACTCCCTCCTGAGCAGTCTCGATGGATTGCCAGATTACTTATTGAGTACCGAAGACGCTCATCAAAGCCTCGACAAGACTCTGAGATTAGTAGTCATAACTGGCTTGACTTCCTTGGTTCCGGCAAGCGATGCGCGGTCGAATATGCTAACCCGTCTTTCCAAGACACTATGCAAGCTGAGCGAGACACTATCACGTCCGCGCATATGCCTCTCAAGCTGGGGTCCATCAACGTTCTCCATCCCCGGATTAATATACAGCCGTCTGAGCGTGGAGCGGGAACCAGTACGGAAGTTCCCCATGGGCATGAGTGTAGAGGAGAGCAGCAAGGACAGGGAAGCTCGATGGAGCATCGTCTGCAAAGGGCGGTTCCGGATCATTTCCAGCGGGACCCGCGCTCACGTCAAAACATTCAAAGCGTTCGGTACATCGGTCAGCGCCATTGATGAATGACTTGATACCAGTCGAATCTGAAGCAATAGGCCCAGCGGCCTCCCTATCATGAGGCTGCGCCGCAATTCGTCCTAGCTCAGTGAGGCTTTCCGCGGCCAGTGGGCAATCCGAACAGCTTGCCTGATGATCCAGAAGATATATGTTGACTGATCAACCGTGGTATGATGTAGAATCGGTTCTGCTTTGAGAGGCTTGGTTTGGACACTGGTATAGCTGGACTATAACAGTAGTTAGACACAAGAAGATACTTCTGTTGGGTACCATACATGCGATAGCATCTCTGATGTAATGCATTTTGTATCTTGGAAATAAGCAGCATTCAGGGATTGTCAACAGCGCACCCCGGGAATAGTTGGAACATCGAGAATGCACAAGTGCAAGCGCCGTAAAATAGCTCCACTAAAAGTAGTTACCTTTGGTTGCTCTGAAGACTCTCATGTATTTGTTAGATCATGGTTCGAGAAAGTCCGTGTGGGAAGTGGAAGTGAGCATATGATTTGCTATGAAATCCGTGTTAAGACAGCCCGAAAAGGTAGAAGAAACGATACCCCTTTAGCGCATAGAGAAGGTCAACATATCCGATATACAAAAGCCAATGGCAGAAAGCCCAAATAAATATCCAAGAAATCCGCAGATTCCTATTTCACGCCGCGAGTTGACACTCACACCCCATATTCGCCGCTCCAGTAACGCCTTCGTTTTTCCCAAAGTGATTCTTGAAGAGATTGACTGCGTGTCGAAGCAATCTGGCTTGGAGAAGCGGGTCCTAACCTCCTGGTCTTGCCCAGGTTGGTTGATGGCATCCTGCAAGGGAGATCCACAAGAGTCATGTCAGAAGGACTCCACTCCATAGATCGCTGTCCGACATAGGGGTCGTCATAATCTCTGCCACCTCGGGCAACTCTCATGGCCAAATCCACAATGCCGTTAGATTTCTAATCACCGCCCGACGTGCGATGCCTGTCTCCAAATGGGCCGTCGTCGAATCTGTCATCTCCTTCGGTGAAGCTTTTGGTTGAGGCACTGGGGGAACTGCCGGTTTTGCTGGCACGTTTGGTCGCTTCCTCGATGACGGCACTGAGCCCACCAATGCCCCTAGCCCCACGTCTAGGACGATCTTCAAGGGCAGCGCTGACGTTACGAGCCATGGAAGCATACGGATTGGGACGCTGCTGGAAGTACGAGGCCTTGCCAGCGGCGCTTGGGCGTTCTGTAGCGTCAAAGAAAGGCGATTCCGCTGGCTGAACTAAAGGTGTGGCGTACACGGAAGAGGATGAAGCAGTGTGCTCAAGGAGCTCTTGCTTCCCCCTTGCGTGATCTTCCTCATCGTCATCGTAGTCTTCGTCAGTGCCATCGCGCCCGCTATGATCTTGGGCGAGAGGAGATGATATCGATGGCTTAGTAGTAGAGCCTCCAGTGTTTGCAGTGTTGAAGCTAGCATCACTGGCTTCTCTGCTAAGCTCCCCTTGGCCACCAACTGTCCGTTTGGCATTTGTTTTGGTGATGGATACTTGTGTAGGCCGACCATAAGATGCGACTGAGCGTATAGAATTGGATTGCGAGGGGTTTGGAGATGATGTTTGACCCGGGATCATGACCTGAACTGGCTTCTTAGAAATGTTCGCCTGGCCGGGTGTGAGTGACAGGTTGCCTGATGGCTCATCCTCCTCTGCCAGTGTGTTGGCACGCACGCTCACCATCCGAGGTGCGGCACGGACGCCTTGTGTGGCTGGCATGGGTATTTGGGCAGCGTCATCACGATATACCGTGGACGAGGCTATGGAAGACCGAGCGAGAGAAGGTGTGATTGATTGACGCATGGTGTACTGAGTATCGCGAGGGTTGGAGCCAAGGGTCGATGTGCCTGAATAGGTGGAGCCTCTCAAATCACCAGGGCGGAAGAACAAGGCGTCGTCCTGATTCGTGAGGGGACTTCTTGGGGCGCTCCTCTGAGCAGCAGGTACTGGTGGGACTGGAGAGTTGTTGAGAAGGCTGTTTTGTCCGCTGCCATTTCGGGTAGTGACTCCTGGAATAAAAGCGATCTGGATGATGTTGCTGGCTCGAGATAGAATGCTGTTGGCGACACTGCCTCTCGTCCTTGTGGAAGCAGCGTCTTGGCTATGGAACGCGTTGAACCGACGCTCCCTGTCAAGCTTCTGCTGGGTGATATCGTCTTGTTCTTCCCACTCTTCATCAGACACCCAGCCGTCCGCCTCCTGTTGCTGTCGTCGTTTGCGGATCCAGAACCAGTAAACGCAGAAGACAGCCAGTGCCACGAAGGCAATACCACCAACAACCCCTCCAGCAATTGCGCCTACATTCGGCCCGGATGAATTGGTGTTGGGATTTGGATTCGCAATGCACACCATGTGGGCGCACTCGTTGCAGTCCTGGGGCACGAGAGAGCAGATCTCGCTGCTTTTACAATCGGGGCAAGTCGGCTGCACGTTCGGACATTTGATGCATCGTTTGAATATTGTACGCATGGTATGTTCAACCTCTATGACCATGTAAGCTCACGATTGGCGAGGAAGGAGATGGGAACAGCAGGCTGACAGACTTACCATAAGACATCGTCCCACGTGGGCCCGTCATTTTGACCATGATTGAGCTGAAAGAGAGAGAAAGGAGGGAAAGAAATCGCGGTTCACAGCAGCTTGCGACTCGGTACTGTCAGCGCCGTTGAAGAGTCGTGGTGGATACTCTCGCTATGAGGGATGACGGCGCGGCAAAGCGAGGAAGTCGGGGGGGCCTTCAATCGAAAATGAGTACAGATGCGCAGGCGATGGGTAACGAGTGACTGATGCGCGAGAGCGACGAGTTGGAGGAAAGGCAGAAATCGACCAGCGATATGAACCTGTTGCGCAGTTGCGATGACAAGACTGTGTGATGTGTATTGAGTGTAGAGGTGGAGGCAGAAGAGTTGAGGGGGCCATCGACTTCAGCCTCAGGCGCGACATCCCTCATCCAACCCACCCGCAAAGACAAGGACAGGGAGATATACGGGCATGATTGGTAACAAATTACGTATGCAAGCTCGAATCGGTCCGTCGGACCGCTCATCGGGCCTCGGCCCGAGATCCCGCCCGCCTGCTATGTTTCCAGGGTTTCCCTTCACGAGAGGCATTATGCCTACTATTGATGAGGTGACCTACAACCAACTTAATTGAACCTTTTGGCTGGGCGATACTACAGCAATCGAGATGTCCTTTTCTGTTGCCGAAAAGGTCTTCGTATAGAGGGACCTGACTCAACCGCCATACTGCTACAGGCAGGCGGCACCTCATGAGGTTCATGCAGTAAAGAACGGACTCGATCAATTCCAGTAACGTCTCTGAAACTCAACAGTCTCGCTGCGAGTTCAAACCTGTCACCAATGGCTACTATCGACGAGGTTCGGGACCGCCAATTGATCCATAATCTCCCACTGGCAAGCCGGCTAGTTTCTGTAGAACAGATCTTCTCTTTACCCGAGGGATGCAAGGTCCGTTTCCTTGCTTGGTATGTCCGAATGTGCCCAGAAACATAACATTCTACCCTTCGAGCTCAGAGGAGTATCTAATGCTCTGCTTCAGCGTTCATCGTTACGATGTAGCAACCGCCACCATGAGACTTCGGGCTCCTGCCCTTTCGGAAGTCTCTCATAAATGGCCCAAGGTATCTGTCTCTGTGACTAATGCTCTCGAGCTACTTAGCCATGAAACGACCGAGCTAGGAGCTTGGGTCAATGTCGTCGGCATTGTGCGCAAGACAAGCCGTTGCAACATCGAGGCCACCAATGTCTGGGCTGCCGGTGCCGTGCGGTTAGACGAGTATAACGCTGCCCTTCTTGATCGATTGAACCAGAATACTGATCTGTCCGCCGTTGCTGCACTCTACGGATGAGTCTATTCAGCCGTGATGTCGGTAGCAACTTTATCACGAGATCCTGGATTTACTTCATTATCAGTCGACTAAACACATTCTCCTGCCAGCCTCAGGTTCTTGTTCTACATTAAGGGAGCAAACGCTTAAAGACTTACTCGACCAAGCCGAATTCGAGTTAAATACCGGATTTACTGAAATGAATATGGAGCACCTGACTGATGAGTATCCAGCTACAGTATCCGTAGTCCCGTGACGTACAGGGCATGTGGGAGAGACAAAAACTCGCATATAAATAGGTCCATGAGGCGAACAGCTTCAAACAGCGTATTGGTCTGAACTGTTTGTCAAGCAGAAGCCATCCCTGAAAAGTACAGCTGGAGTGATCGATTGGACTCCTTGGAAGATTCAAGGTTACGCTGAGATTGACTAGCTCGGCTACTTTCTCGCAATGTTACAGGTGAACAAGCATATGAATATAATTGACACTCTTTGATTAGTGCTTGTACTTTTTGTCATAAAATCCAGCGAGCACCTCTACCGTGCCATCGCCCTTCTCCGCCCATCGCTTGGCCGCGAGCTCTGGGTTGAGCTGTAGGGTCTGCTTGGCTCTCACCCACTGTTCCATAGTTACCGAATTCTCAAATCTGGGCTTCACACCCGCCTCCTCAAGGACTGGGGAATCTGTGATGGGAACCAAAGCTGTGTCGTTGTGTGGCCGAGAGAAATAAAGAAGCCCAGTGCGCTTGTATTCGCGCTGGTCCTCTGGAGGTGCGACGACACGGTGCACTGAACTCTTCAACCAACCACCAGTCAGGTGTGAGATGGTATCGGCGAGATTGACAGTGAGTGTGCCTGGCTGGGCAGACACATACTTCCATTCTCCATCGTCGCCGAGGATCTGTAAACCGGCGACAGGCTGGCGGAACAAAAGGGTGAGAGAGCCGAGATCGGTGTGGCCACCGGCCTTACCATAGTTGCTAGCTTTCCATTCCTCCTCTGTGCGTGGGTAGTAAATCATGTATCGGAAGTGGTCCTCGCTCTTCTTCTCGTAGGTATGTTGCTTTACTAGGTACTCCTCGTCTGGTAGCTGAAGGACAATGGCGAAGAGTCGCAAGAGCGGCAGGATGACATTTGCGTGCAGAGCACGATGGAAGCGCTCAATATCAGACAGATGGGCCTTGATCAGATCTGGGTGATGGTATTTACCTTCAAAGTCTTTGGTGAACTTTGCAAAGTTGTAGATCTCTATGTTGTCCCTCTGGCCACTAGGACCGGTGGGTTGAAAGCGGCCCGGGCGACGCCAGCCGTTGTAGTCGGCAGCCGCATAATTGCACTCGTACTTCTCCTTCTCCGTCACCGGTAATTGGAAGAAATTCTTCGCCAGCGTAAATTGGTTCTCGACATCCTCTTGAGATATGCCATAGTTCCTCACGTAGAAAAATCCGACATTGTGGGCGGCATGCGCGAGCTGTTTGGCCAATCTCTCTTTGCCCCCTGGCCGATGGTAATCCTCCAAGTCGAGAGTCACAAGCTCAGCCCAAGGCAGGTCCGCCTTGGTCTCAGGAGGATGTTCGTACTTGTCAAGACGGTCATAGTCATACTGGCGCGGATCTGAAGAGTTCGGAGAAGCCTCCTGGGCTGGCTTTGTCTGGGTGGTAGTGGTGGCAGACATTGTCGACGTGTAGATTTCCCGGCGACTCGAACAACTTTGGAAGCTTTCACTGTATGTGCCAGGACATCCAGAGGTCACGAATGCATACTATATCATGTCAATGCACATGACAGATAAGATTGGTAGGTATCAGGCCTAATTGCACATGCGTGAGGGGCACATTCTGCCATTCTGGCTCGAGATGTCGCCATATTGTGTGCACGACGCTTCCATTCGTTGGAGATAAACATAAGGATGATATACTCACAAATTATACAGTACCTATCCCCTCCTCCCATGTGCTTTGAAATACAGCACACGCAATGCGCTCCATAACTTGAAACGACTTAACTACACGATGTCAACTGAGCGAGCGGTTAGGGCTCTGCGGACTGTAGCCCGCTACGATTGATTGGCCTCGACGATCTGATACTCCATAAGGATGCCAATTGCGTGCTTTCCTGATAACAGCGATCCCAGCTCAAACCTGCAATGGCTCAACAGAGATCCGAATCTGGCTCTTGCGGATGCTGATTCACTGATTTGCCATGGGCCGACAACGGCGACCAACGGTTTCTCATAGACCCTATGCTGCTGTACGAGTCCAGGAGACGCATAACGTAATGGGAGATGTCGGAGGTCTTCAGGGCCTGAGGGCCTGTGGCATTAGACCCGACCACCAGGATGCTACTCCCTCCCGCTCGGCTAGACTGGCGAATTATGGTGGCGGAAACATAGTCGACAATGTCGTGATCGGCAGGGAATCGCCCATTGTATTTAGGAGATAGCTTTGCAGAAAGTCTGCCATACGAGCTCATCCAAGACACGCGTGGCAACCTGCTGGACTGCTTACTTCGTGGAAATAAAGCCAGAGTAAGACCTGAGGATGTCGGAAGCTGCCTCAAGCTTTGAGAAAAATGTCGAGCCGAAGGTCAATACCAGAGGCTCTGACCAGCTTGATGAGTCTTATTCGATAGCAGCAGAACAGCAGCCTCACTCGACGCAAGTGCAAAGGGGCAAAGTCAGTCGATTTTTCCGATCGGTCCAAAGATACGTCTGGGATGATCCCGACAAGCCAGCAAAAGAAAAATGGTTCCTGTTCAAGCTGGATATCTTCTTGCTCACCATCTCTTGCCTCGGTTACTTCAGCAAGAATCTGGATCAGGCCAACATCAACAATGCCTACGTGTCAGGAATGAAAGAGGCTCTGCACATGGGAGGCAACGAGCTCACCTATGCCGGCAACGTTTTTACAGCCGGCTACGTTATCGGACAACTGCCGGCCGTCATCATGGTCACACATGTACGGCCTTGCATCCTGGTTCCCTCAGTTGAGGTGGTATGGTCTATCCTTACGTTCTGTTCTTCAGCCGTCAAAACTCCTGGTCAGCTTTACGCCGTGCGATTCTTGGTTGCTATTTGCGAGGGTATCTATTTTCCGGTTATGGTGTATATCCTGGGATCATGGTATACTAAGCAAGAACGTGGAAAACGCATGACCATATTCTACACCACAGCTAGCCTGGCAGGGATGTTCAGTGGCTACTTACAGGCTGGTGCATACAAAGGGCTTGGTGGAAAGTACGGTCGCGAAGGCTGGCAGTGGCTGTTCATTGTCTGTGGCATCATCAGCTTGCCAATTGCCTTGCTCGGCTTCTTGTTCTATCCAGACTTTCCTGAGACGACTAGAGCCTTCTATCTGACCAAGGAAGAGGCTCAATGGGCGCGAGAAAGGCTTCTTGCAGACGGCATGAAACCTCTCGGTGCTTCAGCTTGGAACCGGACCAAGATCTTCCGTATCATGTCCCAGTGGCAGTTCTGGGTCCTACCTGTTGGGTATTTCTTGGTCCAGGGTAGCTATGTGGTCTACCAGCCCGTATTTGCACTCTGGCTCAAATCTACGCACCATACAATATATCAGATCAACGTGTGGCCCACTGGTCAATACGCAGTGAGTGTGGTGGCACAGGTAGTCGCCGGTATGTTGTCGGACTCTCCATTGCTCAAAGGCAGACGCTGGCAGGCAATCGTTGCATTGCAGCTTCCTGCCGTATTCGCATGCATTGTTTTGGCCGTTTGGGAGGTTCCAATTGGCCTGAAGTACGCCGCATACTATCTTTCCTACACCTGTGGCGGTGTTCCAGGCATCTATTACGCCTGGTTTTCCGAGCTCATTCCCCACGACCATGAAATGCGAGGTTTCATCATTGCTGCCTCGAACATGTTCAGCTATATTCAGTCCATATGGTGGACATTGACTGTTTGGAGGACCGACCTTTCGCCACGTTTCCATGCGGCTTTCATTGGTGCCGCCGCTCTTGGGGTAGCCCTGATTGCGCTTTCGATTGCCCTCAGCTATATTGAAGTTCACGATCAGAAGAAGCGAGCCGCCTCTGCCCAAGTCAGCAAAGACGAGGAATCTCCTGACGTAGTGGCCACGAGTCTCGATCCGAAGGGTCAAGTGCCTATTCCAGCTACAGTAGAGCTGTAAATCGCATGTCCAGTAGTCTCTGATAGGTTCTGAATAAATAAGGCGTATAATTGCTATTGACTAGAATGACTTTCAAGAGTGTTCTACTAATATTCGTTTTCATGGCTTCTATACCGCCTATCTATACTATTAGTTGAACTAACAGGTACGCAAAGCAACAACAAGTGCATAGAAGAACAAAGTATCTGCCTGCCGACGTCGACAGTGCAAGTTTAAAGTATAGGGAATCATTATTGTTGGCTTGTAAGCCACACATGATGTGTAAAGCTCCTCTCGACTCTGCTGCTAAATAGGCGATTGTGTTCAAATAGAAATTAGATTGAGATCATGACCGAATAGGTACACCAGCAAACCATTAGGCCGACAGGGTAAATATCTCTATCATGCTTAAAAATCAATGCTCTTTTGCGCAAGAGTTATCTACAAGGAAGACATGCACCCCATATCCTGGTAATCTCCTTCACTAATGTTATGAGATGTTGGCACCGATCGAGACAACCACCCCAGCACGACTACCGCTTGTGATTCCCGTTGTCCAATCAATGTGCTAATATTGAGCGATAGATCCAACGGTAGAATACCTCTCTCACTTCCATTGGTCAAAAAGAAAAACTGCTGATATTAGATTTGCTATGATTTTAACAGAATCATGGATAACAAACTCTCATTGCAAAGGGCGCAACTCGACAAAGATCTTCACAGCAGAAAGTCTTGCAGCTTGTCAAGCATGCTACTTTTACAGCTCATTCAGTAAAAGTACAATTCTGAGCCACGCCTTGCGGTGAGTAATTTGTTGCGTTCAAATATCAAATATCACATCGTCCAGATGTCCATCACCGCCTCTGGTCAAAGTACTCAGAGGTCCTCGAATCTGGCTGTGTTGTAGCTGTGCTTGTCGGTAGTCTCCAGCACTTCCAACTGCGCTCCGATTTGAACGTAGCCCTCGTTCTTAGGGAGGCAAAGCATTCCAAAACACGGCTTCCACTTTGCGACACTACCTTGGTCCACACGACGGAATTTCATGAGCTCTTGCCAAGGCTCTTGCTTGTTGGGAATGCCAGTGGTGGGATCCGTGTTGGGAACGTGGCAACGAGCGCATCGAGCCACAACGTCCAGGTCGATACGATACAACAGTTCCTCTTCGTCGAGACGAGTGGTGATACGGATGCGCTTCCACGTGTCCTCTTCCCAAGGCTTGTCGTCACGTCCACGCACGATGATATTTGGACGAAACCTTTCGATAGTCAGAGCATCGTCTCCATGTCGCTTCAACCTCCGGTTCAGATCCTTCATACTGGCTTCACTCGCTATCTGATAGCTGATGACATCAGCAAAGTGAGTTGCTGTCTCTGTACCGTAAAGCTCCTTGCTGCCATTCCCTCCAGCCATACGTTTGGTGGGTCCTTTGTATATCAAGGCTACCTCTTTTCCGAGGAAGCTGCTGAATACTTGATTGATCTCAGGAGGATACTCCCAGCCGTCAGTGTCTTCTTCCCAGATGTTGACGGTAGTGAGTTTAGTATTCTGTTTCAACCAATCGTCGGTGGGAAACGCAGGAACACGCACGGCGTCTTTCAGGTTGTTCTCAACGTGAATCTGCAAGAGTTGCTCCTTACCCTGCTGGACAATGGAAGTATTGATGAGAGTCATCCTAGGTTCTTGACGGATTGTCACAAATTCGTTGTTGTTCGCCTTGTCAACAAACATCCAATTCCGATCGAGCAGTAAGCCTGATTTTTGCAGTCGAGTGCCATCAACTTCGAAGCCTCTGCAGGATTTGACTGGGTACACTCGCAGTGCTACAACTTCAGTAGGAGGGGGAATTGGTGGACCGGACTCCTTTTTGGCAGGTGCCGATCCTCTGCCAATGGCTGCATTTTCCTTGGTGTCAAGTGGAGTCGTATCCGGCAAGAACTGGGCGTAAACACACAGCCCAAATATGACGGTTGCCGTCGACAACATCAACACTCCAGACCAATTAACATCCTGCCACGCAATGTCGCCTGTCGATATTCTTTGCCAGAGAGCGACGAGATCGATCGATCGCACATCGTCGTAAATCAACTGGGCGCCTTCTATGAAAGGCTTTGCGCCTCGGCGGAAGAACTCAGCAGCCATCAAATATGTGATTGCAAAGTCACACACTATCCAAAAATATAAGAAATTGACCGATGCAAAAATGACCGTAATGATCTTTTATAATTGAGCGCTACACGCAAGATATTTTAGGAATGATGAGAGGGACGAGTCCAGTCAGACAAGTCTCAGAATACAACAGCCCGCTTTGCGCACAGACATGTCCCTCGGCCGATGTGGGGCACTAGAGCCGCGGCGCAGGTGAGCATTATGATACCGTGCATATGATACCGGGCATTCATACATTATAGCGGTACGATGAGTGACAAGATGAGGTACTGAATAATACAATTTCATTGCGACTGGACGTCATCAACATGCTCTTCATCGCTTCGTTGGGGCATTCCTCAGAGGGCGACAGGGAGCATTACAATGCGTGCTGGTGGCAGATCTTCCCGTGGGGTATGGATGATGAGTCCGAATCTCACAGAACCGATGTTCATTGTGGAAATGCATCTCTAAAGCCCGCTCCAAGTCTGTGACTTTCATCTATCATATAGTGCGCAATAAACACCAGCAGGAACACCGTAAGTCTGGGTATCAGGGGATTCTCATAACTCAACCACACGTACTTTGAAATTCTTCTCCATTGTAGGTTGGCCGTGCGTCTCTACAGTATCGCCAACCTTCTCATTCTCATATCAAGACTTTATCGAAAGACTCCCCCTTGACAGAACCACCTCCCATGCTTATCCGCACGTTCTTCTTGAAGCGGTCCCTGTCGGCCATCAGGTCGTTGGCAGCCTCTTTGTTTAACGGATCGCTCGCGTTTGGCTCCAAGAAGAGGAACTGCAATCCCACAATGACGGCGTTGAGGTTCAACACGGGTTTCCAGTCTTCCCTCAAGATATTCAAGCACACGTTGCCTTCGAGGTCAATGTTGGGGTGGTAGATCTTCTCGCGACACTTGACCTTGGGCGGCTCGTGGGGAAAGTTTTGTGATATAGCGAAGGAAAATGTGAAAGCGCCGCCTTTATACAACCCCTCGTCGGGAGTTAGGGTGAGAGTGAAGTTGAGGATATCGTCTGGATTCGGGAAAACGGTCTTCATCGTGCTTCCAAGCGATAGTTCTGACAGGTCTGTCCAATGAAGAGTCAGTCACACCTTCTGGATGACATGTGGACATCAACACGATCTTAGCATAGATGCCTACCTTTCTGCACTCTTAACTGAGCGGCAGTGACCTTCTTCTTCTTTGCACCTCCGGCCGCTGCCTCATTCTTCTGTTGTTGCTGTTTCATGCTCCATATCTTCAACATCTTGAGGTCTGTCCCGCGCACTGCGCGAATACCGTAGTGTCTTCAAATGGCCGAGCTAATACTGGGAACAACGGCGTGGATGGGTAGCGGATGCCGGGAACAGGTGGATTTTGTGAGCGCCCTTATCACGGAGTGTTGCGCGGCTGTAGGAGGGAATACGAGGTAAGACGCTGAAGATCGACTTAGCAAAGCCTGTTCGAGAAGCGAGTGATAGCGGACGTCGTGTATGGGATAATGCTCGTTGCTGGTGGGCAGGCAGATGTGAGAACGAAGACTGGATGAGCAATACTCGAAGGAACTCTAAGCAGGATGAAGGTGACTGATTAGATCAGCTCGCAATGAAGTCACCGGCCCGAGTTTCGGCCCGTTACGTTGGTGGCGGCACATGCAACTTTACTTAAGGATCGTCATCGTCAACGAAACGATGTTGGATCTATAGGTATTGATGTTACCGTACTCACTTATGGTCGTCAGGTATGCATGTATACATTTATTACACCCCCCAAGATTGTATGCGACTCAAATGTGAGGCATGCCGGGATATCATGAGAAAGGCATAGGGTACAGCAAGGTTTTGTCACATACAGCTGAAAGCAGACCACTGGTTTTGATCAAGTCGAGGCTCATGAGATAAGAACGCAAAACCACTTGTCTTACTTAGCTGTTATGCCCTTCCGAATTTAGTTTTCGAATATGTGAGTGCTTGACACGAACTTGCAGTTAAGACCAACTCGATATAAGATCACGATTACATAAGGAAAATATTCCACATTTCACCAATTCAATTTGCCGGAACCAGCACCTTGATGCTTATGGCTCCAAGTTCTCACTCTCCACCTTCTCTCTCGAGCCAACTTTGGCGACTGTTGAAGAGGATATAGCTTAAATGCTAGCAACAGTCTCTCTGTCGCTTGCATCGAGAATATCGTACTCTTCGTCGGTCAAGAATCCATCGGATTCATGGTCATCGTCGTGAGCAGACAGAAACTCCACATCTGTTGCGACTTCCTCGAAATCGTCATGATCAGAGAGCTGGGACGCAAGCGTCTCAGCTGGCCTGGGCTCATGCACGACATCCTCATCTTCGCTTTCGACGTAGGCGGTCTTTGCAGCAGGGTGATTCGAATCTGCTGTGACCAATGTGTTTGTTGAGGAAGATGGGCTTTCTTTCTCAAGTTTGGGGAATACCATTTGGGATGATTCTATGTCGCTAGCTGTAGAAGCGTTCTCGTCGGTTCGCAATGTACTGGCTGCATCTGAGGTGAGATCCTCATTCTGTAGCTCTTGCTTGGGTACGGACACATTCACTTGCTCTGTTGCGTCGCGTGCTTCGCGAGCCTTCATTATTCTTGCTTTCAAGCCATCCAAACGAAGCTTCACAGCCTCCTTGCGCAAATTGTCGTCTCCTTCGGCAGCAATGGACAAAGGCGAGCTTGATGGAAGTGTTTCAAACATATCTTGGGCCGTAGACCGCTTTAGCTCATTGTCGACTCGAGCCATCAGTATCTGCCTCTTCCTTTGCTGCTCCTGAAGCATACGCGCAAGCTGGTACGCTTCAATCGCTCTACGAGCAGCAGGATCAGCATCCCGATCATGGAAGCTTCTGCCAGGAAGACCCGCTGGAGGCGACTGCCTGGACAAAGATCCTGCGTTGGGTCTGAACGACTTAGAGTTGGAAGGACCGGCCGCAGCTGAAGGACTCGATGGCTCAGGTCTCTTTTTGACTTCGACATCACACCAGAGTCGGTGACCAAAAGGAGTGCCGTCTGCGGTCTTCAACCTCCAATAGCTGAGACTCTTACCCTCCCGATCGGGCGCCTTGAAAACGACTTTGAACGCCACCTGTTCGCCAACACCAACTTCACGAGCAACAATATTGCTCTCGGTAGCTTCAGCGATCTGCGAGGCAGAAAGGATGCGATTCCTGTCGATATTGAACATGTTGTCACCGCCAACGTATCGAACGCTGCATCCTGGCGGCCACTTGTAGGGTCCTGGGTTCTTGATGGTCCAAACCTGAGTGAATCGTTCGTTCGATTCCACTACGGTACCATCCGGAACCGTTTCACTCACAAAGTCACCGTTAAGCAGCACAGCGGGAATGTTGGTATCGGAAGGCGCCATTTCTGGGCTTGAACGAGCAGGCTCAGACTTGAAGGTGGCAAGTCCGTGTGCCAGGCTGGTAGAGGCATCATTCGTGTCCTCAGTGGGCTTGATGTCGGCTACGGTCTGAACCTTGGAGGCGATACACGATGCAGGTTCACCAACTGCTACTAGTTCACGGCTACGGTCAAGACGAGCGGTGGAGCGATCACCTAGAGTACGAACGGCACCCTTCGGATCATGACAGCTGGTCAGGATGCTGGCGTTACGAACAGGAGTTTTGAACTTGATCAATGGGTGAGTGCGGTTGTGATGAAGAATCGGCGAAGCCTCACAGTTGCCACAGAAGTCAGTATCGTGGCATACGGCACACTTGTACCGAGCACCTCTGATATAAGATTGCTTCTTCGAGCAGAGCGGCCCATCACAGAAAACACCGTAGTGAGTGTGGCCGGTTGCAGTTCTGTCCATGACCGGCTCGTAGAGCGGGGCGAAGCGGTGTCGTGGGTGCGTGTCCTTTCTGGACTTGATGCATTTGTTGCAGTAGTCCCAGTCGGGACAGTCCAGACACTTGTGCCGCACCCCAACAATGTGCTCATCACACCCATCACAAATGGCTGGGTGTCGAACACCGCGTCCAGCACCGAGAGCTCCGATCGCTTGGGTGGATATATCCGTGTGTGGCGCGACAGGGTCGAAAGTGTGGCCAGGATGGTGTCCGTGCTTCCCAGCAGTGAAGCAGCTGACACACAAGTCGAAATCGTCACAATCATTACAAGAAACGAAGCGGTTCTCAGGCAGTATCAGGACACAGCTGTTGCAGGTTCTTTCAGCCTCTTTCATCTGGCACGTTTGAGCAGTCTCTTGAGTGGCCACGGTGTCGATGGCGTCTTCCACAGTGGATTTGGTCTCGAAAGCGCCTGGGACAACTCGAGAAGTCTCTTTCTCCTCAGAAACCAGCGATCGATCCAACGGCTTACGACCAATTTTAGTAGTGAGACTGTTCACAATCTTGCCATCCTGAACGAAGCGCTTGACCAGCCAGTGATCATCGCCACGGCAAAGCTTGCCATCCGCAACACACGGCTCACAGAGATCGAAGTCACCACCGTCGCAGGTGCTACAGTGGTAGTGTGCGTTCTCCATGGCAACATCGCATTCGTTGCAGTATACGGTCCAGGTGGATGAGGATGAGATCAAAGCTGGAGCAGCTGGTGCCGTAGGCTGTTCACGGATGCGCACAGGGAGACTCGCTGGAAGAGTTTTGGTTGGAAGGCTGCCTGTAGTATCACGAGGAACATCGGCTGGGGCAGGTACCATGATCTGGTTCGTTGACGTCTGGTCAGCGGGCCTTGGGATTTGCGACGCGCGAGCCTCGCGGTAGTCGAATATGTTATGACCCACAGTACGGCAGTCCACAGCAACAGAGCTGCGTAGCGAGCCATGCACAGGGGAGCTGACAATAGTGGGGATATCGGTGTGAACAGTCGACTGCTCAATCTGATCCTGCTTTTGGATAGCGTTCTCGTTCGGATTTGGTGAGACAGTTGCCCTGAGGCGTAGCTTCAGCTTCGCTTTTGCGGCACGTATAAGAGTCTTAAAGACCTGCGGGTTTCCTGGGTCGAGAACGACATAGCCGCCAGCAGAGTCAGAGAAGCGTTCAAAAATGACGGTCTGCTCTGGATTAATATTCAGGCATTGGCGAAGCTGTGAAAAGACGGTCAGCCTAGTGAGTCAAAAGGGACGGAGGGAGTGGCATGCCTTGTCTGGAAGAACACCCGCGGTCAGGTCACGCAAGGGAAGCTTCAGTTTCTTGAGACCATCGTTGACCGTAATCTTGATCGTTATCAGGGTATCCTGCTGAATGCCAACAGAGTTGTGAACTGCGGCCATGGCGAAGGAAAGCAAGGCTAAGGCTCAGAAGAAGATGATGATGTTACGGGCTTGTTTGGTTTCGTGGCGACGGGCTCGCCGCTCTACGGACCACCCGACAGTAAAGACGCAGACAGCGAGAAGGTGGTGTCGAGAAGCGGACGTCTCGAACAGGCGATCGGAGCGGTGGTGGAGCGATGTGTTGATACGTTGTCGTTGCTGTTGTCGTTGTGTGTGTGTGTGTGTGTGTGTGTGTGTGTGTGTATGTTTGTAGTTGAAGGAGGAAAGGAGGAGGAGAAGGAGGAGGATGAGGAGATGAGGTGAGGCTGGAGAGCTGGAGCTTATCGTGGTACATATAAAGCTGTCGCCATCGCCCCCCCAGTCGCAGTTACAAGACATAGCCGGCTTAGGTAATAAGGCGTAACACCGCCCTGCTGTTGACTCGGTGCTGTAATTGGATCGTGAGGTATTGACGAGCCTGGAAGTCTATGCAGAGGCGTCTGCCTGCGCCCTCTATATATACAGCAGAAGCAACCATTACCTGTTCGCCCTCACCGTAACCGTCCAGTACCAGGAATATCATGCGATACCATGTCCAGGTGCTCCCAAAGAACGTTATTACCAATATGTCATTACCGATTTATTTGCCTCTCCCGACAGCAAGCGCTGTTGTATCGGCCTACGGTACTACCGGATACGGTAGTATGATAACCTTATCTTATCTTGGCAGTTATCGTTTACCGAATCTTTCAGATCACGGGATCGCTCTCTACTGAGTTACAGCCTTTCTCTTTGGGTAGTATCTACATACCGAAGAACCTGCATCGTGGCCATCATCCCTTTCCAAGTGGTTGTAGTGATTGACAGCTGACAGTCGCTGCTGTGGATGCTCTTTCTACAGAAGCGACCAGGGTCGCAGCCCGCTCAGATCGAGGGGCCATGGAAGTATGACTGTGTCTTCGTGAAGGAATATGGTAGGGTGCCGATTATCTCTGCATCCCTTCCGTGTGGAATTATAAGGTACCGTAAGTCAGTTAACCGCTGATGACCGCAGGTATACATAAACACAGATGTCTGGGCGTTGCAGCCGCCGTTGAGAGGGTTGGCGCCCAGACAGTAACCAGATAAATCCTGCTCTGTCCACGTGTGAGACCACTGGAAAACAATCTCGAACCGCTGGTACGGTGTCACTCCCATCCCAACATCAAGTCAATGACATTCACCTCAACATCCAGATGTACGACAGAACCCGATCACCTCTCACCCACCACATGCTGGTCGTCAAACTGCACCGTGTCCGTTTTGACACGATGGTCAATGGCCGAAGGGTTCTATAATTATCATGTGGTAGACGTCCGAAACCCAAGAACCTCGCAGTTCTAGCATCAGAATGGTATTGCGTTCCCCACTGCTTGACTGGTGTCTGCAGGGTAACCAAGCATCTTCTTCCCAGCTTCAGTACAACAGCAACCACAGAAGATGGATGCCGGCCAACAGATGATTGCTAGGATGATGCCGATGATGAAGCCTAACGTTGGGCCCACAACCTTGATGTGACATGGGTTTTGGTCTACATTGTGTGAAGCGTCAGTCGTGAGCTGCAGTCGGGTGCGATAGGGCGTGGTTGAGTCCGTGAGGAAGTCAAGAGCTGGGCAAGTTACTCACCAGTACCGCACTGGATGCAGATGATTGGAAAAGGGAGGATGCCACAGTCTGCCATTCTGCGAAAGTTCTCTCTTGGGTATTCTGTCGAGTTTTGGGTGTTCCGGTCCTACTGGCTGAACGTGATGAAAGTGATCAACGGCTTCGGAAGCTCGCGGCGGATACAGTAGCGGCAGCGGTTGAAGACGGCGCAGCAACTGGTTCGAAGAGAATGAGGACAGAATTGATCTCAATGCGACTCTGACAACCCCTCAGATGGATGAAGTGACGCTTTGTAGTGTAGCGTAAACAACATTGAGCTCCCGCCAAAACGAGGAATGCGAGCGCGACCAGCAGGATCAAGGTTGATTGTCTGACTACGTCATCGCTAGCTAATCCCTTAGTAATCTGCAGATGCGAGGTAAGGGGGAGGTTTTATATTAGGTACCTAGGTAGGTAGTTATAGATTCCTGACCTCTCTACCTACCAACATCCATCAACCTTGGTGGGTTGAATGCACCGCCCTATGCACTTTAGATCTTCACCTCAAGGGGAAAGACAAATGGATAAAGTCGTAAGCACACGCAACAATCCCATCATCTTGAATGAACGCCCTACCGCACCTAATGCGCTGTCCTGCGCGCAGGACAGAAGAGCGATGATCTCATCAGGTACCCGATTCGGTAGGTAGGTATGAGGTATCCTTATCGAGCAATGCTTATTACCATATCTCCGTATCATACCCCACACTCAGATAGCGGGACGAACCGTTACCGTCGAATAGTGGCCTCTAGCGCACTTCGGCCTCCTTCGGCCATGCCTGACCGGCAGGGGTCGTGCTGTGGATCTTGATTATTGTTCATTGAGCCCAGGGAGATTCTACAAACACTAGGTATCATGGCTGCGATCAGTACACAGGCAGGCTTTACCTTCTGGACTATCACTGCAATCATGTACACCATTCTCCCTGTCTGACCTGTCGGATGTCACACCTGCGCTCACTCTGACTTCGATATCATCCGGATTCGCCGGGATGCTTTAGCGTGTTGTCACTGGAAATTCGATTGTTATGGCCACAGCTCTGGCCACGAGGAAAAGGGACGAGAGCCCTGGCTTCCAGCAACGGCGCCTCGCCGACCTTCCAAGCGCCAATGAGCTTCCAGACTTACCCAGCGCGCCTAATGGCAAGCCGCATGCGACAGACTCGTCTCCGAGTATGAGTTCCAAGATGCGCGGGAGAACAGAGAAGGAGCAGAGTTTCCCATTCAATGCGGCTGCGGGCACCGCGGGTCCACAGCCAACGAATCATGCCTGGACGGAGGAGATCGAATCCCCCCTCGACGTACACGACGATGAAGCTGCCACACCACCCAGAAGAAGGAGCGAACAGTTCTCAAGGGACGATGACGCCATTGGCTCAGTGCATAACTCCCAACCGGCATCGCAGGACGATTCGCAGCCTGTGGATGGACAGAAAGGCCGGCAATCGTCGTTCCTAGGCAAACTGAAGGCATTCGCGTCTCCCGGCACACCCACTCAGGTGAAAGGTCCGAGCAGCAGCGCTGGGGGCTTTACCACTCCAACAGCTGCTTTGAGTCCCCAGTCTGAACGGAGTGAACCTATATTCCCCACTTCTGCTGCGTTCAGCGAAGCTGGTGCAGAGGCAGATGGTGAGGTTGATACCGACGAAGAATTGGCGCAAGATGCAGTAAGAGCAAGGAAGAAAACAAAGTCGCGTCGCCCAGCAGCTGAGTCCTCTGACACTGCGCCTGGCACGCCCATGACGGCCAGGTTCGCTAGTTTCATGCGAGATCATCATCTCACGGGCTCCAACGGCAACGTGCAACCAAATGCGCCATGGGTCGGTAGGAGAGCAACCATGTCAGACATTGGTGAAGATCAACAAAGGATTGGTGTGAGTGAAGATGAGGGCAGAGACCGGATTCGTAATGCCTGGCGTCGTGGTCTTGAAGGCGCGCGAGGCCTGAGCTATGCAAATCGCAAGCCCGTGACCAATGATGATACCGCGGTCGAGCAAACGCCCGATACTCAGCACCGTCGGCCTCATGCTCTGCGTCGAATCACCAACATGGCCGATGGTCCCGCTGCTTCGGCCCAGAGATGGCGGCAGGTGAAGGCCGGTCTAAAGTTGATCGGCCAGAAGAAAAAGGATGAAAGGACTCGTGTAGACTTTCAAAAGTCTGCACAACTAATGGCCGAAGTGATGTCTGGCGCGCCCGCTGCCTTGTTCCTTGCGTCAATGTATCAACGCGATGAACATGGCCATCGCAAGATACCGGTTCTCTTGGAACAGCTGAAAGTTACCATCCCCAAGTCTCAGACGCGTACTGATAAACAAGGAGATCGTCACCTTGTCTTCACCATTGAACTGGAGTATGGTAACGGTCCTGCGAGAATGAAGTGGCAAGTTCAACGCGGTTTGAGAGACTTCTTTGCTCTACATACTCGATATAAAACCCAGATGAAGACTGGTCAATACGCTGCTAAGGTGAAGGGTGAAACGACTTTGGATGAGAAGCGCGCGAAAATGCCCAAGTTTCCAGGTTTCGCGGTACCATTTGCAAGATCCGTACGTGGCCTCTTCCAGGGCCTTGAAGCAGATGACTTCGCTCAGGAGAACCCTTACCAAAGCGAGGCCGAAGGCGGCGCTGTCAGTGGAACCGAAGGTGACCCAAGGCCTGGTCTTCAGTCTCGTGGTCATGGAAGACGTAGGTCTTCGTTTGCTCTGCGCCGCCGCAATAGCAGTGTCGTTGAAGGGAACATGGATGGATCAGGTTCGAAAGAACAGAGGGAAGCTCGTGAGAAAGAGCGGTACTTCGAGCGCCAGCGCAGAGAGTTGGAGGCTTACCTGAGAGCTATGATTAGGTGGTTGATCTTCCGCCCTGACTCCACACGTTTGTGTAAGTTCTTGGAGCTCAGCGCGCTGGCTGTCCGCTTGAGTGCAGAGGGTGGATACCAAGGGAAGCAGGGCTTACTGCGCATCATGAGTCGGACCAACAACCATGATCTGAGGAAGAAACCCCTGAAGATGATGGAACTGAAAGATCGCACCAAGCGATTTTGGTTCCTCGTCCGCCATAGCTACGTTGTCTGTGTCGATGGACCAGAATCGCTGCTCCCTTACGATGTGTTCCTGGTCGATTCAGACTTTCGCATCGGAAAGAAGCGAGCCACATCTCAAAAAAGGCTAGGCGATCAATCTGCGAGTGAAATTGCGAAGTCTGCAAAGGAGAACGCAGCAAAGCGAGCAAAACATCACCTGACCATTCGTCTCTACAACGCTGAGCGTAAATTGAAGTTATTTGCAAAGAACGAGCGACTTTATATGCAGTTCATGGACAGTCTCCAGCACATGCAGTCCAACGCCATCTGGGCTAACAAACAACGGTTCGGATCATTCGCACCAGTACGACAGAACGTTTGGGCAAGATGGCTGGTCGAAGGAAGAGACCACATGTGGCAGGTCTCCCGTGCCATAGACAATGCCAAAGATTTTGTCTACATCCACGATTGGTGGCTCTCCCCAGAACTGTATCTAAGACGACCGGCAGCCATCAGCCACAAATGGAGACTGGACAGACTGTTGAAGCGGAAGGCCGAAGAAGGCGTAAAGATTTTCGTGATTGTTTACAGAAACATCGAATCGGCAATTCCCATCGACAGTGAATACACCAAATGGAGCTTGCTTGATTTGCATGAGAACATATGTGTCCAACGGTCACCAAATCAGTTCAGACAGAACCAGTTCTTCTGGGCACATCACGAGAAATTGGTTGTGGTTGACAACATGATGGCTTTCGTAGGCGGAGTCGACTTGTGCTTCGGCCGATGGGACGAGCCAGGCCATTCCCTGACGGATGACAAGCTTACCGGGTTCGAGCTTGACCATGACGTGCCTCGAGATGCGGAGCATTTACAGGTCTGGCCCGGGAAGGATTACTCAAACCCGCGAGTGCAGGACTTCTACGCTCTTGACAGACCGTATGAGGAAATGTATGACCGTACCAAGGTTCCCCGAATGCCATGGCACGATATATCAATGCAGATCGTTGGCCAACCAGCCAGAGACGTGGGCAGGCACTTCGTGCAGCGTTGGAACTATATCCTCAGACAAAGAGTACCTTCAAGGCCCACTCCTGTCCTTCTACCGCCTCCAGAATTTGGCGATGGCGAACTAGAGAGTCTAGGGATGGACGGCACATGCGAGATCCAGATCCTCCGATCTTGTTCACCTTGGTCTATCGGAACCCCCAACAAGGTGGAGCACTCCATCATGAACGCCTATTGCAGCTTGATAGAGCACAGCGAGCACTTCGTCTACATCGAGAATCAATTCTACGTTTCGTCATGTACCGTGGAGGGTACCATCATACATAACAAGATTGGGGACGCACTGGTTGAGAGGGCGATCCGTGCAGCTCGAGAAGGTCACAATTGGAAAGCCTGCCTCGTTATTCCCCTCATGCCAGGATTTCAAAGTGCGGTAGACAGCCAAGACGGCACCAGCGTCAGGCTCATCATGCAATGTCAGTACCGATCAATCTGTAGAGGGGAGACTAGCATTTTCGGCCGTCTCAGAGCTGTAGGGATTGAACCAGAAGACTACATCAGATTTTACAGTCTGAGACAATGGGGCAAGATCGGGCCAAGGAAAGCTCTCACGACTGAACAGCTTTACATTCATGCCAAGTGTATGGTTGTGGACGACAGAGCCGTCATTATCGGATCTGCCAATATCAACGAGAGATCAATGCTTGGAAGTCGAGATTCAGAAGTCGCAGCGTGCGTGAGGGATACAAATATGATCGATTCCGTCATGGACGGAAAACCTTATAAAGTCGGCGCCTTTCCCCACACTCTCCGGAAGCGCCTCATGAGAGAGCACCTGGGAATTGATGTGGATGCTATATACCAGAGAGAGCAAACCCAACTGGAGAGAGAGATGCAAGATGCCGAAATGAATCGCATCTACGGTGGCGATGAGTCCTTCGAGACGCCCCCTGACTCTCCAGGAGTCCGATTGAGCGAGCGTAATCTGCAAGCCGCTGTATCCAACACCGGCGCCCCACCAGACGTGAAAGATTGGGTGACCCGGCAAAGCCCAGAGAGCTTCGGTAATACATCGCATGCACCAAACGACGACCCTGCCAGTAAAACGAGGACCATAGAAGATCGACGAGAAATGGACGTTGATGGTTACGGGTTCGATAACATGAAAGAGATCGATAACATTGACAAGGTTGGGTTGAGAGATACCTACATTGATTCCCACGGCCACGAGCGCTTGCGTCGGAAGGATGCACCTGATTTCCATCGACGCGGACAAGATGAAGCTCTCAGTCCCAACAGGCGACGCCGTAGTTCAAGCATTGAGCGTAAGAAGATGGAAAAACAACCGACCCGACCCCCCTGGCCTACGGAGCGCATGGACACATACAATCTAGGCCTTGCTATCAGGTCCCAACTTCCCGAGCTTCCCAATACGGATGACACTGACATTGGTGGTCCCCCACTTGTACAGACTCTCTCGAAGTCGTCTTCGATTGCAGCTGTAAGTCCTCTGCTGTCTACGCTGCGTCGACCTGATATTAGCGAAGACTGCATGACCGATCCGGTATCTGCCATCTTCTACGACAACATATGGAACAAAGTTGCCGAGAATAACACAAAGCTTTACCGCCAAGTGTTCAGGTGTATGCCCGATTCCGAAGTGGTTGACTGGAAAAAGTATGAGCAGTACAACGAATACAACGAGCGCTTTATGGCTTCTCAAGGTCTGGGAAATCCACGCCCAAAACCAGCCAAGGAGGCACCAGGCAAGACTGGTCCTCCCGGATCCGGTGGTACAGACACCACTACAGGAACTGTAACCGCCAAAGATGGTAGAAACAAATCAAAAAGTCTCTTCGGTGGACTGGGATCAAAGATGCGACCATCCAGTCGTGCAAGCTCCAGCACGGTCACAGGAGGTGCCCATGAACCAGACGATGGGTACCGCCACGAATCATCTGCTCATGATACAGCAAGCGTGTCAAGTCCCACTGCAGTTGCAACACCCGATTCCTTGGCCAAAGACGTTGTCCCAGGTGACGTACACACTGCAGATGGTCAACACCTCTCTTCCATTCCAGACAATGAGAAACTCCCGCCTATCGATAGTAACCTGGAGGGAATACCTCACACCGCTGCTGACGTGACACGGAAGACAACTATTCACTACTCCGGCTCTGTTAATCACGGGCCAACAGCCGATGCGGCATTTTCGCCCACATCTCCTACTCATGGACAGCCGGCGGGACTTCCTAACGGCGACAACACTAAGCAACAACACAGAAGACGTCGTGCCACCACCAAGAGCTCCGCCCGTCCACCTCCAGGATTAGAAGATGTCCTGGATAAAGAAGAGGCTGAAGAACTTTTGAAGCTCGTCCAAGGCCACCTGGTGCAGTGGCCTTACGACTGGTAAGTATAGTGTTGTTTCCTTTGTCTAAATGATCTTGTTCTTGAAACCCAGACTAATTGTCTCATAGGCTCGAAAAGGAGGAGAAAACTGGCAATTGGCTGTACAACATTGACCAGATTGCGCCACTAGAAATCTATGACTAGAGGATGGCGTGTTGAGTAAGGTGCTTTTTGAGATGTCCTCCGTGAAACCCTATGCTGGATGGTGTTGACAACCTTGTATATACCTAGAGCCTACTACAGCAATCAACCACTGTTGATCCGCTAATTGACAAATGATACTTGTACTTGTATGGTGAAATGCAAATCTCACAGCTGTGCCCGTGTTTGCCTTCTTAAGTAGTCCAGTGGTGACAGGCCTTTCCTCGTATCCCTCTATCGTACCAGCTCTTGCCTTGCAGTCTACAAACGATGAGTACTACACATGTTTGGCAAAGGTAAATTCTCAGGGAATTGTAAGCACATGAAACTTGCAGCATGAGTGCAAGTGAGGCAGAGGATATGGCGAGAACATCCCTTTCAAACATGGTGCAATCCATTAACCGATCGAGGTAAGAACAAGTACCAACCAAGTAGCGGGTATACATTGGTTACATGTTCTTTTGTGAGATCTCTCGCTCCCTCATTACTACATACTATTCATTGAAATAAATAAGTGGTGACCGAGTGCCAGTGTTGCATTTGCAAACACGATGGAATGGGCGTTGTAACTAAAGATGAAGACTCGAAAAGACGGGGAGAGCGAAAGAGCAGTCATACCCTGACGCAACACCCGAAAGAATATGTCACTTTACCATCCAATCTCTCGCCGTGATCTACTATATTTGTCCCTTCACTTATAAGATGAGGGCGAAGATCTGGCCAGTCCTGGTGTTAATTCGGACATTTACCAGGTAGAAACTCGAGAGAGCAACTCGGTGCATGCACCACCGAAACCTGTTCTCATGGGTGTGGCTCTTTGAGTTCATTGATGAAGACCATCAAATATTGCAACTGTGGACCCTACGCCTCGATGCTCAGTTCGCTTTGCTTTGGTAGTTCTCTTTGTGCCCGTCCCATCATGGGCAATATCAGGTTTTCGAAGGATTTCCAGCCTCAGCTAAGAGTGGGTGCTCTCGGTCGACAGCAAGCTCACGATCAGAGGATGGTAAAACCAAGGGTCACTAGAGACCCCAACTTCATGAACGTAGAAGCTTGAAGGCGATACAGCCGTGGGTCAGGATGCTTCCCGGGTCGACGCCCAGGACGCCAATCGTTTAAGCTCGAGGCCCACATTATTGCCTTGTATTTAGATTACGTATTCAATGGCGCAGAAACGCCGGCATGCTGACGGCATATACTTTGATGTACCCTTGCTGAATCCTTCTTCCTTCATTCTTCTGCCCTGCGTGGGTTGTCCGAGTAGAGTCGCATTGACGCATGGCACGAACGTTGCGCCATGGATTGGCATGAATTCTAGTTGTTATTCTTTGCTCATGGGGCCAAAAGTGCAACATGGAACCTGTGATTGCAACCAACACATGACCTGTGGACCTCAACAGCCCGGTATGATCGGTCTTTTCAATCGTTGAAGGGCCGTTGACTTCCCGTGCGAGATATATGCGGCCTGTATGAGGGTGGAACGATACGATCAAGTCCGTGTCTATGAATCGCCGCATGTGGTGAGTGCAAGGCAGGGGAGTAGATTACCGATCGATGGACGGAGCAAAGCAGGGAAACCAGCGACTATATCAGACACGTCTCCCCTGATGGTCAAGGTCGAGGATATCGAGTAAAGCAGATCTAGGCTTCACCATCATCTTCAATCCACAGCTCTCTTACCATTCCAAGCACTATGCATCTTTCCGTCTTTGCAGCTATACTGGGCGCCGGTCCCTTGACAGTTTTCGCTTATCCTGGCCATAGCCAACCCGTAGTCCACCAAACGGAGACAAGGGATACTGTTGGTCCAGTGGCAAAGACACTCTATACTCTATCTAACCTATCGCCCAACCACGTCGTGGCGATATCAGTAGCCGACAACGGCACTTTGTCTGAAGCCCTACTCACTGCCACTGGAGGCGACGGTGCGGCCATTTCCTCTCCAGATGATACAATGCCAGAGCCTGTCGATGCACTAGCCAGTGCGGATCCTGTTGTGGTGTCGAAAAATGTGAGTATAATCTAGGGAGTGCATCGAAGACTACCGACTAAGGTGACAATGACAGTTCCTTTACGTCGTAAATGCCGGCTCTAATTCGATCTCTGCTTTTGCAATTGACCCAAGTAATCCTGCAAAACTCTCTCTTGTGAATAAGCCTATTCCCCTTGTGGGGGAGTTTCCGGTCACCATCGCAGTCTCTGAAGAGCTGGCCCTGCTTTGCGTGGGAACAGCTGGCACCAAGAATGGAGTCGAATGCTTCCACAAATCTGAAGGCGCACATCTGACCCCAGATGGCCACGGTTTACGGTCATTTGGCATTGATGCGTTGACACCGCCAACTATGACAACCGATGGTATCTCAGACCTCTTTTTCTCCCGAGACAACAAAAGACTGTACGCCCCAGTGAAGGGTAACGGACTAGGAGACGACGGCTGGATTTCAGTCTTTCCCATAGAGAATGGCTCGGTTGCCACTACAGATATCCGAACTACAGTCCCAGGCACTGAGTTTCTTTTTGGAGGGTTTCAAGTCCCAGGCTCTGACGACGAGATCTTCTTGTCCGATGCTTCATTTGGAGCCGTCGTTCTCGGATTCGACAGCGCTGCGAAAGCCACTCTGATTGGAAAGGGGGCTGCTTCGCCTGCGGTAGTTGCACTGTGTTGGGCACAGTACTCCACTGTCTCGAAAAGTGTCTGGGTGACGAGCCCTGTCTCCAATTCGCTGTTAGCTTACGATGTCGACACTGCAGCCGTTATTGGGCAGACAACCATCACCAATCCCAACGGCGGCCTTGGAGATTTTGTCGTCCCAGGCAAGTATCTCTACGGTCTCGCCACTGGAGCAAGCAACGGCACTGTAGCCGGGGTTGCGGTGGTGGATGTCAGTAAGGGTCCAACCAGCCCAGAGACCGTTCAGTTCTTCCCTATCGGACACGGCGTCAACAACTACGCAGCTGGAATGGCCTATTGGGCATGAAGAGCTTCATCGGATCAGCTGATGAAGGGACGTTCTTTGATGAGGGGTGAGCATTCAAGCAGCCATTGGCCGCACTCATGTTGTTGAGGGCCTGTTATCTTTATTAGATAGAACATAAATGGATCCATCGCTGCATCTTCAACTCCGCAGGTCGAGCCTAGCCCAACCCCACAAGCGCTCCCAACTATGCTCCAACTATGCTCCACCTATGGTGGTAGTTGGCAGCTGTCACAGCGGCGCCGGCTTTGAGCTTGGTTCGTTAGGTTTATGCAGCAATGTATGAACGATCAGTAAGCAGTGTATAGACCCTTTGTGCTGCAACTGGCAGATTCACCCCCTTATCCTGCTGCGGATAAGCGTAATCCCCATGTTTCAAGGGCTGTGGGCCAATAATGGGGACCTGTCGTCAGAACAAGCTGCGGCCGGATGGCACGGCTCGCGCTAACCTGCTCTCCGGAGATTAAGCGTCCTCTTTATCTCCATCAAGCTTTCCACACATCGACAGCTCCGTTGCCCGTCTAGGTAAGTGTTATTATACGACCAAACCATCATTTCGCCCCATCGGTTCGTCTCTGCCACTGTTGCAAGGGTATTTGCCCTCAAACCGCTCCAATCCGCTGCTAGGCCTTAGCCGTTCGATACCACACCGGTTCCCAGTCCTTTGTCGCATGTTAGCCACGCCCAGGCAGGGTCCACTGTGATGTGCACTGCTGCATTTGTAATGGACATGGACGTAGTGATTGTGATGAACCGGGCGAAGACCAGCGAAGTGCTATGTACATTCCTACGTTCCATTCAGCACACGCTCTATTTAGCACAAGCACAAGCGACTTGCGTATAAGGGACATCGCTCATGAGGCCTATGTCGCGGATTCGATAACGATACACTGACCAAGTCTTCCCCCACTGTCTACCGCACAACATCGCCCAGCATGCCTGCAATTGCCCCCGAGCTCAATGCCGTCTTTGAAGGCTTCCAGCAGAGTGCTCCCGCCATATTCAAGGATCCTATCAACGCCTCACGCGATGGTCTTGGCCAATTCGACACCGCCAGTATAATCAAGGTTGGCAGCAAACTGCCGGCCTTCAAGCTCCCAAATGCTGTAGGGGAAGATGTTGAAAGCGCCGCTCTCTTGTCCAAGGGGCCTCTAGTGCTCACCTTCTACCGAGGCGAATGGTGTCCATTTTGCAATATTGCTCTTTCTGGTTTCCAGAAGCACCTAAGCGAGCTTAAGGCTAAAGGAGTCACTCTTGTGGCTCTGACTCCCGAGCTCCCTAACGGTACACTCTCTATGAGCGAGAAGCACAAGCTTGAATTTCCAGTGCTATCAGATGTTCACAATGAGTACGCACGGAAGCTTGGCATTGTTTGGAAGATGCCTGAGAATCTCAGACCAAGTATGTATCAAGTTCTCGGATTGCACAGAGATTCCTAGCTTTTAGCTAATGATTTCAGTCTTTGACAAGTTTGGCCACGATCTTCCTAAGCGGAATGGGGATGACTCTTTTGAAGTGCCGTTGCCAGCTACGATTCTAGTTGACAAGGAGGGTGTGGTCCGCAATGTATACGCTGATCCTGACTATGTCAGGCGGGTGGAGCCTGAGACTGTCCTACAGTGGATCGATCAGCTATGATCTCGAGCAAAACTAGATGCCTGACGAGGAATTGAAGGATCTGTTTCTTCTGCACAAGTGCGTTGGTGCGACTTGAATTCCAGGTACTGCTTAGATATGTAGATACCGTCACGATATAGATCACGACAGTTCTCAATCCACGCGCAGCGCTTCCAATCAGATTGACATGTGACTTTCTAAGCAGAGAGTGCATCCGTCGGTTTATAGCCTTTACTCCTGCTATCAGACTTCCGTCAATCGATATCGAAAGGCATCGATGACCATGAAGCTCGCGTTAGTGGCAGAGAGTAAGAAAGACCAAGTAAACAGAGACAATTCAGAGATGCAAGGTCGATTGCCGGGCGTGTGGCCTGTAGATTCAGCAGCACGCTGTACCCTTGCACCTGAGAGCAGTTCCGAATGATGCCAGTCGCCCTAAGTTGCAGTGGAAAAGGGTGTGGCAATCTCCTGGAGTCCTTAAAACAGGAAGACACTGGAACACAATCATGCCGACAAGGCTTGGCTGAAGGTGGGTAGTCCATCTCAACAGAGGAGGGATATTACTGTTTCGGCTCTCTACTGAAATCATGCCGCTGCGATATGTATCTTAGCCGGTTCTATTGTTGAAGAATAGGGATTAAGCTGCGAGTGCACCTTCTGTGAGTCTTGGAGCGCTAGTGTTCTAGTATGCGAGCTGAGACGTCGGATTGATTACTCGGAATAGCCTGCTGGTCATTGTGACTGATCTTGGTCTAGAATCATGAAAAAATGGTCTAATGGGGTGTTGGGGCGTGAAAATAGATGGGAAAGTCGTGGTTGGTCTACAGGCTTTGTGCACCCGAGCCGCAAACGTTTTGTTGCTTGAACAGACTTGTAGGCAGACCTAGCTGAGGAGCCGCCACGAGCTGTGCTAGCCCTACCGCCATGTCCAACTGATTGATCGACAGAAGACATTGGCATGCTTCACAGATAGCCTTGGCCAGACATACTGGAGATAGTACATATCACTAGGAGCGTCCTAAGCTTACAATCTTGAAGGATTCTTTTAGCGGGCAGGATGTTAGAGATAGCCACGCAAAGCACGAGTCTGATAAGCTGCTCCAGGGCTTCGGATTCTTGAAGCAAGTCTACGTAACAGCATCACTCTACTCTACGCGAGTCAGTCACTCCCAAGTCGCGCGCAGCGGGATGGTACAGACAGAGCTTGGGAGCCGACAGGCACGGCGCTACGACGGCGGTTCAGGGTACTGGGCTTTAGCAACACAATATAGAATCATGGCCCCACAGGGATCATTATGCAGTCATGCATACTAGGGTAGCGGCACGGTAGCGGCACAGCCGTGGAATTTAGGAGGACGGTAGAGGGGCACGGCTCTATGGCGGCTATTTATGTCGCTCGTAAAACCCAATGCCTTATTTTACGCCACTTTGGAGGCGGGAGTTTGTGCCACCACTGTGACCCACTTTACAGTGGGGGCCGCCACCACGCAAATGCTGTTCTCTAGCACTGCCTAGTTATTTTCAACCTCATATGGTTGCAGTTGTATGAAAATACGCCAACACAGCCCTTGTTGAGCCGTGTCGCTCTTTCCGAGACTGCATGAGTACTCAACACGTATCCTTCTTTCGAACTATCCTAATATGAGGGCTTGCATTCCAACAATACCACTGGCCAGGAGTTCAATTTGTATCTATTCGACGAAAATATGCGCTAGAGGCTTCGTCTACGAGCGTGTGTATGAATGTTAGGCCGACAATGTAGGCAGGGTACCACCGCTACTACAACATGATTTGAGCCTGACGCGGCTATCTTTTTAACAGTAAATTTTTATAGGAGAATGTCGTACGCTGTTGATGAGTGTCATTTGTGCTTACGTCGAGATCGGGAGATGCTAAGCGATCTCTTTCCTCTCCAAATATAAACAGCCTGCTCTCACGGCTTTTGTAAATGCTTCATGCATCGTAGTCTAACAGCCACATGTTTGGATTTCACCCCAACAAGATTGAGCTGGCCCGAACTTATACAACAAGATGTTATAAGTCCAATTCGCTAGATAGCCTGAACGATAGCGCCCGCAAACAAGGAAGAAATCCAAACAGCCGTCAGAAGCATAAGCTTGGGGGGGCAGAACCTGAGTCTCATCAGCTAAATTAGACCAGCAATATGCATGGATATAACTTACTCATTTGAACTAAGACCAATAAATCCTCCCCAGAAGAGCCACTGTGCGACCCAAAGGAGCATACATATGACCGCAACTGTACGGAATGTAACAGCCCCTTTCTGAGAAACACAGTCACGATATCCTTCCACGGGAAAAGTTCCATATGCTGCGCCACTGTCCCCTTTGCTCCTCGTCAACGGCGCTTCGTCAGAGTGCCTACTCTTATCCATCCAACGATGTGCAAAATTTTCCTTCCACGTTCTAGAACGTTCATTCGACTGGGCTCTCGGCTCCCCTGCAATATTCGTCTGAGGGCTTCTCTGCCACTTTTGCGAGTCGAAGCCGCCTGATTCAGCCGTGAGCGTGAGCATCCTACGCATAGCATGCGCAAAGCGAACTAGAGCCAGGCCAAAGGTAATCAACCACATAAGTGCTCCAGCGTACATCATTTCTGCTGAATTCCCTCCTTCAACTTCTTCCAGCCTTCCCAGGTAAAAGCGGTGCTTTCGACCATAATTGACAGTTATAAGCATGTAGTATGCCGAGAGTAATTGGACGATCGTTTCTGCAAATACCGAAGACGCGGCCGCAGAGATATTAATCGCTTTTAAAGGCTGTATACTGGCCAGCAAAATAGTAAACCAAGTAGCCCGAGGCATTGAGCACCAGAGGAGCATTAGCTGGATAGTGGGCAATTCATCATAGCCAGGAGTTTCGCGGATAAGAAAGACATTGAACCAATTTCCAAGAAGTTGAAGAGCAACGATCAAAGTCCCCTTGCAAAACCAACTCCCTGGGAATGGATACCATGAAAGGCCGGTTGTGAACGCCGTTCTTTGGCCGAGAAACACGGCAGCGAAGGTAGCTATGTTAACGATAGCAAAACTTCCAAGCTTCCACTCATGCGACGCACATACTTCTGTTTCCCTGTGAGGTCTTGAGTGAGGAGGATAAGTCATGTCTGAACCGTTGGACGGCCTAAGCGTCCATTGCCACGGGATCATATCAAGAGGTGTAGGGGCGGCTAATCGGTTCCAGTTATGTGGGAGGCCGTCCCAATTCTGTACATTCCCGCAGAGATTGTAGAGCCACTTGATATAATCTATCCGGGTCTCAAATATCTGGCACGAGCCTCGGCAGGAATCGTAGCTGATGCTGCGGCAGAAGCAATCTCTGTCAACTGCGCGCTTCACTTTGCAGTAGCCATTTAGATCGAGCTCACAAGCATTGGTCGCACATTCACCCGTAAGCTCGATTACCTGCTTTGGCATATCAGCCACACACATCGGCCAGCGCCAGTCCTCCATAGGAATGTATGCGAACTCCGTTGTTTTGAGGACGTCCACCCAGTTATCGGGTAAAGACGTGGGCCCACAGGTGGCATTAATCCATAGCCGCTCCTTCATCAAGTCTACCTCTCCTAGTTCTGAACAAGGCTCTTTCTCCAGATCCATAGTGAAGGTGCTGCAGAAGCAATCTTTATCAAAATATTCGCCGTATGTAATACCACTTCGAATGAGGTTGTAACCAGCAGTTTCAAACTCTAGGGCGACCATAGATTGAAGGGATTCATTATACTCCCAGGGACGGGCGGCATTACCGGTATGTTGTGAAGTGCTTGTGAAACTGCACGAGGCCACTATATGCTCAAAACGTTCCGTCGATAGAGCGGAAACCGAGGTGGTTAGGCAAGTCGGTGCACTGTGAATCACGTCAACGGTAGTATAGCCTTCGGCTAGGGAGGCCGGGGAGAGATCGTGCAGTTCGATCGCATCTCCGACATCTACAAGCCATGTTCGACCAGTGATGTGATGCACCCATTGATATAACTGGGCTTTCGCGAGGACTGATCTGTCGCAGTAAGGGAGATAATCCCTAATGATGTCCGGTGAAAATCGAATGCTAAGACAGCTGAGATCGGTCAGCCATTGGCGGTGTGTGCAGATTATACCAAAGTGCGAAGTGCATCGTTTGCTAGTACACTCTGTCATGGTATGCAGCCAGGTAGAGGGATCCTGCTGAGCGATACACTGGGGCATAGGAGCCAAATCTTGAGGATTGACCCAGCCATCATAGTTGTTCTGGGGGGTCAAGGTTCTACCCTCCCCTTTGGAAGTAACCGAAGTGGCATGGAGCGGTTCTATAGCGATAACATCAGCGTCAAAGATACTGGAGCGATTGGAAGAAGAATACCTCTTGCAGCCGCATTGGAACCCCCAACTGTAAATGCCACAATACAAATACTAAAGATCTTCATCCTATTAGTATGCTAAGGTACTTGTCCTGTGGATGAGTTGTGAGAAGATAGTCGTAGAGGCCGTGTTGCTTGAGAACGGGAGCTTATTAGTAGGAGCGGGGTTACGGCAGCGCCTCAAGCAGATTCAAATCCCTCATCCGCAGACCCCCACCAAGCTGCTGTACATCCCCAGATTGAGCTTGAATCATCACCTGAGCTTAGCCGCCGGCTACGCAAGTAGCCATCCTAAGCCACCAAGTTCGTGTTTCAAAATTCGTGAGCGACGAATCTAAGCGTATCAAAAGTGAGGCTTTGACGGCATGAATATGGCTGCCTGAGGCCAGAACCGCAGGAAGCCGGTGTGACCCTACCCCCTCACTTTTATACCCCTTCTTAATCCTGTATACGAAGAGGCGTTTGTTACGAAGGGCTGCCCCATCTACTGGGTGGAAGTGAAGCAGATATTATTGCTAGATCTTGCAATGTCTTGCTATACATTAAGGAAATAAGTGACAGAGCAATCGATAATATCTTGAAAATGTCATGTTGTCATGTTGTAGGCCATAAGCAATGACGTCAAGCTTTGCAGCCACCTTCAAAATTGAGCCACCCACAGCCACGCAGGCTAATCCTCTCCAAGCGCAGAAAGGCGAGATACAGCGGTCTCGATTCCTTTCCAACAAGGCAACAGAGAACAACTTCTCAAGTAGCTTGACGGTCAAAATAACTCCACTCGAACAGGTATGAATTCCATCCAACAGCAAGACGATGAGCTTCCACTGGAGCAACAGAATCTTGCCAGTTCTCGCACCATCCTCCTAATCCACGGCGGGATGTCTTCACACCATGAGTGGTCGCTGGTGACGCCCCATCTTTCCAACTACCATCTTCTACTCCCTGATCTCCCGTGCCATGGGGCGGCTCGAAAGTGGAAACAACCTTTCTCCCGCGAGCTCTGCGTTGCCCTGTTGGGCAATGTCATCCGCAAGTATGCCCACAACGGCCGCGCATACGTAGTCGGCTTCAGCTTAGGCTCTGGAATCGCCGTCCGGCTAGCTGGTACGCACCCAGAGCTCGTAGATGAGGTCTTCGTCTCCGGATTCGGTGCCTTCGCCAACACCAACTTACTGGCGTATGGGATATGGCTGGAAGCGCGACTCACGCGTGCCGCGCCCCGGTCCTTGATTCGCTGGCTTATGGACGGTGCGGATATACCAGAAGCGGCAGAAGAGAGCTACTCGTTGGTAGAGCTTCAGCTGATCTTCTCATCAATGGAAGACTCAAGGTGGCCAGCTCCTTGGCCGGCGAGGACGTTGGTTGTCGCGGCTGGGAAGTCGGGCTTCTTACCAACAAATGACAGTCTTGATGCGGCAAAAGAACTCCGCAACTTAGGGCAGGGAGAGACTAAGGCATACGTTCATCCGAATATGCGGCATCCGTGGCATAGACAGGATGGCGAGCTATTCGCTCGAACCGTGATTAGTTGGTTTGAGCACCTTGATATTCCCAATGGGTTTAAGGTTTTATAAGGAAAAGTGAAATGCTATTTCGTGGCTGCATGGCTTCCATCCAATGTTAGTCTGAATTAGTAGGGTGTTATCAGATCTTGATTAGCTGGGACTTAGCGCAATGCTAGAGCTAAAAGATCTGTTTATTCGAGCGGATTGACCTCAGATTAGCGAAGTGATGCGGATTTTGCGGTGACTTAGAAGTTGTGAAGGAGCTACTCGATGAGGAGAAGACCTTAAGACTGTTTCCGAAGAGATATCGTCGCCTCTGGTCGGAGTCGCAGTCAACGGATCTAATTGAGTCTTGGATAGATGAAAGTCCAGTCGTCTGGCGAAGCATTGCCAAGGTCTTGTTTCCCTTAAGCGCATTGGACGGCTTAGGACCTATCATATCTTCTTTGGTGAAAAGGTAGTCGTCCCCCGAGACTAATCCAATGGAACCTCATCCGTACTACGACACTAGGACTGTAGTACTGTTCACCCTCTACTCTATATTCTCACTCTTCGCTCAAGCCATATGAAACTGAACCGCGACACTCCACCACAGTTTTGCGCGTACATGTCCCTTATGTCGGCTTGTTATCCAGTTCTGTAAGGGCGGGGTAGGTACCCCTGGTTGCGGTGTTGCGCCATCCATATGCTGCGTTAGGCCACTTGTTCGCCGCGTTGGGCCGTTCTCCCTTACAGTACCGTACCGCTGTAATGTTGCATGAGACGTCCAGCGAGTGGGGGCTGAGCATTGCGGCCTGCGCCGTAATGATACGGAGGGAGGTGGTTTGCTTAGCGTTGAAGAACCGTGGAGAAGGCGGGGAGTTGCCATTTTCAGCAAGTGGCTCGCTATCTCCAGCACCTTCGGATAAACCCACAACGGGCCTAGAAGCCGCGTCGTTATCTATCGTTCTGTAAGACGTCTGAGGGGCTAGAACCGTTTCTAGACCTCGCCTTTAATGCCTATCTACACCCTAATGCATCATGGTCACTGATATCTTGCTTTTCCCTGGAGGAAGATGTAGCGGCGAGCCAATCATAACCCTCGCTCTTCACTGCTCATCTCCCTCGACTAATCAATGCCACACTCGCATACAGTTAGGAACCCTCTGATGGCTTCGACCTTATCAGTCGGCCCAGGACACGCAGGGACTCCAACTGTGCGGTGGGTCATGTCTACCGTATTTGATTTGGGTGTTCCCTGCCTTCCAGCTTATCCTCGTTGCAACCCTCCTCCCACTCTCTTTCATCGATTGCGTTTATTTGGAAGCAGCTCAATATGAGTGCCCGACGGGAAAGTCTGAAGCTCGCTGAGCTCGAAAAGCGACCCTCTGCCGACGTGCAGCCCGGCAGTTTGAGCGCGCATATACGTGGCCGTCAATTCAGTTTGGATGGCGACGATGTGGTGCTTGTTCAGGCCGACCAGTCAAAACTGCACAGGAACCTCAAAGGCAGACACATGCAGATGATTGCCATGTGGGTTCCCCTTGTGTTGAAAGAGCTGCCATCCATCCCACACATACCACTCCCTCTCGGCCTCATCTACAGCTCTGGAGAGCTGTGAGGGTCTGAGTCGATCCCGCTTGCGTACAAGGTCCAGCGTCAAGAGTGCCAACTGACTTGTGAGCGTAGCGGCGGTGCTATCGGTGCTGGTCTTTTCATCGGAAGTGGAGGCGCTTTCCAAACCGGTGGTCCTGCGTCGGTGCTGATTGGATTCATAATCATCGGTAAGCGTAATGAGATCTGATCATGGGGTTTCGAATCTGACAATGCTGTGTAGGTTTCATGGTGTAAGATTGTTCCAAACACTACCTCTCTGCAGCTATGTCCTAACAAGCTCCTCCAGTTGGCTCATGATGCAAGCGCTTGCGGAAATGGCTGTCATGTATCCAGTCAACGGAGCGTTCACGGCCTACATCGCCAGGTTCATCGACCCTTCGTGGGGTTTTGCTTGCAGCTGGCAATATGGTATCAGTTGGCTCACCGTCCTGCCCTTCGAGATTTCTGCGGCGTGCAATGTGAGTTGCATCAAGCAATCAGATGACTCTGCCCCAGAACTGACAGCATCAAGATCATTCACTTCTGGAAAGATGTGCAAGATGTCAACGACTGCGCCTGGATCATCCCATTACTCTTCGCCCTCACTGTCATTCAGTTCTTTGGCGTCAAAGGTTATGGAGAGGTTGGTTACGACCCGACGATTGGTGAGAGCTTTTGCACAGGGCTAATTGATTCAGGTCGAGTTTGTGCTCAGCGCAATGAAGATCGCCGCCTGTATTGGATTCATGATTCTCGGTATCATCATCGACTGTGGCGGTGTGCCGACAGACGACCGAGGCTACATCGGTGCTAGATATTGGTAAGGGCCCCGCCATCGTATACATGTCGATGCAGTGCTGACGGGCTAATCTTTGTCAAAGGCATAACCCTGGCGCGTTCAACAACGGCTTCCATGGGTTCTGCAGTGTCTTCGTCACAGCCTCGTTTGCATACAGTGGAACCGAGCTGACAGGACTCGCTGCCGCCGAGGCAGAAGATCCCAGGAAGGAAATTCCCAAGGCTACTAAGCAGGTCGTCTGGCGCATCGCTATCTTCTACATCGTCAACCTCTTCCTCATTGGGCTTATCGTCCCATACAATGCGTCGCAGTACACCGACGCGGACGGCAGCCGAGCATCGCCCTTCGTCATCGCTATCGAGCTTGCTGGTATCCGGGCCCTCCCATCCATCTTCAACGCAGTGATCTTGATTTCTGTGCTCAGCGTGGCCAACTCGTGCACCTTTGGCTCCACTCGAACTTTCCAGGCGCTGGCTGAAAATGGTGAGTTTCGCAGTGGCTAGATATGAAGGGGTGGGAACTGACACTCATCAACAGGCATGGGCCCCAAGATCTTTGCATATGTCGACAAGAAGGGTCGCCCTGTCGTCGTCACCATCCTCCAACTTCTTTTCGGTTGCCTGGCCTTCATTAACTTGGACAAAGACGGAGGCGGCAACATTTTCAACTGGCTTTTGTCACTCTCTGGCCTTGCTTGCTTCTTCATCTTCGGAAGCATTGCTGCAGCGCATATCCGATTCCGAGCTGCATGGTGAGTAATGCCCTACCCACGTCCTCACGATCAAAAGCCCTGCCAGACACTGACTGTGAACTCGTAGGCAATACCAGGGCCACAGTCTCGATGAAATCCCTTACAAGGCCAAGTTCGGCGTATGGGGTTCATACTTGTGCATCGTTTTGAACTTCGTCTGCTTGATGGCTTCATTCTACGTCGCTCTCTACCCGGTTGGCGGGCCCTACCTCGACCCGACATCCTTCTTCCAAGCGTACTTGGCAGCACCGTTCCTCTTATTCCTATATCTGTTATGGAAGACCTACTCTTGGTTCGCGGTCAAGGAACATCGCCCTTTCTACATCAAGATCAAGGATATCGATATCTACACGGGCATGCGTGAGGTGCAGTCCACGCTGATAAGTGGCCCGAATGTGACTGAGCAACAGCGCCGAGAGAGCATTCAAGAGATGAAAGACGAGAAGAAGAAGGGGCCTCTAGATTTCGTCAAGTCCGCCGTAGGAACCATCATCTAATCGGATTCGACGTGGCGGGCTAGCAAAGATTTGTGCGCAAGAGACATCATAGACCTCGGTCATGTTCCCACCTTCATTGTGAAGAAGAAACCGAATCTTTGCTCTGTTCCGTCTGAGATCTCATTCAGATCAAGACACGTTAGCAATATTGCGGTCTGAATGAAAATGGAATCAACCGAGTACGGGAGATGCGTTGCGAAGTCGAGGGGAAGCGAGATCTTGATCTGTCTACAATGAGAAGTAGGAAACAGCTTTGGAAGGGTTGGGACCATTGGCAAAACAATCGGTTGTTTACTTCGAATTCATCCATAGCTCCCAAAATGCCACCATGATGTTCCGTTAGGACGCATAATATACTTACGATATTTTCCTGAATATCTCTTCTTAGGACGATAGAGATACTTTCGAGGTCGCCAATCAAGGGCGTTACTGAGTGTTAGCTAGCGATAACACGAATTGGTCTCTAGCATGTCGTAGGTAGTTATTAAGGGCGGACCTAGTATAGGTACTATAATAGGCCTAGTATCCTAGTATTCTACCTAATTAGGGTTAAGATAGTAGTAGGTTATTAATAAGATAGAAGTATAGAACTAAGTTAGAACAATATTAAGTAGTTAACTAAATGTTACTATTTACTTTATAATATAAGTTAAGTATAAGGCTCTTATCTACTAAGGAAATATTGTCCTATCTGTATAATTATCTCGTTCTTAATAGGTGTAGTTACTCTATTACCCTATCTACTCCATCTCGTAGATTAATAGGTTGATAGATTATAGAGCGCCTTCTTATATCCTATAGTATGCTATGTTATTACGTGCTTTTTACGTGACCTGTAGCTGCAGGTTGCGCCAAGCTGTTCCTATGTTGCGGTGATGACCATAACACCTGTGCTACAAACAGACTGCATGCGCTACAAATAGAATCTCTAGGTTAACGTTACTAAGTACACTAGACAGCAAAGCAGCTGAGGGGCTTGTGCGGAGTAGGGAAAGCGGGGTCATTGGGGTGTACATAAAGTCTCAGATGAGCGTTCAGTTACCAACGCGATTGCCTGCCAGCGCAAGGGGGGATTGTGTCACAGCAGCTTCAAAGTAGTCTAGGTCGTGTTATCACGCTCGACTGCCTTCAGATATCAGCCTGGTTTCTTTCTCACTTTATCCAAAGTTCTTATATGCGGACCTAATGAAGTACAATGCTCGCAATGGAAAAACCACCGGCCGCCTTTGTCCTTACATGGAATTCTAGAACAACAAGAGTGAAGTGTCCCTATAACTGTGCACGCATGATACATGAGCACGGAACGACTCTACCACGACGCGGCCGGCGAAACACAAGAGCGGCTCATTGTCACCCGCCAAAAGATGACAATGGGTCTTACATTTTCCGCGACTACCGTCTTGTTTTCCCATTTGAAGAGGAAGCGTTTAGCCAGGGGTCTTGGTTCATCTTGGACAGGAAAGCAGATCAATGGAAAACGGTCCACTGGAATTTAGCTGACCCGGATTATGACGAGCATGATTTAGGGATAGTTCCAAACACCAGAAAAAATACTAAAGAGCAAGACGGACCTGATAGCCCCTCGCCTTTTGAAGACGAAGCTACCGTTACTACAACTCAGAGAAGCCCGGATCACGAGGCCCATAGCGATGATGAGCTGACACTGAATTTCTCACAACTGAATATTGAGGTCCCCAACAATAAGTCGGTCTTTGAGGCCCATTGTGTGTGCAACGAAGTACTAGAAGCTAGGAAAATACTCGAGCAAAGTGAAAGTCCCGTTGCACTGATAGACAAGCCTGCATACCGCGGATCGAAACCAATATTGCTCGCGGTATGCGAGGAGGGCCATCTTGAGATGGTCGATTTGCTGCTCAAATACAACCCCTCACTTGAACTCAAAGACAAGAGTGGCATGACTGCGCTTCATACAGCGGTAAAAAGTGGGTTTGGAACCGTTGCGCTTCGGCTACTATTAGCTGGAGCAAAAGATGATACAATTGATCCTGAGAGGAAAACACTTCGAATTATGGCTATGGATGCTGAAGCAGCTCAAAAGGATGCTATCCGATATGAGAAAAGATATCTCGCTACAAAGCCGTCTAGTGAAGCCACAAAACGTCGGTTGCAGAAGCGTAATGCTGAACTTGCTGCACTAGGAACAATTATTGAGCGATGCGAAGTCAAGGAGATGAGCAGGAGAGCAAATGAAAAGCTTCGACGCATTGCTTTGATTCATGGGCCTGAACAAGTGGAGTATTTTGTTCAACACGGAACCATAAATCATGCCCTGATTCTGCAGAACGTGATTAACAAAATCTTTGAGATGCCAAGGGAGACGGTATATAAGACAGTTGCGTGTCTTGCTCGCGCCACAAAAATACCATACGTCTTTGCTGTGAGTGGCTATAACGGCAATACAGAAGATAAAGCCCTCGACCGATCTGTATGGAGGCCTCGCGTCTTTCACTTAGCAAAACTCATGGAATATCAGATCCCCGAGCACAACTATGACACCCGCGGGGAACTGGGCTCGTATTTTGCATGTCACGCTGAGAAACAGCTTCTTGCTAAGTTCTTATGGGATCATACATGCATCTACGATGAAAATGTTTCTTCGTATCGCTCCTCAGCGCCGCCTAGGTCTAGCAGGTCAAACTTTCCTGTTGAGATCTATCTTTGCCAACCTGGTCAGAGAAGAGCTAAGGTCTGTGAGGATTGTCGCAAGTTCTGTTCAAAGGCTGCGAAAGTTTTTGGACTAAAAATTCGACTAACTGGCGTGAGTCAAACTAGCTTTGAACCACTTGCATCGTTTACATAACTTGTACGAAGCTGCTTATTAATGAGGTCTAAGGTTATTTATTTTAGTAATGTTGCTTACCAAGGGTATATAATTGTTAAGGGCGGACCTAGTATAGGTACTATAATAGGCCTAGTATCCTAGTGTTCTAACTATCGTATTCCAAAAAATTGCGGCAATTTCTTTGCTTTCTACGGGTATTTCTAATTACGGCTCTATATTTGTATCATCCGGCACCGCAATTTCTTTATAGCAATTTCTTTACTTCTTATTGGCTACAATATACTACATCTCCTACTTCATATAGTAAACACTATGTTATTAGAAGACGACAGCGCTATCTTTGTTGAGCTAGAGGACTACCGTGTCCTAATATGTAGACATTGTAGATATGCTGTCGTGCCAGCTTAGGTAGAACGACATCTTATAGACCACTACTAGCGCATACACCAGTTCCATAATTAAGATATTTATTACTAATAGGAGATTTAGTATTTATATAATTTCTAATTATGGATGCCAGAACTCAAGCTACTCCAAATAAAATAATAACTAAGTAAAACATAATATTGTCATGTAGTTCAACTAGAGCCTCCATTTGAGGGTATATAATTGTTAAGGGCGGACCTAGTATAGGTACTATAATAGGCCTAGTGTCCTAGTGTTCTACCTAATTAGGGTTAAGATAGTCTATACCTTTTACACAGTATAGGGTTAGAGAATTTCCTAGGGTTTTTAGGGATTTCTTTACATTAATCGAATCGCCTTAATAAGCTACTTTTAGATCTACTCTTAGTTTTTCTATAACCTATATAGATAATTTAATATCGTAAAGTAAAAGTTCAACATTTATAGGATTATTTATATATAAATTAGCGGGGGTTAGCTTTTAAGTAGGGCTTTTTTACGCTAGACCTAAATAAATTGTTAGGCCTAACTAAATAGGAAGCCTAACAATTATATACCTAGGAGTATACTACCTCGCCCTCGCTATCGATACTAGATTAGGACACCCTAATAATGTCTATATATACTATAAATTGTTAGGCCTAACTAAATAGGAAGCCTAACAATTACCTTAGCTTACCTATACTAAAGGTAGGACTTTACGCTAGTTACACCTATACTAGATACTAAGCTACTAGTGTCGTGGCCTCGGTGAGGAGGTACAGACAATGAAGGGGGTGTTGGTGTATGTCTATTAGGGAGGCAGGGTCGACGTACGCCTATCTATCTACTATAAGTTAGTCTAAAACACAATTAATTCTACTACTATAGAACCTGTCGTCGAATCTTGTCCGACGTACGAGGCCTTTATTCTATAGACACACTTGTCTATCTAGCGAACTACTCGTCCGAACTGCCTATCCTATTACGCGACTACTCGTCGTCGTATTCTTCCTTATCCTCGCTTTATATGTTCCTATCACGGGCGAACAGCGTATACATAGAAGTTCAGTATAGTATTCAAGAGGTTCGATAACGAGGGAAGCGAAAGGACTACGGGGACTCTCTAGCTGAGTCCGGATAAAAGGGGGCGGTCTACTAAGCCGCGTATATAGGCCGTACTCCCTAAGGCCTATACTCTACATCTAGGGCTTCGCCCTTTCTATTACCCCCCTCCCCCTACTATTATCGTTCTACAACCCGTTAGAAAAGCGTCGGCTATCTACGCTAGTATACCTAGGTGTAGTTTTCTTACTTAATCGTTATAAATAAAAATACCTAAAGCTCGCGTTCTATATAGTCGTCGTTGCCTTCTATATTAATTATTCCGCTATTCGAGAATTGTCGAGGCTAGCGTAGGTAAAGAGGTAGTATTATTAGTAAAGTCCTATTGTTATAGCTTATTGTTGTTCTACGAGTCGGGCGTCCGTATAAAGCCTATAGTCTCCGCTTGTTACTACGCTAGCTACGCTTATTTCTTTAGCGGCTATAAATTCACTCTTTACTATCGTAAGGCTTTACTTCACTTCTTAAATTACTTCATTTTGTCGATAATAATAACGCCTTACTATTGTCGCGTTCCCTTCCTATTCCGTTAGAGTACTTAATGTTTTTCCTCCTTCGTTTCTACGCCTTCGTTTCTTCTAACAACACTACTACTAGTACTAGTAGCAGCAATAATAATAATAGCAATAATAGTAGTAATAGTAGTATATTAATTCCTTACTATCCTATAGTTAGGTGTTAGCTCCCTTAATAGAATAGGCGGAGAACAGTTAATACTAATAGATTGTAGATGTCTCAATTAATCTACTACCTACCCTATACTTTGTCTAGCGTCGACTATGTCGACTAGGCCGTAAGTGTCGGCTTCCGCGCGTTTCTTAGTAGCATTCGCTAACTTTATTAGTCTACCCGCTCGCGCTCTTATTAGAGCTGCTATAATAAGCGCAAAAATTGCGATAACCTATATATAGTCCCTAGGTTCCGGTTAAAAGGCGTCGCTAACCGCTATTATAGCCCCTAAATTGCCTATATTATATATACGGTGTAGACTCGTTCTCCTAATAACTAGGAGTAAGTTGTTTCTACCTCCTTTTATAAACTATCGGCTAACTACTGTTCTAGGGAGGATACCTATAAGGACCTACGGAGGGTCCTTAAGGCCTATAAGGCCTTAAAGGCTCTCTAGCCTTCTAGTCTATTGTCCGGGTAGGTTTAGTCGGCCCTTATTTATTTTTCTACTACTAATAGTTCTTTTATAGTGCTATAGCCTCTAAGGTTACTACTTCGGTAGTGAACGTCGTAGCCTAGTAGGGTTAAACGTAAGTTAACCGTTATCTATTCTAAAAGCGTCGCTAACCTCTATATTAGCTCTAGCCCTATACCTATAGTCCTTATCCTAGGCCCCCGCCGCTACTCGTAAGTGGTAGTAGTGTATCCGCCCTTTCTACTACGGCCTCCGCCTAGTACGGAGTTTCCTTTTTCTTTCTTTTATATAGAATAATCAATTTTTTAATAAAACCTTTAAATGTGCCTATTTCCTTATAGTTAACTCTAGAACTCTAGAGATCCGTTCTAAAACTACTATATTCCCTTCCTTTATATTGTTTTCTTTTTCTACTTCTTTTCCTATATTTCTCTAGGCCTATCGTATAGTAGTATATCTCTATATTTTGCTTTATAATCGTCTAAGGCGGCGGTGTCCGCTACGTATTCTAAGGGCTCCTATATTAGATTATAGAATCCTTCCTATTTTACTAACACCTTACGCTTTTTAGACCTTAGCTTTTTCCTAGTATAAAGGATTTCCTCTACTTTCTACTCTTTATAAGAGTTAATAAGTACTAGTTCCGGCTAGTTGTCGTCGGCCTCCTATCTAGGTAACGGGTCTTAGCTTATAAGGCAGAGGAGGTCCGTGTAGAATACGGGGTAAATATTACTAGGGATCCCCGATAAATAAACGGATACCGGTAATAACACTTCTTCTACCGTGTATTTAGCGTGCCTTATATCTAAACTCTTTTTCGGCCTATTAGTCTTATAGTTACGTAGGTCTAGCTACACCTTATCGCCTTTCTTATAGATTAGAGCGGGAGTCCTCGTCTTATTAGCGTTTTCCTCTTACTTCTACGCGGAAGAGGCTATACTTATTTAGCATAACTCTACGATACTCTTCATTTTATTAATAAAGCTTACCGCTCTCTTTACGGCGGAAAGCCCTAGAGTGTAGCTAGCCTCCTTTTCTAGCGTAACTAGGGACGTAGATTCGTAGCTATAAGTCGTAAAGAAGGGGCTTATTCTAAGGCCCGCGTAATACCGCCCGTTTAGCGCTAGTTCTACGGTAGATAACTACTTGTTCTAGTCGGACTGCTCCTAGTTAATATAGTTACGTAAGTAGGCTTATATGTCTTAGTTAACTCTCTCTAGGCCTCTATCGGTTTGTAGGTAGTATATAGAGCTTAGGCGCTATTATATACCTAGTAATTAATATAGTTCTTTCTAGAACGTGCCGGTCTAATTCGTGCCTCTATCGCTAGTTATAGCCTTAGGTAGTCCGTAGTGTCTCACCTAGTAGTCTATAAATATAGGGGCGTACTCCTCCGCTTTTATACTAGGGGTCCCTAATAGCGATACCTACTTACTAAGACGATCCTTAATTACCTATAGACATTTATTCCCTTAGGAATTAGGTAGGTCTATTATAAAGTCTATAGAGATTTCCTAGAAGAAACGGTTAGGTACCGGTAATAGGCGTAGTAGTCCGTATTTATATTCTCTCTACACCTTGTTCCTCCCGTAATGGTTATAATTTTAGAGGAATTGCCTTACTTATCTCGATTGTAGAGGCTAGTAGAAATTATATACTAGTATTAAGGTTATAGAGTCCCTACCTAGGTAGCCGTAGACCGGTAAATTATGGACGGACTAGATCAGTTTAGTTCTTAGTATGTCTAGCGATTTTTTGTTAGTCCCTAGGTCTTAGTACTCGGACTTTAGCGTGACTAGTATGCCTAGTACCTAAAGCTTATCTCTATATCGAAGACACCCCTTCTAGTTAACACTATAGTCGCCTATTTAGATCTTTACCTTAATTTCGCTAGGTAAGGAGCGATCTCCTACGTGGACTATACGGAGGACTAATTTGTAGACTATATCTTTTTATAGCGTTTACTCCTAGAGCTTATTTAGCTCGTTATCCTCGAAGGGCGTCTCGACTTCTAGGTAGTCTCTCTTAGGCTCCGCTTCAATTCTAGTAAGGAGTATGTTCGTTACGTTCTACTTACTTACTATTCCGATTTACGGTTCTATAGTTTCCGGCTAGTTTAGTACGTATTCTAGGTCTAGGAAGCGGCGAAACCTTAATATCTTATCGTCTTCCCCTAGTGTGTCCTATTCCCTCCTTAATAACATATCTAGGACTACCGCCTCGGTCCCCGGCCTATAGATTAAGGAGAACTAGAATTTAGCTAGGGTTTCCTACTATCGGATTTGTCGCTCTAATAGCTCTCGTTTAACTATAAAGTATTCTAAGTTCTTATAGTCCGTCCATATTGTAAAGGGGCTATACGCTTTTAACTTAGGTTCCTAGAATTTAATACTAGAGATAATTATAAGTATCTCCTTATCGTGGATGTTATAGTTAATCTCGGACTTATTTAATTTCTACGAGAAGAAGCCTATAGGGCGTTAGACTCTATCCTTTTCCTAGATAAGAGCGCCTCCTATCGTAAACCCGCTATAATCGGTCTTAAGGAAGGTAAAGAGTGTCGGGTTCTATTAGGAAAGTACTAGGGCTCGGCAGAACTTGTCCTTTAGGTATATAAAGGCCTATTCCTATTCTCTCTTCTAGGAGAACGGTACTCCCTTACCGGTTAGCACGGTTAAAGGCGCGGCTAGCTTCGAGTAATTTAGGATAAATATTTAGTAATAGTTTATAAAACCGAGAAACCGACAAGTTTCCTTTTAGGTCCTAGGGGCCGCCTAGTTCCGGACGGCCTCTACCTTCTTTAGGTCGGTTAATACGCCTTTCCCGTCGGCGTGTATAATGAACCCGAGATACTTAATTTCTTTTTGTACGAACTCGCTCTTATCTAGGTCTAGGTATAGGCCTCTAGACTAGAGTTTCCGGAGAACGGTCTTTACCTTCCGGAAGTGATCCTCTCTTAATCCGCTTAAATAGATTATAATATTATCTATATACGTAGAGGTAAAGTCGTTAAGGTATTCCCGTAGTAGGGTGTTAATATACCTCTAGAAAGTAGCCGGAGCTCCTAACAAACCGAATAGATAAACGAGCTATTCGAACGAACTAAACCTCGTATAGAACGCTATTTTGAATTTATGTCCCTTAGCTATACGAATCTAGTAGAAGGTAGAGACGACATCTACCTTAGTAAGCTACTTAGCTTCTATTAAGTTTCGAAGGGTCTCCGGTATTAGTAGAAGAGGGTATCGATCCTGCTTTATAAGCGCGTTTAGCGCTCGATAGTCGTAGTAGAACTGTAAGCCTCCTCTAGGTTTCCGAATAAAAAGTACGGGTGCCGCTACCTCTAAGTTAGTTAGTCGAATATATCCTTTTTCTAATAGTCTATCTAGCGACCTATAAAGAACTAGTAGTTCCTCCTTTAACATCCTATATAGTAGGCCCTAGGGTAGTATTAGCTAGGATCTATCTAGTTTTTCGTAGAGTTCTATTTAGTAGTCGATATCTAGATAGTATAGTGCGAGTTTCTTAGCTTCCTATCGACAAAATAGCGGAGTTAAGTCGCGAAGCTCTAGGAGTAGTCGCTTTCGGAGCTCCTCGATTGTTAGGTACTCTTTCGTTTTAAGTACTTTCTTAATATCCTTAGGTATTACGGTAGATATCGTCGTAAAGCTAGGGACTACCGTATTGATATTTCCGTATTCCGCGTGGCTATGTTGCTTATGTCCTTCGTTTACCTAGCGCTTTACCCGTCTATAGTAGAACCGTCGTTTTTTAGGCACGGTCCTAACCTTATTATAGGCTTTCTATAGGTTTCCTAGGATTATAGGAAAAGCTAGGTTAGGGACGACGTAGGCGTAGACTTTTTGTAGGAATCTATCGATTTCTATCTAGAACTCGACGACCCTAACGATACTAGCGCTCCGTATAGTAGAAGACGCTCCTCTTACTTCTTAGACTTCGCGATTTACGTAGCGTAGTCCGAGGCCTTTTGTAAGGCTTATATTAATTATAGCGTAATATTGATAACCTTTATCGATAAGGGTAGAAGTTCCGATATTGTTTTTAAGGACTACGTCGGTATATATAAGGTTACTATTTATATCCTTCTTAACTTCTTCCTACCCTTTTATTAATGCCTAATTCACTCTCGTCCCCTAACTTTAGGCGAGAGTTACTCTTTTTCCGCCTTAGAACTAGCGGAGTCCTAGGCGTCGTTATCGCCTTCTAATAGCGGTTTACTAAATATAGTATAGATTATTGTCGGTTGTACTGCTAGTACGTACGGGCAGTCACGAATATAGTGTCTGTCCGCTCTATACCGGAAGTAGGCTCCTTTCTCCTAGCGTTTCTCTCTTTCTATAGCGCTAACCTATTTCGCTCGTTATTTCCTATACGTCCCTTAGCGCCCTCCGCGCCTTCTTCCGCGATCTCCGTTAGTTCTTACTAGGTTCATTACGATGTCTCCGTCACTGTCTATCTATAGCGCTATAGTAAGTGCCGCGTAGGACGGTACGGTAACTATCTAGTTTAATCTAGAGTCCTTCTCTTTCTCTTTACGCTATTATTTATTAGCGGCCTTAAACTGATCCGTAGCTTTAAGGTTAGTTATAATTTATTCGACTTCTTCTAAGAAAGCGTAGTAGTCCGTCGGCTTTAGTATAGTAGCCGTATAGATTCTCGCGGTGTTTAAGAAGGTGTTCTTAAGGTAGCTAATCTTTATTATGTTGTTCTAACTGTCTCCGCCTACGCTTAGTAGGAGTCCGTCGAATTCGAGCTAGTATTTGTACTACGGCTGTCCTAGTATGTACCTTAGGTTTGTTAGCGCTTCTAGGGCTTTTACGGCTTCGTTACTATCTATAAAGATATTCTCGAGCTACGTAATAAATGCTTCGGGGTCCTTACCTTTTATAGGGCTTCCCTTCTCCTAGAAGTGTCGTATCCGCGTACGTTATTTTACTAGTAGCGTGTCGTAAATGGAATTCTAGTAGTATTCTTCGGACAGCGTTAGCTTCTACCTAGAGCGTACTCGGTAGGAACTCCTTAGTCGGAGTAGGTAGTCCCTAAAGGTCTCCGCTTTTCCGTCCTAGGACGGCGGCTTCTAATCCCTAGAACCTACTATATTCTAGGTAGAGGACGACGAGAGTGTTTCTAGAAGTTTTTATAGGAGGTCCTTTATAGATACCTCTCCTAACGGGTTTACGCTAGTTGCCGAGGTAAACCGTTCGGCTTCCGAGCGATTAAGTATAGCGCGCGTAGCTTCTAGCTCCGCTTCTAGATTCTATTAGCGTCGCTAGACTTCTTCGAGGGCTCGCTATAAGTCTATAGGTAGGGCTTCCTACCCTAGGGCGTCGCCCCCCTAGGTGTTTACCCTAGGCTCCGGTGTGAGGTCTACGGGGTCCATCTTTTAGAGATCGAACCTAATGTTACGGGCAAATAGCGTATATATAGAAGTTTAGTATAGTATTTAAGAGGTTCGATAACGAGGGAAGTAAAAGGACTATAGGGACTCTCTAGCTGAGTCCGGACAAAAGGGGGCGGTCTACTAAGCCGCGTGTATAGGCCGTACTCCCTAAGGCCTGTGCTCTACATCCAGGGCTTCGCCCTTTACAGTTCCGTACTGTCTACTTGTTCTCTCTTAACACTACTCGAACTCCTCCTACTATTACCCTCTAGCAATTCCTCTAAGAACCTCCACTACTGCGGTCTACTATCCTTTATTAGGATTAGCTCTAGGGACCTCTATCCGTACTACGATAAATCCTCCCTACCTAATAAGTATCTATCCTAGATATATAACAAGCAGTTGTCTAGTCTCTCCTCCTCTTCCTACTTGTAGACCTAGTGTCTAGTAGCGCGTCTATCGCTACGCTCTAGTATAGTCCTTCAATTGTCGTTAGTTAAATAGCTCTTACGTGGCTGTTCTACGTACGTCGTTTATTCTATATAGAAGTATAGGTAGCTCACTTCTTCTCTTTACTTCACTTTACTTCACTCTCTTAGACTGTCTATAGTATAGATTATAATAACTATATTGTTAAGAACCTACTATAGTAATAGTTCTATAGAGAGGTGAGTCTACGTAGTTTACGCGAGTACAACATTTCTAGATAATAGCTTTATATTTTGCTAGCTAGTATAAACTATACGTAATAGTCTCCTAATAGCTATACCCTTCTTTATCCCTTTATGTCCTCTACTGTATATAGTCCGCGACTAGTATATAGTCTATAACTAGCTAATACCTTATAAAAAAGAAGTATAGTAAATTGTTACGGTCGAACCCGTAACATGAGATTGGTGAATATATTAGCCAATTAGAGTAGCACGGCCTAACCCGTAGCTACACGCGGTAAAGTGATCACGGCTCGAGGGCTTAATTATAAGGTGATCACTTTATAATAAAGTGATTAGGATCACCCCGATCACCCTAATCACCTAGTAATTAAGGTAATTACCTACGCTTATTAAGAACGAGACGACTATATAGATAGGACCTTATTTCCTTAATAGATAGGTGTGAAAGGGTCAAGTCTATCCTACTAGGGAGTACGGAATCAACTTAAGAGTATTGGAAAGCGTAATAGTGTCCTACAATAGGGTATAGTAGTATCTAACAATAATGCCTACCTCCTTCCTACCTAGTAGGTAGGGCGTAGCCCCCTTATATATGTCGCTTCTAAAGCTGAAGTGAGGGGTGAAGTAGTAGTGTAATACCGGCTTCCGATAGGTATTACCTAAGGCGGCTTTAGTTATATAAGGGGAGGCAGCTCCT